>OZ037936.1:20636448-21836448 GCA_964035585.1 Polytrichum formosum
TATACCCCTTACCCCATCCAATGCATAGTCACAGTTTATAGTAGATGATCGTTAATCCTTTCACAGTTCAACAAGGGAGCAGGGAACACCACTACCTCATCCTACGTGGTCATCATTCACATTTTGAGAGCCACGTGTACGCCACGTATACTATTCAAGGCTGTATGTGTCCCTTCAACAGCGCCAGCATACACCCTCAAGGAGACCTAAAGAGAGAGAGAACCATTGATGATGTTCTCAGATAAAGCATTGAATTAAACATGTCTCAATCTCTTATGTGCACGAATGAGAGAAGTCTGCTGAAAGAAGTCCACAGACTTCTTGATCTAATAGCTGGAGGCCGGACAAGAAAATCCAGGATTCAGTGTGGATGAGACCACTTGAATATGCACAAATTCTGATCACGAGAGTTAGCAACATCATAAGGAAGAGCTAGGGTAACACGTCGATAAGCAGGCAGAATCCACAAAGATTCATGCACGCAGCTGGTACAAGCTAAATCGAGTGCTACAAGCACACATTGCTACTCAGCCACATCATGCAGCACTTCTCAGACACTCCCGCAAGGAATGTTTAAAAAGCTGGAGGAGCGTTCTAACGATCTCTTTCCTCCTTAGCATTCAAGATTCAGTTAAGCGCGACCGCTTTTTAGCTCAGCCACAGGAACTCGAACTAATATTCCACGTCCACTTGGCTACTGTCCTATTCGAACATTTGAGTAAGGTTCCCGGTACGGACAAGTCTCTTGTATTTCTTGCCGACAACTTGAATGTGCATACCACAAGAGCACAGTAAAATCTATATCTGCAGACAGGTTTATAAGATAATATATCCGCAAAGGAGCACCTTGCAGACTTGTGCAGCTTAACAGGATTAAAGCTTCGGAACCTCTGTTGCATTCACGCCCCTACTACCGTTTATCGAACAACAACATTGCAATAAAAGAGTCGAGGGACGAATGTAATCTTTAAAATCTTTAAACTCACTTCGTCATGTCTCTCCTACAATGGCTCGAGTGCCTCATGTAGCTTGAGCGACAAGCAGCCACGGCCTGTAACGATGCATCACAGCCACTTCCCGCACTAGCCAATGGCAGGCAAATTTTGCAAAGAAACCCTCACTCACTCAACTGACTCACACAGGCGGAAACGCGGAAACAGGATTCTACCTGTGGGAGTGTCGGCACCGGCTATCGGCACCGGCTAACAACTTCCTCGGCACGGGCCCTACGCGTGGCAAACCTCCCCTGCATCGGCCGAAAGCAGCTAAGACGCAACTAGATGCATTGAGCAAACCCTGAGGCTGCCTTCGCCTTGTCGATGAAGGGCGGCAGCAGGAGTTTCTGCCAAAGAGCCTCCTACTGTAGCCTGGCCAGGTCGATTCTTTAAGAGCCAAGAGCCAAGAGCCAAGAGCCGTGACCACGAAATTGTAAGAGCCCGAAAGAAGTGTCCAAAGGCCGTCCCAAAATCATGTATAGTGTGGTCACGGGCCCTCAAGTGCAGTGTGAAATCATATGTGACCGGGTCCTCAACCAAAAACTCTTTCAATGAATTTCTATTCACGCGGGTTCTCACACATGATAAAATATCATAAATCAAATGGTTGTGAAATTTCATAGTGCCATGGTATCCCGGTTTCATGTTAGGCCTACCTCCAAGAGGTGGTTTTTGAAAATAATCCAAGTAAACATGAAACATGATCCATTTGATGCCATGTAGGAATCCATGTAGACTTTACATCCATCTTGCATTCACTAACTCCATTGGTCCCTCAAGCATAGTGTGAAGTGAGCTTGGATTGGGTCCGCCTTTTTCCACCAATGAGAGTGCTTGAAGTGTAATGGTTACGAGGCCTCGGTCTCGTAGCATATTACTTTTACATTTACTAACCTATATTAATATATTTAAAGAACCTTTTTTATACAAAAATGTTAGATGCCCTTGGTGCACAAAATGATTTGTGGTGACACTTTAAAGAATGCATACTTTAGTAAGTAAGATGGACATGTGAAAGACATAGACATGGAGAGAGGAATTATTGCATATGAGCACCCTCTCATCCATCCAACATAAAAACTTGACCCCTAATTCATCTCAAATGACTTGGTCTAGATCAATTCATAGTCTTTGAAGCTAATTGTAGTGTCAAATCAACTAGAAATAATGATCTTTGGGTTGCTTGCTTATTTGGGGATTTTATGTTGGATGAATGAGATGTAAGCCCATGTGTGATAATTCCCTTTCTCCCATAAACACCCTATGATCCAAGGAGATTGAACTACGTGAGGTTTAAATATTGTTAACAATTAGAGTTAAACGTAGAGTATGGGGATGATATGGGGTCAAAATCCCCTAACGGTTCCTTGTTTGCTTGTAGCCGAAGAGTCTTATTAGAGGGCTTCTTTGAGTTTTGGGCGTTGGCACGTTACCCTATGTTGTTTGAGTTGGGTCCATTGGGCCCTCATTTAAGGTCACAAGTCTAATTATGTTACTTACCTGAATCAAAGACCTATATTTGAGTGGTGGTTGGTTAGGTGTGGATCTAATAAGGCACCCGAAGGACATGATCGTCCTTTGCTCGAAAGAGATTGAACTATGTGCTCAAAATCTGTTAACCGTTATAGTTAACCATAAACCTAGGGGATGAACTGAGGTCAAAATCCCTCCATAGTTTCTCGTTTGAGTGTAATGGGAAAGCCTTCGAGTGTTTCTTTGAGTTCTAGGTGTCGACATGATTTATGTTATATAACTCAAAAAATATTATCATTTTCTTGGACATGTATGTGCACATGCATCTCTTTAATTCTCTCCACCACTGTGTACTCCCCAAGAAAATTACTTAATTTTTTTCATAGTTGTGTTGCCCTGGATTAGAGCAAAACGACTTCCCTCCTAGTGATTTTTTATTTTATTTTATTTTGAAGTTATTAACATAAGTGTTGTTTAAGTTGGATTTTTTTTTCATGCCACCCTCTATTGTTGTGTTAGGTACTCAAATATAAAATATCAAGATGAGATCTTCAAAACTCATCATTAAAAAATATTGCTCAAAAGGTAATGATTAGATTTGGTTTTGGATGTGGATTTCATGACCTTAAATATTTGAAGTTGGAATTTTTTCAAATTCCTTGAATTTTTTATAAACTTCAGGACAACAATATAAAATTTTGTAGAAAGTCATTGATTTTATGTAAATTTATCATGTTTTAAACAAATTTTAGACAATTACATACTCAATAAATCTACTTGCACACTGCTTGCACCATCTTCTAAAGTATGTAGACTTTTCTTGAAAAACTTTTTGTCAACATAAATGCTTGGCTTTGTAGATCCATGTGCTTTCGAATGATTATGATTTTTCCTTCACAAAATTCAAAGTTAGTATATAGATTTGAATCACTTTCACTTAAAGCTATGCAAGGTAATGGAGTTCTATACTTGACCGTGCTCGTGTCCCTCCAACTTACAATTTTGTACTAAAATACTTACATGGTTTGGTATGTTTTGCATCCACACATTTTTGTAATGAAACATTGTTATGAATGATGTAAAAAAAATTGGGACATTATAGACTTACAATGCTGCAATTACTATCACTTACTAAGTGATTTTGATCCAAATTTCAAAGGAATGACATATAATGTGAGGTTTACATTTAGTGTTGGTGACACTACACGGGCGGTTTACAATTAGTATTGAGCAAGACAAATAGAATCGGTGACACCAAATACAATATTTTAGTGTGTACTTATGCCCATCGATTGTTTGATATGAAGAAATAGGAATCGTGTAATGACCAACTATCATTGGCAACCATACATTGGTAACAACATAACAACTTGGAAGGAGGCTCATAGTTGGGCCCAACACTTGAACAAGAAACAAAATCTTCACAAAACAAAGCTCATTGTCATTACAAATTAATCGCATGACATCATAGATTGTCACTTCGGTTTAAGATACGGTCCATTCCCAAAAGAGACAAGTAGCATGTGGGCGAAGAGGCTTTCCATTCATGCTCAGTTCAATAGGCAGCCAACGCTTATGTACATTTATCATCAATTGCCTTTTCAACTTCTTCACAAATCTCAAAGATTTCCACATATATAAGACTACATCTACCTGTCAAAACGGAAGAAAAAATTTATTGCCATAAAAGATGTATAGTCCACCAAACATAAACATGTCCCTCCCAAAATTTGCATTGTGTAATTACACTAGTTGAGTCACTTGGATCCCTTGTCAAAACTACATTCCATGTATTTTTGGTTTCCTTGTGTGTCGAGATGCAATAAGATAGACAATCCCTATTTGGTTATCGTTCTTATCAGGACACCTACATTTAAGTGATATGTGGTTCCAAGAACGGATACCAAAATGACATTGTTTTAAAATATATCGAATTGATTGTTTTAAAACATGATGACCATTATAGGATCAATAGTCATCATCATTAAGGAGGGACTTATAAAAATATTCATATGAGCTCCGAGAATTGCGAGGAAAGTGGCTACGGCCTTGACTTGGATTATAGCCCACCCACACTTACTGGTGTGGGCCACCATTGAACGGTTCCTACCAGCACTGGATACATCCAGTGGCTCTCATTGGCTAAACCAACTCTAAAAGTGGCCCCTGCTGGTAGGAACCGTTCGTTGGTGGCCCGCACACCAGTAAGTGTGGGTGGGCTATTAACTAACCATCTTAAACTCATCGCGTGTTTCATAGCCTATGAGAAGTGTGGTAGTTGAGAAAGAAAAAAGGCCCATCTATCATGCACGAGGACTTCAATCCAAACAATTAGTTTTACAAATCCACCTTTTGGTGTTTGATGGGGATGTGCCACTTGGCAAGAGGCCGGAGCTCTAATAGCACTAAAGTTTTTTTTTTGTAAAGCATTCTAAGTTAAACTTGAAGAGCATGTTGCACAGAGCTCAAGACTCGATTTTAAAATGTTAACTAGGAGCATGATTGCATTACAAGTGGCTCCGCATGCGGGAGCTTTTGTGGTGTCTAACTTATAAAATTCATCCATTGAGACTGCTTGTGGTGCCGCACGGTGAACTTCCCATCCTATCCTATTTATGGGCCTAGAACAACTCGTAGAAAATGAACTCTCAAATTATATAGGAATTAGTCTAATGGAACTTAGTTGCAATGAATCGGTCCTCAATCTACGATGCTTGTTTTTATTAGGCACATGAGTTTATCTCGACGCCACAAAGCCCGAGCCCTCAAAAACGTCGTGTCTCAAGAGTTTGGGGCATTCAAATAATTTGCATGTTGTGGAGATAATTGAATCAATTTTATGTTCAAGAATCAACAATAATGTTGGAAAAATACTTTATGTTCAAAAAAAATTATGCACCAGTAACATGCCTATCGTGCAGTATTTTGTGCTAGGATATGTGGGCTTTAATACAACACTAGTTTTATGCAAATGCATGTATTTGAGAGATGTATGACAAAGCTTTTTAATTATGAACAAACACCAAAAAGACACGTGTTACAATGAGATAGGACTATGTGCTCAAAAAGAGGACACTGTCATAGGTTCGCAATTGGGAGGACCTACATGATTGCTTAAAGTGAAAGAAGAATCTTCACTCCAACCTCTTGTAACTTTTACATATGAAGTCCGATTTCGACTCTTGAAACGACAATCTCCATGATCCACAATTGCTTAATAGGCGAGACATGCCATGATCCCATCCAACATCCAAAAAATGTATAGTTCGAGTGAAGATGAACGTGGAGTTTGAAGCATCTCTTATGGTAGAAGTGCCTAATTCGGTTACTTATCTTTATCGGGCACCTATATTTGAGAGATATGCACTTTGGGGCAGCTCCAAGAACATATGCCAAGAACACATGTGTTTAACTAAGATTGGACTACATGTTCAAAATACGATGACCATTCTAGACTCAAGAGTCAACATAATTGGAGAGCCTATGTAACCATTTAATGACCACAAGAATATTCACTTTGATAATGTAAGAGAGTCAAATGAACTCCAAAATTTACGAGGACGGTGACTACGGCCTTGATTTGAATTTGCTAAACCATCTCGTACTAAGTGCATGTTTCGTATCATATGGCAAGTGAGCTATTCAGAAAAAGGCAACACCTAAGACCCATTTACATTATATTAGTGCCCCCCATTGACGTAGTCGTAGTCTTCTACGTAGTTTGAGGAGATATGACAAACTCCAACAACTCTTTCTATTGCTTCACGAGACAACACGCGGATCTTGTCAATAGGGTGTAGTCCCCCCTAAGTTTGTGAGCAATTGGGCCCATTGTTGGGTCCCATGAGATTTTTTGCTAACAGAACATATAGTTAAGAAAGAAAGAAGGGACCTCCTTAGCATCACTAAAGAAACATGCATTCATACTACTAGAATCATAACATTATTCAACTAAGTTTGTATGTTGGGTAGGACTGGGAATAATCCGGATTCTATTCGGAATTATGCTTTGCTTCCTCTCATAACATAGCACCACACTGGCAGATTCAGGGCCATTTCACACACGAGCCAAGAGCCGTGACCATGAGATTATGAGAGCCCAAAAGAAAGTGTCCAAAGGCCGTCCCAAGACACCTCCAAAATCATGTAGTGTGGTCACGGATCCTCAAGTGTAGTGTGAAGTCATATGTGACCGGGCCCACAACCAAATGCTATTTCAATGAATTTCTATTCAAGCAGGTCCTCGCACATGATAAAATAGAATAAACCAACGGTTGTGAGCGTTCGGAGTGCCATGGTCTCGTGGTTTTGTGTTAGGCCTACCTCCAAGAGGTGGTTTTTGAAAAAAAAATCCAAGTGACCATGAAACATGATCCATTTGATGCCACATAGGAATCCATGTGGACTTTACATCCATCTTGCATTCACATACCCACTTGGACCAGCTCCACCTTTTCCACCAATGAGAGTGCTTTAAGTGTATTGGTCACGGGCTCTCAGTCTTGTGTGTGAAGTGGCCCTAAGGCCGAGAAACTCAAATGAAGCAATGTAGTTATATTATTGAAATGGAATGGTTGATATCAACTCAATAATGTTATGATGTGAATCATAGAATGCACATTTTCAAACCTCTTGAGCCTACTTAGTCCAACTAGGGCGACTTTTATTTTATTTTATTTTATTTTATTTATGAAAATTGGGATTTTGGTCAAAAACACGATCGTTGTGAAGGGGAAGGAAAAAGAAAAACCCATTCTAATTATTCATCATAGAATGCTATAGTTAGGTATAACGGTTGACATGCTATTGAAACTACCATGGGACTTATGGTAGTTTGCATTTGTTGTAGGATTATGGGAGCTGAGCCGGTCATCGGTAGGATGAGCCACTTGAAGACAAAGTGGCATCATAATAAAGTCGGTTTGTCTCTTCTTATTAGTTGCAAGGGAAGAATGAGTCTTTAGGAAGACAATGCATTTCACATGAGATCGATGAAAGTCAAGGCCCCTTTTTGCAAACTAAAGTGGATAACACGACCTTTAAGTCGCCCCCCCAAAGTCGATAGTCTTGAATTTTTGTTTTCACTCTATCAAACAATGAGTGCGGATATTCATCTTTCATAATGATAACACGAGTATTTTTTTTTGTAAAACATGTAACTGCCCAAATTTGGGACCAAAAACACAAGTGTCATAATTGGGTGACCGATTCAATTGGGGTTAAGGGTCATGGTTTTGTGGTCACTACCCTTCGGCTCCCACCCGGGGGAAAGTGCCCTCAATGCACTCCCCTTAGGGCATTTCGTTATGCATATGAACTCCAAAAAATACAAGGAAAGTGATTGAACATCATATAGCAATAGGGATCATGTTCATTTGCTAAAAGGGGGAGCCATGAATCAAGGCTTGATATTCCCTTAACTAACTTTATTGACGAGGCACGAAGATGTTGAGCCCCACGTGGCAAGCAAGCATGGAAGTAGGTTGGCCGACACGCTTTTTTGTTTGTATATATATGTAAAGTGAGCATTCAATATCAAAAACATAAAGTAGGCCCATTTGGGTTGGGGCGAAACAACCCGTACACTGGTTCCTTGGAGGCAAGGGTTTAGGCATCCAACAAGGAACGAGTGTATGGGTTGCGGCGAAACAACCTGTACATTGGTTCCTTGGAGGCAAGGGTTTAGGCATCCAACAAGGAACGAGTGTATGGGTTGCGGCGAAACAACCTGTACATTGGTTCCTTGGAGGCAAGGGTTTAGGCATCCAACAAGGAACGAGTGTATGGGTTGGTTCGCCCAAATTGGCCCATTTGTGGGTTTGCCTACACATAGTAAGCGATACTCATGTTAAATATTGTTCATATTGTTCTCGGATTATAATATGTTTTTTGTTCATTAGCACCTTGATTACATTAAGAGATGCTTGAAAGGAAAGCCAAAAAAACAGGCAATAGAGAGAAAAAAAACACACACACACATGTCAACCATGCAGTATAAACTTTATTGCCAAGTGCAACTAGGTACAAATATAAAATTTAAAAGCTTCCTCTACACTACTATGTAGGAATGTTGCAATATGATATGACTCCATAGCAAAGAAAAATGACATCAACACAACATACAATATATATACTTGCAGCACCATGCCACTTGCTACACACTCCACAAGACATAAGGTGCAACACCCTAGTGCCGAGTAACGTTATGGGCTATGGGGACGATTTGGATATGGCAATCATCTCACACTAATTTCGTGTTTCGTATGATGGGTGGGGAGCGAACACGGGCGTTGAAGGCCCACAATTAGGTAGCTTAATAAGTATGTTAAAGCCGGTTCACATGGGGTCCTAAATCCCGAGTCCCTTGGAGTCAATCTGTACAATCTTAGTGGTTGAGAGTACGGAAGCCGGGACTTACCAGTGCATCACATGGGGTCCCAAGTATGACATGGATGCCTACATGACAACACGTTTTGGAGGTGAGGCTCGGAACTTGTGTTGAGAGTTGGGGTCAAGCAAGAAGCTAGACCCAACCCAACTCTAAACACAAGTCCCACCAACATATTTACATAAACTAACCAAGATATGCTGACATGACAATTAACCGTACGTTAGTGGTTTCTCGAGGCTCGAAAGTTGAGACTTTGCATCCATGTGGGGACTGGCCACTATTGGCAGCACCCGTCGGCATTGCCGGCCGTAATAGTGTGAAAAATGGTGGGCCAACATCTATTTCTCAACATAATCCCCAACAATATTTCACGGCTAGAACCGGACGGAAAGTTTGGTGTGATCATGCAAGAACCGGCTAGCTAGGGACCCCATGTGAAGCGGACCTTCCTTCCTTCCTTAGGGCCACTTCACACACAAGGTTGAAGGCCCCTAACCATGGCAATGTAAGAGCTCTCATTGGTTGAAAAGGTGGAGACCGTCCAAGTTCACTTCACACTAGGAGGTGAAGACCTAAAGGCCCAAAGAAAAGTTCATGGATGAAAGTCTACACGGAGTCCTACATGGCAGGTTGTGGATAAGGGTGCATGGTCTACCGGATTTTGCGTCAGACCCACCTCCAAGAGGTGGGCCTGATGAAAATTCCGGGAGACCACGACTTTTTTAATACTTTTTCCAACATGACAAATTTCAAGACAAATTTCAGGGTAGATTCCAGAATACATTCTAGGACAGACAAACACCACCAAGTAATTCTCTTAAATTGATAAAGTTTAAGACATATTATATTAAACCAAATCCTCCCCTCTTTTTTCTACCAACAAAATATGCAATGGTCCCGCAACATGGTCCATTCTCACTTCACACTATGCTTGAGGGCCCGTGACTACATAAAACGGCTTTCCCAACACCCATGGTACGGCCTTTGGATGAGAGTCAAGGGTCCTCACCATTACAAGGTCACGGCATGTGTGAAGTGGCCCTTAGTTGGAGTGCCTTTATGTACTTCCTCTACCTCCCCCGGTGCAAAGGGGCGAGGTATATCTAGGGGAATACTGGGAGAGATGCCGGGGGCGAATGAGGAGGCCGGGCGGAGTAGGTGAGGTACCAGGCCGTGGTCCGGCCCGGCCCGGCGAGCCTGATCAAGGGGGGTCACATAACATTGCCGCTTTGCCAGGGCCCCGCCCCGCACCTCCTCCGACACGAGCTTACCTGGAAGGCTCGCGGCGCCCGTGATTTCGGGTAAGGTAGGTAGATCTTGGCAGGGAGCCGTTGAAGCGGCAGCTGGGCCCACTCCCGTTGGCGAATGCCCATTAACATCGCGTTGATGCGTTGGGCCATGTGCCCAGCTGGGATGCCGCAGGTGGGTCCCGCATCTCCTTGCCGCCCGGACGCTGCCACGTGGCTGCGGGGCCGCGCCAGATTGTCCTCAGCAGCGATTTTTAATTCGGCTACGCAGACGCTTTTTGCTACATTCATTTGGGCCCAGCTATATGTACACATACAATTTTGGGGTTTTTTTTTTTCAAAATAGCCCCAAAACATATGAAAATATTGAAAGATAGCAAACTCGGCCCCATTGGCTAGGTTCGAAGAGCCAGCCCAATGCTTCATCCCAAGTGTCCACGTGGCGAGCAATCTAACGGCCAAGGGATGGGTGGCCAAAACCCTAACCTTTGTTGATAAAAATAGCCATCTTGGGCTCATCACACCACCTGCACTTCGTAGGTGACAACATCATAATTGGACAATGTAGCCGTCAGCATACGATGCCAACACTGAGGCAACCAACCATAAATGCAATATTAGCATTGGTGTTG
Organism: Polytrichum formosum; assembly: GCA_964035585.1. Classification (NCBI taxonomy): domain Eukaryota; kingdom Viridiplantae; phylum Streptophyta; class Polytrichopsida; order Polytrichales; family Polytrichaceae; genus Polytrichum; species Polytrichum formosum. The sequence goes on from OZ037936.1 coordinate 20,647,187, forward strand.
GCCCCAGTAAAATAGCGGATATTGTAAAAAAAACCAATAATGAGGCTCGCTGCATTTATTGAAGGTGCTCCATGCACATTTAGTTCTTTGTCGTTTTTGAAGAGCAAGTTGAGGAACCGGCTTACAACACACCTAGATTTGGTCATCCGCATGTTTGCACAAGACTTTTATACCCTAGATACTTTCCCTTACCAAACAACCATATCAGATTGGAAAGCACAGAGAAATCGGTATGGAGGGGAAGAATAGATGAATTATACTAGTAGCGGCATATTATTGGGTATTGGCTTCATACATGAGAGGTTTCCAATGTATTGAATCTACACTCAATTTTAGGAACATGATGAGGTAGAGTAAGTGTAATATAGAATATGATGCCATTTTTGAACCATGTGCGTTGTGTGGACTATGGCATGGTTGGGGTGCAACTTGCAAGTTTTTTTTTAAAGTGTTACATAAAGTTACCACCTATATTTTGAAGGAACCGTTGGAGGATTTTCATGGTGTACATGGGCCGAATCTTCATGTGTTCTCTTCTATACTAACTTTTGTTGGGTGATAGATGGGATGCAATAATGTGTAGTTTTGCAGGCCATTCCACGCTGCAATGGGCAGGGTTGAAAGATCGGGGTTCAATTCCCCCATGGAATAATGATTTCTATATGGAATTGTTTATGTAGCCCAATTTGCATTAGCAACTTAGGAGGTTGGGGCCAAATTTTAACTCTAAAATGCCAAAGCATAGCCACATAATGTGCCGCAAACAAAATATATATCGCCACACACTTAAACCTTCTTGAACATGTCATCGCATTTGTCATATGTTGAATCATTCCACATCGCTAGGCTGGACTCCTTTGTTCCCACTCAAAGTGCCAATAGAGCTAGTGAATGAATAAACTAATCGCCAATTTACACACCCATTTTCTTTCAAAAAAAAATCACTGGTCCTCAGGTGTACTGAGGCCTCTGAGGCCCAAACCACACGGGAGGAAACTTGCATGAACAGCAGTGAGTTGGATGAATAGCATTGGTTCAAATGAGCAAGTGGTTGCCACATGAGAGGAAGTATGGGGAGTGGCAACAATGACTTTTTTGCTTTGGATTTTGCTTTGGATTTTGCTTTGGGTTTAGGGTTGGGATCTACTTGGCAATAAAGTAGAGTGACATGGCACAATAAATGTAGTTCAATACTACTGGGCACTAGTGCCCGGAATTCCACAGTTTAAGGAGAAAAACAAGGAAAAGGAGACTTTTCAAAAGCAAAGTGCCATGTTGGAGGAAGTTGTGAAACTTCCTCTGCCTCTCGTGTGGCTTCAGCCTGAGGTTGAGGCCAGTGTTCAAGATTGAAGCCCTCATATGAGTTTCATTTTGAATCCAAGATGTCAATCTAAGAATATAGAAATGAAATACAAAACTCATATTAAACCTATGCATGAATTATATGTTACATGTTTCTAGTACAATGTGAAGAATTAAGAATCAACCATCTAACTCCACTTCTTGTAGTGACAATGCCATACGCTTGTTGGTTTCTATGGTGGGCAGATTATATTAAGGACTTCAAGTGACGTCTTCATTTTCAATTTGGGGTTGCGTTTTAAAGGGTTGTTTTGAGAGAGGTATGTTTTGAAGGACCAAATCACATTTGAAGGGCATTGAGGACTTCAATCTTGAACATTGGTTGAGGCATCTATAACCGATAAAGTAAGAGAATTTGCATATGTTTGGGAGGAGTAATAACGGGGAATTATTATTTTCTTCCGAAGAGAAACAAATTCTAAGAAGAATGCCTACCTAAAAAAAGAAAAAAATTGCTACAAATTTCAAAGTGCTAATGTTAGGGTAACACATAGTCGATTTCTAGGTTAACCCATCGAAATGTTAATGCTTGGCTACGACAATTATCAAAACTCTTATGAGAGTAGAGTAGAGGCGCCTATAACCGATCTGGAAACTTAAGAGATTCTTTACCAGATTTGGAAAAGTATAAAGCGGTGCAGATTTTTCCTAGGTAGGAAGATAGAAATTAAGAGGATTGCCAAAATTTTCAGTACTTTTATTCCTTATATTTGAACTACTATAAATTTTTGAAGCCAAAAGTTGGCCCGAACATATTACCAATGTCTAGAGTATGCCATAACTACTCATTCCTCCTCACTGTAGCACTCAAATCGAAATTCAGCGCATGGATTACCACCTCCAGTTGATTTCCATTTGGTCGATTGTGAAGGCTTGTTCAAGGACATATAGATTATGCTTCTCTTATTCAAGCGTTCACTGCAGAAGAATTATGTCATCTAACAGCAAAAGCTTTATGGTCCGAGACGACCTTAAACTACCGGATGATGGTGGGGGGATACCCAAATCTCAAGGAAGAGGTTGGCGGTTCGAATCCCGGCTGTGAAATCTCCTCTCTACCTGATGGAAAACTTGCCAGGTGGTCAACTACCTCCTGTGCTTTGGCGTTGGCGTCGGCCTTCTGTCTAAAATAAATAATTAAATAAAAAACAACAGCAAAAGCTTTAGCACCTCGCGAATGTCAATGACCAAACGATGCCGTGAACTACACCAGGGAACAATGCACCAGAACAATGCAGCACTACTGGATCATGAGGCCCCACTCTTAAACCACCAAAAGAAAACAGCTCATGCAAAATGGAACTTGGGTCATGATGAAATTGACTGCAGTTCCTGGGAACTTTTAGTTGCTGCACTCTGAGAATTGAACATCCACAATGCTCTGTCGACATGTGTGAGCCTGGATTTCTTCGTGTGTGTCCCTTCCGGAGCATATCATTTTTTCTGCCGAGATACTCACAAGCTCGGGTGCACAATGGCTGAAGACACTGTTAATTTGAGTGTGTGGGTAGGTAATCGTAGTGCGCAAAACCAACAACTGTTTTTTTTAATCAAGAGACAACACCGAGATCGAAGAAGTGGCACTTACACCACTATACTAGCAGCAGAACGAAGCTCTTAATTCCTTGTGCAGACGACACAGTGAAAACAACAAGTAAAACAGTCAGGTTAACAAATGTGAGGTGAAGGTGACTCTGCTAATCGACCATTTCGAGGTGAACACTGAACAATGGAGCAAATGTTTATCTGCCGGTAACCACCCAGGCTGCTGCAGGCCAGCTCCGTCTGTCGTAACTTTCTCTGGGGTCTGGAAGCGTGGATCTTGTGGTTGGTGGGCAGCACCCGCGGAAGCAGTGAATCTCGAACCTGCAACATGCATCCGAGCTTGACGTCAATATTGTCACGGCAGACAGGTGGACCATCACAAGCACGAGGTCACGATTCCAGCACCGACATGCTGCAATTCCGGTACCGCCGCTCGCTCGCTCTTCTCTCTCACTCGCCAAGCTTTATTACCACGTGTCTGTGAGCCCCCGGGTTCGCCTCTTGCTCTGGGCTTGCACCAACAAACGAGGTGAAATTTGAGCGGAATGTGGGAAATATCAAGGAATATTCCGTTTAATACTGTCAGTCACATATAACACTGTTATGGATCTGAATAATGTTATGTGGTTTTGTTCATCTTTCCCAGGTTTGAATTTGAATTGGTATTATGAGAAAAAGAACCGGTTCATCTGTAATTATGCCAAATATTGTATTTAGTGTCATCGATTTTTTTTTCCTTGCTCAATATTAATTGTGAACCACCCGTGCAGTGTTACCAATACTAAGTATAAACCTAACATTACTTGTCATTCTTTGTAAAAAAAATTAAGATATTGAAGATTTATAATGTTATTGTCACATTTTACAAAGTGATTTTTGATTGAAATTTAAATCATTCATGACAACATTTCATTACACAAATGTTAGGTTATGGCAGGTTTGCCATTGGAGGAGGGGTACATCAAGAAAACAACCTTCATATGTATGGAGGGGTTCTTTGAGTATATGATATGACTATTTGGGCTCTACAAATTGACAAACACATTTCAACATCTAATGGATGTGGGTATTGCGCAACATGTGTTGGCAATGTGCAGTAATGTACATTGACAATATTAATGTTGTGTCATGGATTTGCACAACATTGTCATGCACCTAATTAAAGCGGGACTAGAGCTGAAACCTCATAAATGCTCATTTGGAATGATGAACTGATCTACTTGGGTCATATGATCTCAGTTGATGGATCCACACCAAATACTTCCGAGGTGGAGTCATTTTAGCAATTTGCAATACCCAAGAATGTGGAGGGAATGTAGTCATTTCTAGGTTTGGTCAATCATGATCGAAGAGGTTTATTGAAGCCTTTGCGATGGTGGCCGGTCCCTTATACATGCTACTCAAACAAGGGCATCTTCTAGATGGACATGGTTGGAGCAAATGACATTTGACGCTCTCAAACTTGCACTCTACACTTGTCCAATACTCATAAACCTAGGGTTTCACTTACCTTTTCTCTGGCAAACTGATGCTTTTAGAGACATCGTAGTAGCCATCCTCAATCAAAGGATTGAGAGAGGGGAGATGGTAGTGGCCTATGCATCAAGGATGATGTTGAAGGCTGAGAAGAATTCCGTAGTGATGGACAAAGAAAGGTGTAGTAATTCTCTAGTAGTATACCAACCTGTATGTATGTATGTATATATATATATATATATACTTATAATCAATATTCATATTTTTTATCTTTGCGTACACATGCAAAGTCATGTACACTTCACATGACATACCAGACTTGTGCCCATGTCATATCCTATGTAAACATTAATTATATAATCTACATGCACGTGTGCCTATACCCTTGCCTATACACATATCCATGTGGGCTCATATCAACACGACAACTACCAAAGAGTAGGCACAATCTACTTCAAAATACTCAAGCCATCAAAATGACAAACAAATTATCATGAATACTAGAACTATCTCTTGTATTTGTTTTGTTGCCAACATAGGGAGGCAAATTATAGGTATATATATCTACCCCTATTTATTGAATATAGAAACATGTTGTATGAAGAGGTTGATGGTTTCGTTGTTCTTCGGCACATGTTGTTGAGTTTATGGTGGACTTGCGACTTGATGGCTTTGATTGTTGAGCACCATGGTCTGGGGAGTAGGTTGACTCTAGCATAAATCTTGATCCAAACCAAATGGTGCATTCAATACATAAGGCTTGCAGTGGAGTAAAAGGTACAAGTGTGTAGTGTTTCTTGGCAATCAATGTCTGCATAGATGGTTGCAAGCAATCAAATGAGGTTGAGGGATTGTCATGATGTTGTTCTTGATTGTCGTAATCATAAGTGTTATGCAACCTCTTGGTTGTCATTGTCGTTGGGTGTAGGTTAATTTGGGAAAAGCTCGTCCGTTTAATCATGGCAATTATTATCTTCAGTTATGCCATCATCATTACATGTTGTGGGTGTGCAGACATTGGGAAAGGGGGGTCGGCGATGGCAGTAACATTCACAAGTGGCTGAGGAGGTCTAGAAGCAGCCTCAACCGTGGCATATTCACGAGCAATCTCCACCTGAAAGCTCAAGAGCTCATGCTCTTGATCAACTCTAACCACTCATTCGCAAGGGGAAATGTGATGTTGCTCTCCACCATTGTGAGTAGTTATATATTTGTTTGGGCCGCCGTAATGTATGATTCTTCTTAGTTGCCTCACTCAAGTTTGTCGTTGCCTTTGTTGAGGCACCAAACCACAACCCCTTCAATTTTGACTTCTTTGTGTTATGTGTGGCACTCTTTGAACATCGAGATTTTGCAAGGATCTAGACGTGGAAGATTTGGGTAAGGAGCTCAAGATGACTCTACTCGGCTCATTCCCTGGAACCCTGATGAATTCAATCCCCCCCCCCAAAGAACCTCCATAAATTGCCCCTCTAGCTCCATGTACTTCTCACTTTCTTTTGTTGTGACATGCTTTGTTCTAAATTTGAGACCATGCAAGATGAATTCCATTTAGTTCACCCCTATTAATTTTTAGTTTATCTTCCTCAAACATCGGTATATGTCTTTTCTTTGTCAAATATTTCAACAAAGCATTTTTATAGTCCCGATTCCACAAACTAGGATCATTCTATAGAGCCTATGAGTTAGCATTGAGAGTGGCACCGAGGCCGCGAGCGGAGAAGACTGGGAGTTGAGAGACTGGGAGCCCGAGTTAAAGTGACCAAGGGCCGGCGAAGTGACCAAGGGCCGGCTCAGGACCTGGGTAGTGATGGATGACTGGGAACACGACTGGGAACGTGACAGCTAACTAGGAACGTGACAGTTGAATGGGAAGGTGATTGGGAATGTGACAGCTGACTGGGAATGTGACAGCTGACTGGGAACGTGACATGAACGTGACGGGAACAAGCACAAGTATGGAAGAATAGTGGAAACCAAGTAGGGAACACCTAGTTAGTAAATTACTTTTTGGATGAAGACGAAAGGACATGCCCAAAGGGATTGACCATCCCTTTGGATGGACGTAACCATTTCAACTGTTTTTAAATGAATGCATGGATTTTTGGATGGATGGAGTAGGCGGGAGCCAACCGAATTCCATGGCACATCTAGGTAATTAGTAATTGCACCAAAATGTAGTCCACAAGCACATCTAATTATAGCACGTGGTATTTACTGTAAATAGATCTACTTGGACCAAATTAGTAAATACGAACATACATTGCTAAAAATAGACAGGCTGAACATTTGGTAATAGGGTAAAGAGGCATAACCGCCTAATCAAGAAACCAGTAGATCCTAGACCCTATATAAGGAGGGGACTTAGGGCACCTAAAGGACCTCATTTGCTACCGAACAAATCAACGTGACTGTCAAGATGGCTACCTTTAGAATTAACTCTTAAAAGCTTTAGGAGGCCGGACGAGAAACCTTTGGAGACCAAAGGACTCGTAAACCTCAAAACAAATTGGTAAGCTCGCCTCCCTCGACAGCAGGGGAAGATCGGCGATCAAGAAGCACGAGGCGGTGTGAAGAGAACCCGAGGCCAAGTTCGACACCGAGACCGAAATCGGAGGAGGAGTCGGAGCGGAGGACTGAGAGCCCAAAAAGGGGACCGTTGGTGAAAGACAGGAGGACGGCAGAAGAACCATGAGCGATGGGACTAAGGGCCGTCACGGGGAGAGGCCACGTGGCCGAGGGAGAAGGCAGCGGCTTAAGTACGAGCCGGGAGCAGACCGGGAACGCGACTGCGGCTCGGGAACATGACGCGTCGGCTTGGGAACGAGCGAAGGTACTGGGAACGGGCCGGGAACGTGACAACAATACCGGGAACAAACAGGGCTTAGGCCGAATGGCGGATTACTAGTAAATCCAACGGACGGTCGGGCTTAGGGCCGGGTTTAGGGCCAGTTAGATAGGACGGAATACTTAGGAGAATGTAAACATGACCATTTTGAGAAATGTAAGGACACGGTCCTATTCCCGTTTATAAACACATGTCAATTAGGTAGCAAAAAGATATGAAGAGATATGTAATTAGGATTTACATGTTAGACTATTTAAATTTGAACTCTACAAATTAAAGACATTTCAATTCGGCTATTAATAGATACAGAGTTAAAATTAGCCGAACTAACATTTACAAAAATCTTAGAAAAATATAGATTTGTAAGACTATATAAAGAGGCCAACTAGAGGCCCCTAATACACTTCATTCGCTCAAGCAAATTTTACATGAGTGTCAAAGAGACCTCAAGCGTGCTACCTTTCTATATGCGGGCTACCTTTCAATATATACGTGATACCTTTCGATATATAAATGCTACCTTTCTATATGCGTGCTACCGTTCGATAAAGATGCTACCGTTCGATAAATAGGCTACCGTTCGCTAATGTGCTACCATTCGATTCCTATCTATATTGTGTCGCCACTCTTACCGAAAGGTTTGATAAATCGGCGATACATTCAAGGAGTAGGAAGGGGATGAAATCCCTTAGAACTTGAGGAAGACGACTAAGGACTTAGAAGCTTTAAGAAACGCACCTAAGGAGGGGAACCATCGCGAGACAACAATTAGGAGAAGCCCGGGAGGGGCTATCTATTGAAGAACGATCACAAGACTTTGTACGAGTCACACTTGAGCTCAAAAAGACTTAAATTGCTATTCAAACTACTTAAGCATTTGTTGGACTAAGGTGTGTTATCCATGGCATTTGAATAAAGCCCCGCAAGGCATTAGATTTGCACACATGCTCTCGCACACAATCGGAACATTCCCACAACATGCTATCACTCAACGGAAGAGATTTAATGAATTCCGAGCAACTTGTGAGATTAAAGATTTAGAAAATAAATTAAAAACTTATGTGAACCCGTATGATTTAAGAAACTTGAAAGTACGGATTGAGTTACGGACTTAGGAATTACATGTGAAATTTACCTAAGAAGATTTACCTAGAGTGGACTACAAATAATTTGCGATTCTCATGAGAACAAACTTAGTGGCTAGAAGTGGATGTACCACATACTTGAGTACAAAGGGGAATTGGATTATGTGCCTCCATGTTGGCAACCCCTCGGATTTGATTTACTGGGGTTACATCACCGCCACCACATGAGAGCATAATTACTACAAATTGAGCATCCGCCAAGTGGCATATCAAAACATCCCTTCCCATCATACCTTTCAAATCCACCCAAGGTGTTAAAGGGGAATTGAGTAGAGAATTGAGGGAAGAAATACTAGGCTTAATAAAGTCCTAATCTTGGAGGATATCTTAGGGGATGTGTGATAGAACTTATTCCCCCTTTGAGAGATTAAGGTTACCAAAGGTGAAAGCATACGAAGAATGTTTTCATTTCCGGGATATACAATTTAGCGAGAGAATATGCTTGCGGGCATTCTTACGACATTCTTGGTTTATGAATGACTCACTAGTCGTTCAAACCATGAAAGAGTTGGAATGAATCTACATGAGATTCGACTTAAGTAAGGAATTCCCCTCACAAACACTTAACCTTGACATTAGATTTATAGGGAATCCTATCTTAAGTTCTAAGGTACCTATCCATTTAAGAAGTTATCAAGGAACTACATACTGAGAAATATTGTAAAAGTGGTTCTCGTTAAAAGTACTTTAGGGGAACATAAACTTGACAACTTGGACACTTTATCCCCAAGGAGTTATAAAGGGGTCTTAATCACCACATTCTTGATTAAGAGAAGTATTGTGTACTAAATCTATCTAAAGGTTTAGGAACACCAAACCTTGACATTACATTCAGGGTAACATAAACTTGGAATCTTATGCCAACTACTCTTAGAAGTCTATAAGGACATTGGAGCTACATGTTACCGAATTGAGACATAGAGGAATGCAACCACCTTCAAGAGACTTAGCAGAAGAGAAGATCTAATTTTGGTGGGAGTAACTTCCATGTAAACCGGTTCAGCAGCGGGTTACACCGTCTAAGGCTGGAAGGTTGAAGGTGGCCTCCACATTTTGGCGACCATGCTGGGGAATACGCCACATGGATGTTACACTTACCTAGATTAGAGATAGAATTTACAAACATATTGTGTTTTGGAGAATGAGCTGGATGGCAGGCAACAATGGAGAATTTGTATTACTTACATAACGTGAGACGCCAACGAGAGGCGAATGAGCAACGTAAATGGGCGGAAACATTTGGACCTCGAAAACAAGACCGGGTAGAAAGAGCTGTGCAGCGGAGACTTGAACAATTCAACCTACGAGGATTTATTTTGCAAGGACGTGAAGAAGAAATAGAAGAAGAGAACTCGGAACAACAAGGGATTTTGGACATAGAGAAATGGCCATGGGATTACCCAAAGTATGGCACAAGTAAAAGCGATTTGAGGAAATGGGACGGAACCAAGAGATTTCACGATCTTATGTGGGACATGCAAAAGATCTACGAAGATAAGATTTGGCAATTGTTTAGAGAAAAGGAGATAGGCTTTACGTATCGATTACAATTTGAAAGAAATATTGACGAGTTACCTGAGGAACTACAAGCAGTGATTTTCTCCAAGATTTGGAACGACGGAAAGGAAGGTATCAGCGCCTATGTTTTAGGAACAACCAGACATAGAGGTTACCATTACAAGCAAGAAGGATTGTTGTACGACTTGTATGTTAAGAAGATATTTTTACCTCTGTATGGTGGTTTGAACGGTAGGGTGGGAAAACAGGAGTCCGACTAGAAGCAATACAAAAATATACAAGGCAAGGAGAACTTAACTCCAAGTGAATCATCCATAGGCAAACAGGTGAAGTACGGATGCATTGAGGCGTCAGTGCTGGAGGCCGGCCAAGACATGATCCCGAAACACTCTTAGTAGCGTACATGGTTGACCATGAGGACACATCTAGCACGAGAAGCACATCACCAACCCCAAGAGAACAGGAAGCAGAACGGAGGCATGTGGAGCGCATGCACTTCGGAGATAGTTCCGTGAGAAGGAACGAACAGCAAAAGAGAGAGAGAGAAGAAAGGTACGCGAGGCGTACGCGTCAAAGAACTACAGGAGTAGAAGAAAATAGAAATGCTTCTGAGCCGCCGGCAGTAGGTTCCCACACCACCAAACCCAAACACCAAAGAAGTCAAAGTGAAGGAGGAGGTAACGAGAAAACATACAAAGGAAAGGACACAACGGAAAACAACCCAACTCAAGAAGAGAGCGAGGATGAGGATGACTTGATAATAGGTACCCCTCTTGGGACCTATGTTTTGAGAAGTAAAGGTACGAGCGGAAGCACCGGGACGAATACCCCGGGAGGAGAAATGCACGATAAGGGTAAAGCCCCTCAAGGTAACACCACCAAGGACGACCTTTTCACCCGAAGGAGTTGGGAGGAATTGAAAAGGAATTTTGGAGAACAATTTAGCTATGAGGACTCCGGCTTCTCCGGAGAAAGCACGCAGAACAACACGGACCAAGAAGTGAAGAAACCCATCAGTCAAGAAGAATTTGACGAGTTAAGAAGGAAATTTGAGGAGAGACTCAGGCAATTTCAAAACTTTGGAAATAACCCCGGAGTCAGCCCACCACCAGCCAACAACAACAACACAGTACCAAGTTTTGGAAGTAATCCATCTAACCCGGCCAATATGGCCGCTCCACCACGAAGAACGAAGGTTCCCTTACCGACCTATAAAGGTAAGACTGATCCTGACACTTACATGCAGGAATTTAACAATGTTTGTCTTGCCAACCAGGAAGACACCGATGCAATCAAGCTACAATTATTTCCAGTTACCTTAAAGAAGCGGGCACTAGAATGGTATTCACAATTTGGCCCACACCATTTTCCGGATTGGCCCTCCTTGGGAGCTGCTTTTCTTATGAGATTTTGATCCAAGACATCCGAGGGAGAGGTGATCGAAAGCTTAGGATCCCTCAAACAAAAGAAAGACGAAACTGTCGAAGAATTTTACGAACGGGTGATGGTGGAATCATCGAAGATCAATCCACAGCCCAGTGATCATTTCAAGAAGGCATGGTTTCTTAACGGCCTCAAAAAGGAGTACGCCAAGCATATTGATCTCATGCCAACTGATGACTTAGACGAAGCAAAGGCCTCAGCTCGGAAATTGGAGCTGGGACAAATGAGGAAAGGAAGATTCCTCGATGAAAGTGATAGCGACGACTCGAGCGATGACTCGGAAGAAGAACGCAAGAAGAAGAAGAAAAAGTCAAAGGGTAAGAGAAACGACTCTACCAAAGATGACATAAAGACCCTCAGGGAGGAGATTGAAGGACTGGCTCTAGGGAGCAGGAAGTTTCGTACGGGCATCATCTGCCGGAGATGCCGAAATGAAGGACACTACGTGCAAGAGTGTCAGATGAAGCAGTGCACCAACTGTAACAGCCTAACACATAACACAAGTGAATGTGTCTATGAACGGCACGAATCTTGGAGACCTCGGGAGAGGAGATATGGGGTAAATCAAGTACAACCCCAAACTAACCGAAGGCCAGGAGCGATAACTCCTAGGCGAGACATGAATGATCGAAAGGTTCGGTTTGAACCAAGGACTGAATTTAGAAGAGAAGAGAGATCCCCTTATAGGGAAGGCGATTACCGGCGGGAGGCGGGAGGCCCCTACCGGGGAAATGAATATCGCAGAGAGGATCGGCCTTATTACAGGCCCAATGACAGCTACAAGGATGATTATAGAAGGGATGGTTATCCCCCTTACAAGACCCAAGATTTCCGGAGGGAAGATGGATACCCCTACCGAGGAGGCCCTAGAGGACCTATCAACCATGACAGGTATGAGTATACCAGAAGCCTGATGGATAGTAACAACACCAAGGCAGCGCCGAGAACTGGGTTCACTGGCGGACCACAGCGAGAGGGCAACCCCGACGAGTGTTTTTACTGTCATCAGAAGGGACACCGGAAGCCGGATTGTCCGCACTTTATAAAGCACCAACAGGAGTTGAGTGGATTTAGAAACACGAAGCCGGCAGTAGGAGCCAATGTGGTGTCCCCTGCGGTTTGTGTAATGACGAGAGCCCAGCGGGCTGCAGCCGAGAAAGGCAAGGAGAATAGTGAAAGTGATGACAGTGATGATGATGATGATTCGAGCAGTGGCAGCTCTGAGGAGCAGGAAGACCACCAACCAAGAGATGATAACTCTGATGAAGAAAGAGGGGTGGTGCGCGAGCAGGACGCACACCTTGATGAAGATAATGATATTGAGGAAAGGCCGATAGGAGCCAATAGTGAAGAATGGAAAGCAGATAGGGAAGTCCACCGGGAGGTGAGTAAGACTATCCATGAGATACAGGAGGAAGAGGGCGAAGCTCTACCCACGCCAGAGGAGTTCGCACCTTGGTACCCAGAAAAGGAAGAGGCAGAGAAGCCCACGGAACGGAGCCCCGAGAAAGGAGGCGTCCCAACAGCTACCCAGGCAAGGGTAGATAAGATCTTGGAGAGTGTGATGAATCACACGAAAGCAAACATATCAATTGGACAGTTACTTGAAATAGCCCCTTACTGCAAGAAACGGATAATGGCGGCGTTAACACATGAGGAGAAGTCGAAAGAACCGACTCAAACATATCAAGTTACGGCAAAGGCATTTGATGAAGAAATGCCCATGATATCCGTAATTGTGAAGAATAGGCAAGTACCAAACGCCTTGATCGATGGTGGTTCAGGAGTGAACATCATCACGGATACGCTGAGAAAGAAATTGGGACTCAAAAGAATAGAGCCCGCACCTTTTACCATAAAAATGGCTGACCAGAGAAAGGTCATGCCCAAAGGAATTATCCGGGATGTACGCCTTGATGTTGGCGGAATTGTGATCCGGACGACACTCACAGTTATAGACATGGTGAGCACTGAAGACAGTTATTCCCTGCTACTGGGAAGACCTTGGTTGAAGGAGGCTCAAGCTCAACATGACTGGCCCCTCAACAAACTAACCTTGACCCAAGAAGGAAACAAGGTAGAGATAAGTACCCGAAGAACTCCAGCACTATCACCTGCAAAAAGACCTTTGAATTGGGAAGATTACGACTGGGAGATGGGACTATCAGACGAGGAAGAAGCCATCGTTTATGAGGCCTTCCCTGAACTACTCCCTATGGGAGATTTCGACCTAAAGAGCTTGAGGAAGCTCAAAGGACCAAGTTGCAATACAATGGAGATTGTTACTACCGGAACACCTACACCACCGGGAGGTAAATCTGAGAAACCTCGGTCGAGGAAAGCGACCAAGAAGGAGCAAGAGGCTATGGAGGAGAAACCTGTATATCCCTCCCAATTTTACAAAGCAAAAGAAGGAGATATAATAGTGGACCGTACCCCTGCCTCGGAGGCGGTCAAAGGGAAAAAGATAGCCGGATGGACGGTTGAAGATGAAGACTTGGTCAAGAACTTGAACTTAGGTACTCCGGAGGATCCTAAGTTGGTCAAGATAGCCAAGGATTTGGGTGACTATGAAGCCCACGTGAAAGAACTCTTATTAAGATTTAAGGACGTATTCGCATTTACATACAAAGATATGAAGGGAATACCTCCGCACATATGCGAGCACAGGATCGAGTTACAGCCTGAGGCCAAACCTGTAAGGCAAATGCGCTATAGAATGAATCCCAATTATGCCGCCAAGGTCAAAGAAGAAATCGACAAATACTTGGAGGCAGGATTCATATACCCCGTTGACAAAACGGAATGGTTATCACCAATTGTGATTGTGCCCAAAAAGAATGGGAAACTACGAGTGTGCGTCGACTACCGCAAACTCAATGCAGTCACCAAGGTAGACCCTTTTCCTCTACCTTTTACAGAATCGATTTTGGAAGCGGTTGCAGGACACGAGATGTACACGTTGATGGATGGGTACAGCGGCTACAACCAAATTATGATCGCGCTGGAAGACCAGCTGAAAACCTCTTTCATCACTGAGTATGGAGCATTCGCGTATCGAGTAATGCCCTTTGGATTGATGTGTGCACCAGCCACCTTCCAAAGGGGTATGATGAAGATATTTGCCGATTACCTTGACAAATTTATGAAGGTTTTTCTGGATGACTTTACCGTATACGGCACCAAGGAAGACCATATTGAGCACTTGGAGAAGTGTCTCATTAAGTGCCGCGAGAATGGAGTAAGTTTGAACCCGGAGAAGTGCTATTTTTGTGTAAACTCTGGGAGGCTCCTTGGACATGTAGTATGCAAGGAGGGATTGCTAGTGGACCCTAAGAAGGTGGGAGTCATTAAAGAACTACCCCCACCAACCACAGTACAGGGAATCCGAAGTTTCTTGGGACAAGCCACTTACCACCGCAAATTCATATGGATGTATGCGGATATCACACGGCCTTTGTACTTATTGCTCAAGAAAGGAGAAAAGTACATTTGGACCAAGTCTTGTCAGGAGGCTTTTGAAGAAGTGAAGAAAAGGCTTACGACCACACCCATACTTATAACTCCTAATTGGACCATGGACTTCCACGTACACTGTGACGCGTCCAACATAGCTATTGGAGCCGTTTTGGCCCAAAACATACATGGAGATAGAGATTCTCCAATTCATTATGCAAGCCGACTGTTGAACAGTGCTGAAAAGAACTACAGCACAACGGAGCGCGAAGCTCTAGCAATGATTTATTCGGTGGGCAAATTTAGGCACTACCTACTAGCCAACCATTTTGTCTTCTACGTGGACCATCAAGCGTTGATATACTTGGTCAATAGACCAGTAGTATCTGGGCGTATTGCACGATGGATGCTTTTGCTTCAAGAGTATGACTTTGAAGTAGTATACAAGCCCGGAAGAAGCCATGTCATGGCTGACCACCTATCCAGAATTGAAAGTGGAGAGGAACCCTCAGGGGTGCAAGATCAGTTTCCGGATGCGAGCCTATTCATGGTACGTGTGCAACCTTTTCAAGACTGGCGAGCACCTTTTATTGAGTATCTTACACACGGAAAACTATTGTCCGTACTCACTACCCCGGAAGCACAGAAAAGAATTCGACAGCTCAGTGAACCGTTCATGTTGGACGAAGGAAAGCTCATGCGAGTTAGTATCTCCGGCAAAATACATGAATGTATAGCCGGGGACATCATCGAAGAAATTATAAGTGAAGCTCATGAACAAGACGGAGTGCATTACACTCTGTCTACGACATGGCAATATGTATTACGCGCACCTTATTGGTGGCCCACACGGCGAAGAGACGTAGTAGGATACTGTGATGAATGCCCAGTATGTAAAATGTCAGACCAAGCTGACTTAATTGGGGAACCCACCCCACATGACTCCGAAGACGACGATGATCCACTCCCCATCAAACCTTTGGAAGCACAAGAGGACCTAAATGGGAGAGCGGAACCGGATTGGACAACACCATATGTCCAATATCTAACATGTCAAACATACGGGACCCCATGGGTAAGTTCCCTACCCCTGGAAGAAAGAAAATTGTTGGTTTACCGCAGTCGATTCTTCATACTCAAAGAAGGGGAACTACATCGCTTGTTTCACAACAGCATCATAAAGAAATGTATACCGGGAAGATATGTGAGGAGTTACATCAAGACCCTCCATGTAAATGAAAACCGGCATTTCTCGATAGATGCCACCAGACAACTGGTACTACAAGGCCCTTATTGGTGGCCAACCATAGCGGAGGATGTTTCACTACTCCTCACACTATGCACTGAATGCAAGGGACAGGGAGAGGAGTTACCAACAGGAGAAAGCTCTTCACAACCTAGTCCGGAGACGGAGATAATACCTTACAAAGAAACCTTCAATGATTGGAGAACACCCCTGGTTGAATACAAGACACGGGGAAAATTCAAGATGGACATGGAGACTCAAAGAAGTCAACGAGAGCTCATACGAGAAAGCGAGTTTTTCACAGTGGAGAAAGGGAAACTCCGAAAGTTGGAAAAGAATGGAAGGGCGAAGATATGCATTGCGGACTACCAAATAAAACATTATATAGCACGAATGCATGTTTATCGGAATGTGCACATCAACGATCAATACACTTGGCTCCGATGTTTGAACGGGAACAGGTGGTGGCCCACGATGGGGCTAAGTGATATACAATACTACATTGAGTATGATTGTCGAGCCTGCCGAGAGCGATTTATAGGCCCATACCATAACATAATCTGCGGTTCCATTGCCGCACAACCGCAAGACAACAAGGATTGGAGGAGGTTATTGATAGAATACCTCACTTACGGGTACCTTAAGGGGCCCCACATCTCGAAAGGACAACAGAAGAAGATTGCCCGCCAGAGCCGGGAATACTTCATCGAAGAAGGCAAATTGAAAAGAATACTATCAAATGGGGAAATCAAGATATGTATTGCCGGACATGAGGTAAACAAATACCTACAGGAGTTACATGTCACGGACTCAGGAGAACATCTTAGCATGGAAACAACATGGCACCTATCCATGTTTGGGCCGTATTGGTGGCCCACGTGCGGGACCGACATCAAAAACTTATGCAATGGGAAATGCCCGGTATGCAGCAACCAAGTAGGCCTTGCGAAGGAAAAAGAGACACGAACTCTAGGTGAAGAGAACCTAGATTGGAGACGTTCCTACTTGGAATACCTTACATGCGGGAAAATCTTTGACCATGCCTTACCACCAGAGGTGAAAAGGGCGGTAGAGCAAAGCCATAAGCACTTTGTGTTCACTAACGGTACTTTGCAACGGATACGCAAAGGAGGGAAGAGTAACCAAATGTGTATACCGGAGACTCAAGTACCCGCACACTTGGCCAAGATTCATGGACAAAGCATGCCCCATTTGGCAGCCATAGAAACCTGGAAGGCCGTAGCCACCGGGGCATATTGGTGGCCAACGTGGGGACAGGATGTGTGCGACTACCTAAAGCATTGCGAGAGTTGTACAGGGACGGAGACCCTAGGGAAATACACTAAAGGTGGTCAAAGCGCACCGGCCCCAAAATCAATATCCGAGCCGGATTGGAGGCGCCCAGTTATACAACGACTAGAAAGCTTTGAAGATTGGAATCTTGTTGACACTCATGAGGATATGGGTATACTTGACTCTTACGCTGAGATGTATTTTAAAACCAAGGATGGTTTGAAGTATCAATTACCCAATGGCGAGGTGAAAATGTGTATCACAAAAGGAGACGCCATCGTTTGGGTAAGACGGGTACATGAATATCAAATTCCACACTTCACGGCGGAAGAAACCACCACTCAAGTGCACGAAGGCCCGTATTGGTGGCCAACTATCTCTTTGGACGTGAAGCATTTAGTTGACGAGTGCCGGACATGTCAACTGGGAACAACGTTAAGCCTCCAAAAGGCAAAGTATGGAACCATACCGTACAGAAAAGGTGAGGCACATGATTGGCGGGAACCAATCGTACAACACCTCAAACAACCAATGGAATTAAGCCCATTGACATTTCAAGAAGATTTGGGAATATTGAAAGAGGAAATACCTGATTACTTCCTAGAAAAGGACTTATTGAACCGAAGGTTAAACAGAGACATCAAATTGTGTATCTCTCAAGATGAGGGAATCAAATGGCTAACAAGCATTCATAAACAAAGAACCCCACACCTCTCGATGGATGAAATGATCTCGCGGGTCGCGTCAGGACCTTACTGGTGGCCTACGATACCGCCAGACATCGATCAACTTTGTAAGAACTGTGTGCATTGTCGGCCTCGAGGATCCCAAAACATGTGATCGACTGCAGAACGATCACAAGCCAAGACAAAGAGGAACCTGATTGGAGAGCTCCTTTCATTGATTATTTGAAGCATGGTCGATTGACCACGGAGGCGTCGACCACCCAACGACAACAAATAGCAATACGCAGTAGGCCATATTGGTTAACCCCCAATGGGACCTTGATTAAAGAAGGCCCTGATGGCTTACGAAGAGTATGTGTAAATGGGCCAATAACTACTGCCATTATTGCTGAGGCTCATGAGGGAATTGCCGGAGGGCATTTCTCAGCCAACATTACTTTGCACAAGGTATTGACCGCCTTGTATTGGTGGCCCACCATGAAAAGAGATGTTTATTTATATTGCACCCAATGCGATATTTGTCAAAGAATTGGCCCTAAGATTTCAACCAATCTCCAACCCTTACATCCCACAATGCCTACTGAGGTATTTCAAAAATGGGGATTGGATTTCATTGGACCAGTTAATCCGCCAGCTAAAGGTACCAAGAATCGGTATATTATCACTGCGACTGATTATACCACCAAGTGGGTGGAAGCGAGAGCTTTAAAAGACAACACGGCTAAATCGACAGCCAAATTTCTTTTTGAAGAGATAATTACGAAGTTTGGATGCCCATTGGAGTTTGTGAGCGATCAAGGAAGTCATTTTATTAATGACACCATCAAAGTACTCACTCAAGAATTTATGATTTTGCATCGAAAGTCAACAACATATTACCCGCAGGCTAACGGGCAAGCCGAAAGCACCAACAAGGTGATCAAGATCGCCTTAACCAAAATGGTTAACGCCAATCGAACGGATTGGGACACCAAGTTGCATGCAGCACTTTGGGCATACAGAACAGCCTACAAGGTGACAACAAAGCACACCCCATTCTCTTTAGTGTTTGGGACAGAGGCTCTGTTACCTATGGCCTACCTACATCCTGACGTTCACCAACAAAGAAGCCAGGATATACATCCCATTCTTAAGAAAAGGATGGAACAACTCCAAACCATTGATTTAACTCGACATGAAGCAGAAGAAAACATGAGGCACATGCAATTATTGCGCAAAGAAAGGCATGACCAACCTCAAAAACGGACACATTGTAAGCAGTGTCACCACGAGACAAGCAAAACTTCCCAAAAGAAAGCCAAACGGCATGATACTTTGGAGAAAAACATTATGCAAGACATGAAGAAATCCAAGCACTCTCCAAAGAGTGAAGAAGCCGAGGTACCGGCCGTAACCAAAACACGATTTCACCCCGGCCAACGAATCTTGTGGCACTTACGCCATAAAATACCCGGGCCGGGCAAGTTCAAAATAAGATGGGCGGGACCTTACCTCATCAAGCACGTTTATGACAACGGATCAGTTGATGTCACCACTCTGCAAGAAGAAGACTTGGGGCGAGTCAACATGAACAAGCTCAAGCCTTATCACGAGCCAGAATCTACTCAAGCGTATGCTTTACAAATCTTGGCATGTCGTATTTTGGAAGCCGAGATTAAGGAGAAACAAAACCAATTAACCAAAAGGAGTGGCATAACCCAATCTCCAACTATCCCACCTAAGGCAAAGATTACCTCACGCACCGATCCTACCTCTCACCCGGATCAGGCAACCTTAGACGCAGAAGACTTAGAGGTCCATCGAGTCATGCTAGAAGTATATTGGGTACAACCTTCCACCCTAGAAGACGACAACCTCCAACACATGAGGGATGGAGAAACCAATTCACGGAGAGGAATTAATAACCCCATAAAACCCCTAAAAGACACCTTGGGAAATTTAAGCCTTAGCCTAATAGAAACCCCAAAGCAATATGCTAACACGACTTACCCCAACCCCATTAGACTGGATAGAGGGGAAGACGGACCATTCTCCTAAGTAAATAATGTAGGAAACGAGGCGCCTAGGTAACAACTCACCTAGGACTACCCTCTAGAACCATAAAGAGTTGTTTACACTGTAGCTAAAAACGAGAGATAGTGACAAGTAGATCATAATTTGGAGAGAATGAAAACCAACCATAGGTCTAGAAATTGATACATGACGTCCACCTATTTAGGAATTATTAGGAAGGGAGAAAAGTTTTAGTGACCACATAGTAACGACACTTAGGATACACCCATGAGTGACATACAACGTCATAGTACCCTCCAGGGAAAGATAGAGTAGCCAACGGGGAAATTGAGATACTCGTCCCAAAAAGGAACCTAACCTTACCTTAAAATACATCCAAAGAAAGTATTTAGCCATAACGGACATACGTACAAATACAAAGTTTCATAAGGAGAAAAGCTGGGAAATATTTTAAGGAAAGCAGCTGGCGAGTAAGTTTAAAAGGATGGAGTATTGAATGTAGTGTGTAAGATGTGGACGAAGTCAAACGAATGCGGGATGGATGGCGATCCATAAGCTGCAACCACTTGCGAGTTTCTGGAGGAATGCGCAGGGGAACGTGACGTGTCAATAAGCAAATTTCGACTATCGAAAGATGGAATACGGACTGACGCACTCGGAGTAGGATGAAGTTCAACAAAGGACAAGCAAGAGGCACCCTTAAGAAGTGCAGGGATGAAAGTCCCCTCAATAGCACCACAGTAGCGGATGAATGAAGTCTGCAGAGCAGGAAATGAACGCGGTTCCAGGAAGAACACCATCGTGAGGGATGAATGGATTTTTGCAGAATGAATGAAGTTGGGATATGGATGATTTTTGTCCCCGGTTACGGATGAAGTTTTCGAAAGGAATTTATACAGGTGTTCCTATGGATGAAACAGAAGCACTTGGACGAACCAAGTGTATGGATAAGCTCAAAAGAAGCTCTTTTGAGAAGCAACTATGAACCAACATATTGAGTGCGCCAAGTTATGAGAAGAAAGTAATTTGGGAAAGAAGCAACCGATTAAGAAAGAAACAATTATACAACCAAGAGTTGTGGGCAGATTGCAAAATAAGCAAGGAAACAAAAGAAAACTTTCACAAGTAAAAGCAAATACCGCAACTTCGGAAACCGTCTCAAAAATGGATACATGAGGGACTTGAAGCCACTTACAAGCAGCTGGAAACCAAGGTGGAATGGAAATTACCAAAAATCAGCTTAAGACATTTATATTACAGATATGGATACAAGTGTGCCTAATTTATCTGATTTTGTTGTCTTTGATGACAAATCTATGACATTGCCTACGAAAGAGGACATGAGACAAGTGCAGATTCCAATTTGTGTTTGGTTGGAGGGGTCCAACAAGTGGACCCCAAAGAAATGGGGACTCAACCCACCAAGGTGGGGAGTCCCACTAAAAGAACTGACAAACCTGTGACAACCCACTTACACATAGTCAGTAAAAGTAAAAAGAAATTTTAACTTCAAGAAGAAAGCCAGGGAGGAGGGGGAGTACCTGAAATTTGAATTGTGGGGCCCTCAGCTGTGAACCAAGGGTCCAGCTGACCCTTCTTCTCCAACCGCCACAAACAAGAAAGCCTAACCACCTTGTGTCAGCTGAACTCTTCAGCAGCCAAGAGAAACAACCCAGCTTATCTCGCAATGTTTGAACCTGACAATCAGCAGTTGTAACACCAACAAATTGGGAGGAAGTTGCACGGGATTCAGTTGAAGGTTAAGGAGCTGCAGCAGAGTAAACCATGGAGTGCCCGAATGTTTATCAACCCAAACTGGATGCGAATGGCAGATTCTGGAAGGGGATGCAGCTCACCTGCCTTCAAGCATTCTCTCAAGTCCATTGGCACCCGGGTAAGTCACAATGGTTCTCCCCGACTTGCAAGCTCCATACATTTCAGGCAGTTCTTAGGGAGGCGTTATCCAGAGAAGAAGGAATTCTTGAGCTCACAGAAACCATGAAGAGAGGACCAGAAGACAAACAGGATGCCTTGTATGCATTCAGCATTGATCCAGCTCTCAAATACCAGTTAACCCCAGGAGAGAGAGATTTCCTGAAGAAACTCAACCTTGAGGATTTCCTTACCTCAAACTCTTGGGGAGTATTGCACTCTCCATTAATCACTGAGGCAATCGCAGCATTGGAGCCGGACACCTTCTGGACTACGGTGAAGGGGGAAAGGGTGCGGCTCATTGCCGAGGAGTGGAGGGAGCAGTTCAAACATACCTTCCAATTGACTAAGAAAGAAGCACACCCAGTGACAAGGAAATGGGAACTCACAGAATTGTTTCCCACATTGAAAGGAAATCCAGAAAAAGAAACGGTGCACATATCAGATTGCCAGCACCCGGGAGCAAGGAGACCATTGAGACTGTTAAGCTCAATCTTCTGTCTCAATCCAACACACCAAAATTCCATAACCCTGGCCTTTGTGGAAATGGTTGTCGCGGCACTGAATGGCCAAGGAGCAGATTGGCCGCAAGAGTTTTATCACGAGATCACAGAAGAACTCACAACATTACACAACAAGCACCTGGCTACTAGGGTAAAGGTGGAGAAAACTTCTGTAGGGCCTCATTTAACTCTGATCCTCAAGGCAGGAGGTGTGCTCAACATTAGAGAGGAATTGGAGGCTGGGTACAGGAGTGAAAGAGCTCTCACCTTGGAAGAGCAAAAACCTGCCCCAAAGAAGCCCAAGACTGTGGATGCCAAGGAGGCACCTGAAACACAAACCGTGATTCGACAACGACCGGCTCGGCAGAAAGAAGCTGCCCCAAAAAGAGAACCAAAGAGGTCTGCCCAAGTGTACTCGGTTGGAGTACAACCTGCAGACACCTCATCAAAAGCTCCAGAGAAGAAGGTCATACTGGAGACAACAGAGAGGCGCCAACTCCCAAGCCCTCTACCTGCCATGGTAGAGCAAATAGGCCAAGCACATCGCAGGTTAGAGAATTTACTTTCTTCTTTTACCAGCAAGGCCCCACAAGGACTGATAAACCGAATGAACGACGAGTTCTTTAAGATACAAAGGGAGAGCATCTTAAAAGAAAGCCTGGGAAAGGCTATTGATACTGGGTCAGAAGCATTACTTAAATCCCAGGAGGTGCAACTTCAGCACTTAGCACAACGGCTGGGAAACTCTGACAGCCTGAATGATATTAACATCGAGACCCTATTCCGCCTGGAAGAAGAGTTAGCCACATTCAGAACCCAATGGGAGCAGGCTAAGGAGGAAGTCGTGTCCTTAAAAGGACAGAAGGACGAGGCCCTCGAGCAGCTAAACAAGCTCCAGACAACGACAGATAAGCATGCAAAATTGGAGGCAAAGCTTACCAATGCGGAGGAATTGATTGATCTGTATGTTGAACACTCTTTTGAAACCCAAACAGTGTTAGCTGATCAAGAGGCGGAGGTGGCAAGCTTAAAAGCAGAATTCCAAACTGTCACTCATCAGGACCAGCAAGAACTAAACACATTGCGAGAACAATTGGAACTGGCCGAGGAAGAAATACGGGGCTTAAAAGGCCAGAATGCCGAGGCCCTGGGAAAGATTACAAAACTACAGCAGGTGATCGATGACCAAGCACAACAATTGCAGGGTAAAGACACCGAAATTAGCCGTTTGAACGACTACATCGCTGAAATGACAGGCATGTTGGAGAGAAGCGATGGGCTGGACGATCGCAGGAAAAACGATATCACCAGGCTTGAGACCAAGGTAGCAGACTACCAGCAGGAGATACAACAACTTAACAAAGACAAGCACAAATTGGAAGCCCAAATCACAGCAGGTGGAGAAAAGACGCACCTGCCCTCATCCAAACATCACCCTGAGCCGGATCGCCATTCAACACACCCTATATTGACCAAGGAAAAGCATACCTTGACTGCTGGAGTGGCCAATAAGCTCCTGAATGAACTAAGAAAGGATCTGGCTCGCACCCAGCAGGAAATTGCAGATCTGGCTCAGCAACTCCTGAAGCAGCAGGACGAATCCGGGGAAAACACCATTCCCCACGCATCCATACACCCTAGAACAGAGATTGTTCAATGCATTCTCAAGCACACTGAGCCTTTGGACTCATTAATGCAGTACCACCGTGTGTATGGCGGATTGAACTTGTTGCTCAGCAATATTCCTTTATTGAAAACAGGGTGCAAGCTGGAATTTGCCCAGATGAAGGAAATCTGGAGCCAAGCAAATGCTGCAGCCCGTGATACATTAGTGTTTATGTGGTGCCTAGGAGAAATCAAGACGCCTTTAGGGGTGATTGAAATGCTCACAGCTTCTCCCCCTTTCTACGTCAAGAGATACATTTTGCGATGTGTCAAGCTGTGGGCACAACACCGCACTATAACCAGAGTACCCAGAGAATCACTCCCCATTCTCAAGTCGTACTCACATGGCCAGTTTCATCTCATCAGGAGGATGCAACGAGATTACACCAAAGAATTCAATCAAGCCCTATTAACCTTAGCGGCGGAGGACACCGCAATCTGCTTTGAAGCAGTGCAGCAGCATCAGGCAGTCATCGCCCAACACCCTACCATGCAGCCAAATCTGAGCCAGGTAAAAGACTTCGTGAATGCTACCCTCGAAGCTCAACAAACGGCGATCTCCCACAGGTATTTCGGAGCTCTCAACAGCGGTACATTGCTGTTTCAGCCACGCTATCACGTCAGCAACCAGCAAATGAGCCCAAAAAGCATGGGGACATGCTTTCTCTGAGGGGAGGGGGTAAATGGTAAGCTCGCCTCCCTCGACAGCAGGGGAAGATCGGCGATCAAGAAGCACGAGGCGGTGTGAAGAGAACCCGAGGCCAAGTTCGACACCGAGACCGAAATCGGAGGAGGAGTCGGAGCGGAGGACTGAGAGCCCAAAAAGGGGACCGTTGGTGAAAGACAGGAGGACGGCAGAAGAACCATGAGC
This sequence comes from Polytrichum formosum, assembly GCA_964035585.1. Classification (NCBI taxonomy): domain Eukaryota; kingdom Viridiplantae; phylum Streptophyta; class Polytrichopsida; order Polytrichales; family Polytrichaceae; genus Polytrichum; species Polytrichum formosum. The sequence continues at coordinate 20,672,189 of OZ037936.1, forward strand.
GATGGGACTAAGGGCCGTCACGGGGAGAGGCCACGTGGCCGAGGGAGAAGGCAGCGGCTTAAGTACGAGCCGGGAGCAGACCGGGAACGCGACTGCGGCTCGGGAACATGACGCGTCGGCTTGGGAACGAGCGAAGGTACTGGGAACGGGCCGGGAACGTGACAACAATACCGGGAACAAACAGGGCTTAGGCCGAATGGCGGATTACTAGTAAATCCAACGGACGGTCGGGCTTAGGGCCGGGTTTAGGGCCAGTTAGATAGGACGGAATACTTAGGAGAATGTAAACATGACCATTTTGAGAAATGTAAGGACACGGTCCTATTCCCGTTTATAAACACATGTCAATTAGGTAGCAAAAAGATATGAAGAGATATGTAATTAGGATTTACATGTTAGACTATTTAAATTTGAACTCTACAAATTAAAGACATTTCAATTCGGCTATTAATAGATACAGAGTTAAAATTAGCCGAACTAACATTTACAAAAATCTTAGAAAAATATAGATTTGTAAGACTATATAAAGAGGCCAACTAGAGGCCCCTAATACACTTCATTCGCTCAAGCAAATTTTACATGAGTGTCAAAGAGACCTCAAGCGTGCTACCTTTCTATATGCGGGCTACCTTTCAATATATACGTGATACCTTTCGATATATAAATGCTACCTTTCTATATGCGTGCTACCGTTCGATAAAGATGCTACCGTTCGATAAATAGGCTACCGTTCGCTAATGTGCTACCATTCGATTCCTATCTATATTGTGTCGCCACTCTTACCGAAAGGTTTGATAAATCGGCGATACATTCAAGGAGTAGGAAGGGGATGAAATCCCTTAGAACTTGAGGAAGACGACTAAGGACTTAGAAGCTTTAAGAAACGCACCTAAGGAGGGGAACCATCGCGAGACAACAATTAGGAGAAGCCCGGGAGGGGCTATCTATTGAAGAACGATCACAAGACTTTGTACGAGTCACACTTGAGCTCAAAAAGACTTAAATTGCTATTCAAACTACTTAAGCATTTGTTGGACTAAGGTGTGTTATCCATGGCATTTGAATAAAGCCCCGCAAGGCATTAGATTTGCACACATGCTCTCGCACACAATCGGAACATTCCCACAACATGCTATCACTCAACGGAAGAGATTTAATGAATTCCGAGCAACTTGTGAGATTAAAGATTTAGAAAATAAATTAAAAACTTATGTGAACCCGTATGATTTAAGAAACTTGAAAGTACGGATTGAGTTACGGACTTAGGAATTACATGTGAAATTTACCTAAGAAGATTTACCTAGAGTGGACTACAAATAATTTGCGATTCTCATGAGAACAAACTTAGTGGCTAGAAGTGGATGTACCACATACTTGAGTACAAAGGGGAATTGGATTATGTGCCTCCATGTTGGCAACCCCTCGGATTTGATTTACTGGGGTTACATCACCGCCACCACATGAGAGCATAATTACTACAAATTGAGCATCCGCCAAGTGGCATATCAAAACATCCCTTCCCATCATACCTTTCAAATCCACCCAAGGTGTTAAAGGGGAATTGAGTAGAGAATTGAGGGAAGAAATACTAGGCTTAATAAAGTCCTAATCTTGGAGGATATCTTAGGGGATGTGTGATAGAACTTATTCCCCCTTTGAGAGATTAAGGTTACCAAAGGTGAAAGCATACGAAGAATGTTTTCATTTCCGGGATATACAATTTAGCGAGAGAATATGCTTGCGGGCATTCTTACGACATTCTTGGTTTATGAATGACTCACTAGTCGTTCAAACCATGAAAGAGTTGGAATGAATCTACATGAGATTCGACTTAAGTAAGGAATTCCCCTCACAAACACTTAACCTTGACATTAGATTTATAGGGAATCCTATCTTAAGTTCTAAGGTACCTATCCATTTAAGAAGTTATCAAGGAACTACATACTGAGAAATATTGTAAAAGTGGTTCTCGTTAAAAGTACTTTAGGGGAACATAAACTTGACAACTTGGACACTTTATCCCCAAGGAGTTATAAAGGGGTCTTAATCACCACATTCTTGATTAAGAGAAGTATTGTGTACTAAATCTATCTAAAGGTTTAGGAACACCAAACCTTGACATTACATTCAGGGTAACATAAACTTGGAATCTTATGCCAACTACTCTTAGAAGTCTATAAGGACATTGGAGCTACATGTTACCGAATTGAGACATAGAGGAATGCAACCACCTTCAAGAGACTTAGCAGAAGAGAAGATCTAATTTTGGTGGGAGTAACTTCCATGTAAACCGGTTCAGCAGCGGGTTACACCGTCTAAGGCTGGAAGGTTGAAGGTGGCCTCCACACAAATTAGGATTCTAAGCTAGGAAAGGACAAAACAATTCAAGGCCTAGGAAAGGCCAACAAAGTGAATTCCAAAGGGAATTGAACGAGATTTTTAGGATTCATAAGTTTTGGAAATTGGACAAAATTAGAGAAAATATACAAAGGATACCGGAACTCTACATGGACTCTAAAAGGAACTTGAAGAATGCCCAAGCAAACGGAAGGGTCAATCAAGTGTAGTAAGATAGGAAAAATCCAACAAAAGATTGGCGGAAGGAATTTCCACGAATACCAAAGGAAAATACAAAAAATAACAATATAGTTCCAACAAATTCATGAATCTTGAAAGAGGAAAAGTAGAGCATCTACCTACAAAAGATACTCAAGTACCTGCGGAATTGAGGACCGGCATAAGTACCGAATAGCGGGAGGAGCACCAACGGCGGACCTGAAATGCCAAAAGGATCTACATCATCACCGTCACACGAACATACTCAATTAAGATATCATTTCATCAATCTAAGAGGATTGTAGATAGTTAAGAATGTTACCTAGAGAATATAGGGACATTGTCATATTGAAGTTTACAAATGAATGATGATGAGTAGTGATCAAAGACCTTGATGAAAGTGACATATACGTGATGAATGATTGAAATATGTAAATTTACATAATCAAGTGCTCATTAGCGAAGGAGTATGCTTGAATTTCAAAAGACCTTAGTGCAACATTCTTGAAATTGGAATAGAATAAGAATATTTGCAAGTCATTCAAACCATGAAAGATATAGGAGTAAGTGGTATTGAATATAAGAATATATTCCATTCCAAAACACTTAACCTTGACATTAGGATTTAGGGGAACATAGACTTACAAACCTAGGACATCTACTCCATGAGGATTCAAAAGAACATTAAAAGAACGTGTCACAAATCTAAGTGTCAATATTAGTATACATGCAACCACCTTCGTAGAAATGGAAACCTAAGTTAGTCTAATTTTGGTGGGAGTGACTTCCATGTAAACCGGTTCAACAGCGGGTTACACCGTCTAAGGCTGAGGGTTGAAGGTGACCTCAACACATTCGAAGGTTGCATAGTTGTTTTATAATAAAGTAAGAATGAGATTGCTCATTTCCTCTTGTTGCCTCCATCATCCTCACTTGATATGCTCTACCGAGACGAGTGTTTCCTCCCACTTGGCTACCAATGCGGTAAGCGCTCGTGAGTTTTTTTCCAACCATAACAATAGGAAAAGCTTGTGAGACTTCTATCCTATTATAGTTCCCACCATTCTTTGAAATCGCCGTGGCTTGTGAAAAGTCTTGCAATGGAAAGAGGCCAACCTAGTAAGTGGGTTCAATTTGTAATATATCAATGGTATATGAACCTTGGTAGCGTGTTTGCTAGTATAGTGGACAAATTATGCCATAAGGTAGCATCCAAGTCATTAAGTTTGAACTTGTATTGCGAAATGCAACCCTCCTTGGTCCATATCCAAGATTGAGCATGTTTATCTCACCTCTCCGTGGATAATTATGTAAGGTATGTGAATATTAATATTTTGTTTGTTTTTCTTTGTTCTTCACCTTCTATCAATGAGATTTACATTCTCAAATTTGTGTTGCACTAGCAAATCTATATTCAAACATCAACAAAAACTGAATTGAAAAACGGACCTCGCTTGAATTAGTTATGGTGGTTGGAAATGCATGTTTGTTGATTCCTTAACTAAATACATAGACCTCCTCCCAGTGGTGCTCATTATTTGAGTGTGGAATAATTAACAATACTTGAAGACACAGTCCAATCGCTTTGAAACATGCGTCTTTATGGTGTTTGTTCGTTGATTCTCACCCAACCACGCACCAATCAAATTCGGGTGTCCAAAAAAGGAAAGTAATCGCATAACATCTGCATGCCTTGTGTTTGGGGCCATAGGGTTTGCTGGCAAACATGTCAGGAAATGGGAATTACCAAGAATCATCCTCCTACCAACCTCAACTGAGCACTTAGGGCCACTTCAGACACGAGACTGAGAGCCCATGACCGTTACACTTCAAGCACTCTCATTGGTGGAAAAGGCGGAGCCAATCCAAGCTCACTTCACACTACGCTTGTGGGACCGACGGAGTATGTGAATGCAAGGTGGGTGTAAAGTCTACATGGATTCCTACATGGCATCGAATGGATCATGTTTCATGGTCACTTGGACAATTTTCAAAACCACCTCTTTGTGGAGGTCACCACCTACAACCTTCCAGCCTTAGACGGTGTAACCCGCTGCTGACCGGTTTACACGGACAGTGCACCTATCCAAATTAGGTGGTTCGCAAACCTCTAAATTCCGAAGGTGGTCTGATACATTATTTTCCTAATAAGTGATATGATGTTTCCTCTTTATGAATTTCTAAGGAGAAAGGAGCCTAAGCTTTCAAGCTTATGTTCCCCTAAATCCTAATGTCAAAGTTAAGTGTTATAAACATAAAGAGTGCTTTTGCAATCCATGTAACAGAAAACCAACATTCTTCAATTCCATTTTAATTTCAAATATCCTCAACCAAAGTTTACAATCATATTATCAATCCATCAATGTAATAACTTCAATGTAAGATTTGACTACTTGATGGTCTTCAAATTCTCTTATTCTCGAATGGTGTCTTGAAGCCTTCTTAATGTCTTCAATCTCTTAGAGATTCTTTTTGTCTGGTTTTCCTTTGTATTCTCTAATTATGAATCTTAGTTCTCCGGTCTTGAGAGAACCTCTTTCGGTCTTCATTCTTCAAGAGGATCTTCCTCCTTAGTCTCCAATCTTGAAGAGAATCTTCAATCTCCTAAAAATGCCTTAGCCTTGAAAGTAGTCTTCTTAGCTTTGAAAAGTATTCCCTTAGCCTTCAAAATGCCTTCTTAGTCTTCTGTCTTCAAGTTCTTCTTAGTCTTTGGTATCATGGTCCTCCAGTCTCACGGGCTCTCAGTCTCGTGGTCCTTTAGTCTTCAAGTTTCCTCGAAAAGTCTTCAATCACTTTGAAGAAGTCCTCAAGTCTTCTTTCCTTTGGTCGCGCGGTCCCTCAGTCACTCGGGCCTTCAGTTTGGAAGACCGGCTTCGTATGAAATATTAGTCCTTAAATCTTAGTCTCGCGGGCCTTCAATCTGGAAGACCGGCTTCGTATGAAATAACGATCTTCCAATCTTGAACTCGCGGGTCTTCAATCTTCAAGGCTCACCAAAAGGTCTTCAAGTCTTCTCACCTTCGGTTTCGCGGTCCCTCAGTACCGCGGGCCTTCAATCTTCAATGTTCACCCAAAGGGGGTCTTCAAATCTCCGAGTCTTCGGATTCGTTAAGAATCAGTCTTCTAGTCTTGTAAAATCGCCGTCCGGTTCCGCGGTCCTCCAGTCCGCGGGCCTTCAGTATCGTGGGCCCTCAGCCCCGAATTCGGTCTTCAAACTCGAAGCCTTTCGGTCCTCGAGTTTCTTCAAATATGGCTAAGTCTTCGGTCTTCGTCTTCACGCCTTGCGGCCTCGTGGTCCCTCAGCCTCGGGCCTTCAGTCTTCGAATATCTCTAAAATTTTAGAGTCTTCAAATTCCTCTAAGAGTTTTAGAGTCTTCAAGGTTGTCGAAAAGATCTTCGATTCCTCGAGTAAAATCGCGAAGCTCCGATTGTCGTCAAATCGCTCCCGATAATGCTCCAAATAGGTCTTCGTTAAAACGCTCCCGATAATGCTCCAAATAGGTCTTCGTTAAAACGCTCCCGATAATGCTCCTCTTGACGCTCACGTTGGATTGTTGAAATGAATAATGAGGTGAATTAGGGCCTCTTAGTGCCCCTTTATATAGGCTTCACAATCTTGTGATTGGTTGAATTGGCGGTTGAGCATTTGGCCCCTAATGCCAAATGTCTCAACATGCTAATTTTAGTCCGAAATATGGCTGTAGTCTAAATTTAGGACTGTCGGATCTATTTACAGTAAACCCACGTGTTAATTTTAGATGTCCTTGTGGGGTAGATTGGTTATAGTTCTTCTTTATTTCCTAGATGTGCCTAGGTGGTGTTCGGTTACCATCCATGATCCATTCATTCACAATTTCATCCTTCATTGTTAGATGGTTAAGGCGGTTAATGTCATCCAAGGGATGTTCATCCCTTGGCGTTGTCTTTCATCTACATCCTTTAGTAAGTGAGTACATGTCCACTAATTATTCACTAAAGTAACTAGGTGTCTACTAAGCAGTCACTAAATAGCTAGGTGGCTACTACCTCTAGTTACTAATGTACTCACTTACCATCCCAACTTCCCAAGAGGTGACTACATGTGTACTAGTAACTATCTAAAAGTAACTACACGCTCACTAGTTTAGCCTCCTTACTAATTCGGCCGTTCCCTATGGTATGTCTTGTTCCCGCCGGCTTAGGTATCGTTCCCGAGGCCTAATCCGTGTTCCCGCCGCATTAAGTAACGTTCCCGAGGCCTAAGCGCGTTCCCAACTCCACTTCCGTTCCCGGGCCACGTGGCCGACGTCCCGGTCTTCAAATACCCGGCCCTTCAGGTGTTGAGCCGGTCTTCTCTCCTACCCGTCGCCTGGGCCTTCAGTGAGCTGTCTTCGCCTCCGCTCTCCGAGGTCGCCTTGTCACCGTTCAGGGTTGTCTCTCCATCCATATGGGGTACACACTCTTGGAGGTAGGCCTAATGCAAAACCACCGGGAGACCATGGCACTCCGACCGCTCACAACCGTTGGTTTATTTTATTTTATCATGTGTGAGGACCCGCATGACTAGAAATTCATTGAAATAGCATCTGGTTGAGAGCCCAGTCACATATGACTTCACACTACACTTGAGGATTTGTGACCACACTACATGATTTTGGAGGTGTGTTGGGACGGCCTTTGGGCACTTTCTTTTGGGCTCTCACAATTTCATGGTCATGGCTCTTGGCTCGTGTGTGAAGTGGCCCTTAATCCTGGAGAAACCACAACTCTTATCCTATCTGCTTGAAGATATCTATGCAATCGCATGCTTCATGCTGTGCTGGTTTGTGACCATGTCTTCATAATTTATTTTGTTTGGTTTAGGACTTTGTCTACTTACTAAGTTGACTTGTCTTCACCTTATTAGGCAGTCGGCACGACTCAAACTTCACGGTGTCCGTGACCATTTTGGATGCAAGAGGTCTAAGTTACATAGCAAAAACAAGCCCCCTATAAAGGTACGTGGGTGTTATTCAGTTAGTTCTCTTTGTTCTCCATCTTCAAATGAGCATTTTTACGTGATGAAATTCATGTTGCATTAGCAAGTTCATAATGAAGTATCGGGAAAATTTGGATTGAGTGTCGGACGATCCTTGATTTAGTTATGATTATCAAACATGCACGTGTGTACGTTTTTTTGAATGAGTATATGGGTCTTTCGGTTGTGTGGACTATTCGGTTCATAGTAGTTATCAGAATGTGAAGACATAATCCAATTTTTTCTCAGTAGGAGTCTTCTTAATGCATGTTCTTAAAACTATGCATAAGCACAAAACCACTCAAAAGTAGGTGTCTAATTAAGATATGTAACCGAGGCTGGCATGGGGCAAGCACGCATGTGCAGTGCAACGTTAGTCACACTTCTTTGTTTTTCTTATGCAAATTTCACAGTTGCTCTTAAGGTTCGGAAACCCGAAGGTGAGGGTTGATTCATTTCCAACTTGGTCCCACTACACTAATTTGAGGTCGGTTCGATGTCAGTTCTTGAATCAAATTGTCTTCAATAAAAAATCCACATGTTATAGAATAGTCCACTTATGTCTTGTCATTCCAATGGGTGAGTTGAGGAAAACACCACGAAGCTCGAATTGATGGGTACTTGATAGACATGGTGATGTAGACACGGTGTTTTATCCATGTCCTTCAAGGCCACTTTCCTCCCGCTATCCCTTTCATGGGCGGCTTGATCAAATTGGTCCATCACGCGTATTCTTGTATGTATTACATGTTCATAGACTCATCAAACATGACTTCTTCTTCCAACATGCTTTATTGATAATGTGAGGTTCATTTTCAACTTGAAGAAGTTCTTTTGGATGTTGTTTATCATAAAAATATGACTTTGAAAAACTCAAACAATGCTAAGTCAATGGTTTTGGTTGAACACATCACAACGACAATTGTTAATATCTTCAAGTATTATTAATCGACTACCATGTGATAGTGTTTATGGATCAACTCATGAAAAGTCGGTGTAGGTTATGTTGGATTTCAAAGCACGCATGGTCTACATCAACAAAATAACTTGTCAAGTCAATAAGTGAAGTTCTCGGGACACGCTTGTCATAGAATAAGAGTTACTAGGAATGCATTACTTTGAGTTATGTACATTCATTTGTGTCATCTACACACCATTCATGGTATTTAGTGTCACGCTTACTATTTACGAACAAGCTACACTAGATGCCTAGAGGTCTCAAAGTGTCACATCCTCTAATCGTCGACATGATACTCTTCATCAACATAACTAACTTTTTGAAGTGAAACAATATTTACATACTGAAATTTAATATAGCAAGCTAGGATACTCAAGATTATAGTTGCAATATAGTATGCAGGAGGAAGATATTTTGGAACATAGTAATGTCAAGTGTCATTTGTGTACATTTCTACTCAACTTGTAGACCATTGTGTAATACATGCATACACTTCACAACATTGTTGAACATACGCATGCCAAGATGTCAATAAGCACACTTGAGCGCCAGGTGTCATGAGGTGACACTACTCGTGAAGTTGTTGATCATTAATGTGACCTAGCATATGCCTCCAAATAAGGTAAGCGGCACTATTATGCATGTGACGTTGAATACCATAAATGGTGTAATGCATTTGATTCCTTAATGTTCATGCTAGTTTATCACATTATTGATCTTTGAGCTCATCTTTCAAAACATTGATGATTTCTATTCAAACTTTAGCGTCTCCTTGGAATGTGGTACTAAAAGACACATGAACTACAATGTTGCCTTGGACAACTTGTATAATTTGTTGTCTCTAACCTATACGATGAGCCCAACATAATAAAAGAGATAGATGATGTCAACCAAAGGTTGGTGTGAATGAGAGACTCTTCGCCCTTGATCAAAGTCTTAGATTTATATGTAAATCAAGAGCGTTGATGGAACTAAGCTAGAGGACAAGTGCTATTGCCTCTTGTCAAAGTTCCTAACAAGTACAATCCATTCAAATCCGTATAAACCGTGAGATTCATTTTACAAAATAAGACCATTGATCTTCATTGGGCCTCCACTTCCATCTCATAGAGCATACAATAAAAACACAAGCTCATGAACCGATAAACCGGTTGTTCTCGGGCTTTGTGTAAAGTGGAAGTACGTAATAAGTTTAAGATGTTGCCACCCTTCAATAATGCTCCAATACTAACTGACCACAAGTCATGTAACTATCAACTAAATCCCATGATAAATTTGATGTGGCACAATTTCTTTTACGATTTGGCATGCAAAATGTTGAACCTCCCAAGTAGATACTAACATAACAGTCATAACTAACCCCTAACTTCCCAAGCATCCCATTTTGGGTTGATGGGTGATTTCTTCCCTACATTAATCCCAGCTAACTCGGTCATCCACAATCAAAATAACTATAAACATCAAAGCCAACATGGATATCTACCCATAGACACATGAGCCGTGCAATTTGGAGACGATTAGAATGTGGACAAAAATGTCAAAGTGGGAAGTGGTCATGTTTTTGTGTTGTTGGGAGCTCATGCGAGGGTATTGACTCCATGGCAATGGTTTATGCTCCAATGCAAACTTGCATAAGCATCACCGATGTTAATTTTGGTAAAAAGGAAATATTTGTTGAGGTTCATGTTAAAATGGTCTCTGTGCTCACATCAACCATTCAATTCAACATTTGGACGATCTTTAATTTTTGAGAAATTCTTTGCATATATGTAATTAAAAACAGGGGGCAATGTACACACTCCAAATGCAAGGTGGCTAGCCTACTGTGGTTTGCGCCTTTTGTCACGAGAGTTTGTGGAGGTGCTCAACTACTAAGTCGTTCCCATTTACTGCATCACACAAGCATTCCACACATATTCCAAGTAAAACTTGATCGGTCAAAAGTCTTTTTTGGAGAATAAAACATGGCATTCTTTTGTGCATCCCTTCCTTCAATTGTTAATGATTTAAAAATACAAAAATATTCATGCCCATTTTTCCCCTCATAACAACTCTCTCCCACGTTTCAAAATCCTACGGATAAATCATGTTTCAACCTCAAATCTTACGCACGAAAATTCCACAACCAACATCGAGTGAAATGCACCCAAAACAACCCTTTCATAGGCTTGGGAAGTGAAGGGTTAACTTCTTCCTTTTTGCGTGTAAAAACTTGTAGAGTTGTTACTAAGTTAAAAGCTTGCTTCGACAGGTCCTTCCCTTTGTCTTCATGCATTCATGTTGCCACACTGATAACTAGTACTTTCGAGGACACCGAGGTCTACCTATTTTTTTGGATATTTTCATAACTAATTGCGGGCCCTTCCCCATAACGTACTACGGTATTGCCTTTCCTATTGCATCCCATGACCTCTCGAGTATCACTTATCCGTACATGGTATTATACCTCACAATTCTGCACCAAAACCTTATTGTTTGCTGGGTTCCTTGTCGAAACTTGATCCATTAGCATGATGGGCCACTTGGCACACGAGACCGAGGGACCGTGACCATTGCACTTCAAGCATTCTCATTGGTGGAAAAGGCGGAGCCAGTCCGAGTTCACTTCACACTATGCTTGAGGGACCAACGGAGTAAGTGAATGCAAGATGGGTGTAGAGTTTATATGGATTCCTACGTGGCATCAAATGGATCATGTTTCAAGGTCACTTGGACTATTTTCCAAAACCACCTCATGCAGGTAGACCTAACACAAAACCGGGAGACCATGGCACTTTAAATCTCACAACCATTGATTTTATTGTATTTTGGCATGTGTGAGGACCCTGCATGAATAGAAATTCATTGAAATAGCATTCAGTTAAGGGCCAGGTGACATGTGAGTTCACACTACACTTGAGGGCCCATGACCACACCACATGATTTTGGAAGTGTCTTGGGACGTCCCTTGGACACGTCTTTTGGGCTCTCACAATTTCATGATCACGGCTCTTGGCTCGTATGTGAAGTGGCCCTATAGTATGTGGGCCTTATGTGGTCACCAATGTGTGTTTTTGACAAAGTTTTTGCAAGTTTATGATATTTGACACGCAAAATCTTGCACAAGAAAAAAAAAACAAAACTACACATCAATTGACACACACAATTTAGAATCGACACGTAATGTCGCTTGTGAAGAAAAACAATTCACACATCCATTGATACGTTAGGTTTTGAAATGACACACACTACTAGGTAGGTGACACTACAATAGCATTTTAGAGTAAAATGTAGATGTCAATTGACATTCATTTTTGTTTTTGAAGACATAATGTGACACTTTGGATTTGAAGTTGAATGTCAAAGGAAAATTGTCAAACATGCACATTGCTGGTCACTCTTCTTGATTGGACGCATGTATTTGTGTGGTATATTACAAGGTTTGTACTTAATAACAAAGAACAAAATGATACATGTTACATGAGATTGGACAATGTGCTCATAATATCGACACCATTCTAGGTTTAGTCATTAACATAATTGGGAGGACCAATGTGATCACTTGAAGGGAAAGATAATTCTCACTTTGAGTTTTTTTACCTTTTGCATCTCAACTCCAATTTTGACATTTGGAAGGACATTCTTTGTGATTTGCAATTGTTAATATGGTGAGATAATTTCTTATTAGGTCCAACACTAGTAGATAACTATGCCCAAAAGGACCGTAGCCAAAATTGGCTACGGTTTTTTTTGACCAACCTGATATGCAGTCGCTAAACGACTACAAATTTTTCTTTTTGCGATTGCAATTTTAAAAATTGTGGGGCGTGTAATATATTGTACCATTGGAAAGGTATTTTAAAGATATTTCCAACAATATATAACACGCCCACAAATTCCTAAAATTTCAATTGCTAAACCAAAAAAAACAAAATTGCAGTCGTTTAGAGATTGCAGATCAGGTTGGTCAAAAGAACTGCAGCCAATTTCGGTTGCGGTTCTTTTGGGCATAATTTTCTACTAGTGCAACAACCATAAATGTTTGTGATCCTTTGAATACAAGGAACCATTCTTTCAATACAATATGCAGGTGTTATTTAGTTCATTTAATCAATTTTATGTCTTTGAAGTTGTGTTGCATTAGCAAAATTATGATGAAACATTGATAAAAAATCATATTGAAAGTTGGGCTTCTTGTAGTTAAGGTTTTGTTGTCACTCCAAACTAGACAAAGGACAATAACCTAGGGCACAAGGTCTGAAGGAAAATTGAGCTAGTGTCTATAAGGATTAATGTCATGTAGGATTGAAGTTTATAACAACAATTTGTGTATTTTACCCCTTCATTCCTCCTTCATTAGGCTTAATTTGCACTTTTATGGTTCATCGGTGCTTTCTCAGGCATGTGTGATCCTGTCCTATGTGTGTAAAATCTTATCACTTTAATTCCATCCATTGTGTCAATCGTGAAGCTCTTTCAGCTTTGGCCATGTAGTCTTTGTCTTGGCAATTGTCATTATAGTGGCCATAGTTTTCCAATGGATTTTCATCCTATTGGGTTAGTATCTTCTTCCTTAATTGGAAGGCTTGTTTAATATCACCAATCGTAAACCAAATTGCATTGCTAAAAGATTCATTCCACATTCCATTTCCTTTTTAATTATTTTGTTTTCTTCCCATGAACTTATCTCATGCATGAATCATCATATCCATATGGCATCTTGGTTGGCAATCCCTACAAACATCCACGGTAACATGCAATCATATAGGCTATATTTTTAGTTGGCATACATCGCAACTAGCCTAGTCCTTATCACAACATTGACCCAAACATAACATCCAATCATAACCATAAGTTCAACCTTTTGGCTCATAGGGCTATTGCCTTTTGTTTTAGACTATCGACAATCTTAGCCTCTCTAAACTTCTATTCTCCCACTTATGTACTTTGACAAGTTAGGTCATTCCACATGAGTTTGACTCTCCTCCCTCACCTCACAACTGAGACTTATGGTAGTAACCGGGGTTACCGAACTTATAAAGTGCGTGAATGCAATTAATTAATTAATTTTCCGGAGGGCGGGTTACCGAATTTAAAAAGTTTGTGAACACTATTAAAATAATAGTAATAAATTTCTTGGAGGGTGCCCAAAATAGGACCAACATTTGGTTTGCACTTTGTGAATTGTGCAGTCTCAACAACATGGACGTGGGAGGGGGTTCATCACTGCGTCTTTTGGGGTTTGTGTGTGTGTGTGTGTTTGCTATTGTGTTTGTTGGCTGTCGCAATGGTCAAAGTTCGCTCTCTTCCAGTACGGCGGAGTCTCTAAAACCGAAGTCTCAAAAATTGTTGTCGTCCTGAGGGCGAAGAGAGCTTGACGAGCCTGAATATTTGAGCCCCTTTCTTCTGATTTGGACCAATTTTGAGGTAGCTATTGTAATCCGCGCACACCCGGGTTAAAGTGGTAACCCGGGTTACCGCCATAGGTCTCAACTCTCTTATCATTCCAATTGAAGTTAGGCTAACTACATTTTCTCTTCTCTCTCATCCTTCACAGGTTGTTAGCATTCTTTTTGTTTCTCTCACCTCACCTCTCACAAGCTATTGACTTTGTTTTTGCTATGGTCACTTCTTGCTTGCACAACATCTCTCATGTGAAGCATGGTTATCAAAACCTCACATGTTCGGTCTCCTTCACTCTTAACTTGTTGTATCTTTACTACATTCATCTCAACCAAAATATATAGGCTATATTTAGTATATTTGAAGACAATAATATGGATTTTTGATTTCTTGTCTTTTGGACTTAAGATGGAAGTGGTAGGCTATAGTCGGATGAATGTCATCTAGGAGTGGTTATAGTAGGCAATAAGCACAAGGTAGAGATTATTACCGTCTACTAGAGACGAAGATAAGAGACTATTGCTTGAGGAAGTGAGAAGGCCATTTCCAACAAGGATAGTCTAGCTATAGGCAAGATAGAGAGATAGGCAAGAGACTTGATTACATAATGTTAGTTTTTTGTTTCCAACCAGTTTATTGACCGTCCCAAACTCCATCTGTATCTCCAACGGTTGTTGACCTTTCGAGAAGCTTCAGACAATGCATAATCTATAGTATGCTACAATGACACGCTACATTGGAGATTAACGTATTCATATGTTACACGACCATGGCCTTCTGGGTATATAGATCAAATCATAATTAATTTGTCCTTCTCTCAGACACTTAACCTTGAATTAGGAAGGCCAGTTCATCAAAGATTTTTTTTTATAATCACACTTTGCTTATTTCACTCAATCAAATAGTTAGGTAGAGTTCTCATTCTAGTTATTCTTAGGCCATGGTCTTCCTAAAATAAATGTGAAAAAATTTCAATTTTTCACCAATAATGTCAATTACCCCATTGTGCTCATGTGGGATCTCCTTATAATTCGGGCTATGGAGTGCAGATACGCTCAGTCATTGAACTTCCTCTCAATTGAATACTTCATCGATTAACTTACTTAATGACTTCTCTCAAGTCATCATCTATGTCTTTAGAAGCTAATCACACACAAATATTATCAGTCAATAGTCTTTCAAGGTCACTCCTATATTGAATCCACTTTACTCATCACTCACACGTTCGATTAAATAGGTAATCTCAATTGATCTCAATTAAATGAACATTGGAGTGGATACCAATATCAGGTAATCTTTGCTCTCAATTGTACGTTTCTATGGACTATCGACAATATTAACATTTGTGCAACCTCATAGTGCAACCTCATAGCTGATAGTGTAAAATTGGTAGAAGAGCTGAAGAGAGAAAACCAAAATTGAAAAAGCTCAATGAGAAGTTGGAGGATCAATGCAAGAAGCATGAGGAGATGAATGAGTTGAGATTAGATCATATTATTTTTGAGTGTGAGCTTCACGAGAGCCAAAGGAAAGAAACTGAAAAACTTGCTAAACAATTGTCTGATTTAACCGCCCAACACGTTAGTAGAGAGGCAACATGGGAGAAAGAGAAAAAAACAATTAAAGGAACGAGAGGGGAGAAGAGAAAAGACCATAGTTCAGAAATCCCAAAAGTTACAATCTTTGCAGAGTCAGATTTCAACCCTAAAGAAAGAGAGTGAAACTATCAGGAGTGTAACCAAACAGAGAGATAACCTAATGGTAGCAAGTGAACAACAGAGGCAAACTATTGGCACTCTGTGGGGGAGGGTAGAAAGACTCAAGAGTGGGTTATGGACTTTAAAAAACTCTTCACCACCTTTTTCTTAGCTTCACCATAACTATGAGCGTCAAAGAGATACCATGTTCATAGCACACAACCTTTACATAGGTCAAAAACTAGGGGCAAAGCTTTTTCAAAGTTTATGGGATGAAGTATCAGAGGAAGAATATGAAAACCTATTGGTTGAAACTATAGTAAGGGGAGAACTATTAGTAGCAGACCCTTTGAAGACCTTGACTATAGTGGGGGATATCGGAGCTAGAGTATTCTTGTACTATGGTACCCTAGAGCTCCAGTTACAAAGAAAGAGGAACACTATGGCCGAGCATACGACTCAGCTGGTTCCTAGGATACTGAAGATGGAAGAGTTTAACTAGGCCATAGCTACAACACTGCCTATTGTTCCGAAGTCTATCCTAGAGGTGTGGAAAACAAATATGGAGCAAAGGTTAGGTAGCTTGGAGACATATGAATACGTGAAGGCGTGATGGATGCTAGCCTGGAGCGACAAGTCTTGACCAACGTAGAAGACTTAGGACCTGGTCAGTACTTGCTAAAGTATGAGCAAACTATGGACATGTTAAAGAGGTATGTGGAGCAGTTCAAAGCACAAGTGCAACCACCCCTTAACTAGTTGCTCAAAGTCATTTCTTTTTGCCTAGCCCTAACCAAACATTTAGACTATTGTGTTCGACGAATAGGCCTAATCTGCAGTTGGTAGATCAAAAGTTTTTGGGTAACTATGAAGCCATGTTTAACCATCCCAGCGAGCAACCTATACCTATGTGGGAAGCGATCAACTGGTTGTTCAGAGACGTGGGACCTTCACGAGTGATTTCAGTAGAGAAGGAGGAGTCACATGATAGGGTGTATGCGAGAATATCTAAGGGTTGGAGTTCACTCCCACCTTTAGCAGTTACCATGGACCCAAGATTTTGTTCGTGCAGGAGGCGTTACAAATGGTCTCCGAGTGCAACTATTGACAACCTGGAGTACAATTGGCCTATAATTACCGGGTCGTTTATGAGTCTAGCAGAGTGTGCAACTAGTTATCGGAGGTTCTTTTTGGAGCATAAGGCACACAAAAGACCCAATTTGATTTATGACAACAATTTTTTGTGCAATGTTGGCAGCTTGGTGTAAGGAATTCAGTTTAACCTAGGACATCAACAAATTTAGCGTCACGCGTCCAGAGGCCTAGTTGGCAACGAAACATCTTTATTGGATGACGAGGTGGATGCGATGTGTTCAACATACTTTATCATAGGGCCCCACCACACTATAGTCAATGATTTTGGCCATAAGCGAGCAAAGATGATGGCCAGGGCACTACAAGACCAGTCTAACAACAATATTCAACTACCGTAGGAGGAGATGATGGTTCCAGGATTTGAAGAAGACTATGGACCCCACACCAACAAAGGAGATTGGGGAGCTTCTTCAAGCAGAAGAAGAAGAAGAAGAAGAAGAAGAAGAAGAACTCCGGTCTCCGGAGGAGGCCGGAGTGAATAGAGTGTCTGTTCGTAAAACATCCTTGGCCACACCCTAGGGCAATGGCTTTAGATGTAAAACTACTTCACCCTTTGCAGGGAGTAGACACTACATTAGTGACTAATAACCTTTACCGGTAACCGGTAATATGTGACCTTCAGTAGCGGTAGTCATCGTGGTACTCCTACGGGGGAGGGGTATATCGGATTTGTAGGTGTTTAGTTATGCCTAATCATGTAGGTCTGTGATAGGTTGTCTATTTTCTAACCGCCTTTTATGAACTAATATCGAATGTGCATATTGTATGGCAATTATGTTGATTTGTTTAAATGTATGTTTGATTTTCATGGTAGGGAGTTTGAGTTTTGTTTCTAATTCTTTCATTGAGGGGATGTGAGTTGTGGCTCTTGCACCTGCAACTAAGACCATAAGTGGTGCTACATTCCATCCTCTCACTGCGACACTGTTGATGAGCGGTTGATATTTTGTGGTTTTTCTCTCGAGAGTTTCTACAGTAAATCTATCGTTACAATATGTAAATTCTATAAATTGTATGGTGATTTCTGGTGTAGGGGCTTCTGGTGGCGGGTAATTGTATGGGTGACCTATGATGCACAATATGTCAGGTTTGAACCTGGCGTTGCAATGACACCTTTGGGTACCGCATGTGCATGGTAGTAGCCATGTTGGTACTGTGTTTTCTTGAGGTAGTCCATTATATGTGCCTGCATTCATAAGTGTATAATGTCTTGATATTTTGTTTGAAAGGATAAGTTTACGTATTTCCCAGACAGCTTTGTTATGTCTTTTTGTTATTAGCGCATGAATGTGTTGTTGTTTGCATTTAAGGAGTACATGTAACCATGTATCTGCATCTGATGAGTTATAAATAGGGCATGTATTTGATGGATACGCTTCTCTACCAAAGAAGAGTTGTTTCCGGGCATGTCCCATATACTGTCCAGTTCGGAATTTTACTAGGCATGTTTTTTGTTTATCTGTAATGGTATGGTTTTTTCAAAAGTCATTTGATAATACCTTGTCGATATCTTTGTTGTCGAGCCATTTATGTAGTTGGTGTGTTTGGTTTGCTATAATTTCTAGGTTATGCCTTTTATCATATTTAAGGACGTATTTACCAAGGTGTCGAACGGGGCCTTTGTTTGGTGTTTCTTGCATTGAGTGCCACCAATCTTTTTGGAGGTAGTATGGTGTAGGGTGTGCATGTTCATATGTTGCTACGGCGTCTCTATGGTCTAGTTCGCAACCCAATTTGGCTAGTGTGTCTGCTTGTTCGTTGCCATTTATGTTCGCGTGGGCTTTGACTTTATGGAGTGTGGTGGTTTGTGTGCGGGATTGTAGCATTTTGATCATAGATTCGAGTATATTTTTATCTGGGTGACTATTATGCAGGGTTGGGTGTTTGATTTGTGTATTTAGTAGGTATAAGACATTGAGGCAGTCCGTGAAGATATGTGCTGGTTCATCTCGATATGTAGTGGTGAGGAGATGGAGGGTGTGGTGTATAGCCATCATTTCTGCTCGTAGTATGTTTTGTAGTCCTGGTAGCCTTTCTGCAATCCTAAGATTTTTCAAGGGGTTGTATATGCCATATCCTGCCTTTTCTCGTTTCCAATGTCCTTGAGTCGTTTCTTTAGGCGGTTTGAATGACCCGTCTGTGTAATAACAAAATTGCGGTTGGTATTTGAGGGGTAGACATCTGTCTAGGTTGATGATTAGTGGGGTATCAATGGTGTGGGTGGTAGGTGGGTGGGGGGGGGTATATGAGTTTAGACCATTTTGTACTACGGTTTACTGGGGTGTTTATTGGTGTAGGTGGTGTAATTTTGGTGAATGTTGCAGGTATTTGTACGATGTTAGCAATGAGGTCCATTTGGTGGGTATATTCCCTTGATCCAATGGATGTAGTCTTGTGGTGTATGCATAGTATACGGATAGCACTGCTTTCTGTTCTTGGTTCGGTTTGTAATTCTGGTGGTATTGTTGGCTCGTCGTATATGATGGTATCAGCCTTGAAGTGTGTGATGACGTGTGAGTCTGGGAAGGGGCCATCGTGGGGGTTAGGATTGTGGTACCAGTTTGGATCTATTGTTATGAGTATTGTAACTGTGTCTGGGTTATTTTTGGCTGCAAGTCTTGCCCAATGGAGGGCTTGTTGGGCTTCGTTTTCTGTATGTGGGTGGGCATATCCATTCCCTTTCCATTTGTGTTGGAACGCTGTTCCTATTGATCCGAATACTCTATCCCGGGGAAATGGGGAAGAAAATTGTCTAAGTGTGCTAGGGCATGTTACTGGCGACGAGAAATAGGAGTGCGTGATGTGAAAGGAGTTAATGAGGTGTTCAAGGATGGTGTTGGGGAGTGTGTATTGTGAGACTTTAAGGGGGTTATTTTTGGGTATTCTGTATTTGTATCTCTGGTATAACCATGCAACTTCCGTTTCAAATGATTGCGTGGGGGGTTCTAGATTTTGTGGTATATTTAATGCTACTTGGTATTGTTCCCATAGCCATTGTAGTCTCTGTTCAGGGATGGTTGTTGAGTACAACATTAGCTAAGAAGAAATGTAGCTAGTGGCACTAAGAAGACAAGGGAGATCACAAATATAAAGACAAAAGAATATGGTGCAAAGAGGAGAGACAGAGCTTGAGCGAGGAGAAACGGCACTTCGAAGGCGAAGCAACCTCGGCCACGGCATTAGAGGCTCCTTCCATGAAGAAGGAAGGAAGGCGCGCGGTAATAGGGTCCCTTACCCATGGCTCTAGGTACATCAACGTTTAATGAAGGGAACACAAGATTTTGGGTTAAGGACAATTATGTTAGTAAAGAAGGAGATATTATTAAGCAATTATGGAGTATATAGGACTAGGAATATATTCCATTAGTAGAAGTATACAAGATTTTGTCAAGGACAATTATGTTAATGTAAAAGAAGGATGTTAGGTAATTATGAGGAATATATAGGAGTATATAGGAGTATATAGGATTATGTCTACATTCTATTAGTACAATTTAGCTAAGCACAAATCATTTTGATTCAAATCAACCAATTATGTAAGATTTGGTTGATTCCTAAAAGAGATTTGTAATGTGGCCGCGGCAAGGATATAGTGAAATCCTAGAGATACGAACATTTAGAGTGGTAGAACGGTTGTAACCGTTTATGATAGGTATCATCTACATACGTCGGAGATAGATGGTTATCTAGGGAAGTGGAGTTAATAACCACTCTAGATGTAGATTTTGAGTTAGGAAGAAAATACTATATAAAGGGAGCATTTTTAGGAGACTACACCTCATTTCACCATAACGAAGTTATCTTAAATTTGAGCGTCAAAGACACTTAGTCTATTTTGTACCTCTCCTCTCGGAGCACTATTACAATACAATTATCTTTCTCACAAATGAGTGTAACATCTCTTTCTCTCTCAACAATTGGACTTACAAGTTGTTAAGTGGTACTTGTGACTTGAGTGATCAAACAACCGAGAGAACAGTAGAACTCTTTTGAGCAAGAACTCAAAGATTAGTGTGAGGTTGAGAGACAAAGACTCAAAAAGTCTCAAAGGAGAATTGGAACTTTGAGAGATGTTGAGATTAAACCTCAACGCTTGAAGGATCATCGAGAGATTATTGAAAGAAAGACTTATCAATTGAGCGATTAAGTGAGAATTGAAGAACTCCCCAAAAGGGAGTAAGAAGATTGAGCATACAATACCTTTCAAAAGCGGAACTTATTATTATAAGATTGATTAACATTTATATGCATAAGATTGTGACTTGATGATAGAGACTTTGATAAACTACTTACAATGATTGTTAATCAATTGGAACTTCTTTATCTTAAAGCTTCTTTGTGAGTTGTTGGATGTCATTATAAGTTGAAGGATTAACCAATCGGAAAGTAATTGTCTCTCTTGAGCAAACACTCAAGAGAGAATATTATAAGAGTGATGTCGAGTATTCAAAGACTTTGAAGTGTTATGGAATTCTTCTCGTCATCAAGAAACACTTTGCATTAAAAATATATCACTATAAACAAAGAACTACATATGTTGTTTTGCTATATGTTATGGTGATGTGTGATTGAGTATAAGTGAGATATATATATATATTATTATTATATGCATACTTGATACAACTCATATTATAATTATTATATTATAAGTAGTAACACTTGAGCTAAAAGAAGAAAGGCTCAAGAACATGCAAGCTTCTTATTCATTATTATAAACAACATATTTGTAAAGTTATCAAAAGAGTATTAAGAAATATAATTAAGGTTATTTAACTACGGAACTTATAACTACGAACTTTAATTCTTTTGGAGACTTATATAAGTTGTTGAAGAGTCCTATTGCTATCAAGTATTGATGATATTACTATATATATAAATATATACATATGAGATATGTTTTGAATGATATGGATGGAACTTTAGATTATGGATACGCCTCTTGAACGCTCTCTACCTTAGTTGTTTCACGATCGATGATGCCTTACATCGAGAGTGAAAATAGTTGAGGAAGAGATCGGTTCACTCCAATTATTATATTCAAATCATAAGGAGAAGAGAGGTTGTTAATTTGAGACCGAGCATGTTAATGAAGCACGGTAGTTCTCGAGCAAATATAAATTTAACGTGGTGACCGCACCGTGAGTCCCCTTAGCTAGTTGGCGAAGGAAGGCCCGCGGAGCGTCCAGCAATGGTGATTAAGTGTCGGCCAGTGTTGTCGTAGATGTGTGCTTTGGATGGTGCTTTGTGTGTGGGCGATGTCGTTCTCTGGGTTACATTCGTTAATGTTGATATGACATAAGGGTATGGTTTGTGGTGGGGGGATGTATCGGGAGTCTCTCGTTTGTTCTTGGTTGAAGTTTGATTGTAGTATGTTAGTGAAGTGTTGGTGTTGTTTGCGAGTGTAGTATTGCGTTAAGAGTAGAACGTTGTGGTTTATGGCGTTTTGGTTGTTCCATGGGAACAATTCTTTTTGGGGGAGCCATTTGTTATATAGTATTCCATTTGGTAGTGTCCATTGACATAAGTAGGCCGTGTATGCTTTCGTGATTTTGTTTTTATCTTTGTATGTGCCGGGGCGGTCTTTTGTTATGGTGTGTATTGGGAATTGTGTGGGGTTTTTTAGGATGTGTAGGGGTGGTTTTGGATGTTCCAGTGGTGGTGGTGGTGGTGGTGGGGGATGTGCGTTGTGTTCGCGTGTTCTCGTAGGTATGTTATGGTTTTGTATTTTATATTCATTTTTAGGGTGTTTGGTGCAGTGTGTGTTAAGCATATGTCCGGACACTGGTTGTGGCATGAGGTTTCACAGAAAAGTGTTCTGGCATGGTTTAAAGCGGTTTTTACTATTTTAGTGGGTGTGTTATAGTAGTGTTTAAATTCATCATTGGTCATTAGATGTGTGCCATTGGGGTGTGTTATGTGTTTGAGTTCGGTTATATTGTGTAGTATTAGTTTATGTAGGTATTTTAGGGATAATGTGGGGGTTAGCGTTGGTATATTATTTGCTTGACGCATCCATTGTGTTTCTAATGGTGTGGGGAGGAGGGAAAATTCTTCGAGTGTACTTCTGAGGTGGGTGCCACTAGTTGTTTTAAGTAGAAATAGGGTTCTTGTGATTGGCGATCTTATGCAATCATGGTGTGATATGTGTGTTAGGTTTTGTGCCCCTCCATGTTTGGCGAGTATGTGCCTTACTAATCCGTTGTATATTCTCCCGAGTCTACCTTTGTCGTTGAGGGCGTTAATGAGTTGTTCATCGATACATGTGATGTATGAGTTTTTTAGTGAAAATGCTTCTGTGCCGAACATGTCGTGTGGTAATTGAGTAACCGCATTTGACATACATTTCGGGAGATCACATATAGTTTTGTGTAGGGCAATGATTTTTCTATCAAGTTTATTGATGGCTGGGAGTGAGTATGGGACGGCGTAGAAACTATAGGTGATGCCAGCTCGTATGACTGTGTCTATCATTTGTATTTTTTGCTTCATGGTGGCTGGGCATGTGACTAATTGTTTACATTGTTTTATTAATTTGGTCGTTGTTATGTGCGTTTGTGTTTTCCATTGTAATGACGGGACTAGGTTGATTCCAAGGTAGACATATGGCTCGTGTTGGCTCAGTATAGGTATAGGTTGATTTCTAAAATTTATATTTGTGTTCCGTAGTTGTGTTTTAAAGGCTTGTGGGTTTAATTTTGATTTGTTGGGGCAACCCGTGATCACACATTTTGGGATGCCAAGGTCCATTCCTGCCCATGCACAGTATTTATCAAGTTTGTTTAGTTGGAGTTGGAGGGATGTTAGTTTGTTGGCTAGGGCTGCTAGGTCATCTGCGTAGGCTGCAGAGCTTATTTTTGTGTTGGAGGTTTTGAAGGAATATCCGTTATTTCCTCGTTGTAACCATCTGAGAAGTGGTTCAAGAAAAATAATAAAAAGGTACGGGCTTAGTGTATCTCCCTGTATAGTTCCTCTTTGTATGGGGATTGGTTGTGTTTTGTCGAAGTATTCGCCAACAAATGTAGTGGTGGATTTTGAGTAAATATTACCTACCAGTGCGACGGCATCTTGTGGATAACCAAGGTCTTTCATGATGGCAAGGAGTCTGGCATGGTCAATTGAGCCGAATGCATTTTTGAAATCGATATATAATATATAGATATCTTGGTTTGTGAGCCTAGCATCTTCTAATGCCGAAATGAGGGTTTGTAGTTGTCGTGAGATGCATCTCTCAGCCCTAAAGCCCTCTTGGCTGTCATGTAGGATTTGGTGTCTTTCCCCATATGCAGAGAGTATACTCGTAAGAGTGCTGGTGAATAATTTGTATATTGTGTTAGCGAGTGCTATTGGTCTATGATTGGTCAGGTGATATGGGTTCCCTTTTTTGTATAGAAGTATTGTAAGGCTTGTTTTCCATGATTCAGGAATTTGTTTTTGTTTATAACAGTGGGTGAAGAACAGTAGGAGGAGTGTGTGAAATCGTGGCGGCATATTTTTTAGTATAGCATTGGGGATTTTATCCGGTCCAGGGGTTTTTCCATTGGCCAGGTGTTGAAGGCATATGTCGTATGTTTCTTGATCGAGGTAGGTATAGAGGGGGGTTAGTGGTTCGCCTCTTTTTTCGAGAATGTATCCGTCCAGATCGTGCCATGGGTATTGTCTGACTCCACATGTGCAGTATTGTAGATGATCAGGTTGGTAGTATCATGTTGGGACAGTTGGTCTGTTGCTGATTGATTGTTGGGCATAAATTTCTTATGCGATGTCTTCTGGGTTTGTAAGAATGTTGTCAAATCTGTCTATGAGACAGTCGAGTGGAGGGGTATCATTGCTTTTGAAGACTTTTCTGTTTATTTTTTTGGGACTTTTGTCATAAAGTTGTTGGTATTTGGATATGGTTTTTTATTTGTTTTATGGAATATTCCGTTGTGATTTTGCGGGCTTCACTTTTAGCTATTCTTGCTTTCCGAGCTAAGTCCTCTATCCATGTATCGTATGGGAGAGAGGGGTCTGGTGGTGCGGGTATGATAGTATGGGTGTGGTTGCGTATTTCTTGGGTGATGATGGGATGGTTGCGCCAATTTGGGTTGTTTTTTATGACGTATATTGTCTTTCGGATGAGGTGGTAGGTAGAGAGGCATTTTTTCCACTTTTTTGGGGGTTTTTTAGGGAGGTAGCCTCCTTGTTTGGCAATTCTGCTTGGTAGTGTGGGAATTGATGGGGCACTACATGTTTCCAAAACCGTGGTGGTGATGTTGGAAATAAGGGTGTCTAGTGAGGTACAAGCTATGTGCCATTGTCCATCTGTCAGGTGGTTATTGTTTTTAAGTAGTTGTGTAAGCTCATTTATTTGGTTTGAATTACCCTCAAAAAATTTCATGTGGAAATTTTCGAGGTTTTCCTTTGGTATGGGGTTTAGTATTTTGGGGGATGGTCTAGGTGTTGGCAGTGATGTTTTGGCAATTAGTGTGTTTGGTGGGATTTGTAGTTGTATAGGTAGGTGGTCTGAGTTTAGATGGATATTTTGGTTTGTGGTTGAAGTGTATTGGTTATTATTGGGGGTTTTAATGAAAAAACCGTCTATTAAGCTATTTTGTGTGTAGTTTTGTCCTCCTTGTCTTGAGAATGTTGTGTTTGTTGGGATGTAAGTTAGTTCTAGGCTGTCTGTAAATGTCCTCCAAAGGTGGTCTTCTGTTTGTGGTGGTGTGATTTGTTGGTCATTTTGTCTTCCAATTAGGGCGATATCACAGTTGAAGTCTCCACATAGGATATATGTATGAGCAGGGTGGCCATTTATTTGGTTGGTTATGGTGTTTTGGATGGTGGGGATGAGAGGTAGATCTTCCTCATGTGAGGGCATATATAGGTTGACTAGGAGCCATGGTTTTAGGGGTTGGTTTGCTATGCGGATAATTTGGAGGAATGGAGATATGTCTACGGGAGTGGGTATTTTAGATAGGTTACTTGGGAATGCGTGTTTGTTGTGAACTAGTAAGAGTAATCCGCCTCTGTAGCCTCTGTAGGTCATTCTTTGGCGTATAATTCGTGTGATGTTGTGTGTATTGTTGAAGAAGAGTTTGTAGTGTGGGAAGAGATTTTGTATGTGTTTTGTGGATTTTGTGGCGGAGAATTTGGTTTCTTGTATAGCGATAATTGATGGGGGGTTTTGGGGGTGTGTGACTAGCTCTTGCAGGCTTGGCATTGCGGTGTTAAGTGAAGAAGCATTTCATGTTATGACGTGTGATTCTTGACTTGTTAACGAAGTTGGCCGATGTGATGATGTGTGGATGTTGAGTATTGGAGGGTTGGGGTGTGTGTATTCTGTTATAGGTTCGTTACATCTTAGTGCCTCTATAAGGAGTTGTCTTGGTAAGTATGGAAATGTTTCTTACATGTTTTGGATACTTGGTGGTTCTGGGTTGAGGTGTATATGGTCGTATAGTTTTTTATGGATTGTGTTTGGGGGGTAGATTTTGTCACTATATATATTATAGAATTGTGTATATGGGTGCGGGGTGTCTATGTGGCGTTTTGGTGGATTGGTTAATTTTGCCATTTTCTCTAGTAAGTGTAAGGTCCAGTCTTGTATTGGTTGTTGTTGTAGATGTATGTTGCATGTTTCAATGGAGGGGTTGATAGTCACGACCAGTGCATAAATGACCCTTGGGGGGGGGGGTGATTAGCGTGTTGTTGTATGTAGTTGTGTAAGTATGGGAGTGAGAGTATTGTTTGTGTGTGTAGGTGATGCGTGTTTTGGAAGAGTGGTTTGAACGTTTTGGCCAAGTGTTGGTATTCTGGTTGGAACTTGATCGTGCTAGGTAAAAAGTAAGTTGTTTGCCGTCTTTTATGGGCGGTGGGATGTTTTTGTAGTAGGTTTGGCATTGGGCCTGGGTTAGTCTCGATATCTCCACATTTTAGTAGAAAAAAATGGTTAGGAACGAGGTAGGCCGTAATTGTGCTTAGTTGGGGTTTCGTATTGTATGTTTTTGTGGGGGGTTTTGTTTGAGTTATATGGGGTGAGAATAGATTTGGTACTGGTGGGACGTGCCATTTGTGTATGTATGTGCCATTTGTGTATGTATTTTGTTGATGCCGTTTGTATTCGTATAATATATTTTTGGGGGGTATTGATTTCCGTTTATGTTTTTGGTAATGGTTTTTGTGACAAATATTTCTATTGGGGTGGTGGTATTTATAAATACCCTTTTATTTTGTTTTTGTTTTTGTTGAAGTTTTGTTGTTGAAGGTATCGAGGTGGTAGTCGTATTTAGTTTATCGCCATTAAATCTTCTTTATTTGTCGAGCATGTCCGTGGATTCGAGGGCTGCC
Source organism: Polytrichum formosum (assembly GCA_964035585.1). NCBI lineage: Eukaryota > Viridiplantae > Streptophyta > Polytrichopsida > Polytrichales > Polytrichaceae > Polytrichum > Polytrichum formosum. Next base: position 20,699,259 of record OZ037936.1, read on the forward strand.
ATGGTTTTGCTGAGGGCTTGTCTTAGGGTAGCCATTTCTTTCTTGAGGGCTTTGGCCGCTTTGTCTGCTGCGTATGTGGCAAAGTTTTTGGCTTGGCTTGTGAGACGCGTTTCCATTGTTTGCATTTCATTCCGTACTATTGCAGTTCCTTTAGCCACTGCTTCTTCAACTATTTTATTTATGTCTTTTTTCCCTAGGCCGTTGGATGGGGCATTTTCCATGGCTTCTACGGTATTTGCTAAGGCTGTGTTGACATCGTTGAAACCTAATCGTGTGAGTTCTTCAACCGAGGGTTTGGAAATACCATCCAAACTTTTTGGATGGGGGGCAAACTCGACATACTTGTTGCAAATTTTATGACTCTTTTTTACAAATTTTTTGTATACCGCCGCACTCAAGCATTGGACATTGCATACCCCGGTAAGTTTGCCTTTGTCATCGTTCTTAAAGTAAATATTTAAGACATTCTTTTCCCCCATACATGCTCTTATTTCTGTTTCAAGGACTTCTTTTGGTTTCAACCTATTGAGATTTTTTGCGATGAGAATGAGCGCATTCTTTTTTGCCAAATCATCACCGGTGGGTTTGCCCATTGTCACATCTATGCATTCATGTCCAAATGTTATTTTATTTTTTCTAATGTTGAGCGTTTGTTCCGGGCCAGTGACAACAATCCATGCAAAATTGTGGCTTTCTCCTTTCCTTACATGTGTAATTTCAAAGTTATGACCTCTCTTGAAACCTTCATTGACCACTTCCTCATATACCGTGTACCAAGCTTCGTCTTTTATACTATCACTAGTGATTTTTATGGACAACATCTCACTTGAGGCGATAGTATCGTAAGATTTGCAAACTTTGCCTCTATGGAATTTATTATCCGGGAGCCGGATGATAAATGGCCGCAAACCTTGAAGGAGAGTTATTCCATCCTCTTGTATATTTTTAAGGTGAATTTTTGCATGTCCAGACCATTGTTTACCTCCGTGTGTGCACATTATGGCTATAGGGTCACTGATATCATCACCAAGAGAATTTTTCATCTCATCCAATCTCTTAGTGATTTTTTCAAGTGCCTCTTCTTTAGGTATAACCATTTCATCGAGGTCAAAGAACAAAGCCACATGATAATCCATTGCAAAACCATCACATACTTCTATTTCCGAGGGGATTTGGGTGTGATGAAAGTTTTGTTCTCCTATGTTATTTTTGTTTGGCCACAAATCTTGTGCTACATATGGGTATGACGGAGTACTATTTTGACATTCAAGTGCTTCGCTCTCATACATCCCTAATTTCACAAGCGCGCTGACACTTCTATGATTTTCTTTAGGAAGACCTTTGCTTATATTCAAAGCGTTCATAGCTTTGAATCCAAGCCATATCGGGAGAGACTTTTCTTGTGCTGTGGTTCGGGATTTAGTTTTGTCCAATACGGCAAGAGATGCATTGCTAGAGGTTCGTTTTTTATTTTGTGTGACTTCCATATCCTTCACTCCATCAAACGATTTGTCCAAGCTACGTGAGTAGGCCATTCTGCAAAGATAATACATATGTGTGTTATTATTTTTTGTTAATTTCCATGTTCTTCTTTTAGTCCTAGGTACAACCCCATTCCACTTATGAATAAGTGGGGCTTGGAGGGGAAATGCTGATAGGAAGAAGATGTATCTAATATTTTTTATGTATACAATTGTTTTGCTAATGTTTGGTTTAGTTAGTTTATGATTATGAGGCAAATTTATTTTAGATAAGTTATTTGGTTTGTCTTCATTATGTTCACATGCATTAATGACAAAACAATATTTAATATCACATTCAAGGGGTATGTGTGAGTTGACACGGTGTGAGCATTTCCAGTATGGTGTGGCTACTAGGAGCCAAAGGACAAAAACAAAAATAGTTGCATATGCAACATGTATCATTTCTACCACTATCTTTGAACAAAAATGAAAGTACTATGTGCCTAATTATTTGTGTGTGTATTATTTGTGCCTTTGTGATTTTCTATAGTGTTAGTTTTATTGTTTTCAAGGAGGGTGCTTACTTTTAGTTGTAGTAGTGACAATAAGGAGTTTGCAATAGTACTTCTGGAGTTTGTAGGGTCGGCGGCGGCGGCGGCGGCGGTTTGCGGCGGGGATGGCGGCAGTCGGCGGCGGGTTCGGCGGTAGTCGGCGGCGGTTTCGGCGGCAGTCAGCGGCAGTTTCGGCGGGGCAGCTTCGGTGATAACGACGACGACAGAAGACCTCGGCACAGCTTCGACCTCGGCACAGCTTCTTCCCTCTTCGATCTCTGGGTCGGCAATGTCCTCGATAGTAAGGGTGGCAGCAAAATCCGCAATATAGATCTACAATCTTACTTCTGTGTCTCTATCCCTCATCTGCTAAGATCATTCTCTAATCTAACTCAGCTTAAGTTGTCCGAACTATCTCTGGTGTGATCGACTTGTGGCTATCTCTCATATGTTGTCCTTCCCTTCGAGATCTACTTGTACTGCTTGTCACAAGATCTACGTTTCCGAACTATCTCTGGTGTGATTCGATTAGTGGCTATCTCTCATCTGTTGGCCTTCCCTTCAAGATCTGCTTGTGCTGCTTATTGTGAGATATGTGCTTTCGGCGAACTATCTAGCCTATCACCATCTGATCCCTGAACAAGACCTCTCTCAGACTGCTAGCGCTCCGGGGTCGCAAGAACAGACTCTCTGTTTGGTGCTGGGTGTGCTGCGGAGCTCTCAGGAGAAGTGAGCTAAGAAGTGGAGCATGCTGGGTTGAGCTTCGCTTTAGTACTCGGTGTGGTAGGCGGGCTCTTGGCTCCTCTGGTTGCCAAGGGGTAATGTTGGCGAAGTATGCGGTGACCCGGTGGCTCTTGGGCGGAGGAGCATCATGCTCACAGCATGTCGCTCCACTCCGTCCTCGTGCCTCCTAGGGCCTTCGGCCGCTCTCCTCCACACAATCCTCCGGTCCTTACAGGATCACCATAGCTCCGCCCTCGCACTCAGTCCTGATATCAATTCCCCTTCTTCAAGCAAGTATAGGAAGTTTTAAGATTATAGTTGAAGCTTTCGTAGGGATGCAAAAGAATTAAGTGAGGGGCTATATGTGAGCCAATTTTTTGGCCAAATAGTTAAACTATGGACAAATAGATAGTAGCTGGATGAAACAACATCCCAGTAGATGAAAATAGTTAAACTATAGGCTAAGAAGGTAGTTATATCTATAGGCGTGGGCTTAGGCGCCCATAGTTGGTTACATAAACTATCATCGCCTTCCCTGTTGCGCCAAAGGGGCTGGCAGCGGAGAAGAAGGCAGACATTCTCTGAATTTTGTTGAACGCATAGTTAAGCTAATAGGTTTGTCTCCCTCAGCACCGAGAGCAGGCAAGGATATTTGTTAAACCATTCTCTGAGTAAATTTAGTAATCACCGCAATGATTGCGAGGTACTAGATTCTCGGGGGGGGGGGTAGTGAGTGGTTGGAGTAGCAATATACGTGCGAACAAATGATAGGGTATTTTAAAAACATGGGGGCTAAAAATTATAAATGGACTTAGAGTAATATAGGGTATCAAAAATGGCACTGGACATCTTTAAAGTACTATAGGGTATGGAATAATAGGTCCCATTAGAAAATGAAGTAGTCCTAAAATACCCCCTTTTATATTATTATTTTTGGCCAAAAGTCTGAAAATGCTACATTGTGAGTTATCCTGTGGCGTTTGAACAAGATACCATGTGTTTTGCTTTAATATACTCTTACTTGTTCACTCTAAATAGTTCAAAGTAACCCTAAGTTCTAACCCTAAGTTCACCCAATCTTCGTCTTTGCGTTCGTCCCTCCGTGTTTGGTGTCTCTATCGTTTTTCTAGGTTTCCGTTGTTGCTCTTGCCCCGGGACCGTTGCCGCTGCTAAAGAAGAAGAAAAAGAAGTCTCTTGCGAAATTTTGGGACCAGGAGCTACTGTGGAATTCAAAGACAGAGTATTCAAAATTATCGTTGTCCCCTCTCTTCCTCACCTCCGAGAAGTTGCCTCTGTAATTGTGAGGCCGAGTCCTCTGCATTGAGTTATACGTTAATAGTAAGTAGCAACTCGTGAAATTCGTTCTTGACATGGAGAACTGGCTTGCAGATTTCAGTTTAGGGGTTTGAATTTGCAAGAGTGCAAGAGTGAAGGTGGAGAGGATTCAGCCTGCACATGCAATTTCTCTCATCTGCTGCATGTTTCTTTGCTCGGGAGTCGGGAGTCGGGGGGAGTCTGCAGGCAGGCAGGGGAACTTGCTGGAAGCATTTGAGGTGGAGATTGGGAGAGACCTGGGCGCCCATCTTGCTCCCGTCACCCACCCACCAATTTCGGGCCAATCCCGCCCACTTCCTCGTCTGGCCTTGGAGCCTTGTGCCACGCTTTTTCTTCATCCACATTAATGTCGAGGTGAGCTCCCACGGGGTGGGAGTGTCTGTGCTTCAAGTTACTGCTCTCTAATTTAATTTCTTTAATTTTTCTTCTTTCTCCCCTTCCTTTGTTCGTCGGTTGCCTGTGTGGATCTGCGCAGAGAGAGAGAGAGAGAGAGATTTTGTCGCGGACTGTGGAGGTTTATTAACAAGTGTTGGTGGATAGCAAGAGCGACGGAGGAGGGGTGGTATTAGGTCTTGTGATAACAGAGGGGGGGAAGAAAGAAGAGGAGGACGAGTGGGGCGCGGAAGTGCAAGAGTGTTGGTAAAGGAAGTTTAAGAAAATGCTCTTTCTTGACTGCGTTCCTGGTCTCTCTCTTCCTGGCCAAGTTTGGTTGCGCCTGTGCTTCGAGGTGGTTCTTCGAATTGAGGTATTTGTTGATCCGATCTCCTCTCGTTTGGTGTATGTCTACAATGTCGATGGAGTTGTGTCATACTGATGATGGATGATTCACCATTTTGTGAACGGGGGACAGTGCGTGAGTGAGGTTTGAGAAATGTGCTCAGATGCCAGTTAAGTTTTTTTGGAGGGGTTAGGGTATGTCGTGCAGACTTTTTTTTTTCTTCTGTTCTCTGTTGGTTCTACTATTTGTGGCGAGAGATTCTGCACTTGTTACCTCCTTGCCACTTCTAGTGTTGATGTCGTGGATCGGGGAATTGGCGGGAAACCCTAGCTTGCAATTTATTCATATAATTAGGTTTGGAACTTTATTGTCATCCTTGTTATATATGAAGAGGGGAGTACCTAGGACTTGTAATGTGTTTGACCACTACAATACGACCGGTTTTTTTTCTCTTTATGGTAATATGAGAATATGGAGATCAACTATCTCGTCTTTCTCAATACCAAAATGCTAGTCTTCCCTCAAGAACTTGTCTACTGTTAAGAGGCAATAAACTTTAATGTCCGTGCCTCCCAAACAGACAAGTTGATCCGGTCCCATGAAATGTTGGCTGCTGGAAACAGGGTGCCGATTAATTAATGTTTAATATGACAATGTAATGGGAGGCTGCACGCGCTGTGGCCATGACCGCCATGCATGTGAGAGCACTGTCGAATTAACTGCTAGAAGTACATTCCCCAAGTGTAATTAAGTTAGAGGCTAAATCCACCAAGATGCTCATCATGTGTTCTCCACACTTTGTAGAAATTAGTAATGAGCTATCGAATTTGCTAGTTTGAGTTCAGGGCTCTCTTGAACTTCTGCAACTAGTATCATGCAGTTTCTACTTTTGCAGTTCTGTAATTATAACCTCGAACTATTAACAGCTATGGCTATACAGTGACTGTTATGGTCCTTGCATCAATGTAATTTTTTCCTGTGTGATCATCAGCCTTCAAAACCATCTGCTTGCATTTTCATTTGAGGTAACCAGTTTTGTGCATGTGAGTAGGATGTTGTGAGTATTGACAGTGCTTCAACTTATCTGGTTGTGTTAGATGGGTTAATGCATTAAATATCCATAAATTTTTATTTGGAGGGGTTGTACAACATGTGTGGCTTGTTGGGCTTTTCTGTTGTTTTTATTAGATGCTTGTAATGCCATGTACATTTGTTGATATGTGGTTCTACTTGTCTGGTTTCAGAATCTGGATGTCGAGTCCCTTGTAATCAACAAAGGCAGCTCATTTCGGTATATCAAACGGATTGAAATTCCATTCCTGTATTGGCACATGGGTGGTTCTTTGGGTGATGCTGATCCAGATCCGTTCTTCTAGTGTTGGTCCTATGGTAGAGGAATTAATTTGTTAGCTCTGTACTGCCGTTGTTGCGGAAACAATACGAGTTACCTCTAGATCTGTACATATAACTGTTGAATCAGTAGTTTTCCTTTCCTATCTTGCTATACATTTGACCTCAAAATGCAGCAGTATAGGGTACGCTGCAGTCTGCACCACTGTTCAAATCAAATTTGCAGTTACTTGCATGATGACATTGTTTCTCAAGAAATCTTCAGATGGAGGTTTTGGCAACTTGTGGGAGGTTTTGTCATCTTACCATGCACACAGTTCGAGTAGTTTATGACATAGCTGCTTAAACTAAAACAGCTCTAAGCACTGCAGTATGATCTGGATTCTTTTGGCAATGTGAGGGTCGCAGCTTGCAGCGTCCAACATTATGCTCAGACAATTAATCATTTTCTCAATACCAAAATGCTAGTCTTCCCTCAAGAACTTGTCTACTGTTAAGAGGCAATAAACTTTAATGTTCGTGCCTCCCAAACAAATAGGTACAACACCTTGACCCATTCTGAACGCAAAGGGGCTAAGATTTGATCGAATTGCTGTGTGCGGGCCTGTTCCAATTATCTCCGACTTACCGATATCATCGGGGTGCTTTGGTTCTGATCTGCATGTTTTATATTCCTTACATAGACGAACCTAATTTAATACTGCCATAAAAACACCATCGAGATTTTACCCAGAGGTGACCTTCTCTTTAAGGAGATTCTTAAGTTTGACCATAAGAACTTTAAACAGTTGATGTTGGTGCTTGAGTTGTTTCTTCGTTGTTTGCCTCTGGTGAGCTTTAGTTCCAAAATTCTAAAATTCTAAAATTCGCCTTGTCTCTTCCAACCATCCATACTAGCTTGCACATTGATGTGATTGCTGTTGCTCTTTGTGGATCTGGAAACTGTGATCATTACAGGTTTATAATTCTGATTGAGTTAACCATTCTGCTCCACATACATACAGAAGACCTTGTTTATTTGGCTTAAAGCAGTAAGGAATTTTACAAGGGAATGGAAGCAGTTGTCTCCTTTTTCACTCGGGAGGAAATTCAGTATTGTGGTGTGTTCTATGTATGTACATTCTGTTTGCTATAATTAGGAGTGTGTCCAAACAGCTGCATCATGAAGTCGATTCTGTTTGAGGGAGTTCCAAGGTGCAAATTATTTCTATGTCTGTAGGTGGTCGTGGAGGTCGTGGGAATCGTGACAAGGAGCGTGATCAAAAGCCTTTGACAAAAGAAGCCTTGGATGCTGATCTAGATGAGGTATAATATTCTGAATTGGCTAATTTTCTTCTTCCGAGTTGATTTGTGGAAGGTGAGTTGCACATGGAATATGTGGCTTTGAGGTTCAATAAAATGACTTGTCTTGTATTAAATGATTTATTATATCTGATCATGCTAACTACATAGCATGGTTTGGTACATAACATCGAGAAATACAATCTCAAAAAAATAATGATCTTCAATGTTGAAGGTAGGGTTGTTGGCGTGGAAGATGGCGCTGAATTTCAAGATTAGGTTGCACTCGGTGGAAGATGATGTTTCGCGGCCGGAGCTATTGAGCCCTTTTGTTTTGCCAAACGGGCGACACTTACGCTGATTTGCGCACGCGCTTGGAGAACGGTGGATGCGTGGAGTGGCCTTTCCTTTTTGGGACTTCCAAGATGAATGTCGAATCCTCAAGAGGTTTGAGGCCATGAATCCTATGACAGACCGTATCTATGTCATTCCTGCGTTGGAGGATGAAGGTAGACTTCAGAAGCGGTGTTGTCTTCAAGCGCCGGGTGAGGCGGGAAGCAATGACTTTGCAACGGAGCCCCAAGTAGAAATTAGGGTTGATGAAGCTGTCCAACCGTGTGTTGCGGACATCTTGCACTACGATGTTGCCCCGACGTTGGAAGAGGCGGAAGTTGGCGCACAACAGAATCCAATTGAAGTTCATGAAGAGGAAGAGACTTTGCTGCAATCGGCACTCTTATCTGCTGACGTGCTTGAGAATTACAAGCGGGGTGTTGAAAAGCTGAGAAGGGAGTTGGAGTCCATGGATTTTGCTGATCACGTGTGGAACCTCAAAACATACGATCACCATGGCGTGGCAGTTGTGAAGATATTTTGTGGGGAGTGCAAGAGAGAAATCGGGGGTACAAATCATGATCACTCCCGGAGTGCCATACAAAACCTGTTTGCGAATTTCAAGAAGTCTCACTTGCATTCCGCTCTTCACATCAAGCAGTGGTGTAGGAAGAGGGAGATCTTCTACAACGATCACCCAAAGAAGGAGGGCAACTATAGCAAACCCATAATTTTGACACCAGCAGATCACAAGCGTCTCGTGGAGGAAGGTGTCAACATTCTTCAAAGTGTGAATGACTCTATCTCAGAAGATGATCCTCCATTTGTAGTAGTGGGAGATGTGGGTGTTCCTCAATTCAAGTCCTTTTGGTTCAAGGTGCGTTGCAAAATCGACGGAGAACTAATGTACCTGTGCCCGCAGAAGGGAAATCTTAGAGCTAATTTAGAGAATCATGTCCATGGGTTCCTTCATACCAAGTGTTGTGAAGATTTGGTAAGGGCAAAGAGTTCTTCGAATGCATCATGTGCATTGAGCTCCGGAAAGCGAGGGAGACCTAGCGCAAGGTCAAGATCAACAATTGGAAATCAACGGGACTTGCATTCTTGGTTCAGCAGTTCAAGCAGTACAGATTCCGTAACTACAGGCGAATATCCATCAGGTATGCACTCAGACTCTATCTTGTCATTGTTGTGTTGGGGATTTAGGAAGAAAATCACTGAGTACGCTGGGAAGTGCTATAGAGTGGATTCATTGCTCAATGATCCAAAGCCTGGATCGTTGTGGATAGCGGAGCCCAACACAACTATAGATTTTGTATTCAAAGGCAAGACTGTCGTTGTGAAAGGTTGCTTCTGCCATGTACAATGTAAACGTTTGAGTGGCACAGGAGAACCTTTCACGGATTTCACTTGTTCTTGTTGCATAGAAATTGAGCAGGCCACTGATTTCAGACTTAGAGTGCTTAGGGAAGGTCGTGCTCTTGTTAAATGCGGTTACAGGGATACACAGTCCGGAAGAAGGATAAACTACTTGCAATGTATTGAGGTGGCTACACAGTCTAGGACATTAGCGAGGAAATATCGCGAGGAAAAGGCTAGGCATTGGCTCATGAAGGCTAGGGTCGTGCAATTGAAAGTAAGTCACCGCGGTCTGAAACTTAGTGCCGTAGAAAGCTTTAATAGAAAGGATGTTCTCTCTTTTTGTAACAACATTTTGGCGGCTCACAGAACCAACGCCTTTGGGGGAAAGCCAGCTTTGTGGGACTTCCTTAGGGATGTTGCCACAAACTTGAATCGTGTGAGGCAGGGTCATAGATTCTCAAAAAATTCAAAATCAATTGCACAAGCTATGAGGATCTATGGTGGGAGGCGAATGTGTGATTTATTTGCTTTGAATTTTGGCGGACCATTGTATGATTGTACCAAGCGGGAAATCTAAAAAGGGGTTCAGTTCATTGCCGGGGAACATTCTTTGTTGTTTGCTGCTGTGGCTGACATTTACAGAGAGGCCAAAGCAAGTCACGGAGTGGTAGGACCAGTCCCGATCATCTTGGCTGAAGACGAGACAAAAGTTAAGTCCCGTATTTCTTGGGACGCTCGGTTAGATGGATTGGTGGGCTTCTGTGGAGAAAAGGAGAATCATGTGTGCATCTCTACTTTCAGACCGCAAGTAGGGAATGGTGAGAGTGGATATTCATCAATAGTTGATTCTTTCCGGATGAATGTCAAAGGAAGTTTTGCTCGTCTCATCATGGTCAATCCTTTGCATGATAAGTTGCCCAGACTTGTCCTTGTTGTGTCATGCACTTGCAATCGATTTAATTCCAGTTGGGTGAGAAATCAGTGGGAGACTATTGACACGTTTTGGCAAGACAGTTGTGGGCCGGTTGTTGGACCTATTATAGGGCATTCTTCAGATGGCAACTCCAGGAGAAGGCAGCTGATGGTTGAAGACTACTGCAGCAAGGTAGGATTCAGGTATGAAATTCCATGGGAAGGCTGGTCTTTATCTTGTGAGTGGCTTGGGGAGAATAAAATTAAAGGGTTGCATGATTAGGATTTCATCCATAATGGAAAAAAATTGATCAACCCACTTGACAGTGCTGTAAAGAACCTTCAACTAGGGGCTGATGTCTGTTACCTAGATCATCTTGGTCAGGTTTATCAAAAGTTTGGTATTGATCAGCATGGTCTTAAAAAGGAAGATGTGGACCGAACAGACAGACAGAATTGGGCTAGTGCACAACGCGTTTGTGCAAAGAAAGCAAGGACTTGCTTGCAGGAACTCAGAACTTGTAGGGACGCACATCAGGAGAGAACTTTGGGGACTGAGCTGTACTTGTCTATATGTGCTGATTATATCGACATTTTCCTTTCCGTGTCTTTGACTTTGAGGGAGAGGGTGGTTCTTGCTAGCAAAGTGTCATTCTTTTTTAGGATATGGAAGTTGTGGTTCCACCATGGTGACCACGGTGTAGGAGGAAATACAAAGAATCTCACGCTACAAGAATGCTTTGTGAGCAACCAATGCTATCTTGATGTGCAGCTGTCTTGCCATTTCGTGGTCTTACTGATAAGGTATTTTCGTGATGGATTCTCTCACTTGCCAGTTCCACTGCACCTCACAGGATCTGATTCGTGTGAAATTTTTTTTAGCAAGGTGGGAGGGATGCAGGGTATGGAGAGAGCTTACGATTTCCAGGAGCTTGTGGGTTGTGCTAACACAGTGAACCAGCTTGCTGCGATTGAGTACGGACCCAATGGACTTCAATTTGGTAGAGCGCATAACAAGTAGCGCAACATCTGGGCTGACTTGCATCCTCTAGAGTAGGGACAGTCCCCTGTAGATTTAGGAGATTATAGCGCCCTTGCCACAGATGAGGACTTCGTATCAGCGTTGAAGGAAGGTCTAAAGGCAGCCCAAGCCCAATTGAAGGTGTTGAATATGGCTCCATCCTCTTATGCTAGAAATAAACGGTGGTTTTTGCAGCCTTGGACGGTCGAGAGGGCGGATCCAAAGCACTGGGCATATGTGGCTCCTGAAAAACCTGTCCCCGGCGAAGATGGCGATGGTGAGGTCATGAGGGACTCCGAAATTCTGCCACTGGAAGAAGAGACCATGGATGGTGACGGTGCCAACATAGACTCGGATATGAGTGTTGCGGACATTGACGTGGATATGAGTATTGTGGACGCTTCTTTGGATGATAGGGAAGAAATTTTAAGACTTGCTGAGGAGGATTGCAAGGATGCAATCTCGCAAATGGCTAAATTCAGCTGAGCCGAGCCCACCAATGCCTCCAACTGGGCAGAACCCTGTGCAAAAAATAGAGCCGGTGGTGGAGTACAAGGGCAGGGCCATTTACAAATCAACGTTAGTAGGTGAATTGAATGGGAATCCCTTCTTGTCCAAGGACCGTTTGACTCGCATCAAGAACTCTATTTACTTCAATAACGCAGAAGATTATCTTTCTGCTGCAAATTCAACATCAACCGCTTTCCTTGGACTTGGAAGTGACTGCGGTGTGTTGTTCATGCAATCACGAACTCTGGGCCAGAGTTCCGGAGTAAGAGCAGCACAGAAGAGGAACCGCAGCAGTGCTCATGTGGGACACCCGATTGTTGTGACCGTTGGCCCGGACATTGGCACTTGGTGGTTGGGCCGAGTGCAAAAAATGCGTAGGACGGTTGGAAAAACGTGGAGATTGTGTAGAAACCATGTCGACCTTATGGCTCACACTTCAGCAGGTAAGAAGGGAAGTTCTTCACCGTCCATTCAAATTATGTTGAATTGGTTCAAATCAGCACCGGGGAGGAACAAATACAAGTACGATGTGACTGACACCCAATGGATTGACATTGAAAGCGTGATTTGCATCATTGCATTGTCATTCAAATCTAATAGCAATGTTTACACCCTACAAGAGACTGATCGCCAGGTGCTAGATAAATTTGTGTCAAAAACTACTTGAGCATTGCAGGTTATTCAAGTAGCTACGGTTTTATCTTTATTTTTTAGTGTCTCTATGATATGCACATTTAGTTTCATTCATTGTGTTTGTAAACACAATGAGAACATTCTATTTCATACTACTATGATTGTGCACAGCTACTTTGTAAATTGGACTTATTTTAAAAGTCAAGTGGCGTTTGAATAAGATACCATGTGTTTTGATTTAATGTACTCTTATTTGTTCACTGTAAATAGTTATGAAGTTTGAAAGAGCTTGGTATCAATTACACTTTAACCAACATTGTTTGATTTCATGTATGTGTTCATAATCTGATGTAGGACAAAAATTGTAGTAGAATTTTTTTAAAATCTAAATTACCATATCATTTATTCATATCAATTTGGAATTATAAGTAATGCAAGCCCCTTTTCTATTAACCCAAAGTAGAAAATTACATAATGATAGCACGTGAAAAAAAGAAAAAGAAAGAAAGTAATACCCCCCTATAAAATAGTGGTTGTTCGCACCTATATCCTTAAGTTTTTAACACACAAACCCCCCCGAGACTAGATTTTACCGAAGTATACTGTTATTTTGAATTTTGAGTCGATGGCCGAGTGTGGTCAAACTATTTTCTATTTGGATTGCAAGAGTGCAAGATTAGAAAACCATAGTCCATTGATGTGACTGCAAGTGATTAAGTTTGGAATTGTGAGAGTGAGTGTTTGAGAATTGATAAGAATGAAGTCAATGTGGGTAGAGAATTGAACAATTTGTGAGAAAACGAGAGATTATGAAATAGAGAGAAATAAATCATGAGGGATCAGCGAGTGAATGTGAGATTAAAGACTACTGTCGCAAGGAATTGAACATTGTGTCACAATTGTCTGAGCGATAAGTCCCTTTTGAAGTTCAACAATTGAGAAAGAGATAACAAAGTGGGTTGACTAAACCAGAGAGCGAAAACAACAATGCAAGATGAAACCATGGTCAAAGAAAGGACCATAGTGATAAGAATGTCGATGATATAAACTTGAGTAAACTATGGGTAGAGAGTCTGTTGAGTCAAGAGCTTATGTCCTTGGCCAAAGAAGGTGATGGAGAATGAAAGAGAGTGAGGAAGTAGGTACCTCAGAGTGAAGCGAGTTGAACTATAGGCAGGAGTTGTCGATACGCAAAGTCCTCGAGTGACCAAGGGCGGACTAATTAAGTCGAAGCCTAATGAAGTCTATAGTTTAGTGAAACTATTGTCTCCTTGTGAGAGGGTGAACCGAGAGCGACTTGAGAAAGCTCGTCTGTTGAGGGATTAAGACCTGTGAGAGGCAACAGTCCTGAGAGAGGAAGCCAAAGGGTCTAGGGTCAGTTTGTGAGTGAAACAATTGACAATTGTTGAGCTTGTGAGAGGCAGAATGAAACGGAAGAAAGGAAGAAGATAAGTTGTACAGTTAACCTACGACTATAGTGGTAGCAAACACTATAGGTTGGTAGAAATAAAAATTGTCAAGTCAGTTTAATGAGAGAACCCCCGATCAACTGATGTGATGAGGAAATGGCTTTGAGTAGTTGATTAGCGGTGGATTTGAAAAATAAAGTTTGACTAAGTGTATTTGAATTAGGGCAAACTTCGGAGTATCAAGAAGATTTAGGCATAAGTTATCCTAGACTTAGTTAAAGTTTTTATTTGATTACATAGTCTAGAGAATTTGATCTTTGAGTATAAATGCAAGTTAACTGGATCAACTATTGTCTTGTGTGTTACCCTAGTTGTTGTTGTTGCAGGTGCGCAAGGCAACTAAGACTCTAGCTTGACTCTGATGACTATTGTTAGTTGTATAAGTTGTGAGTAATGATTAAATCTTGGAATTAATGAATAAACAATTTGTCATGTATTGGAATTAACATTGACCAATTAATGAAGGAGTTGTTGTGATTTGAAGATGCATTGGCCAATGGTTACCAAGACAATTGTGATACTCAAAGACTATTGTTCTCAAAAGACTATTGTTCTACAATCTCATGACGAGATGGAAACTTACAGCAACTGACACACATATCCTACTGGATGAGAAACAATGAGAAGAAACCTTGAGAGAAAGGAGAGTAAAAGATGGATAAGTGATGTTTTAGAGTGAAGATAACAACCTTATTGTCTGATTAATGAACTACAATATGACAAATGCTTGTAATAGACACTAGTAAAGCCTTCCTTGAGAGTTTGTACCTTGGGTTTTGGTTATTTCAGTCATAGAAAAAACCTAACTACAAAGTGGTTGTAAGTTTCATCTTATGGATGTAGACTTGCCGGAAGGGTTACCTGTTCCCAATGTTCCCTCATCTTCCAACACCATTCCGGAGAGGAATGCACACTCAACTTCCTACATTGAGGCTCTTTATGAATTCACTAATATTAATTTTCATGAGGATGCTTGCATGCTTGTTTTTCTTTCTTGGAGTAATATAAGTTAGGCACGATATGATGACTTATGCATAAACTTATATTTTATTATGGCAAAGGATTGGTGGGGCATCAACGAGTTGCTGTATGAATTGGAGTTGACAATATTTTTATAGGACGTGATATATCACTTCTTGTACAATATTCCTTGTTCATATGTTTATTGGGTGTTTAGTTTAATCTTATGTTCATGCATTCTAACTAGATTTTTGGTTTTGTAGACTTGACGATTTTGCATTTTGGTTTCCGTTCACAAGGTGAGATCATCAAACTCGTTATGTGTTTCGTAAGTGCGAGGGTGTGCCGGATGTGAATGTGGGAGCCACTGACATATTATTTAATTTAATCAATTCTTGGACTCTACTCATGAATAAAGAGGTCCCTTGGAGAGGTGGTCGGGAGAAAAACTTGAAATCGTTGCAAGTTCTTATCAAGGCTTTAACTAACTTTGGAGATGTGGGACTTGATGCTTGTGCATCCATGTGTGAGTATAGACCTTAATGCCAATCATTCATATGTGATTGCTCATTGTCAATGTTTTTGTGTTTATTGATTGATTTATATGTTGTGTCTAGGTGCCTCTATTTATGCATGTAGGAGAAGCAGTCGCCACCTTGTGGCCTTGGAGGCTGATTCGGTCATATTCAATGTCATTTTGTCTCCATTATGTAAGGAGACTCCGCTCTTCACATGTGGAAGTGTACCTCTGACTATATATGCCTCTCGTGGACAAAGACGAACTATTTGGAAGGTTGCAAAGCGTTCTTGCGTCCATAAATTAGTCTCTACATGTCATTTGATATCTACATTGTTTAGTTTTGCATATGGCTACAATTTCAAGTATCTATATTTCTATTTCATGTGAATAGAATCATGAGCCAACTCAAATTGCCTCCTAGCTTGATGTTGCTTCCTCCACATATAGAGAATGCGGCGCATGGTATGTTGGCTACCTCAACACCGGTCACTCATCAAAGATCCCAATGGTTGGTTCATTTGGCATATGTAGATGACAAGGCCGAAGTGGGCTATGAAGAGGACAACGAGAATGAATAGAATCATAGTTAGTCTTAGACATTATGATTAAATTTGTGTGGATTGATTTTCATGTTATGCATTTCTATGAATAAACCACAAACAATAGACTTTGTTTTGTATGCCAATTCCATCTTCCCCTACAATCATTTCATTAGACATATTACTGAAGTCCGTTTCATAAATTATGTACATGATTTCACTTCCTACCTTAAAATGTGTTGGCAAGTGTTAATTAATACCATTGTGTGATACTCTATTGATCACGACAATACAATTTAAAGTGCATATGATTTTGATTGGTGAATGGAATAATCGTACAAATTGCTCATACATGTGTACATGGTCCATCTTTTCATTGCAAAAAATCCATGGTTATAGGAAACATGTGACCCTAATACCATTGGAATTTTGTTTGTGGACCGCCACCGCTCATATGCCACTGCTCATATGATAGCATTCCCCATGTCACCTTCTATCCAAGTAATTTCACGGAATAGAAATATTCCTATGATGGTAATTGCCCATAACATTAGACAACCTATCCCCCATGCAACCTTTCGGAAAGGGGAGGAGTAGGCCCAAGACTGACAACTTTCTAAGACTCAAATCCAATAGATCCATTTCAATAAATAAGCTGACCTAGCTAAGTAGGTGATGATCCATGCATGGCTTCCACATGAGGGCTTTGCCAACCATAGAACATGCAAACATGAATGTATGAACCAATTTTAAAATATAATGGCCGGTAATCCCTACACGGGATTCAATGAGCTATTAGTAATCAATGGCATGCTCAGGTTTAGTATTGTTCATTTTGTAAGAGAAGCCCATATAAAAAGGGCATACCAAATGTCCAGCAAATTCTTGGCCCCACGGTGCAGTGGTCTACAATTGAGTAATGGTATGCCACTTTGGCCACTCTCACCAATAAAATGAGTAGCACAAATCAAAAATTGGTGTGCACCTCAACGAACGGAGAGAACCAACCGCTTGTTACATATGAACTGGTTGAGTTTGAGGAATGACTAGTTTAAGTTCAAGACTTTAGGAAAATTACCGGTCATTTTAGAGGAATCTATAAATATACCTCAATTTAATAAAGAAAATCCAAAAGGTCACAACATGTAACTTACCGGTTGGACTTGGAAACACTAGGATTTTGACCAATTAAGGTAGATGAGGCTAATTTAGTTAGCTTCCTTGATCGGACACTTGTTTTTGGCTCCTAATCGGCGGTACAATCTTTTTATTTTGGTGGGTGATTAAACATGGGTGATTTAGCCGCCGTCTTGATGATATTTGGTTTAGTCACCTTTGCAAAAGTCAAACTACACCCACCACCTCCATAATGAGGTGTGCTATCCACTGAGCTATGACACGCTTAATTTTTGTGCTTGAGGTGGGCAAATTAGGAGGCAGCATGTGGTTGTGATGTGTTGACCAACTTGTATCGTGGGTATTCTATAATGAAAAAACAACTTGGCAACATTTTATCTTACATGTGACCACTTTAGAGACATGACACAACCAATATTGACATTAAACTTGGTTTTCATTGGCAAATGATCCATGTAGAATCTACTAAACGACGATGTCCACTTACACAACATTGAACGATATAAGAGTTCCCCCTCTTACACCACATTGAGAAGTAGCGAAATCTCTTGTTCCAGAGCCTAGATCAACACCTTCCTCAACTCCGATTGCAACGATTTCAAACTCCTGTGATCCTGATTTCGCAATTGCTAACCTGCTCAAGTTCCTAATGCTTGAATCCACCAGCTGCATGATTCCACAGAGCTGGAGGTGTCCACATTAGCCTCATCTACCTTACGTCCAAAAACCTCATGTCGGACACTGGTGCACCTGGCCCTCTTGCTGTTGCCACACGTCACACACGTAGGCTTGCTGGCTGAAGAAACAAAGTACAATCAGATGGTCGAGTCTTGGTTCCGTAAGTTGAAATCGGTCCTCGAGATACAGGGGTGCCTCCTGTGTTGCTCTGCTGCAAAGGCAGGTCAATTCTTATGCAATTTGGTACACCCGTCTGTCTACAGTCTGCATGTGTGAGAGTACCACAACAGCACTTTAGTGGGGCAATCAAAGCTGTGTGGTTCGCTATGGAATGGGACTAGATATTGTCCAAACGGAGGGGCCCTGCTACATGCTGTAGCAAGGCCACCGAGCCGCAGGGGTGACGAGGCAGGAACACGAGGAACCCCGGCAGCCACGACCAGTAGCAGGGCGACACGTGTACGGTATCAGACATAACGATGAGCTGGTCGCGAGGGCGCCGTGTTCTGGTCTATAATCGACGCGTTTGTGTCTAATGAGGACATAACACGTCAACGAGATTCGACATGGTCCGTTGTACAAATTATATTTTAAGTTGAGTTATGCTTCTTTGTAGCACTTTTTGGGTGGTTCGTTCGGTCTCAGGGGTGGTTCACATGTGGTCTCAAGTCTCAAGTCCTACTCGTGTCAACAAGTCCCAGCATGAAGACAAAGTCTAAACTTTTGAGCTTTATGTCATGCCTTGTTTATTTTATGCAAACAAAAATTCTCGGGACTTGTGTCGTGAGTTGGGTCCAGCTTTAAACGCGATCCAACTCTCAACACTGCTGTAGTCCCGAGTCTCACCTCCAAAAAATGATGTTATAGACATCCGAGGCATACTTGGGAACTTAGGACTTGGGACCTTGTGTGAAGTGGCTTAAGTCCCAACTTCCATGCTCTCAATGGTTGTGATTGCAGGGATTGATGTCAAGTGAATTGGGAACTGGGACTTGGGATCTGTGTGAACCGGCCCTGACTGATAAGGTCCAAAAATGGAAACGGTGAATGACCACTACTGGTGCACTGGACTAGGAGTAGAAAGATCCTTGTGTGGACCCAAAATGACTGATTATAAAAGTGGCAGCTTGAAGAGGACGCAAGCATAAGCAAGAAACAATGAGTCGCCGGATAGGTCATGTTTCACACCACTTGGGATCACTTTTGGGTGCCATTGAGTTAACCGTTTTGTGTGCATTCGAATGCAGAGTAGGATATTTTGATACTCAAATTAGAGAGATTCTATTGTACAAATGGGGGGGAGGGTTTGACTACTTGCCTATGTGAGAAATTTAACCAATCATTTACGAGGGATACAATTACAAAACATCTTGCAGTCCTCATCATTTCCTCTACTCCATCGGTGAAAAACATTGCACAAATTTCAAGCCACTTTTTATGGCCGAATCAGCTTAGGTTCACCGTTTTCCCTATTGGAGTGTACCTTACAATGATACGACGATACTGACAAGAACCACAATCAGTCCAACAGCTGCTGGCTGGTGGGCTGAGGTGCCATGCAGTGGCCGCTGCCAAGTGTTGGGGGGTGCCGGTGCCTTTACAACACATAAGTTATCAGATGTTGTATACTAAGAGGGGCTGAAAGATAGTATAAGCACAAAGATGGAGACTCCCACTGCAACGGACGGTGCACGTGTCAGCAGCCATCGGAATTCACAGTGCAACGTGGCATGTACACAGCAATTTGGGCCCCAAAAGAGAAAAAGGAGCTGTCCATTATTTATTTGTATGATCTATCTCATCGAGGCTCGACTTTCAAGTTGACGGAAATTGCATGATGGGTGCAACATATGAGAGCACTAGGTTTTGTGGTGGTCTGATAACATGTAACTTGGAGTGTGGGGGTCACCCTCGCGCTCACCCAGCTTGAATGTTGCTCGAGTGGATTTAATGAGCTTCATACCTTGACATTATTGAAAATTTTAATAGAAATCTAGAAACATGACAATTCTGGGCAAGGTTTGAGTCGTAAGAATATGACATCGTGAACAGATTTAGCCTGAACTAGAATAACCTCGGGTCCACATGAATGTGTTTACGGAAATCGAGTTCCATCCCCTCAAACGAAAGTCAATGTCTGGGCTCCAGAACAAAGAGGCGGTGAACTCGCCCCTCAAACTTCAACTTTCCCCAACAATCGTATTGGCCTGCCAACCCTAGTTTTCTAGAGAAGAGTAGTGTACACCTCCTTGTGAATGGGGATCCAATTTTCATGATCCTACACTGGCACATGGAAGTGCACCCTTAGCACGACTGTTCACTCATTTCTGCTTTACACTAGAGCTTTCAAAGATCAGTTTGAAAGCTTGAACATTTTCCATAACGTTACTTAGCAGCAAAATGTGACCGCTTTGTGGGTCCAAAGTATTATCTGGATCATTCAAAATTAGAGTCTGAATTTGGTTGATTACGATTAGTTTTTTTAATCCAGCAGTGGGCAGTGACCCACCTCCATCAAACCAACTCACCCCAGTGGTGTTGCCTACGAACTCCCACACTCAACTCCAAGCAATAAACCCCCACTGTTTCATGGACTCATCAAAGTCAGTGTCCAGGGAGATTTTTGGGCATAATCGATCAAGATACTAGTGTTTCCAAGTCCATCCGGTTTTTGGTTTATTGATTGATTTGAGGTATATTCCATAGATTCCTCTAAAACGATCAGTAATTTTCCGAAGTCTTGAATTCAACCGGTTCACGTGTAACTAGCGGCCGGTTCTCCCCATTCATTGCTCAAAGCATGCGAACTACTATGCTTGGAAGCGTGCCACCATTGTCACTACTTGGCTTGGTGGCTCTATTCTAAGAGACAATCGGCTATGGCATGCGCTTGGCATTTCTCCAAGACTAAAACATTGCATACTTTCATATAACATTCACAAAATAATTTTCTAGGAAAGAGCGCAGTTCTAAACAGTTGAATATTGTTATGTTATCAAGCTTATTAAGTTTAGATGGTGCCTTCATGGATCCCATGTGACATAACTATGACAATCTCTTAGTCATTTTTGATAATTTTGTTTAGTCTAAATCGTAAACATTTTGATGTCATTCCTTCAGGGATGTCAAGATTTCGTGCTCTCATTTTGTGGACCCAAACCAATAGGTTGTCAAACATCTCGGGGCGATCACACCCTCTTACGTTTCATAACCACGTGCAATAAAAGTTTGCTACCCTATATTATATGCCATAGATAATTTTAAAAATTATGATATTTTTTCTACATATACATAACCATTGATAATATCTTTTGTATATATTTTTTGAAATTTTTCGTCATCTTCATTTTTTTTAGTAATTTTTTTAGTTCAATTCTGCGTCATTCTAGTTAGAAACGGTATGTTTTATTAAAAAAAACAAATCATCAAATTTGGTTACCATTTTTTACTATGTAATAGATACCGTTTTTATCTACTCATGAAAAAAAATTGATAGACTTTTGACCCATTTTGGTGATAAAAAGTAGAATTTTTTTTTATCACACGTGGTGTTCAACTTGACAATGGAGTGCACCCCCCGGGTCAAACATCCGATGGTTTGCCACGGACTCTCTTTTATTTAGTATCGTTCTCCCCTTTGATAAAGACATATAAGTGAACCACCCCCCAGCTATGCTCCGTTGCTTGCCCAAATCCAATCTCGCTTTGCACCCAGAATCAACCCTACATTTTCCCCAAAACACCCCGCTTTGCACCCAAATCCGCCCCTGCTTTGCACCGGAGACATTCAGACGGTTCAAAGTGTCTTTTAGGATGTGGGATTAGGAAGCGTGTGTAGGTGTTGCTTGTGGCTGGGGTGTTTGATAAAGCACCCTCTACCTTAGTGTACGGAGGGGCCGTAGACTCCCTTCGTTAAGGCAAGTTCTAGGGTGCAATCATACCATTGACCATGAATAGGCTTGTCTCTTGTTGAGAATATAGTAGAGAAACCTCAAAAGGCTCAAATTATTTATGCAACAAACCAAAAAAAAAGAGGGTAGTCCAACAATACTGGGTGGCATTGTCGTGCAACTTGGCAAAGTGGAGATTGCCAAGTGGCAATTTGTTGGAACCACAAGTACAATGAAATTCTTCTCATTGAAAATTGTGCTGCAAGAACATTGGAGTGGCAACGCATAAGAGGATTTTTAGAGCTTCATCATCTTGGAGCAAATGGCATGGAACCAAATATACAAGTACGTTCAACTAGGAATCGTAAAGCTTTTTTTTTTAATTAATTTTTATTTTATTTTTTTCAAATGCGTTGCTGAGGTGGAGTTTGTTAGAATTTAGAGCGCCAGTGAAGAGTTTTGCATAACAACTTCTCTCATCTTCAATGGAGACTAAGGGCCACTTCACGCATGAGCCCAGAGCCGTGACCATGAAATTGTGAGAGCCCAAAAGAAAGTGTCCAAAGGTTGTCCCATGACACCTCCAAAACCATGTAGTGTGGTCACGGGCCCTCAAGTGTAGTGTGAAGTCATATGTGACCGGGCCCTCAACCAAATGCTATTTCAACGAATTTTTATTCATGCGGGTCCTCACACATGATAATATAGAATAAATCAACGGTTGTGAGCGTTTGGAGTGCCATGGTCTCCGAGTTTTGTGTTAGGCCTACCTCCAAGAGGTGGTTTTTGAAAATAGTCCAAGTGACCATGAAACATGATCCATTTGATGCCATGTAGGAATCCATGTAGACTTTACATCCATCTTGCATTCACATACTTCATTGGTCCCTCAAGCATAGTGTGAAGCAAACTTGGACCGGCTCCGCCTTTTCCACCAATGAGAGTGCTTGAAGTGTAATGGTCATGGGCTCTCAGTCTCGTGTGTGAAGTGGCCCTAATATCATCTTGTGAGCACTAAAGAGAAAATTTATCCCCCCGCCCCTCCTCTCTTCTGTAGGCAAAAAATATATGTCACCCTTGGTTTTATATCACCCTTGGTTTTATACTAAAGTGTATATATATATATATATATATATATCATGAAATTACGTTCTTCTTGAGATTGCAATTTGGATGTGAAATCTTTTTGCAACCTATTGCATGAAGAAGCACAAGTTATGATTGATAAACAATACATTTTGTGTGTGTGTGCGCAATGTTTGGGCGGGGGGGGGGGTGTAAAATAGTGCCTTGATTCATGATGTTTCTTGTGTTCATAGATATGTGGTTCAAAACTCAAAAGTAAACAAGTTCTTTTGATTGCCCGCGTGACAAGTGGCAAAGGACCCAAAAGCATGATCATCTATGACAAGTACTCAAAAGTACGATCGGGTATGACAAATATTCAAGCATTTGTTAACTGTGCATGAGAAACATGTTGAAAAGTAGAGAAATACTTTAGAATGGGGACACATTGGGAACTTTGGCTACGTATGACTAGACTAAGTATGAATCCATGTCTGTCCCCACCTTAAATTGGGGCGATAACTAGATGTGTGCATTCCAACCTCTGCGAATCGAGCTTAGAGCGAGAGTTTTTAATTTTTTTAATTTATTAAGACCTTACTATTGATATTATATATCTCAACATATATTCAATTGCAAAAGATGCTATGATCTATAGCATTTTCACTCAAGAATTTTGGCCCTATCTAGGATTGAGTACCCAATATGAGATTTTTAAACAAACGAATAAACAAACAAGCGAGTGGTATGGAGAACAAATGGTTTCAAAGATACTATCTAGTTGGTAATTCAAATATATATGCAATAAAAGAAACACTTGTAATTATTCACATCTCCTAATACTGCTTTACAATATATAAATTTTAATAGTACTTTAGGTTCATATGTGTCATACATCTAAACATATATCCCGACAAATATACCATGCATGCGTTGTGTTGTGCTTCAAAATTTGAAATCTAAACTTTGAGAAGCAAAAGTATTACTCAATGATACAGTATGCTTGGTCAAGCTTTAATCCAATTGTGCAAATGGCAACTAAAATTAAAAATTACAATCATTAAGAAGTGCATTTTATGCTACTTAAATGACAACACAATCTCATGTTGGGAGAATTCATGAACATGTATTGCATGTTTGTATCCTATATGTCCACATTGTAGGAATGAGAACACTAATCTATCGAACTACTTCTAGCTCAAACATATTTTAGAATAGTTAGGAATAAATGAAGTTTATGAATGTACCTCAATAATGTCATTGGATGTCATTTTCCTTAGTTATAAAATCTCAACATCAATGCACATTTTTCCATCAACATGTCTAAGATTTAGCAATTTTGATTCTTAAAATTGTATGTGTGTGTGTGTGTGTGTGTGTGTGTGTGTGTGTGTGTGTGTGTATATAACCTAAAAAACTCAAAAACTTCTACATCTAAAACCATTAGAAGTTCATTTTTTATTTTGAGGAACAACCATATAGTTTTATAGCTATGTGTAAGTTTATAGAATTGATTTATGAGGAATTTGAAATTCTCACTATTTGTTGACGTCCATCATTCTTATTGATTAAAATATTATCATAGATATTTTTTAAAACAAACAATTATGAATGCAATATTAACTTGTAGAAAAATAGAAATTTATAATATCTAGACTACTCATTGCCATGAACATGTGCAAAATGAAAAAACATGTATGCACTAATAACTCAAATTTTGCACTTGGTGACGGTTTCATCAAGCAAAATTTGCCTCATGGAGCCATGTTGGTATTTTTTTGTGATGTCGTGCTTTTAGGGACCATGAGCCAATGCAATTCCTCCGGTGGAATGCATTGACCAACAATTTCACAATGGGGAAAATAATATATTCCTAGCAACCTTAACAAATTAATAGTCATAAACTTGAACACCACATAATGATGGCAAGAATTATCAATTTTCAAACATTGTCTCCAATTAACAACAACGATACAAATCTCAATATGCTTGTAGACTGGTGAATTGATTTTATACTATTCAATAAAATTGATCTACAATTCACCTTCATTTAGCAATTCAGTCAAAAAAACCTTCACTTGCACAACCATTTCAGCAGTTTTACAAAGTGGAGAAACTGTGACCAATGTGTGTATTCATGAGAGTTGAGAAGTGTCTATCAACTCTTTGGTTACGTTGATGCTCCATGTTCTCTAAACATTCTCCGCATCTAAGACCCTTTACCAGTCAAGACGACTATGAAGTAGTGCGCACATTTATGGGATATGCCACATATTTGATGAATAGTTTAGAATATATATACCTCAAAAAAATTGGAATAACGACGTGGAAATGTGAAATCGGATTTTCACAAGAATGGGACACAGAAAGAATAATAAGTTGGGGGCCTTCACTATCCCAAGAATCTCAACCATTTCTTTGATTTTTTCTTTGGCAATCTTGTCATCCATATCCGCACATACACCTGAAAACAAACCTAGCAACAAATTGGGTGATATATACAAATTGAGTACTTCAAGCGTAGCCTGTTCAATTGTTTTGCTTCAAGGATTGTCAAGAAAGGATGAGCTATAGCTGCATTTGCTTGCAACTATGAGGGAACATAATAAAGTATCTATCTGATCAAGATTTTAAGACTACTTTTCATGCATTGTCTTGGTGGAAACTTCTACATGGTTATCCTAAAATTTAGAATACGAATCAAATCTTACTCAGTGAGCATTTTTTGAGTTCTTGGATCAGAAGCATCTGTATACAACTCCTAAGCACATGAAGAGCCACCTCTCAAGCAAACAATCAACACCAAATGAATTCCAACTCCAACCACTAGATCACATATAGTGAAGAATCGTAGAGTATATCTGGTGGTGGAAAGAAGCAATAATGTCGTTGAGCATCACCAAATCATTTTGGAAAGCATTGTCTTTCAGAAGTTAACCAAAACTTCAATAAGGATTGGACTGACTGGACTGTTGGTTTGGTTGGCTAGAAATATAAGTTATAGCATGATTGAAGTGGAAGAAAATCGTCACCTCCAGAACCTCATCACTTTCCCCATATAGAAAGATGTTTAGTAGTTATAAGCATGCGGTACAATAAAATTCTTGTAAGACAACTTGTTTATGCATGTTATGGGAAGAAACTCAGTAGAAATAATGTATGTTATGCACCAAAAACCCTCTCAAATTAGCCTTCAAACCACGGTTTGATCTCCCAGTCCCTTGGGGGTTAAAGTCCTACAACACCTGCAAACCCATACAACTGATTGACAATTTCAAGAGCCTCGATGAAGAACTCAAATGGATAATTTTACACAGAAATTGAAAACTTCTTTGACATCTTGGGTTGAGCTCAAAACCTCGGTACACTCTCATGCTACCTCTCAAAGTTGAACTACTCAAAATTGGAGTCAAAATTGCAGCTATCTTCATTGATTAATTCTCAGAGCCAGTGCTCTCAGCCTCCCCTCCCTCTACTGGTAAATCCTCCTTGAACCAACTGCGGATACCACCTTCCATGTGCACTATGTTCTTATAACCTTCTAGTGTCAAAATGTAGGCAGCTATCAAGGACCTGCCAGCACCCACAATGTTAGAACAAATAGCCATGGTAATAACCTAAAACTACACTAAACATCAGATTTGTTGCAGCCCCTAATATTCACCATCGACCCACATTAATTGTCTTACAATCACTGGGTGGCATATGACACTTGGTGCTACATGACAAGTCATGAAGACCACTCTAATTAACATGACGCACCAATTAATGCCACACAAATCACATGTCTAGTGTAGTTACACCAAGGGCAAGGCATCTGATCAATCTTTAGTGGAGCTACAACTCATGGTAAACATTTTCACTACTAGAAGACACATCATGGAAGGAACAACAATCTCTTGATCAAAGAGGTGCGTGGTTCCTCATGCAAGGTACAGGTGCCTAATTAAATTATTTATCTTAAACGGACGCCTATATTTGAGCGGTATGCAGTTACATGCGATTCCAAGGACACACAAAAAACATATTTTCAGCAGAGATTGAACTACATTCTCAGAATATAGTAACCATTCTAGGTCCAAATGTCAACATAATTGTGGGGGAGCTATATGACCATGTAAAGATTAAGTCATAATATTAAGTCATAGCCACTCTGAGGTATCTCGATGATGTGGCATCTCTACTGTACTGAGGATGGTCATAACCCATAGCCATATTTCCTTCCAATTGGTGAAGTGGTAACCCAACAAATGATATTAAATCTTGGTTTCTTCTTTAGCTTGATTCTTCCTCACTGGTTATGTATGTTAACCGAACATGTCACCCAACTATGGGTTATAGCCGTGCCCACTTGTGGCTCGTGAGGACAACTGGCTATAACACATAGCTGCGCCAACAACCGACACTTGTCTACCAAATATGGGTTACAGCTGTGCCCACTCGCTGCTCCTGCAGCTCGTGAAGACGACTGGCTATAAACCATAGGATAGTTGGGGTCCATATAACTATAACAGACATATATAAAATTAACTATGCTCTGGCTCCATACTCATAAATTCATAATCAAAGAATTTTCAGTTGACTCCCTTCCAGGTTCCGACTGATAGCATTGGAATAAAAGCTCCCCAATCACCTGTGTTATACTCTTGATTTCTGTGAACCAAATAAGTTGATAATCCCAACCTATGTAGCGATTTCCAGGGACATTTAAAGTTAAGAGCTAACCTGGACTGCTGACCGTCTGCCAGATTGGGAGTGGGCTTCACAGTGCCACCAGATTGGCAACCGATAACAATTTTAGCACCTTTATCCAGCTTGGAAGTCACATCTGTAGGCCCAATCCACACACAGAAAAAGGATTGAAAAAAGAGATGAGTGGAAGAGGTACCTTGACTCTTTGCCCTCATTCATGGCCGAGCTGGGCCTCATTGTTCCCCCCATAGTGCATGCAACAACAACTGGCGACTCCTTATCAAGCATTTCCCCAATTTCTGTGCAAGGGCCAAGGATGCACATTTACTTGATGGCATTCCTACTTACTAATGTTTTAGTAGAAGAGTGCCACTTATTTCTTTAAAACCCTGCAAAACAGTGAGTGCCCAAGAAAAGCCTCACACAGTGGACCAACCAAAGCTTTGATGTGCTAGAAAGAAGGAAAGACGACTCCGATGTTGCCACCGGCATGAATTATGGTGTTAATTTATGAGTTGGTCTAAGTCTATATGTAATCCCATAACGTGCATTCCAAGAATTAAAGGGGCCCTGAAGACTACTGCCTCTTTTCAAAAGTGCACATGAACGGACATAGACAAGCTGGCCGGCACCTATCTCCTCCAAGGGCCCTGGGTGCCCGGATACCCCCACTATGATTGGTGGAGCATGTCTGGTAGGGTGCACCAGAAATGAAGTGCTAGAAAGGCCACTCATCCAAGTACTATTATGCTGGCCTTAGGTGGCTTAACCTCAAAGTTCCCATGGATCCAGGTGAAGACCTTAAGTTTAAGCGACCCTTTGATGTGCAGACACAATCAAGATCCCACAGCACAGAGCATTGCCACTAGGTTAAAAGTCCCAGGGTGCTCCCGGGAAGTCACTGGTACAACTTTCCAACTCAATTTGACACTCTCGAAATCTTCGCATCATGCTCGTAACAAGGAAGAGGACCAATCAGAATATCACGTGCTTGAAGTGGAGTGAACCCAAAACACACTGCCCTGGGACAACTACAATGAAGAGGACTGTTCTCGATGAGTCCATCGAATACATTGGCCACAAGGTGCATTCTAGAAATCTTAATTTCAAGCATCAATCCTAACACACATGATTTTGTTACAAATGTGGGCTCCACGTCAACTTACAGAAATTATTCAAGTTACATTGATGTGCCATAGTTACAGACGAAACAACTTAATGTATGACTTCAAACTCGTATTCCTTGACTCATGCCAAGCAGACTTGTCACCTTTGAAACAAGGGAAAGGAAGAAAAAGTTTACTGATCCAAGGAATCTGGAAACTGAATGCAACTTTCGCTTCAAGGGTCCATGATTATCAGCTTTCTGAAAATGCCAGTAAATGAGACTCACAGACACCAATGGTCACCAGAAAGATCTCTGAGGTTTTTGATTTATGCCATAACATACCTTTCAAAAATTCAGGATTCTCTTCTGTTCCTGCAAATATTCCAAAGAAAGCAAAAGCCGCACGCCGTGCAATGTCCCAGGGAGTCCACTCCTTGATGAGTCTGTAGAGTTGTACATTAATCGCTCCTGTGGGATGAGCCTACATGCCGAAATCTGACATCACATCAGGATGAAGAATCTAACCTCTCTGTGTAGATACATCATTTCAATTAACCTCATGATTTCAGCATGACTGGCAAAGCCAAGCATCTCCAATATGCAAGTGGCCAGTGCTGAATGTTGAGTCAATGTTGATGCAGATTCTTTCGTGTTTAATATCTTTTTCAGTGCTGACTCAATCCACCTCATACTAAACCTTGAGGTCTTGCAACTCTCATATATAGAAACAAAAGATTTGTATATTTGGATCATATGTCCAACAGGGCAACCCTATGTTTTGTAGGCATTTGATTCAATTTTGTAGTTTGATCCGATTGAATCAATGTAAAGTCAGTGTTGGTAGATTTCCTATTTGGAGGTTTATGATGAGTATTCTCAAAGAAGGACTACCTCTTCAAATTCAGCTTCTGGCCGCACATCAAGGATAACATAACCTTGTTCTTGTTGGAGCCGTAAAGCTTCCTTTGCTGATACTGACCGCAACTGCACAACCAATCGAGGAAACAGTTGAGAAATCTTTGGATGGTCTTGAGGAAATCTAACAACTGTCAATCATCTAAAGACTCCAATGGCCATGTCAGCATTCTGCCTCCTAGCAAGATACTGAAACTAACCTACCAGTCTGAAGGGTCAATTAGATCAATTTGATCTGGCTGATTTACCAAAAACCAACCAGATCAGTCTCCAAGTGGTACAAGGAGGACACAATACAACTTCTAAAGAATGGAAGTATATTGAAAATACCAAAAAGGTGAGAAATCGAGCTACCTTGTTCTTCATAAGCACTTCACGCTTTGTTTTCCAATCCACCTCAGCTGCAACCTCAAGAGACATGGAGGAATGTGAGCAAACATCACCATCTCACCTGAATAATGAAAAATCTCAACGAGTTGACACAAGTATCAACACATAGATCTTAAGTCCCAAGTTTCAGGTTTCCAGTGCCTCTCAGGAAGCACAGAAAGCCCAAAGGTTCATAAATGAGAAAATCCTTGTTGCTATAAGGTATCCGGGTGTTACTCAGTTATAATTCTTCATCAGACACCTATATTTAATTGGTGTATGGTTAAGTGAGGATCAAAGAACAAACACCATAAAGACATATGTTTGGAAGAGATCAAGCTATGTCTTCAAACTTTATTAACCCTTAAAGGACAATGCAAGCCCCACGGGCTTGGTATTATTTTGGGAGAATCTTGTTCAAAACTTCTACTCCATTGCACCAAATGGGGTTTTTAGAATGCCAAATCGAGCACCTTAGCAAGATCTATACTTCTTTAGAATAGAGCCTATGTAAATTAATTGGTTAATCATGCTTAAAATGAATTTTAAAAGATATTTTGGGTGTGGTATCGGGAAAGCATATGTCCTTTAAGGGTTAACTACTCCACACTCAAAAGTGAACACAACTGGGAGGGCCCTGTGTATTCAGTTAAGGAACCAACAAACATGCACTTCCAATTACATTACTGAATCAACGGAGGTCCGATTTTCAATTAATAATGATGCTTCATCGTAGATTTTCTAATGCAACACAAGTTTTGTTGCCGTAAATCTAATCGGTAGAAGTTAAAGAACGTAAGAAACGAACCGAAACGCCCATATACCATATACAAGGAATAGCAGCTACACCACGACTCCAGTCTCTAAGCTAAGGTTAGGTTTCCAATAATCAGTAATATCTGTGTTAGTTCTCGTAGGTGTCATCCTCTTCAAATCAACGGAAACCTCCGAGAGAAACAAAGCGTTTGTCAACTTCATGTCTTCCAGAGACTCACTTCCTTCTCTGACCCTTCTGCAGCAAATTGCTTGCCTTGTATGTATGTATGTTTGTATCCAGGATTGTTACACTATCCGGATGTACAAGCTTCCAGAGTACCACTTTGATATAGTCCAAGCTAAAAGTCATATGAAGGCAAATTGGATTATTTCAGGGTCCTTGATTGCCCTGTAGAATAGGGACTCGAGTGAAGACAGGTTCACAGGATTACAAGAATCTCGTCTTGCTGTTCTTTAGGAGAATTCATTTAAGTGGGTACATCTCTCGAGAACACGGGAATCCTTATTTCATTTGTATTCCAACCTTCATAAATTGAAAAATGGGTGACCCTGGGTCATGACAAAATCGCCTCTTAACCCACAACCTCGAGCACTACCCATCGTGGTGCTCGTAATGACAAGGTCAACACTACCTATAGAAGTTCCTCCATATAACATATTCAGGAACATTCCCAAAAACCCGTTTTCAATCCATCGCCGTGGACCCTTACAGCAATCTTCTTGTAAGGCCGGAGGGTTGAGTTAATTCTGGCTATACTGCAGCGGAAATTTCTCAGGTATCCTCGAAGATTGTGCAGCCATATCTTGGGTACAACTACTGGGAGGTAAATTTCAAACTGCCCATATGCCCAATAGGGAATATCCTAAATGCCGAACTAAAATTGGGGTCCACAATGGAATCGGTAGCCCAATCACTATTTCCTGAGTGACGTTCATGAGCACCATAAGGGGTCCCAAATTCCAATGTGATATGGGTTTGGGGTTTTCTTACATGGGACACTAGAAGTGGAGAGAACAACAATCTCCCATTGCTTGTCGGTTCATTTGAACATGATTCCCATGGGGAAGGAAGCGCCACTTGCTGGTAAACTTGAACCGATATGTAGAATGATTCCCAAATAGCAGCATTCCACTAGAAAACGCGGTGCGATAAAAGATAGTTTTCCATTAGAAAATAATGGCGGCGTATTTGAAATTTATTTTGAGGATGTAATAGCCAGATTTCAAGACTATTCATCAAATATGCAGGATAATCCCATGAATATGCGCATATTTCAGAGCCCCCTTGGAAATACCCCATTATAGCGCATGATTCATATCTCTACAAGGGAGTTAACCCCTAGAGCAACCTTTCTTCTTCAAGAATTCTTCAAGAATTCTTCAAGAATTCTTCAAGAAGACCTCTCCTGTGTACTCTGAGCCATGTGGCCAAGAAATACTTCACTTTTGTCATGACACGAATCCCATATTCTCCATCTCTTTGGCAGAGGATGGAGAATTGACAGAGGAGTACTACCTAGTGCTAATAAATCAAAGTTCGACCAAACAAAAATCGCTTAATGATGCGGATTGCACACTAAGCCGAGGACACTATGATGTCCGAAATACATAGTGTCATTTGCGAAGACTCCATTGCGAGCAATCCACCCACCAAAGCCAATGAGAATGGACCCATAAATCGCAGCCTTCGTTGAATTGACGACCAATCGCTTGAACATTTCAAAAGAAAAGCTTGAAAATGCACGAGAATACGACAAATTCCCAACAGGAAGCACACCTGCAGACTTGGGAGGACCCGTGGCAATGCTGCGAACGGTAAGAGGCGCCCATTGTGTCTGCCCTCTGCTTCCCCCTCGCCATTGCCGCGAGGCTCCGGTCATGAGCGGCAAGAAAGTGGGATGATGCTGCCTCTGCTGCTGAGCTCCTCCAGAAGCAGCCGGAGCCGCAGACGCAGCGGTTGCCGGCGTCATCACCATACCCACCGCCATAGCCATCTCTTCTAAACCACACCACCTGCACCTAACTTACACACACACCTTCAAGGTCCTCCCAATCCTCTCTCGCTCTCTTCGACCTGCCTCCAGATTTTGTCGAACCTCCGAAACCTCTACCTCTACCACTGCACCCAATTGCTCCAGCATGAACCTGCCACCCCTGTCCTACAAAAATGTGCGAGCGAAACTTGGGATAAGTTGACCGGAGTGTGATATATCGATGGAAAGGTGGGAAAATCTCTGAGATTGTTAGAGTGGGAGATGCCGCAATAGAGTAGAGCCGTGTAGAGTAGGGAGATTCGGAGGGAAAGCCATGGGAATTGGGTAGAGTCGAAATCTGGTGGCAGAGTGGAGGCTTGCTCCCATTGGCTGTCTTCTTCCAGATAGGCTACCCAGCCCTGGAGGAGAGGACTCCCTTTTAACTACAT
The DNA here is from genome assembly GCA_964035585.1 of Polytrichum formosum. NCBI lineage: Eukaryota > Viridiplantae > Streptophyta > Polytrichopsida > Polytrichales > Polytrichaceae > Polytrichum > Polytrichum formosum. Next base: position 20,731,992 of record OZ037936.1, read on the forward strand.
AATACACTGAGCTCCCTTACACTAGAGCTCATGAATTCAGAACAAAAATTGGTCTTTGGAAGACTGAGTTTAAGACCAATTCTATGAATTTATTTTTATTTTTTATTTTTTGAAAAAATTTGGGCACGCGGCTTGCTATCTGGTTCAATTTCTTTGAGTGTCCCTAAATGCAATTTTCTATGTAGGAATTAGTAGGATCCAAACCAATGTGATGATGACACGTGGTAAGTATATTTCAAATTGATATTTTGCATGTCAAACCAATAGGTAATTACATGATATTTGTTTGATTTTTCATATAAACAAATTGTTGTGCTTGGGTATCATAACATTGCTGAGAGGTTCACATGTTGCTTAATTCAAATGGGCATACAAAAAGGCATGGGTATCATAGAAGAGATTTTGAAAAAAATGTAGAGAAGTTGGTCATCCTTGATATAGAGCAGTCGTCATGTAGGTCCATATAGGCGACCACCTCCAATGTAGAGTTTTGAGGAGGCTTGACTTTGAAGCTACCTCGGCTTGTAGGCTCGGCAACCCACACGACATAGTAATCCCCACCTTAAGCTAGATAGTTGCCAATGGTGCTTAGTTGTCCAAGGTACTTTGCTCAAGTTGCGGGCTGTGAAAAGGTACCAACCCCATAACGATGGGGGTTCAATTCATGACAGATTCTTGGCCCCACATAGCACCAGCAATGCTATGAGTAATGTTTATGATAACAAGCTTTTAGCTATTTGTACCTTAACCACAACTTCACCAATGTTCATTTGTAAAGTGATCATGCCCAAAGTGTGATATCCATGTGGTATTAAACAAAAGAGTGAGAATGTTGAAAAGCCCATCGTCTAGGGAATCACAACAAAAGAGCTCAAACTTTTGACGTTTCTAAAAGCAACCTCCATGAGGTAGCTTAGGATTTTGACTAGGAGCTTGCCATAGTCGTGCCACAATGGATACATTAAGGTGTCATGCAAATGTTGTAAGCCCGATAAATAATTCAAGCTCCCAAGTTGAAATCTCGTGTGAACAACTGTGAGTATGAGGCTCCCCGCCCATAATTCAAACCCTCAAGCTTCAAGCTCTCCGCCCCTTCAATGGAAAGGGGGCATGACTTCTCTTCTTCATGAAGTCCATGATCTTCTCAGCCTAATAATGAGGAGAGGCCATATGTGCATGTTGGAGGGGATGGGTAACTTAAAACCATCTTTTGTGGGGATCAAAGTAGGATGGTCCTAGTCACTTAATCCCTAAAAGCTAAGACAAGCATTATTGTGCAGGCATCCACCTCTTTACAACCATATCAACATACACATTCACGTTATAATCTTATGATTTAAGACACGCATATGGCTAAATATTGGTGTGAATAGTCCTAAATTTACAAAGATGCCATCCGTACCATCAATTTTACCTTAAGAGGTGCCAATTTTCTTCAATAAGCTACTGAATTGGACTACAATGTTTTTGTCGATTTTGGGGAGATTTTGTTTTGGCCTTTAGGGGTTCATCTCATGCAAACTCTCACACGAGGAGGCGGCCCTTGGGAAACCCTCCTTTGCGGGGGCTTGCATGAGACCCAAGCACCCATGCCCAATCACTTACTACACTAATAGTGTGCAAATATTGTGGATGAAAAATGTTGTAGAACATTGAGTCTTTAATAAATAGATATTATGGATAAACATTTGATGTGGTCCACATTATATTCAAAGCCAATTCAAAGTAGAACATTCTCGTGGATTCTTGAATTACGAGTGGTCCCTATTAATTACACATTTTAGTGGAGCAAGTGAGGGCCACTTTACACACGAGACTGAAGGCCCGTGACCATTGCATTCTAAGATCTCTCGTTGGTCGAAAAGGCTAAGATCATCCAAGTTCACTTCACACTAGAAGGTGAAGGCCTGCAGGGCTCAAAGAAATTATCGTGGATGGAAAATGTACACGGATCCCTATATGAAAAACTATAAAACAATGTTTCATGGTCTGTCATAATTTGCATCAAGCCCACCTCCATGTCAGTGGCACGGCCTTTGAATGAGAATCAAAGGCCACAATTACATGGTCACAACCCTTGGCTCATGTGTGAAGTGATCCTAAGTGGACATGGGTGCTTGGGTCTCATGCAAGCTCAGCCAAGGGCCCAACTCCTCCAGTCAAAATTCGTAGGAGATCTATCATGAGGTGTATTTCCAAGGTCATAAGCTAGTGGGAACGAGACTCTCCTTATTTAGACACTAATATTCCACAATGCAAGCTTAATGTGAGGAATATTTCACATAATATTGTCAGTCCCACAAAACACTGTTATGGATCTGAATAATGTTATGGTCAACCTTGCAAAATTAATAGTATTCATTATGATTATTGTTCACTCTACAAGGGTGAGTAGACAAGTGGGCGGGCCTCAAGGTTCAACTGTTGATTGATATTGATATCTAGAATGTAGTCGTTGTCGATTTGCCATCATGTTGCGTGAGCCCAACATAGACACAGTCGGTCACCACAATTAACTTAGCAAGGAATCAACTTTACCTTATTCATGGCCTAAACCTAGTCTTCTTCATATAGAAGATTCCATATGCCTTTCATCTTTTCAATCACAAATGCGCAAAACTATATGCATCCCAAGTGATGTTTCTCTCTTGTTGGATGCAACAAAAACATGCAATCTTCAAAACATAAAAGCTTCAACAATCAAATGGTATTTCTCAAAGAAAGATAAATGTGTGGAGGACTTATACTGCATCACGGTAAGCCGTGATCAGCACAAGGACAACGGGCTCACATTCATGCCGGTATTATGATACGGGCGTCTTTTTTCTTTCTTTCTATGGAGGACTTTTATGAAATTAGATTTGTATTTGGACCTTATGATGTTTCAGTAGTCTATTTATAATGCTTTTAATTTTCAATATATATATATATATATACAATTCATTTGTGTGAAACCTGAAATATATACCGACATAGTGAGGGCCACTTCACACACAAGCCAAGAGTTGTGACCATGAAATTGTGAAAGCCCAAAAGAAAGTGTCCAAAGGCCGTCTCAAGACACCTCCAAAATCATGTAGTGCGGTCATGGACCCTCAAGTGTAGTGTGAGGTCATATGTGACCAGACCCTCAACCAAATGCTATTTCAATGAATTTCTATTCATGCGGATCCTCACACATGATAATATAGAATAAATCAATGGTTGTGAGTGTTCGGAGTGCCATTGGTCTCCGAATTTTGTGTTAGGCCTACCTCCAAGAGGTGGTTTTTGATAACAGTCCAAGTGACCATGAAACATGATTCATTTGATGCCTTGTAGGAATCCATGTAGACTCTACATCCATCTTGCATCCACATGCTCCGTTGGTCCCTCAAGCATAGAACTTGGCCCAGCTCCACCTTTTCCACCAATGAGAGTGCTTGAAGTGTAATGGTCACGGGCTCTCAGTCTCGTGTGTGAAGTGACCCTGATTGTGACTCGTGAGTGATGCAAATATACTTTAAAAAAAGAGTTGACAAAAACAACTCATTTATGAAAACAAGATGATGCTCACCAAGTTTGAATGGCAATACAAAATGGCTACAAAGTACTAGGCATTGGTGTGAGTGGTTGATTTGATGTGAGTGGTTCAACAAATTCATCATGATTTTGGTCCTTAGAATAAATCATGAGTGTTCATTGAACATAAAATACAAGTGACCAATTCATGTCATGGACCATTGCGGGTAGTTTGTTTTAAATGATGATTGGCTTCATGGGTGACAATCTTAACCCGTAAATGCTTTTAGCATGTTATGCTAGTTGTGTGCTTTCTATTGATAATGGATAATACGAAATCTTCATCAAACTCATCTCAAGTTAGTTTGTGTTCAAGTGTCAAGAAAAATAAACTTTGTAGGACAACAAGCTATCACAATCTATTTTCATATTTTAAAATTTCAAAATATTGTATGTAATGAGAGGTGCAAACATGGTTCCAGAAGCCCTTTGGGATCAAGACAATCAGGAGTGATTTAAAACCCAATGTTGATAATGAAGAGATTCGAGGGGTTTCCGATCCTTAAACTTGACAACCCCTCAAACTCCCCCTTCGATTGTTAACTCCTAATCGTTCAAGAGGCCCTATCCATTCCTTTTTTATGCACAAAATCATGTATTTGAGCTGCATGCTTTCATATTCAATCAATTGTGTCAAAAGCTACCCTATCTATAATTAACTTGTTCTTCTAGTGGACTTTTCAAAATCAGTTGAAAATCTGAATGGCATTGGAGATTTTAGCTACAAGACACGGTTTGGGTAGCCCTTGGATGCAAATACATACTCGGTGCTTTCATCCTTTACGTTACATGTGAGTGTATTTTATTTTTTCCTTGACATGAGATAATGTGCAAAATAAAGCGCAAAATCCAATAGGATAAATAATATATCTTCTAAAGACTTGGTGAGGCTCATAGGAATATTATTTGGTTGTATATCTAGACCCGTGGTCCTTTAACCCCTAATTGCCCACAAGACCCAAAAGTGGTTGGCGATTGTTGTATAAGGGCTATAAGTTTGAGTAGTTATTGTATTTGTCAAAAGTATACAATTGAAACATGGGGTCATTAGTCTCATGTATCATGTCCAAAAATTTGTAAAAATCGTACTCATAATAATATGTGTGGCATGTATACTTCCCTAAGTGCCCTAAATATATATTGGGGCAAGGTTGGCAGGGAACACTTGGTAACACTTGGTGGTACACGTGGCAATCATCACATACTATACAAAATATATCATGACCTACAGTATTGATCACCAAGTCATTTGTCATTGCTCTAGTCGGGCTAGTGTCATCATCGAGAGCCATTCTACGAGTCATAGAGGTCCAAATGTGACACATGCACATGGAATAATGTACCTGTTGCGTACTAGAATGGAATGTTTAAGTACCACCCATGTTGCTATTATGTGTATCATACGTCTTCCTATGTGGTGGTGGGGGGGGAGATAATATGATAGTCAAAAAAATTATGAAGTGAAGCTGCTACATTTCATAAAAATTGTGTGGAATTTGTTGTGATGTTGGAAAATGTCGGTGTAGTTACTATGATGCGAGATCGTGTAGTCCAAACCCAACAAATCCTTCATGAATTCAAGACCATTTGGTACGTGATAACTAGTTTTGTATTCACATCCACATATCATACTCTCCGCATACAATTTAAGCCTCGGACATTTAGGGGTTAAGGGCTAAAACCTAGACATTCATTGTGTTGCTTAATTTTCCGGAGGATTTGAGGAACCGGTTGTAGCATATTGTGAGCCCAAAACGGTGCCCACATGTGTTATTAACCCTTTGAAACCATTAGGAGTTACATTTTGATGTTTTATAATTATTCTTAAAAATATAAAAAGAGTGAGGCTTGGTGTGAAGTTATGTTTAGGCCTTAGGCTTATGTGGTGTAGTTAATTAGAAGCTTAGCGGCATGAAGGAAGTTCTTTGGTTAGGTGAGTGTAGCATGTGGTGGACCAAGTGGAGCTCCTTGAGTTTAAATATTTGAATTGGGATCCATCTTGTTGGTTTAGGAGTTGAAGGTTTAGCGGATCGGATAAGAGCCTATGAAGTAGGAGAGGATCGAGGGGCTTATCTTGAGCTTTGAGGGGTGCTCACCCCTTCCCTCCCCCGTTTGAATTAGGATCTATGTTGTTGGTTTAAGAGTTGAAGGCTTAAAGGATAGGATGAGAGCCTACAAAATAGGAGAGGATCGAGGGGCTTATCTTGAGCTTTGAGGGGTGCTCACCCCTTCCCTCCCCCTATATATTCCTCTCTCTCACCTTCTTCACTCACTTGTGTTCCTATTCACTCTCTCTTCCTTCGCGCTCTTCCATCTTGCACGTGTGGGTGCACACGTGTGTGTGGGCACATGAGCATGTTGTATTGAGAGGGGAGTGTGGGTAAAGGGGAGAGGTTCATACAAGGCCTCCTTACCCTCTCCCTTCCCCTCTCCTTCTCTCTCTCTCCTTCTTGTTGTTCCTCTGTGAGGCCAAACCCCCCACCCTTAAGCGTCCGTAGTCCGAGTAGTGGGTTTGGGCTCACATTCCTCCGCGGTATTGGATTTGGACTTGGATGAGTCCATAGTGCAAGGTTCACCCTTCAAGTGGTCTTGGATTTAACTTTGGTCTTTGCTTCCTTTGTCTTGCCATCGCGAGAGTGCTCCACATTCTCCATTAATTTGTGCACGTGGTTTATTTTTAAAGAGAGGATGCAAGTGTTAAAAAACACTATCCTCTATAGTCAATCTCAAATACATTTACTTGTGAAAGCCACACATAACACTAACTAGCATAATGTAACTAACTACTTGTCTATGAGCTAATTAAGTAGGCTATCTACTAAGCTCCTTCATGAACCCATCTCTTTACTTTCTAATTACATAAACCTAGCTCCTTCATAAACCCAACTCCTTCATGAACCCAACTCCTTAGCTTCTAACTAAATAAACCCAGCTCCTTCGTAAACCCAGCTTCTTAGCTTCTAACTAAACAAACCCAGCTCCTTTATAAACCCAGCTCCTTCATGAACCCAGCTCCTTAGCTTCTAACTAAACAAACCCAGGTCCTTCATAAACCCAGCTCTTTACTTTCTAACTAAACAAACCCAGCTCCTTCATAAACCCAGCTCCTTCATGAACCCACAACTTTGTAGTTGTAATCCCCAACTACCTCACTAATTATTCAAGCCCTTAACTAATCTTCCTACCTAATTTTCCTAATTCTACTAACAACCCCTTTCTAATCACACAATTCTTCTCTAATCCTAAAATCCTAAAATCCTAGAGAGGAGAGGGGGAGAGAGAATTTCCTAACTTCACTAAGACTAACTAATCCACACAAGTATATTTTTGCACTCATCACAACCTCAAGTGCTCAACTCTTAAACATGGAACTTGCAACCACGTGTATTCAAAACATGAACTTTAAGTACCACAAATTGGAATCATGAATTAACTTTAAAATCCTTCACGTCAACACTAATTCTACCAAGAGGTCAAGCCCTCTTCAAGGCTAACAAGCCTTGGCTCTCAAACTAAAAACTAAGCACACACATGTGCTCCAATATGGCTTCCCACACCCACACTTATAACTCGTGGGGTGCCTTGGAGCACAAAGGAAAGAGAGGATGAGTGAGGGAAGAATGAGGGATTATATAGTAAGCTTGAGGGGGTGAGCACCCTCAAGGCTCACGATAAGCCCTTGAGATTTCCTCCTACTTAGTAGGCGCCAATCCTATCTTCTAAGCCTTCCTCCTTCAAATGATCAACAAGGATCCTAATTCGAACATTTAACTAGCCTTGGCTTTCTACCTACCACACTTTACCAAACTTGGGATGCTTCAACCCAAACTTAGCCTCCTTCGCTTTCCGCCGCCATAACTTTCTCCCCTTACTTTCCCAAATCGTCGCTCACCACTTAATTCAAACCACGATGCTTAACTCGTGATTTGATTGGTGCTTTGAGAATTTGCTTATCCTCCACCTTGCATTCTTCCTTGGACCTTCCCCATTAAGTGGCCATGATGAGGTGGTCCACTTGTGCGCTCCATGTGATCCTCCATTCATCCCAATTCGAATGCACTTGCCTCTTGAGTCACTTTGGTTGTCTCCATCCATTTGTACTAGCCTACTCACTAACTACTCAATCCAAGTTCTCCTTACCTATCCTCATTCACTCAAATCCTTCCGAAGGTAAAAACACAATAACAACTCACATCCTAGCCTCTTACAACATGGTACTTCTAAGACTAACATTTCACTCTTTTTATATTTTTGTGAAGTAACATGCTACTTCAAAGTGCATCAACTAACGTTTCAAGGGTCTAAGACTAAATGTGGGCACCCTTTTGGGCTCACATAATTGGCGACCATCGGGGGATGAATCCAAACATCTCTTGCTCCAAGGGTAAGTTGCCTAGTCAAGCTCGGTACTCCTTACATCTACTTCCCGATGTACGGGTAGGAAAGAGCTCACCATTCAACGTTTCCAATTGAATTGAATTATTAGGAAAGACCTCATAGACAAGGTAAGGTCCTAACCATACCGCATCGAATTTCGCCGGAAATTCAAGCTTTCGTGCGTCTTGAATCATGACCATCATTCCCGGTGTTAGGGCCCTTCTCTTATGTCGTTTGTCAAAAGTAATCTTTCTCCTTCTTTGGATTGCCTCAATATGTTGAGCCGCCATTCTCCTCCCTTCGTCAAGTGCTTCCAAATCGGTTAGTCGATTTCGTAAGGATTGACTTTCGGTAAGTCTCGTACTCACGGCCACCCTAAGTGACTCGACTTCATATTCGATTGGTAGTGTCGCTTCAAGACCATAGACTAAGGAAAATGGTGTAGCACGCGTAGTTACCTTATAGGTTGTACGGTATGCCCAAAGTGCCGCCGTTAGTTTCGTATCCCAATCCCGCTTCGAGTCTATAACCGTCTTGCGTAGTATACTCACCAAAATTCCGTTAACCCTTTCCGTTTGTCCATTGGTTTGTGGGTGGTAGGGAGTAGTCTTCCGGTGATCAATTTTAAATTTCTCTGTCATCTCTCGAATCAAGTCATTCAAAAAGTGAGTACCCCTATCGCTTACTAGGATCTTCGGCACCCCGAACCGCGAAATTATGTTTTCGTACATAAATGTTGCCGCGTGTTCCGCCGTGTCGGTCTTCACCGCTTTGGCTTCCGCCCACTTGGTGAGGTACTCGGTTGCCACCACAATATATTTCATTCCTTTTGAAGATTGGGGATGGACCTCACCCACATAGTCGATGCCCCATTTTTCGAAAGGAATTAAGGGTAATGATACATGTAAAGGCATCTCCATTCTAAGGTCGTTTCGGGCATACCGTTGGCAAGCGTCGCATTTCCTTACATAGTCATGGGCGTCCTTAAATAGTGTAGGCCAAAAGTAGCCCGCTCTAAGTATTTTTTGCCCGGTGAGTTGACCCGAGAAGTGACCGCCGCAAGCGCTATCGTGGCAAGCGATTAAAATCGCTTCAACCTCCGTTTTTGACACGCATCGTCGTAAAATACCATCGGACCCCCTTCTAAACAACCTATGGCCCACTACAACAAATTGCCTACTATTTACCCTCACCTTCCTTCTCTCTTCTTTTGTCCACTCTTTGGGCAACTTGTGGGTTGTTAGAAATTCCACTATGCCCGCATACCACTCCGGTGTAGAAGTGACCACAAAGAGGCTATCATCTACTAACATATCATTTACCGGATTTTTTCCTATCTCCTCCGACAACCTAGACAAGTGGTCCGCTTGTAAATGCATACGACCCGGTTTATATTCCACCGTGTAGTCGAATTCTTCTAATAACAAAATCCACCTAGCTAACCTACCACTTAACTCCGCCTTGTTAACTAGATACTTGATAGCCATGTGGTCAACAAAAAATACAACCGGGTTGCACATGAGGTAATGCCTAAACTTTTTAACGGAAAACACCATGGCTAGGCACTCCCTCTCCGTTGTAGAGTAGTTTCTTTCGGCGGGGGTCAATTGCTTACTCGCATAAGCTATAGGTTGATCCTTCTCTTTTTCTCCCGTTGCTTGACAAAGCGCACTCCCTATTGCCACATTACTAGCATCACAATAGACGTGAAAAGGTTTACCCCAATTGGGTGGTATCAACACCGGATAGGTGCTCAACCTATCCCGCAATTCCTCAAAGGCTTTTTGACAAGCATCCGTCCACTCGAATTTGACATCCTTTTTGAGCAAATGGGTAATGGGCACCGCTATCTTTGAAAAATTAGGAATAAGTTCCCGGTACCATCCCACATGTCCTAACAACTTAGAGATCCCCTTGGAATTGGTTGGAGTTGCCAAGTCGCTTATGGCCGCAATCTTATCCGGATCGGGTTCTCTACCTTTCTCACTAACAACATAACCCAACAACACTCCCTTATTCACTCCCAAAAATGTCTTATCCGGGTTCAATGCTAACCTCATCTTCCTACACCTAACCAATGCCTCCCTAACACAATGTAGGTGATCGTCCACATTACTTTGTGTGCTAAAATCGTCCACAAAGACGGTCATGGATTTGAACAACAAGTCGGTGAAGATATACATTACTAATCGTTGGAAAGTAGCCGGGGCATTACATAACCCAAATGGCATCACTACCCACACAAAAGTACCCCAAGGTGTAGTAAAAGCCGTTTTATGGATATCTTGGAGGGCTATGGAAATTTGATTATAACCCGCATACCCATCCATAAAGGTATATCGCGAATGACCTCCAACCTCCTCAAGCAACAAGGTGATAAAAGGTAAGGGGAAGTGATCCTTTTGTGTGCACGAATTCAATTTCCTATAGTCGACACAAACCCTTAATTTCCCATTTTTTTTCTTTACTAAGACCATAGGAGAAACCCAATCCGTGATTTCCACCGGCTTGATAAACCCGGCCTTCAATAACCTTTCCAATTCCGCTTTCACCAACAATTGCAATTGAGGATTCATCCTCCTCTCCTTTTGTCTAATTGGCCTCGCCCCCGGAATTAAAGGAATCCGGTGCTCTACCATTTCCCTAGGAATTCCCTTAAGCTCATCGTAGGACCATGCAAAAGTATCACTAAACTCATCCACCAAATTGCTATACTTCCTAACCTCTTTCTCCCCCAATTTGGAACCCATCTTCATTTGTCGGGTTTTTCCATTCTTTAATTTCACATCCACGTACCGCCAATCCGCTTCCGACACATGTGCTTGTTCCTCTTTGTTCCGATACCAATCGGAAGGCACATTGGGGTAATCTTTCACATCTTGACCTACAACTATCCCCGTAGACGTGGTCTTGAAATGTAAAGGCTCCTCCAATTTCGATGACTCAATAATCACATCCTCCTCTTGAGTCCCATCTACATGAATTAAACTAACCTCACCCTCTTCCACGTCATCTACCCAAGGTGTTAACCCACCGCTAACCCACTCTTCCTCGGTGAGCACCTCACATGGCTCCAACAATGAGCCCTCTCCTAAACTAACACTAGGAGATTCACTCCCTAAGCCTACTTGGTGAAATGTAACCATTACATCAACCTCGGACTCGGGGTACTCCCTTAGCCATTGGGCATAATCCCCATTATCCCCATAATTGTAAAAATTAGGACCTAGACTTCCCGAGCCCGAATCTATAACAACCCTTTGACCTTCGGGATGGACGACTCCCACCAATGCCTTGCCAATCTCATTCTCGTTTAAGTCATCAATTTCCTTCTCCAATGGCAAATACATCTCCTTCTTCATCCATCCTTCTAATGAACCAATGGACACTATGACCCTATTACCCTCCGGACCATAAGTGATGGATGGTTTAGGTCCACCCCAATTGACCATAGCATTCGCCATCCGCAACCAAGGCCTACCTAGCAAAATGGGGAAGGTGTCCTTGTTGGAGTGCATTTTAATGACATGGAAGGTGACCAAGTACTCCTCGCCTCCCGTAGTCATTCTACAATCCTTGATCATCCCCAAAGGCGTAGTCGAACTTTGATTTGCCATATTTATGACCAAAGGTGAAGGCCCCGTGAGTCCAAGTCCCAATTTTTTCATAGTATCCTCCGGTAGTATATTTAGACTACTCCCTCCGTCGACTAGCACATTAGGAACCACCTTATCTACTATAACAACTTCTATTTCTATAGCTTTCACGTCTCTTCCACCTTGTGATTGGATTCTAGCGGCTATTTTAGCTTTCACCTTCCTCATCCTCTTGTGTACCGGCATTCCCTCCTTTAATGTTTTCCTTGCCGTGGGTGAAATTTCCAATAGTTGGCCGAAAGTAATATCCGCCTTGAGTGTACTAAGGTCCGCCCACAAGTCGTACCCGGTAGATCTTTCCACCTTAGAATTACCCACTACGTCGAATTCGTCTACGGGAACCCCCGGTCCTTCCCATTCACCCACATCGCTATTATCCAAGTCATGTACCGCATTAGTCCTCTCCCTATCTTGTAAAATTATATTTTCCCTCTCCACATCCTTAGTAGCTCTTCTAGCTACCCTATCCAACTCGGAGAGATTAATCTCTTCATCCGAAGAGTAATTTCCTTGCTCTCCTATTCCTACCTCCAACGGGGCATCCCCTCTCCTAGCCCTAGTAGTTACCGCTAGTGCAGGTGCTTCTTCAACCACACCCTTACCCTTCACTAACTCATATGTAATAGCATTGGTGTGAGGAGGCCATTGACTTTGCTCCTCTCCAATTCTCGTTGGGAGAGGAAGCATGTCATCACATGTGGCCTCCAACACTCCATCCATGAACCTAACATCTTGGGAGTTAGATGGTCCCGGATCCGTTGGAGGCGCTTGTCTCCCGTTACTACCATTAGGTGGAACTCCTTGTCTATTTTGTATTGGAATGTAACCGGTTGTAGTTTGCAAGCCCGCCGGTGGATGAAAAGTTTGCCTAGCATTACTATGGTCATAGTATAAGTTAGGTGGCCTAAGTTCATTGGCCGGTACTCCTTGTGGCCTAGCACCTCGCATATTATCCCTTGCTTGTTGTTGTGGATTAGCCACCGGGTAAGGGACATTAATTATTTTGTCCGGTTGGCGACACGTATCCGAGGGATGACTTCCTCCACAATTGCTACAATTAAACTCTTGACCTTCGGACCAACATTGTCCTTGAGCGTGCCACCTTCCACAAAAGGGATGAAATTCCTTCTTCTCTAAATTTTGGCCACCTTGCCCTCTAGGTTGTGGTCCTCTATTGCTTCCATTTCCATAGTGAGGTGGCGCTTGACCTCGTTGATTTTGTTGAGGTGGGTTACCGTTTCCTCTTTGGTCACGGTTTTGTCCACTTCTACAAAATTGACGCGTGTGGCCCGGTTGGCCACATTGGACACACCATAATCCGGAAGAATGCCTACCCGACTCAACCGGGGGTGGAGGCCCCGGTTGTTGACTCCGGATCATTAATGACATTTGATCCGTGAGGCTTTGCATTTGTTTTATCATAGCCTCTTGGAATCCTAGTTGGCTAGCACCTAGTCTTCTCTCAACCTCCTCCAAGTGTGGATCCGTTCTAGGGGCCGGTAGTGCCAAAAGAGGTGCCGGTTCCCTAACCGCTAAAGGTCGGGGACCGGTGTCCACAATGGCATATGGAATTTGGTTCTCATACTTAGCGGGTTCTACCGCTACCACCCTAGGGCGTATGGGGATGAATTGTGGGATCAATTCATCCTCCCTTCTCCATAGCCTTTCGTGATCTTTATCCAAGTTTTCAATATCTCTAGCCGCACGCTTGGCATCCGCCAAGGTCAAGGGATTCCTTTCTAGAACACCCCTAATAGTTCCGGACTTAAAAAACCCTTGAATGAAAAATTGCTTTAGCGTGTCGTCGTTGAGCATGGTACCCACAAATCTAGTGCACACTAAATCAAACCTCCTAATGTAAGCCGAAATTTCTTCCTCCCTTCCTTGCTTCAATGACGACAATGCCCTTAATGCGGTACTTTGACCCACTTCCGGCCTAAATTCGTTAAGAAACTCCCTTTGTAATTGTTCCCATCCCCTAAAATGTCCCTCGGCATGATCCCGATACCATTCATAGGCTTCCCCCTCTAGAGTGGTAGGAAACCACACTAACCAATAACCCGGGTCGGTTATGAGGAAGCTAGCCAACCGTTCGATATACCGTTCCATGTGCCGAGAGGGGTCCTCATCCTTGGTCCCATAAAATTTAGGGAGATGAGATGGCATATCCATCGCCGCTAAATTTTGTGGAACCACAATTGGTAGGCCTCTTGGCCTAACCAATGGGTCTATTGGAGGTATAGGAGGTATGGGCGGAATTGGGGGTATGGGTGGTGGATCCATCCCCCGTTCCTCGGCCATGGTGACCGGTGAACTATTCAACAATCCCCTATCAACTTCTACCGGGAATTCTTCTCTAAGTGTGTAATTTTCCGAAGAAGTTTCACCACTCAATTTGGAGGGAGTGATCTCCTCTTCAAGTTGAGCTCCAAGTTCTAAGGTGTCTAGAATTGACCTAGTCCTAGGTTCGACGTTCAAACAACTCTCTATTCTAACATTATCTTGTTCTAATCTATCACTGATTTTAGAGGACCGCCTCTTTCGAGTAGATTTCTCTAGTCCTACTATCAAACTTGGTTTTTGTGAGCGAGTCCTACCTTGCATTCCATAAGAATCGATCGACCCTCACTTGACCACACATAATCCTAGCAATTCCCCTCTTAATATTTTCACTTGTCTTGGTGTGGTTATAATTTTTTTTAGGAGGTGAGGAAAAGAACCTGCAAGCCCACTTAGGTGAAAGAATCCCAATAGGGGATAGGCATGTTCATGTTAATTTTTTGGTTAAGTCGGAGCATCACCTCCGCACCTTCCCGCAAATTAACACTCACCACAGTACCGATTGTGAGGGGGTGACCTTCCGAGTAGATTATGTTAAAAGTCGAGGCTTCACCCTTCAACTTCTCACACCATCCACAATTCGGGAATTACCCTCTACAACGGATAACAACAATCACGAGTACAAAAGGCATTCCTTAATTAGTTAATGAGTTCACTTTGAAGAAATAAACATACCTTGAGCAATCGCATCCCCCTGTGAGTTAGCACTCCCCTCAATCGTGACTCAATGTAACAACACCATAAACTTTGTGAAATATTAATTTAATCTAGAGCATGAAATGACAACTCCCAAAACTTTGAGACTCACCCCGAGGTGAGTGTCAAAGTTCAATGTCCTAAGGTGAATTTACCCTCTAATGTTTTAATGAGCTACTCGGTTATAGGTTCCTTTTAAGTTCTTTAGCAAATCCCCAAAAAGGTTGAGGACGTACCTTCGCCGCGCTCCTTCCTCAAAAATGAATTTGCGTAATTGACAATGCAATTCATTCCAAGGAATAGTTGAAATACAATGAATTCAAATGTAACCCAAAGAGAGAATACTTACCGAGTTTCGGGTGCTCCTTCCCTTCTCTCAAGTTTGTGTCTCCAATTTTTCCTAGTTGCCTCCAAGTCTCCTAGTCGCCTCCAAGTCTTGTAACTACCTTCCGCTTCGCTCCCGGCAGACGCACCAATTATGTGAGGCCAAACCCCCCACCCTTAAGCGTCCGTAGTCCGAGTAGTGGGTTTGGGCTCACATTCCTCCGCGGTATTGGATTTGGACTTGGATGAGTCCATAGTGCAAGGTTCACCCTTCAAGTGGTCTTGGATTTAACTTTGGTCTTTGCTTCCTTTGTCTTGCCATCGCGAGAGTGCTCCACATTCTCCATTAATTTGTGCACGTGGTTTATTTTTAAAGAGAGGATGCAAGTGTTAAAAAACACTATCCTCTATAGTCAATCTCAAATACATTTACTTGTGAAAGCCACACATAACACTAACTAGCATAATGTAACTAACTACTTGTCTATGAGCTAATTAAGTAGGCTATCTACTAAGCTCCTTCATGAACCCATCTCTTTACTTTCTAATTACATAAACCTAGCTCCTTCATAAACCCAACTCCTTCATGAACCCAACTCCTTAGCTTCTAACTAAATAAACCCAGCTCCTTCGTAAACCCAGCTTCTTAGCTTCTAACTAAACAAACCCAGCTCCTTTATAAACCCAGCTCCTTCATGAACCCAGCTCCTTAGCTTCTAACTAAACAAACCCAGGTCCTTCATAAACCCAGCTCTTTACTTTCTAACTAAACAAACCCAGCTCCTTCATAAACCCAGCTCCTTCATGAACCCACAACTTTGTAGTTGTAATCCCCAACTACCTCACTAATTATTCAAGCCCTTAACTAATCTTCCTACCTAATTTTCCTAATTCTACTAACAACCCCTTTCTAATCACACAATTCTTCTCTAATCCTAAAATCCTAAAATCCTAGAGAGGAGAGGGGGAGAGAGAATTTCCTAACTTCACTAAGACTAACTAATCCACACAAGTATATTTTTGCACTCATCACAACCTCAAGTGCTCAACTCTTAAACATGGAACTTGCAACCACGTGTATTCAAAACATGAACTTTAAGTACCACAAATTGGAATCATGAATTAACTTTAAAATCCTTCACGTCAACACTAATTCTACCAAGAGGTCAAGCCCTCTTCAAGGCTAACAAGCCTTGGCTCTCAAACTAAAAACTAAGCACACACATGTGCTCCAATATGGCTTCCCACACCCACACTTATAACTCGTGGGGTGCCTTGGAGCACAAAGGAAAGAGAGGATGAGTGAGGGAAGAATGAGGGATTATATAGTAAGCTTGAGGGGGTGAGCACCCTCAAGGCTCACGATAAGCCCTTGAGATTTCCTCCTACTTAGTAGGCGCCAATCCTATCTTCTAAGCCTTCCTCCTTCAAATGATCAACAAGGATCCTAATTCGAACATTTAACTAGCCTTGGCTTTCTACCTACCACACTTTACCAAACTTGGGATGCTTCAACCCAAACTTAGCCTCCTTCGCTTTCCGCCGCCATAACTTTCTCCCCTTACTTTCCCAAATCGTCGCTCACCACTTAATTCAAACCACGATGCTTAACTCGTGATTTGATTGGTGCTTTGAGAATTTGCTTATCCTCCACCTTGCATTCTTCCTTGGACCTTCCCCATTAAGTGGCCATGATGAGGTGGTCCACTTGTGCGCTCCATGTGATCCTCCATTCATCCCAATTCGAATGCACTTGCCTCTTGAGTCACTTTGGTTGTCTCCATCCATTTGTACTAGCCTACTCACTAACTACTCAATCCAAGTTCTCCTTACCTATCCTCATTCACTCAAATCCTTCCGAAGGTAAAAACACAATAACAACTCACATCCTAGCCTCTTACAACATGGTACTTCTAAGACTAACATTTCACTCTTTTTATATTTTTGTGAAGTAACATGCTACTTCAAAGTGCATCAACTAACGTTTCAAGGGTCTAAGACTAAATGTGGGCACCCTTTTGGGCTCACATCCTCTCATAGAATTGAGTGTTAGAGTTAGAGTTGTGTGGGAATTAGTAGAAGGTTAGTGGAATTAGTAGAATTCATAGAGACTTGTAGGGACTTGAAGATACTTGTAGAGACTTGAAGACCAATGCTCTACCTATTCAAGAGACTAACATTAATAAAGCATCATGATTTCAAGTGAGTTGGGAGCTTGTTGAGATGGAAGCACATTTCATGTTACCGCGAGCTTTGGTATCACACATATGATTCTCAAAACCATCACCCGGACTAGGACGCTTAAGGGTGGTGGGTTTGGCCTCACACATATGAGTGACATTCAAAATTTCCAAATAAAGTGAAGTTTGGCATGTTGGGAAACATAAAATGGAATGATGCAGGAATGTGGATTAAGTTATTGTGCATGGTATGCCATTGGGAATTGGTCCATTACATCCATGGGTCAAAATATCAAGATAGCATTGAGAACAACACCTTCAAATCCACCATTGTGAGTATCTAGATAAATTGTGTGGACCATATACATGTGGTCACTCTTCTTGATTGGACATCTATTCAGTTACTTTTCTTCATTGGACATCTATATTTGACTGGTGTGTGGTTCGCTAAGGATCAAGGACAAACATCATATAAATGCATGCTTAAAAGATAACGGATTGTGTCTTCAAACTTCATGAACTAACTCCACACTCAAATAATGAACACATTTGGGAGTACCTATGTATTCAGTTAAGTGATTAACGTGTACTTCCGATAACCATAACTAAATCATCGGAGGTCCACCTTTCGATCTCATCTTTGTTGATGCTTCATCGTAGATTCTTTAATGCAGTGCAAGTTTCATTGTGCAAATATAATCAATAGAAGTTGGAGTACATGAAAAGCGAACCAAGTATCACCCATGCACCTTGTAGGTATTTAATTGGTACCATGTTGTTATGGCAGTTCAACACCATTGTGCCGAATAAATACTGTAGCATCATAGCTTATTTGTGCAGAAATAATTCCACCAAACAAAACATGTAAAAACCATAAATTATGAGCCCAATCAAACGAATAAGTGAAAAATCATATTAGAAGAAAAAAAACGAATATTGCTGGACCTTACCGGAAAAAGTGAATTGCTTGTTTCTTAATCATGCCAAGGGATGATATTCAAGGTCACACAAGAATATGGTTAGGAGCCAAATCACTTCCAATACATGGTAATGCACTGGGCTAGGTGTTTTTTCACATGTAAGTAACTTCCAAGTGTATAGGTCTCAAGACGGGCGATAGGGAATTGTTGCATACCAACATTAAAAGCCACAAAAGAGAATGCAATTGAAAGTTGTGTTTTATAGATGTTTTGACACTAGAATTAGCTTCAAAGACCCCAAATCCGTCCAAACGGAATTATTTGAGACAAATTAAGCACGTACAAACATGGGTAAAGTTTCTATGTTGGATGGATGAGAAGGACACTCATATGCAACAATTCCCTCTTTGCCATCGAGAATTTATCTATGTGGAACGTACGGGTTTTTGAATCATTTGCATATTGCATCGCGCAAACCAATGCACTTTATGCGGAGGGTTGTTTCGGCACACCTTTTTGTGGGTTTCAAAGTGTATAACTAGGTAGAAATTTTGACAATTGTGGAATCTTCATGCACCGTCCATCAACACCAAAACTTCGTAGAGCTAAATTTTCTTTGTGAAGATTGAAGATGATTGTAAAATCTTCAAAGTTCATCTAGCTTTGAAACGGCGAGGGTGCATGGATGTTGACGTAGTATCCGTTCCAAAGTTCCACAACAACATGTCGTCAACAATGGCATGTTGAGTGGATGGTGTTGGGGGTGGCCCATGATATTTATTCATAAGCAAGGGTGCAGCATAGTGGGACAACACGGGCTCAAGGTTGTATATGATCTAAAAGTTTAGAGACTGTAACGTCCAATGAAAATATGGTGACATAATGGTACATACATAAAATGCATCATAGAGTCACATGTACACATTAACCCTTAACTTCTTGAGAGACCCCATTTTGGGCTTATGAATGACTCTTGAAGACAAATTCATCCAAAAGGAAAGTGCTAGGAAGGTCACAATAGGTATCATTGTGTTCCTCATGATATTCTCTTGTCAACGGCAATGATCCCTTTCCAATTTGAAAAGATGGTCGTTCACAAAAAAGAATTAAAGTCAATAATGAACTAGACTTTCCCTTTTTTTATGTAGTAATGTATATAGAAATAGGTATATTTATTTAAAATATAGTCTTGAAAGTTTGGACTACGGTCTTATTGCATATATTTATCACATTTTCTTGAAGTTGAATGATTCTAAGTAGATTATAAACAAATTATGGAAATTACTAAGTATTGTTGCTATGATGATGTGATCCTAAAATTATTGGCAACAACTTTTCTTTTTAAGTACAATAAAAATTGAGCTCTATAATGATTATTTTTAGATGATCTATTGAAACCACAATACACTCTAGGAAGTTAAGGGTTAAAGAAGTTGTTTTCTTTAATAGTTTATTGCATAAGTATGATTATCTGCTTATAGCCCACCCACACTTATTGGTGTGGGCCACCAGTGAACGGTTCCTACCAGTAAGAGTCACTTTTAGAGTTGGTTTAGCCAATGAGAGCCACTACTAAAATTTAGCATTATATTAATAATCATATTTTAAAAATTGAAAATAAAACAACATGGATGCACATATCTCTCGTGAAATTTTGACAAAGTGAATGTATGTTGGAACATCCGATCTTCAAGTTGAGTTAACGAAAAAGTACAGACTTTGAGAGGATATCCTTTCTTTAACACAAAGAATAAGTGAACATGTTCATGAAAACCTCCTTAGTGTCCAACCCATGTGTACATTAAGGGGGGGAGAAAAAAGGAAAACATTTGTGTTATGGCACCAGCATGAATGTGAGCCCGTTAGTCCTATGTTCATCATGGTACATGTGTACGTATATTATATGTGCCAAAAAAATATTGCAAAAAGCCCATGAAAGGAAATTACCATTATGAGTAGCAAATTATCATAATGATTGACAACTCAAAGGTTTGGTTTGAACTCTGAAGAATTTGGTGGCTAGGGTTTGTCATATGGCCCACCTAGCAATTTATGTATGGAGTAACTTATTCAACAAATATCATACAACCTGAAACTGTAAATTGGATTGGATGTGGAGAGATAGATAGATAGATAGAAAGAGAATCTCTCAACCACCCAATATAAAATAAACTCGATCCCCTATAGGTTTGTGGTCCATTCGTCTCAATTGACTTGGACTAGAATAATTTGAGGTTTTTAAAGTTAATTTGATGTTAAATCAACTGTAAAAGATAACCTTTGGATTGCCACCATCTCAAGACTATTTCATGGTTTTATGTTGGATGAATGAGGAGTATGCTCGTATACAATAACTCCCTCTCTCTGGGGTGGAAGGTTGTTAGAAAGCATTAGATGGGTTTGCTATTAGTTACTACAAATGAATGAAGGTAAGGATTGGTTCACATCACTTGGACCTAGTCCAAGAAACTTGGGGTCCAAAACACTCCTTGGCAAACTTCACTTTGGGATCAAAAGGGACTCAACATTGGATCCAACTTGGAAGATTGGTTTCTCAAACTTGGAGGAGATGTTTCCTAAATTGAGGACCAACAAGATTTGGCGTGAAAGTGGCGCCACATTGTCAACACTTGATATTTCTAAGTATTTTGACTCAGACCATGTTGTAAACTCCTTTGGGTCCAAAAATTCGTCGATGACTAGAGCCATGATTGCTCAAATCTAGTGTTTCTTTGGTCTTGGACCCTAGTGCAAGCTCACTCCAATAAGTCTACTAATATCTCTATTCCTTTCCATATGTAGGCAATATATGCATGGCCATGAAATCACACACAATTTTTTTATGATCCAATGAAGCATGTGGTGTGCTTCCACAATAGCTAACCCAGCCAACATCGCCTAAAACAAACGAGCATAGACATTATTGACCCACGTAAGTTCAAGAATATGACTCATTCAAATGTGGTGGCCGATGCATCAATCCAAGTTATCTCAATAACTTGTCAAGGAAACGACACTTTGTCAAACCTTGAGATGCACTCAAACTCGATTATTGTTAGCTCGGTTGAAATTTTAAGGTAGTGTATGTGTACCCAAAACCAACACAATGCACCTACCAAAGTCACACATTTGGGACTTCCAATGTTTGGTTTCGGGTAGACCGTACCTTCAACATATAAGATTTGTTCGGGCACATTTTTTTTGGGGGGGGGGGGGTTGATGATGTGGACATAGTCACTTGGCCAAGCCCTCAAATTGGTTCGGGCGGGGGGGGGGCAACGATCACAAGAAGTGTGTATACCTAAACTCGTTCCCAAGGCTCCAAATTCAATCAAAGTCCACCCACGATTACCACACAAAAAATATCAATAGAAAACGCCGTGCCCACACAAAAGAATCATCCAAAAACCGATGTGGCACACCATAAGGAAAGACACTCAACACACCAAACACATTTGCAAGGAAATTTGGTGATTCTTGACCACAAAATAAGGAAATAAGTCTCAAGGCACTAACTCCAGGCGGTCCTGTGATGAATGAATGGATGGATGAATGGATGGATGGATGGATGCGACTTGGAGGTAATAAATGGATGTCCACGACGTGGGAAGGCGGGAGGAAACGAGTGGCCGCGCGCAGCAGATTCCCGCGTACCGACGACCGTTGACGCTTTTTTTGTTTTTTCGTTCGTTACCAGGAACGATGTCAGTGAATGAGTCGGGATGACTACCGGATGTGGAGCCTGTGACGTTGGATGACGGTGGATGGATCTTGGAATGGGGTCATTGGACGTCCCCCACGAAGATTCTTGAATCTTCGTTGGGCGCGGCGAAGGAATTGGATGAAATAACTTGGGATGAAGAAAGATTAAATGTTACCTCATGTCTCAGCGATGGAAATGGCTGCCTGTTTTGGGTTCCCATTTTTGCATTCATAATTAAGCGTACATCGGTGATTAGCATTTGGTTTCATTGGCATGTTAAGCCCATCATTTTGTGTTCATTAAAGTGGATGATATTATAGTGAATGGATGAACTTGTCTTCCACAAGTGATTTCCATGGAATGACATAAGTTTATTGGATATATTCTGAACCAATATCAACATTGGTTAGGGTTGCATAAGGTAAAATTGGGCACTTTGGAAGTTCAATTACATTCACTTGTTCCGAATGAACTTTGTCCTTAGTCTACTTTACAATTATACCGTTTCCCCTTTGAGTTATATTTATTGGGGTTAAAGTGGTAATCTAATGTCACCTGGTAGCTACTAAACGGTAAACAACTTGTTTTTTGAATCAGGCTCGTCCATGATAACTTCTTCAAGTCTATGGATCAATACCCCCTAAGGTTGGGCCCCCACATTGATCATAGGTAACATTCCCAATCGAATTTTAGTTCTCATGTCTCTCACCCCCATGCATGTCTACTCGATTAGATTTACAAATAGTACACAATCAAAATAACTTCTAGGTGTATCCTAACTCTACGTGCTAATATCTTCTTGTGGATAAAAGAGTTGCCCAAAACTAATCAACTTGGTTTGGATAGGCAAATTTGTCTAAAAACTTAATGCTCCTCTATTAGTTCCATGAGTGTATTTGCCGCTTCAACTACAAGCAACAAGTTTCTATACTTGGTTTTCAACTATGCACTGAAAGAAAAATTACATGTTGCAATAAAATGTGTAATATCATTTGATATACTCTACCTTCGTGGCATGATATTGATAATCTTTCCTTGTCCACCTGATTTTACATCTAGCCCACCTACCTATCTTAATGGTCCCATGGTCTATATTGCATTTCAAGGTTTGATTGTGTTTGATTTTTTGAGTGCACTTGCTTTGTTGCAATTCGACGATGGGATGCCTCAAATTGTGCACATAATGCCATGAAGCTTTTACAACTTTCGTTTGATTTTGATATTGTAAAAGAGGTAGTGATGCTTTCAAATTGAAATGATTATAGTGGTGCATCTTCATGCCACCATAGGGGTTTATAGTAGCATCCAATCGTCACAATTGATATTTGTGTTGTATTTGCTAATAGTCTTGTTGCTAAAGGGGTAAGCAAAGTCAGATGCCATTTCTCCACTCAAAGTCTTGGAATATGAATTGTGCGTCATGAATTTTGTTTTCATGGCCTTGAATTCACATAATCCTCTACCACCTTTTGCAGATGAAATGGCTCCTCAAACTTGCGTGCAACAACTGAATTGATAACCCAAAGACTTGAGAATTTGGGAATTTGGGATAATGAATGTGTAGCAAGAGGTCTGTGGCTGTTGCTCCCACCCCAAGCAAATAATTATGCATCAAAATCCATTGCACTTGCAATCCAACCCAAATTGGTAATTCTAATCCATTGCACTTGCAATTCAACCCAAACGGTTATTATAAGGCTCCTACAGATGTCACGTATGGTCCCTCCCTTGTTCTCATGTGACACTGCAATGACTTTCATTTGACACACAACTCGCTAAAGAGAGGTTGAAACATGGCATCATGAACTTTGGCTATAGTGGTCGCAGTGGCAGTGATGAAATTCATTCCCTATCACATTTCTTGTGATTTGTCACTAGAAAAAAAATCCATGAACTCATAAGTATGATATTAATATGTGTGCAAATTTGGGAGATTATTTGCATCCTATGTATGAAATCATCAATTTCGACATTGTAATGTTTCACTTTGTGTTATTCCATTATGTTACATGCCACACTATTCTCTTTTCACTACACAATTCCTTAATATCATGTGCACTTCAATTTCCACCAATGTGATATTACAGAGGTTAGAGTGTATTATCATCCGATATATACACTATTATTTGGGCATTCTATTGATATAGCGGACCCTCCTCATAAATATCCAAGGAAAGAAAAACACATGGAGGAACACATCACCAACACCTATTACTTTGAAAGGTTGAAGTAACAATTTCCTTTTCACACTTATAAGACTCCACCAAATTCTTAAATGTGCAAGTGCAACACTCCCAACAATTTCCACAACACATGCAAACATAAGAGAATGGTAGAACTAGAGCAATTGTGCACAACATTTGAATGCGTTCCGGTGCTTCCGCACAAGCTACCACTTTGATTCTATGAGGCATCTCAAACACACACACCCAAAAAAAAACTTCCACTGGAAATTCAACCAGCACATCACAACACAACTTATCAAGAAGCCCAACACACAATATCATTAATCAAACGATTATGAAGCTTCAAGGGTGAACTCAACTAGGCTATTATGAAGCTGAGTAAATGAGAATGGATTAGTGGCAACCTAGTTAACTATTTATAACTCCCAGTGGTAATCTTGCTAACTACTCTTATCTTGGACATCTGGACTTTGAGTGGAGAAATGGACCTAAACTCCTCTTATCTTGGACAAGTGGCATGGGATGAGCACTATGCATGAGAAAGGAACCAACTAATAGACCGGTGACCACCATAACAAGTAAATGAGAACATCCATACCATGGTCCGAGATGACCCTAAACTACCGGATGATGGTGGAGAGATACCCAAATCTCAAGGAAGAGGTTGGCGGTTCGATTCCTGGTTGTGAAATCTACTCTTTACTTGACGGAAAACTTGCCAGGTGGTCAATTGCCTCATGTGCTTTGGCGCTGGCCTGTCGGCCTTCTGTCTCAAAAAGAAGAAGAAGAAAAGGAACATCCATCCCCACAGTCAATCGACTGCCACCTCTTAACTTGTCAACTCCAAAATATTAACCCCTTGTGTCTAATCACATTGTTGGATAAGTAATTGTCCACTTCATTGGCCCCCACTAATGTGCCCAAACACTCCTCATTGGGATAATGTGGTGGGGGTTGAGGTCGGGGTGGCCTTACTCCGACCTCAAAGTGTAAAGTGGCCCTGAATGTAAATAATTGGTGTACATGGATGAAAAAGTGGACGACGGGGGTTGACGTGGGAGGACGTGAGCGGAAGCTGCCGTTGGTCCAAGATTCGTTCGTCGGTATCCGGCGGGAAAGGAAGGTGAAGGAGGAAGAAGGAAGGAGCTTCTTCGCAGGGAAGAGCACCAGCACCATCCGCCTTAGCCATAAGCCCACCGAACAGAAGGTTCTCGCTAACGCGGCCGAAGTCAATACTTACGTAGGAAGAGTTGGAGCTGCCGTTGCCGCGGTCGGTACAGTAGCACAGCGGGAGGGCATGCTCCTGGGGCTCCGTCGAAGCGGTCAACAACTTCGGCCGTGGATTGAAGCGCCGCACAGCTTAATAAGAGCAGCCATTGGGGTTTCATCAAGGCCTTTACCATCAACACCATCATCACCAACACCATATCTAATATCATCAGCAACAACAGGAGCGAGAATGGCATTAGAGATTGTGGAGACGAAGGTTGGCATCGTAGGCTCAGGCCCCGCCGCACACACGGCAGCGATATACTGTGCAAGAGCGGAGCTTCAACCGGTGCTGTTGGAAGGGTGGTTAGCGAACGGTATAGCGGCAGGGGGGCAACTGACAACCACAACAGATGTGGAGAATTTCCCAGGATTCCCCGAGGGAGTTTTAGGGGTAGAATTGACGGACAAATTTAGGGCACAGAGCATCCGGTTCGGGACGAAAGTGTATTCGGAGACAGTAAGCCGGGTGGACTTCTCGTCACGGCCGTTCAGATTGTACACGGACAGCAAGGAGATTAAGGCTGAGACTGTGGTAATTGCAACGGGCGCGGTGGCGAAGAGGTTGGACTTTCCAGGGTCAGGGGAAGTGGATGGGTATTGGAACAGAGGAATTTCTGCATGTGCTGTATGTGATGGAGCTGCTCCCATCTTTAGGAACAAACCCCTGGCTGTCATTGGAGGGGGTGATTCGGCTATGGAGGAAGCCAATTTTCTGACGAAGTATGCATCAATAGTTTATTTGATACATAGGAGAGACCAGTTCCGGGCGAGTAAGATCATGCAAGCAAGGGCTTTGGGGAACCCTAAAATCGAGGTGATATGGAATACTGGGGTGGTTCAGGCTTCTGGGAATAAGAGGGGGTTGTTGGCTTCCTTGAAGCTGGAGAATCTGAAGACAGGGGTGGTTACGGATTTGGAAGTGTCTGGATTGTTCTTTGCAATTGGACATGAGCCTGCTTCAAAGTTTTTGGGTGGGCAGGTGGAGACTGATGGTGATGGGTATATCGTGACAGTTCCTGGTACCACACAGACAAGCGTTGCAGGAGTTTTTGCAGCTGGGGACGTGCAGGATAAGAAGTATAGGCAAGCCATCACTGCAGCGGGTACCGGGTGTATGGCGGCCTTGGAGGCAGAGCATTTCTTGCAAGAGCATGCCCTTCAAGAGGGTAAGTCTGAGGATGAGCCAAAAGATTTGACATCAAATGGTGATGGAACAGGTCCTCAGGCTGTCACTTCCGTTCCTAGTGTCTCCCCCCGTGTATCTTCAAGTGCAACTTCAAATGGCCCGAGTAAATTTTAGAAGCCAATCTCTCTCTCACTCATTCTGTGATGACGATGATGATATTAATATCTTGATGATGATGATGCTTTCCATCCTTATATGCGCTCAATGCATTCTAAATTGGAGTGCACCCGGTGCACAGCAGGAGTAGGGTTGGCCGCGGTCATTCTGCATGAGACGTCGTCCACGGCAAGGGTGAATGAAGCTCCGATAGTTGATGAGTATCATGGATGCTGTTACTTAGCCTGAATTTTCACAAACTTGACACCATTGGCATATCCGTGGTGCCTTCACTAGGTGACACTATGTGCACATTGACTGTCTGTTTTCATCATTTTAGGCACTGAGGAGCTCTAACAGTCATTTTGACAGACATTTCCACTTTAGTGTGGAATTGAGTGAGGTGGACTACTGGCTTTCAAAATACCCCAGTGGGCCCGCCCAGCAAACACATGATATTTCGAGTAGTATTTTCTTCCTCGCAGCATGCTGGCACCATGGCAGTAAAGCATAACCTAATCATTGGACCAATCCAGGAATCTGGATAGCGTGTCAAATATTTTCTACTTGTACCAGTGGGAGCACAATTTTGAGCGACTTCACCCACTTTTCAAAAGATTATTATGATCACAACAATTGGAATATGAAGTGCAACATTGCAAACCTTTTTTCTTGTGCTTGACACTAACTTGTGGTTATCATGTGTCAATCTGTAAGGGGATCAGGACTGAGCTTGGTGGTTATGATCATCATCATTGACATAGAGTTTGATTGTTGTGTTGTGGATTTTCTTATTTTCTTTTCTCGATTGTGGGGTTTCTGTTGCATGATTCAGAAATTCTTCGGTGTACGCCCATAGTATTTCAGGAGTCTTGCCTTCACCCAGGAGGCTGCCAGATATCGACATACCTGTGTAGCAATTGTATAGTATTACTTTCTTTATGTGCTCCATCATCTGTAATTTATTCATCGTTGTGGTTCTGCTGCAATGAATGACATAGAATCGTTTTGATTTGTTTGTTTTGAAAGTGCCTTTTGTAATCCAAAATTCCCGACTGAGCAGTATAATTGCCTCAATAGTAGTATGTATTTAATATTTAAAGGTCCTCAAAGACCATTTCAGCTGTCAAATAAACTTGAAAATTGCTACATGGAGAGTAAGATGATGCCAAGCTGATTGCTATCCAGATTTGTTAATGATGGTTATGCTAAGTGTGCATGTTTTCTTTTGTAATATGTACAAATGTTCAGAAGGGTCATAAAGTTCATTGATGAAATTTCAAATTTGGCAGTGATGACAAACACACTTGATTACGCACAAACATGTCATGCGCCACAGGAGGTGCGAAACATCCCCACGACGGCCACAAAACCGTCAGTATTTCGCACTTGCGTCATGGGGTTTCTCTTTGGGTTCATGGGATTGGGAGGAATAATGTGGTCTTCAGCTAAACTGCATGGCTACAACTCCAAGTTGAGATTGCCGTTCGGGGTCATCTAGTTGATTTCAAGAGACTTGCAAGGAGACAAGTGCTTTCTGATATGGAGCAATTTGAGTAAGGTTACAAGCTTGTGCTGCTGTTGGCAATGTCGCCAAGATAATATATTTGACTTCCTCACATTTGGCTGATTCATTTTTGCTTGACATTTGGCCATGGATTACTCGTTTCATGGGGATGGATGTAGTTCAAGGCTCAAGGCATATCTATGATCTATTTTACATCCTCGTGGGATGGAATTTTCTGCACCTTCTGAAGGTGTTGATCATAACATGTTCAACCCCACGAAAGTGGCTAACCTGGGCCTACTGCGGTGTAATCTCTGTTCAGGTATATATTTAAAAAAATCACTCACCATCCTGGAGGGCCCTGAGCAGGAGGAAGGACACCCTGAGCATCCGAAGGGACTCTTGCTGTTGGTGTGTCAGTTATGCCCTTCAATACTCATTGTTTGTGCTTGCCCTCTGACACAAGAAGGGTGATAGAATGTTGGACTAGAGTTAGCATATCCAGAGTGTAATCATTTTAGAAGATTTTGGAAGAGTTCAAGGTCTCCTCTGAGCCTAATGATATCATTTTTGTTGACCTAAGCTTCCTTGTCTAAATTTCATAATTGTGGGTGGGAAAACTGTCTGACAAAAATGGGATGGACTTCAAACAGCTAGGAATCTATAAATCCTAAACTGCCAGGACACTCTTGATGTCCTTGTGAGATGACAACCATCTCGTGACAGGAAATTCTGAAATTCAACGGAACTTGTGGAAGATGGATAATTAGAATACAGTGCGCAGCAACCTTCAAACATCAGTTCGCTAGAATTCAACAATAAATGACATGTACAAATATCCAACGCCTGACATGTGAGAATTTTGGAACTTGTCAAGTCTGTGCCTATTACACTTACCTCCAACTCCACAAACCAAACCAGCCATTGGATCACCAGGCTGACAAACTCATTCTACTAGAATCTTTGAATGAGGAAGAAAGTCAATGAGAAAATCAAGATTGGGGTTTGTGTTGTCGTAGCCTTCAATCAGTGTGCAGATTTCACGATCCATAAAGTGGCTAACCTGGGCTTATTGCAGTGTAATCTCTTAGAAGTCTGTCACATTCAAACAAGCATATGTTCCTTCATGTTTGGCATGTAAGATAATATATCAGTTTTTGCATCACATTCAAAAACCAATGTCAGACGAGCAGTGTAGAAAGAACACTGTTTCACCTAATCTCTTGGATGCTTTTCTTACGCCAAGATCAAGAGAGACAATCAGGCACACCTTCACAACTTTCATACAATAGCAATTTATTCCCTCATGCATCTCTGGAACTCGGGGAAAAATTCCTTACCAAATGTCAACACTACTTCCAGAGAAGTGCAACCTTCCATGAATTCATTTTTCAGTGACTTGAACGTACAGCAAAGTCCTCCTAGAGACACTATGCAGATTTTTTGTCACTTCTACCTTCAGAATTGAGACCAAGAAAGAACTCTAACCTGATCCTTTCAGCTTTGACGCCCTGGACAGTCCTCAACAGTCTGGTGCAATGCACAATCATATCGTGCACATTGAAAGTGGAGTAACATGAAAGGTCAGCTTGGATTGTCCAATTTCAGCGGAAAACAATCCATCTAAGCAAGAAACCTTTATGATCAACAGGAATAGTTAAAACCCCACTTGTTGAAGGCAGTATTTGAGAAATGAGGAGCGACTTTAGCTCCAACCCTTGCATCATCATGTCAGGCTCTCAAAAGAACAATGTAAAAAAATACGTTCTACAGAAGTAGGATCCCTATTCATAACATCATCAGCACTACCTAATTGGCAGCCCCTTCCTTTTCCCCGTACCCTACCCACAAGTTAGTGACCAAGTTCATGACTGTTTGTGCGGCTGAGGGAACGGGGACTTGGCTGATTCGATCCTGGTCTCGGCCTCGGGTAATGATGTTGAGACATTTGCTCGCCTAGAGATCCATTCCCTTGATATCGTGTTTGACTATCATCCTCTTGACTCATTTGTCCTAGTGCAATTCCTAATATGTCATCATTTACAGTTGAATAATTCCGTCTCCTTGGGCTACCCTCGGGTGTTCGTTGCGGGGTTGTACTCCACTGGAACCCTCTTTGAGGTTCAGCATACACCCCAACTCCATTCAGCACAGATGAGCTTGCATACCTCCCACTTTGTGTCCGTGATGAATTTCCATAGCCATCATTTGGAAATGTCGACAAGGCACCATACACCTGATTTGGTAGTAGAGGTGAGCTACCAAAGCCTCCACCAGGAGGAGTTGAAGAACCTGAGCTCATCATCGGGGTCGACATCCCACTGTAGACCTGATGTTGCACTGTTCGTGGTTGAATCTGAGGACTGAGCGGCTGAAGTGGCGTCCCATGAGCATGCCCCCGTGGTGATAGATCACTGGAAATCAGAAGCAGGCGTGTCACAAATTTATCTCAGATTCAATACATTCTCTAGCCCACCTCTTTCACATATCCTGAAGGGTCATTTTATACTACAAAGGTGCTTGTGGTTAACCACTAAAATCAACCATGACTACGGGCTTTCCATTTACACTTGTAGTGTGCAAAACCTTGTGGTTGTGGTTGTGGTTGATGGTGGGCTTGGTCTTCCAAATCGCAACCTATCATTGGTTTAGGTCTTGGACTGGAGAAAAGTGGCCTCAATTTTCTTCATGAACCTTGGCCTTGAAACTCTCTAGTGGTGCCACATGAGCATTAACTACCCTAAGGATGGTTAAGCAGGTGACTAGTGGGGTTGATGGGGTAGAGGGCAGTTGTGGTTAGCATTTAGTATGCCTTTTCCATGGAAATAGAACCAAAGAAAGTAAACCACAACCACGACCACCCCTAGTGTAAACGACCCTTTGAGTTATGTGAGGAGGCGATGTCCCTCAATCTGCACTCTTAGCTGCATCTTGTATTTCTAATTAGCCTTGTGCAGAGCTGGCAAAGGTATTGAGCAAGTATATAAAGAGTATAGATTTTCATTCCCTCCACACTCTGTAACAATGCATATAAATTAGGCAGAGAAAGACACTAGAGAATGCTTTGCAACCAGTAAGTATAAGGTGATCACTGCCCTGTCATAACATACCAAGTCCTCTGGACTAACTTCTACTATTAGTAGTACAAAGTCTGATGAATGAAGGACTTTCACTCTCTCATCATCTTTGGCAGCAGAAAGACTTTTGTAGGCTCTAACAACTACTGAAAAATCGTAAAATACAACTCCAATGGTACTGTTCCTTCTGTATATCTACATAAGAGCAAATACATCCCAAATCACTTCGAGAGCAAAAGGAAAACAAACCTTGTGGGAGAGTGCATGGGCCTTCCTCTCGCTTGAGTATAATAACCACCATCATTATCATTCAAGGTGGTTTGTCTTTGTGCCAGGCCTGAAGTCATATTCTACACCAGCCCCAAACAAAATAAAATCTTTTAAATGTTGTTGAGTTAACAGCATGAGTCCACTAATTCGTAAATAAACATGAAGTCAGAAAACCAATTTTTTAGCTCTCACACAAGACTGCCATCTATATGAGGAACTTTCAACATATATAAAATGATAATACAATATCCCTTCTAGACCATGTGTTGGTTTTTGAAAATTGACCCAAGACCTTAATGAGCCCAAAACTGACCATGGTTTCAATATTTTATGAATCAGAGGAATATCTTTAACACCACAATGCTTGACAAACACAGAAATGCGTTTTTAGCATAGACAACCGGTAGTCCTTGCAAAGATGCTCTTTCTAAAGAGGTTAGACACTAAGAACACTTGTACAGAATTGCTGGCTTAACAATAAGGAAAACTAACCAGAGATCGGATTGCAGAGGTTGCAGCTGGTAGCAAATCAGAACTAGCAAAAGAGTCATCCATCCTTGCATCTCGCACAAATGGATGTTCTAGTAACTTGGAAGCAGTTGGGCGATGGGCAGGGTCCCGTTGTAAGCATAAACGAACAAATTCTTTTCCCTCTTGGGAGAGCGACTCTGGAATTACAGGCAACTCTTTGCTGTTCCCAATCTTGAACATTGCTGCAATCTGTCAGACATTCCTCACATCAACCCATATTATACTCCAACGGATAAAGATAGGGTGGTGATGAAGAAAACCATTTACAGATCCATCATCCCAAACCATTTCTCTCAGCAAAAGTTGATCAAACCTTGATAACAACATTGACAATCAGGACAAACTATTGAAACACGAGGAAATGTAAATGGATAATTGCAGACCATAGCATGGAAGGACATGAAAGTATGGTTACCCCTTCATATTGATGCCATGGAGGTTTTGTGGTCACCATCTCAAGCACAGTGCAACCTAGACTCCAGATATCCACAGCCAAATCATACCCCCCTGAGTTTTTGATCACCTGTCCCAACCAGATTCACCCATATTGTTGAGAATTTCAGAAAGAAACATTTAAGCTGGAGAAGAAGAGCCACAGAAATCTATACCTGGATGTTATAGCATCCTCTCCTATTCTTATACAAACATTCTATGTTTACATGATACCCATGTCATGTGAGCTGGTACAATGAGCTTTGAAGCACATACCTCAGGAGCCATCCAATAAGGGCTACCCTTGAATGACTGTAGAAAGGATTGTGCTGAAATCTGCATACACATGATCAGAACCTGGTTAGAAGTCCAGTTCTTTGCCAAACAAGGTCCTAACATTAAACAAATTACAAGACAATGAGCAACCCAATGGATCATCAAAAACTGAAGACTTCGTACATTTTTCAAGGAAAAAAACAATATACTATCTGGATCAGATAATAAAAAGAGGAACTCATGTTTTTACACTAAATAGAATGTGGTGTGCATACATGCTTCGCCATGCCAAAGTCAGCAAGTTTGACCATGCCATTGGTGTCTACAAGAATGTTGGCTCCCTTAATATCCCTGAAAGAAATGATGAGGCATAAGTAAGTGTGACAATCGCACATCATGCCCTACTTTTGTATAAATGTGGATAAGTACATGTCAACCTTGCAATAGAACTAGGAGCAACAAAATTAAGACATAAATGCTCTTGAAAAGGGTACCTATGAACAGTATTTTGATTATGCAAGTACGCTAGTCCCTGGAGTATCTGGCGAGTGTAGTTGCGAATCACTGGCTCTTTAAATGCACCGTACTCTTGAAGTAGTTTGTGGATTGAACCTCCTGAAGCATACTCTAAATATATATACAACCTGTCCTCAAGCTGTTCAATCATTTCCAACATATCTCTTCAGCATATCTACAATGATTAAGAGTTTCAAAGATAACAACAAGCACAAGGAAAAGAAAACAAGATCTGATAGAAACGATCACTAAAGGCTGAAGTGAAAGTAGAGCATGGCCATACCGTTTCAGTACCGATATACTGTACAATGTTGTTGTGCTGTAATTTGCTGAGCAAACTAATTTCCTGCTCAATATTCCAACAGCAACAATTTATCAGTACATCCACCTTATGGAATTACCCAAGTATAATGTTTAGAATGTGTACATATATCTTCCGGGAGTCATCCTACGTGGGTTGTGAAGGGCAGTAGGACAAGATACAGAGATACAATTTTGCAGGAAATTGTTCTGCTTGTGTCTCCCAAATGAACTAACCAATCCTCTACCCACTTATTAGTACTTGCTGCAGGTTGCAGCAATCTTCTGGAGATTATGTTCCAAATCATTGAAAACCTCACATTTCAGACTGCCCACAGCGTAGAGACTGGACACACCTGCCCTAACTGCTTGACACTTTCCTTTGACTTGTGGTCATCAGAAACCAGGAGAACCTCTTTCATGGCACAAAAACCCCCACTGTCACTGCAACACAGACAACATGGACGTGTTAATCAATGA
Source organism: Polytrichum formosum (assembly GCA_964035585.1). Classification (NCBI taxonomy): domain Eukaryota; kingdom Viridiplantae; phylum Streptophyta; class Polytrichopsida; order Polytrichales; family Polytrichaceae; genus Polytrichum; species Polytrichum formosum. The sequence goes on from OZ037936.1 coordinate 20,765,878, forward strand.
GCAGGCTACTCCGCTGCATGAGCAATTCAACACAAAATGACAGCTCTATGAACAATCCACAACAAGAGACGGAAGCTCAACAAACTAAAAAATAAACTTCAGAAGTGTCTGCACATAAGGGTGCACCAGTAATGTGAGATGACTTACTTGTTGAAACCCACATACACATTTCCAAAAGTCCCACTGCCAAGACACTTTCCCTTTTGCCACTTGGTTGGAGTTCCAGTAACTTGAGGTTCCATGACCCTTGACGAATGACGGGACAGCAGAGTCGGTGTACTTGGCGCTGATGTAATAGGGGGTGAGGTATATGGGTTATTACTAATCATTGATGACCCGGGCGGTAATGGCAGAGGCTGTGGTGGGTACTGGCTACTACGCTCCTCATGCCAACAAGTTGTGGGTGAGTCAGGTCCTCCTGAAGTTCGGACTCCTGCCCGCGGATGTAATGGAGAAACAGTAGCACTAGTATTCCGGCTGGGACCTGGACTCCGCAACCGTGGGCTAGGAATAGGCGATCGGTCTTCATACTGTTGTTGTGGCCGGAGGGCTGGATCTCCTTGCCAAGAATTGTAGGCAGATGTGGGAACTGAGCGCGGACTGGCAGATCCTGAGACAGTGGTTGGCTCCAGGTTGCGTTGGGTGGCGAGAAAACTACGGGGACTGGGAACCGGACTTGAGATAGAGCTATCAGGTTGAGGGATGTGCAGTGGGGGAGGAGGTCTTCCTTCACTGTGCAATAATGGGGACCTCGATCGACCCACAGGAGAAGTAGCAGGTGGATGACTACCAGGGAGTGGGCTGGTGGAGCGTGACGTCTCGAGGCGGGAAAGTTCCTGCCTTGAATTTCTTCTCCGCAATGCTGTTGATGATGCTTGCCCCATTCTGGCATGTTCTCAAACCATAAGAGGCATTGATTGTTTAGTCATTGCCTCAGCTTCTGATTGGGAAGAGCATGCAATAAAGAAGTATATAGAATAAATGTTGTGGTAAGAAAAAAGATATCCTGCAAACAAGAAAAAACCAATTTTGACCTGCAATTGCAACCTCAAAATACACCACTTACTGAGAAGCAGTTGTGCGTGGAAGCTCAGGTGGTTCCACCTCCAGCATTGGACGAAGATTCGAAACTCGGCCTGGTTGCCAAGGGTCCACCACATCAACACTACCAAGAGAGCTCTGACTGGACACAGACTCTGAAGCATAATCCGCATCTGGAGTGCCCTCCCCTCCCCCAACTGGTCGTGACGGCTGTACAGGTTGAGGCAAGGGCATAGACGGGGCGTGATACAAACCAGGGGAGGCCTGACGCTGTGTGCCTGGTAAATGGTTCCCTGAGAATGTGCGTTCTATAGGTTTTTTGTTTGGAGGACCACATGGCAACGGGAGGGGTTGGCCACGAGACGAAGGCGAAGGAGAACGCGAGCCGACTCCCGAACCAGAACCTGCCTCTGAAGCCAAGTCTATGCTGTTTCGTGATGCTCTACTGCTTCCGTCTTCTTCAGGTCGCCGCAGCCGCCTCCGTGGCTGCCCTCCATCAAACAAATTAGTACTCGGCTTCGGTCCCTTCTTACTACTAGACCTTGCCCACCAGGGCATCTTTGAAGCCTCCACCTGTGTATGCCACTACTTTTAAGCCAGAAATGGAGATGTTTCACCTCCACGACCTATGGAATTATGCTACATTTATCATAGACCAGACACTCATCAACATAGTGTCATCATCATCTTTTGAATAAGTGTAAGAGAATGGGTGCACAGCTGCAACGCAAGAGTGTTGCAACTTCTTTGTCAAAATAGGGAACCCACATTTCGACGCGGTGTGTGCGCAAGAGAAGCAGGGAGGCATCCCAGTACCAGATTCAGCCCAGCCCAGCCCAGCTGCTCTTCCACCACTTTTATGAACAAAAAGTATCTGTTCTACCTGGAGAGGGAGGACGATGCCAACAGCATGTAATCCAGCTCCCATGCAGGTCACTACTCCAGCCACTTGAATCCAGCAACGAAACCGTCACTCATGAAGAAGATGTTGGCAACCTACGACGGCAATCCCGTCCTGCACTCCATGAAACTGGCCCAACAAAACCCATATGTGAAGGTGGGTGCTGAATCCATACACCAGAAGCCAGCTCAATACCGCGGCAATAACCCTACCCAGAAAGACAACTCTTCCACAGCAAGTATGTCGATGCATTGCCTTGAAGACGGGCATGCCATGGTCAATAAATACCACTACACTATCCTAAATGCTGCACAAAAATGGCTACAAGGTAACTGATTCAGTCACAGCTCCCAAACCACTTATTATTTTGCGGTGGTAGCCTTGAGCTACCTGGATTCATTGTGGTGGCACACACATCCCATCCATTTTTACCACCTTCTGCCTACCTAAAATCCTGTGCGTTTGCTCGCTTTTCCAGTTGCCTACATTTGAATTGCCAACTTTCAACAAGAGCTCCACATCTCCCCACCCTCGTTGGCCCGAAGAAGAAGCAAGCTTGGTCCCAAACCTACCTCAACACACAATGCAACTGGGCGATACAGGATCACCACAAGAAACAGTTCATCACCAACCTCACAATCTCTTCCCACATCTGGCACAAACCCTATTCTATTCTGTGACACATAGTGGTGATGATTCACTTGGAAACCTCCATCACACCTCAATAATCACACCGCTCAATCACAAAAACTCTTGGTGCCCTAAAGTAATGGTGAGCACCCTATAACCTCACTTAACTGCCTAACCTCCCCCAGCTTACACTAATGGCTTCTAGCAAGTAGCAAACCTAGCAATGTGTGTCGTACCAAGTCCACTGAAGAGACTCCTACCATTACCACAACCATTCGAATTCATATCATAACAAGGGTTGGAAGGGCACCAATGCTAAAAGTGAGTGACAACATCCAAAACCAGCAACAAAGCCATGCCACAAATACCCTTACTCACCTCTCGCACATGATGCTAACACTAAACCAAAGCTGCAGCCCGTCACTCCCCAACCCAAGAAAAAGAGCCCAAGAGCATCTGTGTACCCACCACCTAGGGTAACACACGTACTTACAAGTGACTCAACTCATCCTCCACGCATCATCACTCTACAGCTAGGTCTTCTACTTACACAGATATCCTCCTCCCCAAAGCTCCAACCCCAACACAATGTTGTTGCCTAGGGCACACATCTCTCAAATGGCTCCCCATGCCCCCCTCCCCCCCCCCCCTCTCTCTCTCTCTCTCTCCTGATCACAGGTCTACCTCAACCTTAATCTAACCTTAACCTTAACCCTCTCCATGCCCTCCATCCCAACAAGGGTTAACCCCACCATGGCATCATCACATACCTAGCCACCCAATGAGCGTCTTCGGCACCACCATTTGCATTCAAGTCACGCATCACAGCTCACATCTCATCCTCATCTCATTTCATGTCCAAATCTCCTCTTCTTCTGCTGCTGCTGCTCCTCCACCGACTCCGACTCCGACTCCGAAATGGCACAATCACAGCAACCCACAATCTGTTTCTTCCCAAAATGGACCCCAAATGACCCCAAAGGCTGGGAGGAGGGAAGGAAAGAAGGAAGGAAGGAAGGGGAACTAAGTTAGTATGATTCTTGTTCTACCATGCCACCGCCACCACTTAGTACTGCTAACTCCTTCACCTTCTCCATTCCTGTAGCACTCCTAAGTATACTCAACTAGGCTGCCCCTTCTCTCTTTCTCTTTCTCTTTCTCCTTCTCTTGGGTTTCGTTGGGCCTACTGAGTGAGTGACTCGAAGCTGCTTTCGAGGGTTCTCTAGCTGTTTGTGTGTTGTAAGTTATGTGTTGCGCTACGGTGCGGGAAAGAAAGGGGGAGTCTGTAGCCTGGATCCACAAAACCTGTGTCTGTGTTGCTCTCCTTCCTCCCGGTTTCCTGCGGCTTCCCTTCCTTCGCTTTTGTTGTGTGAGCGAGCAAGGTAAGGTAGTAACGCCCTCGCCTTTGCTCCTGCTTTTGGCTTTGCCTTGGGTTTGGGGTTGGCGTTGGGGTTGAGGTTGAGGTTGAGGGTTCTCTTCCTTCATGTCATGATGTGGAGCCCCCACCCAAGCCATGCACACCATTTGCGGTCCCTAAGCTCCATGTGATCAATAATAACAAAGAGGCAAGTGTGTGTGTGTTTTGTTGGTGCCCTTCGCCCCTTCCATGGCGGCTTAGGAATCGCGGTAACTCGTGTTTAGGAGGTTTGGTAAAATCTCGTCAATATGTGTGTGTGTGTGTAAGGGCCACTTCGCATGGGTCCCAAGTCCCAAGTCCCAAGATGGAGGCAAAGTCCCAACTTTTGAGCCTCAAGAAACCATTAAAATATGGTTAATTATCATTAAAATTAGGTCTTTATTGTTCTATGCAAATATCTTCGTAGGACTTGTGTTGATGGTCGGTCCTAGCTTTTTGCTCGACCCAACTCTCAACACAAGTCCCAAGCCTCACCTCCAAAAAGTGTTGCCATGTAAGCATCCATGTCATGCTTGGGAATGAAGAACTCTGGTCTTTGGCCAAGGCCGGAGTGAATAGAGTGTTTGTTCGTAAAAACATCCATGGTCATGTCGTAAAGGACAATGACGTTAGATGTAGAACTACTTCACCCTTTGTAAGGAGTAGACACTACATTAGTAACTAGTAACCTCTAATAGTAACCAGTAGCCTATAACCCGAATCTTTGCGTGCTTGTTCGAGAGGGGTACGATTTAGAGAATGGGGTTACGAGGTTGTGTTTTGTGGTGCGTGAACACCAAGTCATTAGCTCCGTGTTGGTTAGGAGCGATTGTTAGTTCCATAAATATGGTCCGAGTTCAATTCCTATGGAGCTCATTCGAGTGGATGTGGATGTAGAATGTCATGGTGCCGCTATGTGAGTGTAGGCATGAATTTTTGCATCGACCAAAGGCGTATTCCTTTGCATTAAGCTAAGACAATGAACCATGCCAATCATACAAAATATTATTCTATTTTGTTATGTTGGTCTAGGGGGGTCTTGGAGGTTTGTGACACATTGTCAATTTTATAATTTTCTTTTATGGACTACTATGAAGTGTGCATATTGTGTGGCAATTGTGCTTGTTTGTTTAAATGTGTTACGTGTTTTTGTGACAAGGAGTTTTAGTTTTATTTCTAGGTTTTTCATTGATGGTATGTGCGTGTTGGCTTTTGTGCATGATGTTAAGACCATGAGTGGGGCTATGTTCCATCCTCTTGTTATGATGTTATTAATGAGCGGTTGATACTTTATATTTTTCCTAGGAATTCTTTTGCGGCAAATCTATGCATTGCAATATGTAAATGCTATGAGTTGTATTGTGAGTCTTGGTGTAGGGGCTTCTAGAGGGGGTGATTGCATGGGTGACTTATGACACAAAGTATGTCAAGTTTGAACCTAGCATTGCAGTGGCATCTTTGCTTCCCACATGTGCATGGTAGGAGCCATGTTGGGACTATGTTGTCTCGAGGTAGTCCATTACAAGTTCTTGCATTTGTGAGTGTGTGATGCATTGATACTTTGTTTGATGTAAAGAATTTTTGTATTTCCCAAACAACTTTGTTGTGTTTCTTTGTTATAATCGCATGGACGTGTTGTTGTTTGCATTGTAGCAACACATGCAACCACGTATCTACGTCGAGTGAGGTGTAGACAAGGCATGTCTTGGATGGGTAGGTTTCTCGACCAAAGAATAGTTGTTTTCATGCATGGCCCATGTATTGACTTGTTCGAAATTTGATTATGCACGTGTTTTATTTATATGTAATAGGATCATTTTTCCAAAAATCATTTGACATCACTTTGTCTATGTCCACATTTTCGAGCCATTTGTGTAATTGGTGTATTTGATATGGTATAGATATTAGGTTATGTTTTTTTATGATGCTCGAGGATGTGTTTTTCGAGGTGTCTAATGGGGCCTTTGTTTGGAGTTTCTTGCATTGAGTGCCACCATGTTTTATGGAAGTAGTATGGTGAAGGGTGTGTGTTCGTAGAGTGTTGCAACATTTCTATGGTTTTTTTTACGTCATGGTTTGGTTAATGCGTCAACTTGTTCATTACCATCAATATTAGCATGAGCTTTAACTTTGTGGAGTTTGGTAGTTTGTGTGCGGGATTTTAGCATTTGAACCACATATTCAAAAATTAGTTTGTTTGGTTGGCTATTGTGTGTAGTGGAGTGTTTAATTTGGGTGTTTAGTAGATATTAGACATTCAATCACTCTATGAAGATGTGGGTTAGTTCATCATAGTATGCGGTGGTGAGGAGTTGAAGGGTGTGGTATATGGCCATCATTTTTGCTCTTAAAGCGTTTTTGTAGTCCCAGTAGTCTTTCAACAATTTTGAGATTTTTGATGGGGCTATAGATACCATAACATGTTTTTTCACGTTTCCATTGTCCACAAGTTATTCCTTTGGGTGGTTTGAATGATCCATATGTTAAATAATAAAATTGTGGTGGGTATTTGAAGGGTAGGCATCTTTCTAGATCGGTGAACGGTGGGATATTGAGGATTTGGATGGGTAGTTGTAGTGGGTATGTCAGTCTAGACCATTTTGTATTGTGATTTATGGAGATGTCTGGTGGTGTGGGTAGGGTTGTTTGTGTGAACATTGCAGGGATGTGTAGTGGTGTTACCAATGACGTGTAGTTGTTGTTTATGGTCATCGATGCCAATGGGTGTATCTTTATGGTGTATAGAGAGTATATGGATGGTTCAATTTTATGTTTAAGGTTCTATTCTTAGTTATGGTGGGATTGTTGGTTATTCGTACATGATTGTGTTGGCTTTGAAGTGTGTAATGATGCGCGAGTCAAGGAAGGGTCCATTGTGGGGATAAAAGTTGTGATACCAATTTTGGTCAGGTGTAAGTAATATGATAACATAGTTTTTATCATTTCCGGTTGCAAGGTGTGCCTAGTAAAGGGTTTGTCGTGCTTTGTTTTCCGTATGTGGGTGGGCGTGTATCCATTACCCAACCACTTGTGTTAGAATGTTGTTCCTAGTGATCCAAATATTACGTTGCTAAGGAATGGAGAGTAAAATCGGTTGAGTGTTGTAGGGCATGTGATTGGTGATAAAAAGTAGGAGCGGATGATTTAAAAAGAGCTTATGAGGTGGTCATGATGAGGTCTAGGAGTGTATATTGTGAGAGTTTTAGGGGGGTCTTTTTTGGGGATTATGTATTGATATCTTTGGTGTAGCCATATTAGTATTGTCTCAAATGATTGGGTAGGGGGTTCAAGGCTATGGGGTTGGTTGAGTACTAAGTGATATTGTTTCCATAAGCCATAGTAGTCTTGTTTCAGCCATGGTTATCAAGTGTTTGCCATTATCATGGTAAATGTGTGCTACGTCATGTTGTGTTTAAATAATATTTTGTTGGTAGGCTATGTCATTCTATGGGTTACATTAGTTGACGTGGATGTGACATAGTGTAAGAGTTTGTGGTGGGGGGAAGTGTCCAATGTCTCTTATTTGTTTTTTTGTTGAAGTTAGTTCTTAATATATTAGTGAAGTGTTGGTGTTGTTTTTAGTGCAGTATTGGGTTAGGAGCAAGATGTTGTGGTTTATGATGTTTTGGTTGTTCTAGGGAAAGAGATCTCTTTGTGATAGTCATTTATTGTATGTTGCTTCATTTGGGAGCATCCATTGCCACATGTAGGATGTAGTTGTTTTAACGATTTTGTATTTGTCTTTGTATTTTCCAGGGTGGTCACTTAGTACGTTGTGTATTGGAATGTACATGAGTGGTCGGTGTGTTCTTGGGGTCTCAAAAGTGTATGATGGCTTTGGGTGAAATATTGATTTTTTTAGGGTGTTTGGTGCGGCGTGTGTCAAGCACGGCTCAACACATTGGTTGTGGCATGACAATTCACAAAAAAGTAATCTAGCATAATGTAGTGCATTTTTCTCTACTTTCATGGGTGTGTTGTAGTATTGTTTGAATTTGTTATCAGTCATTAAGTGTGTTCCATTGGGGTGTCATACTTGGGACTTAGGACCCGGTGTGAAGTTGTAAGTCCCAACTTCCATGCTCTCAACGGCTAAGATTGCATAGATTGACCTCAAGTGACTTGGGACTTAGGACATGGGACCACATGTGACCTGGCCCTAAATATGTGATGTTGGTGCCTTTCGCTCCTTTCACAGTTGCTTAGTAGTCATGGTAACTTTTGTTAGGAGGTTCAGTAAAAACTTGCCTCCTATAGGTTTGTGGCTACATTATTTGTCTTGTGAGTTTCATTTTGGGGTTCTTGATGGTTGATTCCAAGAGTCAAATCAACTAAGATGGTGTCTTGAGTTGATAGGGGTTCCCAAGGTTTTCAAGTTGTCACATATTTTCAATGTTTTCACCTTCAACCTACACAAGTGTCCTTTGTTCCCTCCACTGCAACTTAGGATTTGTGGAAGCTTATGTTAAAAGGCCTAGTAGAAAATTGTTGTCAATAGCTTTGTGGTTGATTCGCCCCAACATCATCTCACAAGTCCATTTTTATATTTACCTTTATATGTTTAGGGAGGTGGGACAAAACAACAACAATAACAATCATCTAACATTGGGATCCCCTACGGTTTGTAGTATATCTATCCCAATTTAAACTCACAGGTCCAAATTGGGGTCTTGTTTAAAGGTAAGATCATTTTAAATAAGAAAACAATAAGTTATAAGGGGTTTCCCTCATTTTCACCTTCAACTTACATGGGTGCCAATAATCCTTAGCCGTCCCATGTTCTACCGCTCACCAAGTGGTTGGGTCTGTGTGATGAATAATTGTGCTACTGGTGCCTTTTGCTCCCTCCTTTCAGCTTAGAGTTTCTATGGTACTCATCATTCCAACTTAATATCATGAGGTTTAATCTCGGGGAGATCACTCCATTGTAAAGTTGAACAACCACATGCGATCATTTTACATGTAAAAAATGTAAAAAAATGTAAACAAAAATCACCAAAATGGGTCACAATTTTATCGAATTTTTTCATGAGTAGATATAAATGGTACTTGTTACGTAGTAAAAAATGGTGACTAAATTTGATGATTTGTTTTTTTAATAAAACATACCGTTTCTAACTAGAATGACGCAGAATTGAACTAAAAAATTGCTACAAAAATGAAGATGACTAAACATTTCAAAAAAATATACAAAAGATACCATCAATGGTTGTGTATATGTAGAAAAAGTATCATAAAATTTAAAATTATTTATGGCATGTAATATAGGGGTAGCAAACTTTGTTCGCACGTGGTGTTCAACTTGACAATGGAGTGATCTCCCCGAGGGTTTAATTTAAGGAGTATGACATTAATTCAAGATCTTTATTTTTTATTTTGTTTAATGAGTTGTACATCACAAATGTCTAAAGACAAATGTAAAAATAAGACAGTTGGAGATGACATTATAAATCTCAGTTCATGTTGCAATAATTCAAAAAAATTATACATTTATTGTTTGTTGCATTTTTTGCCAAAATAATTGTTACATAGTTCAACATGTATATTATAGGATAACTATAGTATTGTAACAATCAAATAACTACATTGTATACCACCTTTTGGAGGGTCACAACATTTTTGCATTTAATTTACATAGATGCCAAGGAAAATCGGCTCTTGTCACTAATTGAATGCAACAAAGGAATGCAATAGAAATATATAACTCTTTGACCTAAAATTTAAAAAATAAAAATAAAAATCCATATGTCCAACAAATGCACCTCAAAAAACAAAAATGTACTTGAGCTTCTATTGTTTACCCACATGGACATCCAAAACATGCATTGGGACTTCTATTGTCCCAAAATTGAATCGAGATGTAACTACATCTCAAAATATGCATGACATGCACATGTCACCATGCATCGACTTGATCATCAACATGTATGCCGCATAAGAGATGTTAAGCACATGTGCTTTATAGTAGTATCATTGAACCTTTAAAGTATAATTTCCTCATGTACCATCAATGGATAATGGTATTTCATCACAACTTGAAAACTCCACCTAAAACTTCATAATCTTTGTTTATTTATGAACTTAACTTATTTCAAACTTGCAAATTTTGTACATGGATGGGATGAGTAACTCAAAGTGACTAAATGTGCTTATATAGTTTCTACTTTTTAGCCTCTCATTTGTATGATAGCAAGTAAACAATGGATGTTGTTACACCCTAACCTCCGTAATGTCACACCCTCTCTTATATCCCAAAACCCTAGGGAACGGGTGTGCTCAGTTTAAATCCCCCTCCTTGTTGTCACACTTCCCTCCCATATATCATAGGTTTTGACATTAAAATAATCCACCAAGGAAGTCAAACTACATGCTCGCACACATCACATTGTCATCATTGTCATTGTTGTTATTATTGCAATGTTGACTTTGTGTTATTCCACAATGTCACACGTTACACTAATTCTCTAGTATCATGCTTCATCTTAACACTGCATATCTCCTTAATATCACGTGCACTTTGATTGCCACACGTGTGATGTTAGGGAGGTTAAAGTGTATTTGGAAGGAAAAAATCAACAAAATAAATTAATAAATTAATAGTTTATTAACATATCACTTTATTTTATATTAAAATATACTTATTGTTTAATGTTTATAAAAAAACTGAACCTTCAAGGATGAAGAGGCATAGCATTATTCAGACCCATGACAATGTTCTATGGAACTAATAGTATTATAGGGAATATTCCCTACATTCGGAATGAATGTGAAAATACCAAGAATATTCCTTGGAATATTGTCAGTCCCACGTAACACTGTCATGGGTCTGAATAATGTTATGGGTGTATGTTGGGTGTTGGGTATCTTATGGTGGGTAATACATGTCATGCAATTGTTGGTTTAAACATGTGCAACAGTTGATATGCCATGAGAATAAATTCCGTCGTGTTGAGGCAAGTGCCTAAAGTCATAAGGTATTGAAGTATCTCGCATGTTTTAAATTCTTGGTTCTTTTCTAGATTAGTCCACTTCTCTTAGGACATAAAACATGTGATTGGTACGAGGTGATTAACGATTCCAAATAGAGGCCATAGTCATTATCTTCGTAGTTTTCAAAATTCATATATGACTATCTTTGTCATGACTAGAGTGAAGATTCTCATTCTTCGTGAAGGATCATATAGGTCCCCTCGATTGTGTTAACTATGCAGTCTAGAGTAATTAACGAATTTTGAACACTTAGTCCAACATATCCAAAACATATGTATGTTTGGTGTCCGTTCTTGGATCCACACCACTCAATATAAAGCATTAAGACAAGCATTCAAATGCGACCTGCTGACTTGTGAAGGGAGGGTGTTGACAAAGTTGGATGGAATTGGGTTGAGTTGGGTGAGGTTGAGTTCCGGCTAGAGGGAATTATCAAATGCAAGTGTACCTCCAACATAAAAACTCGACCCCCTACATATTTATGATCGGTTTATCCCAAACGACTTGGACTGGACTAATTTGGGATCTTTGAAGATAGGTCTATTGTCAAATCCACTTTTAGCAGTACCCTCCACACTGCATATTATTTCAAGGCTTTTTTTTGTGTTGGATGGACAAGAAGATACGCTCGTATGTGATAATTCCCTCTCTCCAATTTAATTTCTCTATCTATCTCTCTCTCTCGGTCTACTTTTCTTTTCTTTTGGTGGATTGTGTTATGTCGGAGCGGGTGGGTGGTGGCCCACCGTGGACCCATGCATTGGAAAGGGGTTTTGGGGTGGGGTGGGTGAATTGGTCCTTCCGATTCCATGTGCGGGGAAAGAATGGGAAATGGGGACGGGCCGCCCTTTTTTGCACCCAACACATGGTCCCAATGCCAATGTCAAGGCCCTTGGGCAAACAAGCTCGTGTGAAAAGGGCAACGTCCGGGGAGATGCTCTTCTCGAGCCACCAAACGCACATGCCATGGGATGATGGTGGTGAGGTATGCGAGCCTCTAGTGTGGGAACTTTCAACTCCACGTACAACTACGACGTTCGGATCGGATCGGAGATGTGTGGTCCAATGAGCAATTGCAAAACACGTGTATATTTTCATGTCAAGTTTCATAATTGGGGTTGAGATGCAAATTTTGCAAGAGTTCAAACTGAAGATTACCCTCGGGGAGGTCACTGGCGAAAATCGTAGAAACAACGTGCGATAAAAAATAGGGTCTAATATATTCATCGTAAATAAATTTTGCAAAAAATGTACATATAATACAGGGGGTTTTAAATAGTGAAACATGTTTACATGTAAAATACCATCACATATAATGGCCTCAATTATCTAGTTAGTACATGTAAAATAGCGTGAAAACAATTACTAGGGGTAGCGGGTCTAGGGTAGGGTATGTGCTAGTGGATGAAAAGAGGTAATTTTCCGTTGACAAGCTTGGATGGATGACTTCGTAGGTTGGTTGGCTTGAACGTTACCGAACCAACGTATCCAATGTGGAGTTAATGTTCTCTACCTACGTGCCGGGAGGGAAAATTTCAACGAGTTGTTTGAATTGCAATCTTCTTTCCAATTTCCTTTGGCAGTATAAGTAAAATAGGGTATTTTTAAATGATTTCCCCAAGAATCATAATTACTGACAGGGTGTATTAAAATAAAAGAATTTATCTTTATTTTGAAAAATACCATACCTTATAATCTTTCCTGCAAGGTAAATAGCCCCCCCCCGATAAATAGGTCATGAGCGCACATGTATGCATTAATTAAAGAGGGAGTGACCTCCCCGAGAGATTACCTTTCTCTTCAGACAAGAACATAGGCCCTTCTAAATGTTCAAAGAATATTGATGTACAATAACGTCAATGATTTGAACACATAATCCATTCTTTTTTAAATTGATTTTGGTTGTTGTATATAGGCAACCCTTAAAAGAACCAGGGGTGTTATACATGACCATTTGTACAAACACTCCAACAAGTATTGAAAGATATTTTCATTCTATTTCTGATTTAAAGTCCATACTCAGCACAGTGGATTAGGGAGAAAGAAAAAAAAGTGAAAATATAGTCATTTGCGACAACCATGACTAGATATACATGGAATGTATTTGAGTCTAGGTAAATCATACGAGCTCAAATGTGTTTACCATTCATTTTGCATATATAATATGCTTTTGTTTGAAATAACACATATGATACATATTTGTGTGTGCCCTAATTTTAGATATTGTCATTTTTATTATTAGCCAACAATATCAATAAGTAATCTTAAAAGCCCTTCATATGCTATCTTAGGGTCCATATATGGACCTCTTGGACCTTAAGAAGTTAACTACTAGCCTTTCCCATACCCCACACAAATGTAGATGTCCAAATTAAAAAGAGTCGCCACATAAGGCCCACATACCTTGCGGTACTAGGCATGTGAAGTTCCGCTCTCTTGGCGTGGGGTGTGCACCTTTCCGGGCCCTTGTCTTATTGGTTGTGTCCATAAGATTGGTGGCATATGTACTAGAATTAACAAGCACTCAAATTCAAGGTATGGAGGGCCACTTCACACACGAGACTGAGAGCCCGTGACCGGTACACTTCAAGCACTCTCATTGGTGGAAAAGGCGGAGCCGGTCCAAGTTCGCTTCACACTACACTTGAGGGACCAACGGAGCATGTGAATGGAAGATGGATGTAAAGTCTACATGGATTCCTACATGGCATCGAATGGATCATGTTTCATGGTCACTTGGAATATTTTCAAAAATCACCTCTTGGAGGTAGGTCTAGCACAAAACCAGGAGACCATAGCACTCCGAATGCTCACAACCGTTGGTTTATTCTATTTTATCGTGTGTGAGGACCCACATGAATAAAAACCCATTGAAATAGCATTTGCTTGAGGGCCCAGTACATATGACTTCACACTACACTTGAGGGTCCGTGACCACACTACATGATTTTGGAGGTGTGTGTGGGACGGCCTTTGGACACTTTCTTTTGGGCTCTCACAATTTCATGGTCACGGCTCTTGGCTCGTGTGTGAAGTGGCCCTGAGATATGTTAAAGCATTGGATATTATGGATAGGACTCTTTCAAAACACCTCCCACCATTATTGATAGTATTCTTATTAATTTGTTAGAATGATTATTTTATTATACAAAAACTTTATGTTGACTTTCACATATGTATACTTGTTTGTTCAAATGAGACATATATGTAAACTCATATTTGAAGTTGCCTTGCATTTCATGCTCAACCTAGTTGTCCTCATTTATCTTTCTTTCTCTCTTTTTGTCTTTGGTTTTCTTTTTCTTTGGGTGCATCGAACTCCGGCAAGTTGTCCTTGTTTATCAAGCTACTTTGCATGCTTTTGAAATACTTGCCAAATGCATGCCCCACATTATTGTCGGAATCTCAACTCTATGACGTGGATTGGATTTCTTTTAGTGGGAATCGGCTCATCGTTCACTCTCCTCTCAATGGTTGTCGGTCATAAGTGGTATGGTCGTGGATGCAAACTACATGTTATGGATGAAATCCCATTTTAATGGATAAAAAAATGCAATAGAGTTATTGAAGGTGCCCTTCACTTGGTTGAGCGACCGGTTATGTCCCATAACCAACAGGTGTAGATGGATGTCTTGTTGTTATCGCAACTTGTCATCCACTCTCGCCTTGCTGATTATGTAGATTGTGGTCATGGTATTAGATATGCCAAGGATTTGTGACAGCCTTGTAACATTTTTCTAGAAACATTGGTAATGTTCACTTACTACTCCTCATCTTAGCAACTTAGGCTACTTATTCAAGTTATGTCCAAAATCATAGGAACCTATACAACCATGTTATTCTCCCAACCCACTAAACAACATGGCAACCTAAAGAATGTTATGCATGTAAATTGAGGGGGGGGGACTTTGGAAATTCCATTTATAATACTTTTTTATATTTAGCACTTTTGAAGCCAAAATTAGCATCAAAGCTTTTGAGATTGGTTTGATGCGATCAAGATGGTATCAATCAACCATAAACCTATATGAGTAGGTATTTACCAACCCCCTTAAACTTCCATGAATCCTAAGCCTTTTTGAGTGAGAGAGAGAGAGAGAGAGAGAGTCCACCTTGATCATAGCTGTGAGCTCATGCGTTAGTTTGTATGATATGTAACAACTGATAAGCATCTACAAAGAAAATATCCAAGTCACAAACTCCAACATCGAACGAATTATGTGAGATCTTTCAAAAATATTTTACTATACCAACCTTTTACATTGATATGTGCAGTTACGTTGCCCCACACTAATTCATCAACATTCCACACCATTTTGAATTTGTTATTTATCACAACAACAAAATACATTAATCATTTCCCCCCATGTTTGTTGTGTGGATGAATAAACAAAGTCATAAGTCCTTGTAAGTTGATTTTGACCTGAGATAATTTGCATGGGTAAAGAGGCAACCTTTTTGCAAAGACAACCTAATTGCACATATCAGTGTAGCAAGCTTGGTGTGAATTAAGATGACTTTTTGCAATGTTGATTATAGAACTAAGAGGCTAAAGTATACGAGGTCCGTGTAGTATCAATATAACCCGACGAACCGTGTTTTCAAGTGATGATAAACTCCAAATACGATAACATTACACAACTCCTTGGTTGTGTTCCATGGGACCATATATCACACAAGCATAATCATCCTTTAATTTTAGGATTCCCCATGTATGAGACTCCATGGTATTTGTGGAAACCTCGGGGAGATCACTCCATTGTCAAGTTGAACACCATGTGTGAACAAAGTTTGCTACCCCTATATTACATGACATAGATAATTTTAAAATTTATGATATTTTTTTTCTACATATACATAACTATTGATGGTATCTTTTGTATATTTTTTTGAAATTTTTAGTCATCTTCAATTTTCTAGTAATTTTTCTAGTTCAATTTTGTGTCATTCTAGTTAAAAACAGTATGTTTTATAAAAACAAATCATCAAATTTAGTTACCATGTTTTACTATGTAATAGGTACTGTGTATATCTACTCGGTAATACCTACATGGTATATCTACCATGTATATCTACTCGGTAATATCTACATGGTATATCTACCGTGTATATCTACTATGTAATAGGTACCGTGTATAGTGTGAAGCGAACTTGGACCGGCTCCGCCTTTTCCACCAATGAGAATGCTTGAAGTGCACTGGTCACGGGCTCTCAGTCTCATGTGTGAAGTGGCCCTTAGTAATGTTATGACATCAAACGATGTTTAGTGTTTGCCAAAAGCCCCCTTCTTTTGAAAGTAACATTATTTTGAATCTCATGCTGATGCTTCAGTTCCATTGATCAGGAATCCTTCTTGGCAAAAGGGTGCACAACAATGGGTCTCTAATCGTATATCATTTGACCAAAAAATTCCCTTGAAAATTCAATCAACTCAAACTCTACCCTCACGAACTATGAGAATTGAAAGATCAATCCGTTTCACAACTCCAACGATCCTTGCAAATTTGTGATTGGAGTTGGAAAAATGGACACCAAAAAAAACCACGTTGGAACCTTTAAGGGCCACTTCACACACGAGATTGAGAGCCAGTGACAATACACTTCAAGCGCTCTCATTGGTGGAAAAGGCAAAGCCGGTCCAAGTTCGCTGCACACTATGCTTGAGGGACCAACGGAGTATGTGAATGCAAGATGGATGTAAAGTCTACATGGATTCCTACACGGCATCGAGTGGATCATGTTTCATGGTCACTTGGACTATTTTTCAGAAACCACCGCTCGGAGGTAAGCTTAACACAAAACCGGGAGCCATGGCACTCCAAACGCTCACAACCGTTGATTTATTCTTTTCTATCATGTGTGAGGACCCGCATGAATAAAAATTCATTGAAATAGCATTTGGTTGAGGGCCCGATCACATATGACTTCACACTACACTTGAGGGTCCGTGACCACACTACATGATTTTGGAGGTGTGTTGGGACGGCCTTTGGACACTTTGTTTTGGGCTCTCTCAATTTCATGGTCACGGCTCTTGGCTCGTGTGTGAAGTGACCCTAAGATTGGTAAAATTTGATTCTTTCTTTTGTGAGCCTTTATGTATTTCAACCTCTACATCTATCTGCCGATTGTGGCCTTTGCTTTGGCCAATCAGAAGCTAATTTCGATAAGCATCAATCATTACGGCATTTTAATGCACTTAGCGTAATTCACCAAGAACCTCAACAACTCGTGCTCCAGACTACCAAACTACAATTACAGTGCAAGGCAGATGGGTTTTAAATGGTTGCTTATTTCCGGTCCGAGGCGACCCTAAACTACCGGATGATAGTGGAGAGACACCCAATTCTGAATGGAGTGGTTGGCGGTTCAATTCCCGCTGTGAAATCTTCTCTCTCTACTTGACGGAAAAAACTAACTAGGTAGGTAGGAAGCCAAGAGCCCACTCACCGCAAGGTAGGCAGTAAACCCCATCATGCACCAAAAGGATTCTTGAGCAGGGTAAGACCAACGGGCTCAAATTCACGTTGGATTGCCTGACGTTGGTTATCATTGTGGTTGCTTATTTCAACCACATTGATTATCCCAATTAGTGTGTGTTACTGTTTGGAATTATGCAGTGCAATAACATCTCACTTGTTCATTTTTTACTAACAAAAGTTCAATAGGTTGTTCAAACATTATATAACATAAATGACTTTGTTTGGTAAGATATTACAATCTTATTAACCAGTCATAGCATTGCATGACTCTGAATAGTAACACGCATCAATTGGGATAATCAGTGTAGCTCACTCCTCGTAGGATACGAAACACGTGATTAGTATGGGATGGTAAGCTAGTCGAAATTAAGGCAGTAGCCATTTTCCTCGTAGTTTTTGGAGCTCGTATGAATATCTTAGACGTTATCAAACTTAATATTTTCATTCTCGTCAAATGGTCACATAGGTCTCCTCAATTACATCGACCATTGAGCTCGAAATGGTCATCATAGTTTGAGCATGCAATCCAATCTTTGTTAAACACATGTATTTTCAGTATTCATTCTTGAAGCCACACCAAACCACATACCATCTCAAATACATGTGTTTGTTTAAGATTAGTAACTTGATCAAGCACATCCACTTTAGTATTTAGTACTCAATTTCCATTTATATGACCATGGATTTGTGGTGGCCATGTAATTTGAAGGTGGAAAAAGTTGGGAACCCATTCTATCTAAGAAACTTATCCATTAGCTAGTTTGATTGGCAATTAGCATCAAAGACCCCAAATTAGTCCAATGAAAATAAGTCGGGGTAGATCAACCATAAATGCAGAGTTCCTTACTTGGTCAACACGATTCCCAAGCCTCATTATACCATTGTGTAAATTGGACTAGGAATCGTGAACCAAGATTTGTGGGAACCTAGTAAGTTCAAGGTAAGATTGGAGGCAACCCCTTATGTCTCAACATCATCTTTTTAAAGAAGCTTTAACCATGTGATGAGCTTAAGAGACCTCAAATTAGTATGCATTGATTATAGTAAATATCGGGGCCACATTATAATGGATATGTCGGTAATGAAATTTTTTGGGAATAATGCCATGGGTGCATCATGCTACCTACCAACCCATCGTATATAATATCAAAGGTGAACATTGAGAATTACAATATTTATATTGGATTGAAAATAGTGTGCTATGCACTACTTTTTACAACAAGTGATTATTTTCTCCTTGAGATGAGCATATTGCCTAGTAAAGGTGATGCTCGTTATCAAAACAAGAACCTACTACACTTGTTTCAAATGATGAGATCTCCTTCAATCATTGCTCATTTTCCACAAGCAAACAATCTATGTTGAAGATACTCACATCGTACTTTCCACAAACGCCAACATCGTCTCCTATCTCTTGGCCATTTCGGACACAAATGAGCATTCGATCCCCAAAACCCACCTCAAGAAATACTTCCAAATGCTTCAAATGATGATATTGCCTTTGTTGCTTGCTCGTTTCCAAAAACAAATTAAATTTTGACTTGTAGAGGTTCTCGTGCTCTTTCTATAACTTAGACACCACAATTGCCTTTGGACACAATGGCCATTCAAGTACAAGCTACTATGCATGTCCGTTCTTGATGTCCTCTCCCTTGGTCTTTTGAACTTGGGAATTGAGTTTAAGCTCCTTGGATTTACATTCTTAATGGCTTCCTTTTCATATCTTATCCACAACTAGAAGTAACAAAATGAAAGCATGATGAATGGTTCACAAATCAAGTGTAACTAACATTGCACGTTATTTTCATGCGTGATGGTGTATAATGTGGACCCACTGTCCGGGGAAGGTTTTGAGCATAATCGATCAAAATCCTAGTAATTCCAAGTCCAATCAATTATGTGTTGCTATCTTCCGGTTTTTCTTTATTAATTCAAGATGTATTCCATAGATTCCTCTAGAATGATTTGTAATTGTCCTAAAGTTTCAAACTTCAACCGGTTCATTTGTAACCAGTGGTCAATTCTCCCCGCACATTGTGTGGACCACACTATAGAGTTGCAAAGGGTAAGTCGCACTATACATATGCCCATGATCAGGGTAGTAAATTTAAGTTTGGGTGCAAGCCTACAATAGACTAGACCCCCAACATGGATGCCACAAAACTTATGCCATTATTTTGTTTAACCAATTCCCATCACATCGTACAATATGGGCAAACCTAGGTGAATGTTCACAACACCTACCGAGGGGAGGGTGAACCATTGTAGGACAAGAATGAAAACGCTCATAAAATTTATAGAATTGAATGATTGCTAGCTTAACCAAACCAACCCTTGCATCGGGGTCGTAAACCCAAATTTGTTAGTCTAGTAAGTTTGAATTGGGATGAATGATCAATCAACCTATACAAGGCAAGTATTTGAAATTGCCCCCTCGGTATGTGTTGTGAAACAAAATCCAACAAACATGTAACGTCAACTTAGGGCATGTTTACACTACATAGTGACCAATGCCCATCACCGTCGTTTTCTACAATCTCTCACTGGTTGAGAAAGGAGTGGCGATTCCACTTCGCTTCACACAAGGTCATCATAAAATAAAAGTGACCATGGATGAGCATGTCAAAAATTGGATGAGAAATGACATGAAATCGTACATGTCCATATACAATGTTTGTTGGTTGCCCGAATTTTACGGTGAGAAAACCCAAATAGGTTGTCTCAATAAAAAAAAAGTGACATGTTATAATTAACATTATTTTTAGAAATATAAAATTGTAAGGTTTATTATAATAAATATATTCTCATTATAAATATCATTTCTTGGTCTAAGTCTGCTTTATACTAAATCTCGTGACCAGGGCTTTCGAAAAGCAATGTGGATTTCATTTGATCATGAGTCTTTGGACCGCCGACCATGACCACGAGAAACCCTAAATCATACGTTTCTCGCAGCCCTTAGTAGCAGGAAAGTTTTACATTGTGCTTGTGTTTTAATTAGGGCCAAGAGTGCCATGTGCTTATCGATCGTACAGCTCAAATTCGCGTTCTATTGTACAGGCTACCCAATAATTATTCCATGCTAATTCGAGGCGGGATTTCAAAAGAACATGCCACCCGTAGAAGCAAGTTTGTTCGACATCGGCCATGCTGGCACTTTTTTGAGGTCTTCAAAATGGTATATTTTGGGAAACTAAGGCCCGAGTTTTTAACAACCTAAAAACACCAACTTATCTCACTTTAGGCTGCTAATTATGGGCTCATGCAACCCCTAACGGGCCCCACATGCATAAGAACACGGATATGTCCTAGTATCATCATTTAGAGTTAGATATTGCAATAGTTGGATAACCAAGGATATAACCAAGGATATCGGTCTTTACCAAGTAGGTTATTTCTTTCTTTCTTTCTTTCTTTTTAAAAATTTTAGAGATAGAAGGCCGACATGCTAGCGCCAAAGCACAAGAGGCAATTGACCACCTAGCAAGTTTCTGTCAAGTAGAGAGGAGATTTCACAGCTGGGAATCGAACCGCCAACCTCTTCCTTGAGATTTGGGTATCTCTCCACCATCATCCAGTAGTTTAGGGTTGTCTCGGACCAAATTGCTTTGTGATGTGGGAGAGGGAATTATTGCATACAAGCGTACCTCTCATTCGTTCAACATAAAGGCCTTGAAATAGTATGCAATTCGGAGGATTTTTTTAAAGTTGATTTGACATTAGAGTTAGTTCTAGAGACCCTGTATTAGGGCCACTTCACACACGAGCCAAGAGCCATGACCATGAAATTGTGAGAGCCCAAAAGAAAGTGTCCAAAGGTTGTCCCAACACACCTCCAAAATCATGCAGTGTGGTCACGGATCCTCAAGTGTAGTGTGAAGCCATATGTGACCGGGCCCTCAACCAAATGTTATTTCAATGAAATTCTATTCATGCGGGTCCTCACACATGATAGAATAGAATAAACCAACAGTTGTGAACGTTCGGAGTGCCATTGTCTCCCGGTTTTGTGGTAGGCCTACCTCCAAGAGGTGGTTTTGGAAAATAGTCCAGGTGACCGTGAAACATGATCCATTCGATGCCATGTAGGAATCCATGTAGACTTTACACCCATCTTGCATTCACATACTCCGTTGGTCCCTCAAGAGTAGTGTGAAGCGAACGTGGACCAGCTCCGTCTTTTCCACCAATGAGAGTGCTTGAAATGCAATGGTCACGGTCCCGCAGTCTCGTATGTGACGTGGCCCTGAGCAAAGCATTGCCAAACTCCAAGTGGTAGGCCACACTAAATTTGGTGTAGAAGTAGTGGGAGGCCACCCACAAGTGGCTGAAGCTAGCCCTGTTTAACACGTGAAGTTATTGAGTTGCTAATTATAAAGCCATCATCATTCCAGCAGGATTTGGGCACCCATTCTACCTGTATAATTAACACAAACCATAATTAACACAACTAAATCCCGGCCCTAATTCCCCATCTCCTCCTCTCCAATCTTGTATTTTGGGCTCTCCAGCCCTTAATTTTGGGCCAGGCTTAGATCCCACATCTTTGAGGTGGGCCCCACCCACATTAAAGTTACCCGAGGTGAAAACGTAGTCAATTACGTCATCGCTTGTATAGTGGTTTTCCTTTTTTAAGATGAGTTTATTCTCGAATTAGCATTGGAGGTCCCGAATTACTCTGCATCGTTTATGGTGTTTAGTGTCACATGCATAATAGTGTCATTTACCCTATTTTCAGGCCTACACTAGGTTACACTGATGACCAACAATTCCATCGCTACACTAAATAGGATATTTAGTGTTTGAGTATATTTAATGTTGTTACCACCCTACCTTGCTCAACACTAATTTTCAATTATTTGATAATTAGTGTTAGAAGATTTGCTAGAAGATATGCTGGAATTCTCCTTTTATCATTGTTAAATTTTTTTCATATCCTTACTAACAATAAATTCAAACATGTAACTTCCACATATTACCATAGTTCATATTTAGTGTTTGAGTTTACATTCAATGTTACTTACTTTCATATGGTTATTGATATTTAGTGTATGCGTTCGTATTTAGTGTATCAAACACTAAATACCCTATTCAGTGTAGTGTTACCTCATGACACTTTACATTCCAAGTGCGCCTACTAATGTCTTGGAATGAGGGGTTAATCACACCAACTACTTCTCATCATCCGTCAGCATCTTCGGCTGTAATAGTGTGAAAAGTGGTGGGCCAACATCTATTTCTGAACATAATCCCCAACAATTTCACAATTGGAACTGAACGAAAAGTTTGGCGTGATCGGGGCATGAGTATGTGCAATAGTGTCAGGAGGTGTATGCATGTGTTAGACAATGGTCTACAAGTTGACAAAAGCGTTCACAAGTGACACTGGGCAAATACTCAAGAATATCTTCCTCTTGCATACTAGAATGCAAACATGTGACATTTACCATTATTAAGCCCCAATAATAACCTCCCCTTTGCATCTAAAAAATGCAAAACTATCATCCCAAGTATCCCAATGTGCTATGCTAAGTGCAATGATGTGAATAAAAGTTCACTTTGATAAGCTACTTATATTAGCAAATAGTACCAAAGAAAAAGAAGCGATGTGGCACTTTGAAACCTCTAGGCATCTACACTAAATTTGGCATTTAGAGTGATATGATATTTAATGTCACTGTGGTAACCTTTTGGATGACACTTCTTATGAATAAGTGAACAAAGATTGTCGTGGATGAAGGATGGGTTCATCCATTGGCCAAAACCCTACCTTCTCTTGTCAACAACTCCTGATGAAATATTGTCATGGATGATTGGAACATGGATGAAAAATCACTTGGTAAGTGACAGTAATTGCAACATTGTAAATCTACAATCCGCCAATTTTTGTTTACAAGGAATGACAAATCATGTTGGGTTAACATTTAGTGTTGGTGACTCTATACCACGGTTTACAATTATTATTGAGCTCAATTAGAATCGGTGACACTAAATATCATATTTAGTGTAGTTTAGGCACGTTGCATATAGTTTACATGACAATGAATACCATAAATGGTGTAGTGAAACCCGCTTGAGATGAATAAACCGCAAATATGTGGGGTTATGTTTTTACTAAGGCCTATTAACCTCGGTAGTGTTGGTGGGGGGCCCACTCAAAGAGGTGGGTGTCTAGCCATGGCCCTGTATTTATTGTTGTTCTTTACTTCTTTGGAAGTTTGCCTCATTTACGGCTAGACACCCACCTCTTTGATATGTCCCCACCAGCATTACCCAAGGTGAAAATGCAGCCAATTACATTTTAGCTTATAATATTTCTAAATCTATGATTTGACCTTATAATCAGCATCACGGGCCTACAATCATATATGGGGGACCCACTTTAGAGGAATTAACTACTAACATTGGGGTTCAAGATTTTACTAGATCCCCTTTACCTAGGGAATTGTGGTGGGAGCACAACTCAAAAAGGTGGGTGTCTAGCCCTAGCCTCCATATACCAATCTATGATTTGTTGTAATTAGTTGGGATTTCATTTTTAAGTTTCTTTCCAAGATGTTATGTACACAACATTCTTCATATCCATAATAATGTTCTATGGGACTGACAATATTCCACCGAATATTCCCGGATAATCCCCGCATTTAATATGAATGTGGGGAATATATAAGAATATTCCGTGGAATAATGGCAGTCCCACATAACACTGTTATGAATATGAATAATGTTATGTAATTACCCGATGATTTAAACATATAAATAATGTGCTTCAAATTAATTGTTGAGTTTGGAGCATATGAATAGGGTATGCGGGACTTAATGTGGGCTAGGGGTTTGTGGTTATTATGGAAACTCATCCATGAGGAAGGTGAAAATACAACAAACTATTTTATAGTTTGAAAATGATTATTTAAAGTCTATTAGACAATGAAATGACATTAAAATTTTCTTTAATGAGCTTGTACAATGGAGGCAACAAGAACAACTCCTTCCACTACAAAACCAAGCCAAGAGGAGGAGCATATATGGTATTGGGAATGTGGCTAGTGACAATTGGACTCAAAAAATATGAATTATGATTCCTCCAAATGAAACAACTCAACAAAGTAGTTTGCGATCGAGACGGTTGAGCAAGCCTCGTGCAAAGAAAGTTGACATTCTTTCAAAAACACTACTTGATAATAGTGGGGATTAAGGTTCAAGATGACCCTAAACTACCGGGTGATAGTGGAGAGGTACCCATTTCCGAATGAAGTGGTTGGCGGTTCGACTCCTGCTGTGAAATCTTCTCTCTACTTGACAGAAAAAAAAACTAGCTACGTAGGTGGGAAGCCAAGATCCCACCCACTGCAAGGTAGGCAGTAAACCCCACCCTGCACCAAGAGGATTCTTGAGCAGGGTAGGGCCAACAGACTCAAATTCACGTCGGATTGCCCAACATTGGTTATTTGTTTATTTATTTAGTTAGTGGGGATTAGC
Organism: Polytrichum formosum; assembly: GCA_964035585.1. Lineage (NCBI taxonomy): Eukaryota > Viridiplantae > Streptophyta > Polytrichopsida > Polytrichales > Polytrichaceae > Polytrichum > Polytrichum formosum. The sequence continues at coordinate 20,790,797 of OZ037936.1, forward strand.
CATTACCCTAGGTTGATAGCATGATGGGGAAAATTTGTCCAATGATAAAGTAATTTGAAAAAAAATGGTTTAGGTAGTTTGTGAAACATTTTATGGAAAATGAGACATGTATAGGCACATAACATATCTTTCATACAAATCCATGTATCATAACTGGTTGAGTTGCATTCATTCACGATGGTTTAAGTATGCGATTTGAGCATTTAGGGTTTAGTGTAAGTCCTTTTAGTGTGCTAATTTGGGGAATTGAATTTCCTAAAATTTGGACATTTTATGATTATTTTCCTTCCATTAGGCAATTTGACGCATTGAATTCCAAAATCGATAGGCTTAATTTGTTTTCATTATTTTTCGCCCATCTTGCTATCAGGCTACGGTATGTCACGTTTTTGGATGGAACAAGGAGACATAGAGGAATCCTCAACCATATGTGGAGGGCATCAGCTAGAGCTCCATGTGTTATGTTGTATTATATAGTGGACAACATGCACCCATGTATGTAGTTGACATCATATGTGCAACCAATTGCAAGGATTAGTAAATAGCGGGAGTTCTGGCACAAGGTGCAAGACATGTTTGAAAAATTTGCAACAAATTCATGCACAACAAGAAAATGACATAGAACAAGGCACATGTAGACCCGAGCACAACATTGTGGAATGATATTGAAAACGCAATTTGGGGTAAATTTAAAGCGTTGATGTGGGAAAACATGAGAACATGGAACTCATTGAGCTCATGTGGCATAAACAAATTGGGACGGAATTGTATAAACGGGGTCATTTTATTTTGATTTTTTTGGATCTCTCCATATACATGGTTTCAAATGATGATAAGTGTATAGGAATTGAATGCAAGGGAAACCCTAAAATGAACAATGAAAGCGTCAGTTGCCAATGATAGATGGAATATCAAAGAGGTGAGGATGATAAGCATGAAGTAACAAAGCAATATTATGTTCCCATTTGGTGCCCATTCATGGTCAAGCATTAGTACTTGATCTACATATACATGCTCTCTTATTATTATTATTATTATTATTTTGGTGAGACAGAAGGCCGACAGGCCAACATCAGAGCACAGGAGGCAGTTGACCACCTGGCAAGTTTCTATCAAGTAGAGAGGAGATTTCACAGCTGGGAATCAAACCGCCAACCTCTTCCTTGAGATTTGGGTATCTCTCCACCATCATCCAGTAGTTTAGGGCCGATCTTATTAAAAGTTTTGGTTGTAGGGGTTGGGAGAGACCAACACGGGTGTAGACAATAGTAGGGAAGGATTGGGTGTTGATAATGACGGTGATGTGGATGAAAATTTCAAGGAACCAAAATCATCGTATTAAATATAATGGAATCCGAGTAGATATTGACAACGTGTATTTGAAAATTTGACGATAATAATGAATCACATGTTTTCTAATGCGGATGCTATTTTATTGTGGAATTCATGAGCTGCAAAAAGAGGGCATGGAAGCATAGGAAGAGTGTTGCCAAGAGGAAGTGGGATAAAGAATCTTGCTTCAACACAAAATTGACATTTCCAACAAAATGTTGCCATGGAGGGTAACATGGATGCAAAAAGATGAAGCATGTACCGATTTGTATTGTTTCACAATATGTAGTGTTGTGGTAACAATATCTCATGACAAACAAGGTAAAACATATTGTGTGACTACACCGAATATGATATTTAGTGTGACTTATTATTTGGATTTACATGGTGCTGTATCTTTTTTACTATTGGAATATTTTTTTACCAAGTAAAGTTGTCAATGTTCTATAATGTCCAAACTGTGAATTTAACATTTGTTGGTAAAATATGAGATGCATAGTAAATAGATATAGCATTGCGTAATTCCAAATAGTAAGTCACACTAAATATCATATTTAGTGTAGTAGCAACTTGTTTGTCATGAAGGTAACCATCACATGTGAGGAAACACATCCTACAAAAGAATTGGGTGGTCATCCAAATGGTGTAGGAAATAATCTAATGATGATTTGCATGAATGTAGACCATAGTCACATTGAGATTTTTTTTATTATCAATTTATGAGTTTTATTAATTTATTTCTGTCTATTTTTAAATATTAAAAAATTGGGTGTGTGGGTCTATAATTTGTAGCCAACATTATCTCCTTTTGTTTTCAATTCATGAAGTTGGTGAGTTTGCTACAATTTTGTGCTAAAAATGATTCAAATTCTAGTAAAATATGTTTCACTGGAACATTGACAAAGACACTTGATTGGGTTCGAGAGCCAAAAAATTTGGCTAATAATTTCACTATATACATTTTAGTGATATGTAGATGGAGATTGTACTTTGTTGGATGAAAGTAGTGAACTATGGATAGAGTTAGGTGGTTGGAACTATAATCATGGGCTTAGCGGCCCCTGGTTGGTAAGAATTGTCATCTTCCCCCTCTCACCTTGAGGATGCACATGGAGGAGAGAAAGGGACGTTTTTCTTGAATCGTTTGAGTGCAAAGCAAGAACTGTAGACTTGCCTCCCTCGACATATTAGCTACATGCGAGGTTGATCTTTTAACTTTCAAAGAATATAATTCTTCTTGAAGGGTGTGAAGCCAAGAGAAAAATTGTCGAAGGAGTGATTCCCAAAATTGAAACTGCTATCAAAATATTGTGTGGAGCATGCATGTATCGGTTTTTGGTAGAAATAAGAATGTGGTCATAGTTGAATGCGATTAGAATGTAATGTATATCCGGTAGTCACTAGTGTCAGTTTGTCTAAGTGTAGGAATATTAAGTCAATACACATTGACTTAGGGAAGGAGCGCCATGAATATAGTTTGACAACGATTGTTTGCAGCAATTAGTCATAAGCTTTTGAGCGTTTCCATTGAGAGATTGAGTAATCTATGTGATAGAATTATGTCTCAATATTGAGAGTATACAACGAGCATTGAAGTGTCAAAAAGATAAGTGGAAATTCTACTGTAAGAGTAAAACAATTAGCCCAAAATTGGTCGAGTGATGTAAATTGCGAGTGAAAAGAGGTGGCTTAGAACAATGAACAAATCCACAAGAAGTAGAAGAGAATCCATGTAAAACCATTGGCCAAAGAAGGTGATACAAAAGATGCTAAGGAGTTAGGGGTGAAGTTAAACTATAATTGAATAGCACTAAGAGAAAGAATCTAAAGCAGTTAGGACTAAGACGAAGCACAAGGGTTACTTGAGAAAGTAACCAATGGAGTGCAACTAAATCTTGTGATAGGCAGATTGAGTATTAAAGAGAAAGAAGGACAAGGGTTAGCATGAGAGAGGAACCCATTGACGATTGTTGAGACACTGTGAGAGGGAAGAGGAAGAGACATTGTGAACCTTATTTTTTGATTTTTTGATTTTTATTATAGTTGACATGAGAACTAAAGTCATTGGTGTGTGAGTGATTTTGGGCACTATTACCAACTGAGTGTGATGAGAGATAAGTATGACTAATTGAGTAGTTGTGGGGATGATAGATAGTGAGTTAAAATGTTAGCATAAACTTTGGATTATCATTCTTATTGAGGCATGAAGTAAGAATATTAGATTGATATCTAGTCTAGGAACTATGATCTATGAGAGTGAAGTGAAAGCTACCCAACTTAACTATGGTCTTGTGTGCTACCCTGGTTGTCGTTATGAATGTTGCAGGTTGTGCATGATAGTCAAGACTATAGCTTGACCTTGGTTTTAGTTATTAATTGCATAATTGTAAATAATAATTAAATATTGGAAGTAACAAATGAACAATTTGTCTTGCATTGGAATTAACATTGACCGATTAATGAAGAAACTTGTCATGATTTGAAGATGCATTGGCCAATGGTTACAAAGACTATTGTTACATTTTACAATGAGAGAACATAACCTTACAGGCCACAACAAAAGACAAGACTAAATGAGATATTGGAAGAGAGGTCATGAGGAGGGGAACCATTTAGACTATGGACAACTAACCGACTAATTCAACTATTAGTTAACTAGTTGCCTTTCGTAACTATAGTTGTTTGCGATTTGACCTGCCAAAAAATGTAGTTAACTATAGTTGTTTTAAATTTGGCCTGCCAAAAAATCTAGTTAACTATAGTTATATCTAGTTAACTAAATATTTAGCTAACCAAAGTTGAGTGCAACCTGTTCACAGAATTTTGTTGTAGTGTTGTAGTGTCACTAGTGCGTTATTTGTGTTGGTGGTGTACATGGAGGTTGTTCCGGAGCCCAACATTGTGAGTGATCGTGTAAAGGCGTTTCTTGATGATCCTTAGTGGCCCGAGCATATTGAAGACCCTCAACTAAAGCAAATCAAGAGGTGAACTTCTTCAAATATATAATAATACTTGGAAATTTTCTAGTTAACTATAGTTGTTCCCTAAAATGTATTGAAAAAAAATACAGTTCACCATAGTTATTTTGGCAATTGTCCAAGGTCTGGAACCCTTCGAGAGAAAGAGGAGTAAAAGACATGTCAATTGTGATTTTAGACATTTATTTTGTTTAATTGACAAATTGTAAGGTGACAAATGCCTATAACAAACACCAATCAAGCCTTTTTTGAGAGTATATACCATGGGTTTTGGTTATTTTAAGTCATAGAAAAACCTAACTGCATGGTTGTCATGGTTGGGGGACTTGAGGACATCAAGGTTCACAATGATTCAACACCTTCAAATATTCCAAGTTTGTTGGACAATCACGATCTTACCAATGATGACAAATTGCAGCCAATGTTTTTATATTGGTGTCCATTACGTGACATTCATAGACAACATTGTGATGATAAACCCAAATATGTCATGGCATCGGCATATAAGCTAGCATGGTCAACTGCAAGATCGGTTGCTATTTAGTAGTTGATTGCCAATTTATTAGTCGATGTAGCTATCTTTCAAATAAAATAGAATGATCTTGAGATCTAGTTTGTTGCAAAATTTTATATTTTTATATTTTTAATAATTATCAATTGACTAGTAGTGGCAATCAAGTAGTAGTCCAATCTAATTGGGCGCAATATCTAGCAATCCATTTTAGTAATTTCTCAGAATACTAGTAGCAATCGATTGGTTACATCCTTGGAACAATTTCTTTCTTTCTTTTCTTTTACCAGAGCTGACATTTGAATTACACGTCAAGGGATGTCTCTATCACATCTAGTGGGATGTGACCACTAGAGGCCACTTCATGTCCATTGCACATCCTTGATTGCAGCCAAGCCAAAGTGGTGCAAGCACAAGGAGAACCATGTTTGGAGGCACCGATGGGAAGTAAATATCTCATGGAATATAATGTATTCTTTATTTTAGGGCATGGTAGAATTAAATTAGGAATATTGCACGTAATAAGAAGGTGAAAAGATTGAGGTTGTCATGATGGCGTTTTTTCTTTGGTAGATGTTGGTATATAGATAGTAGAATGGATAGTTAATTGGGTATGGGAAGGTTGCATGTATAAGTGTCGTGTGAGAATTTAAAGCACTAAACAAAATGTTGCTTGTTGAGACATACAAAGATATTGAATGTGGTGGGTGTATGAAGTTGATAGCCTTAAATGCATGTGTAAAGAAGAAGATAGGAGATGGCGTAGTGACAGTAAGGTCATGATCAAAATATGGCCAAAAGTTGCACCCAAAGGTTGGCATATTGTAACTTGGTGAAAGTTCTCCCAAATTGCACAAACGAACTCTGCCATGTTCCAAGTGAAGGGGTTGAGGGGATGAAGAGTGAGACAAAGAATATGGAGGGTATCACCATCCCAAGGCCAAATCACATGTTGGAGTTGTTCATGAACAATTGTAGTGAATCCATATTTATGTCTTAGAGACTAGGGTAGGGAATTTTAATGTTGCCTTTGACATGAAAATGCAATAGTGGTGATTGTATTTCACGAGTCATTGTCTACATGCATGGGGGGTTAATAGGAATGGATCACATAAAACAAATATCAGTTAAGAATATATAATTTAAAAATAATTCTCAATACTTAGGGCTTCTGCGGGGTAAAACATTGTTATGGCACAATTATGCATGTCTAACTATGGCAATCTATATAAAATCCATTGGCAAACACCCGGTTGGAAATGTCACAACATATGTGTATCATAGAGGGGGTGATTCTTGAAATCTTGTCTCCAACAATTATGAATATGGATCTTCATAAAGGTGGTATTGGCAAAACTTAAAACGTAACCACCCAATGACCACAACACACGTGGTATTGAAAATCATGTCCCTTGTAAATGAAGAAGAGGTTGGCAAGTAGGAAGCTCAAACGTGGAGGATTTCAATTTGACAAGTGAATATAAATTCTAATCCTCTCCAAACATAAGTAACATTTAAAGGTTGTTGTAACACAACTAACACTAATGAGAGCATTTTATGAATCATGGATGAATACTATTAAGTTACTTCATACATTCTAGGCATGATGATGTAGGGGATAATTAGTAAAGTGAGCTCCAAGTAAAACCTAGTTGTTATTATAGTCATTTGATTGTTGTGACATACCCTTCCGGTATGTTTTTTGTGACTAAAAATTGGGCTAAATCACTTTCTTGTGGTACGGGATACGGACAATTCATTTTCTAAGTACAATCTTCTCCAATTAGTGCTGCCACAGTTAAAATGGCGTTGGAAGGACATTAGCTTGCACATTGTATCTTGTGCAGTTTTCAGGTTTTAGTTGCTTCTTGGTACTTCTTCTTTACAAGTCTTTGTATAAGGTAGAAATACCATAACCCGTGAAAATAAGGTGATTCGCATTGAGGATATGGTCTTACAGTCATGAGATAATTTTCCAAGACAGACGAGAAGGATTCATGAAGAATGCAAGTTGTTTCATATTTTTTTGCCTTGTACAAAAAATGCTACAATTTTTCAAAGTGGGAAGTTGTCAAACCCCCTACTCGTTCACTAGATTCTGCTCACACCGAACACGGTAATCCACATTTCCATACATAACATCACCTAAACCGGTTAACTCATGAGTACATTAAACATGATTAAATTTGGCTAAACTAAGTGTACACGCATTGAAGTGGCCAACCTCCTGGTCCGAGACGACCCTAAACTACTGGATGATGGTGGAGAGATACCCAAATCTTAAGGAAGAGGTTGGCAGTTCGATTCTCGGTTGTGAAATCTCCTCTCTACTTGACAGAAACTTGCCAGGTGGTTAACTGCCTCATGTGCTTTGGCGCTGGCCTGTCAGCCTTCTGTCTCAAAAGAAAAGAAAAGTGGCCAGCCTCACCATGATCAGTTTCAAAAATGACACTTCACTATTCTAATGGTAGCCTACTGCACGGGTAGAGGGTGGTTAACCGATTTGGGTATTTCTACGTTAAATGTTTGAATTGAAAGACCAACCTACACTCGTGTGGCATGTGGCTCTCTTTGGTTCATTACCAAGGGAACCAGATTGCTCATAAGCAGAGTGCAACAAAAAGACCTTTAAGCATACTAAAGTGACAGAGTAACATCCAAGGCCGTCATCAGAAGACTGTCACATAGGGTGGCCACACCGGGGGCTCCAGCCGAGGCCCAACCAGCCCGGCCGATGCGCCCCCCCGGAACATGGGCCGGCCATCCAGGCGGGAAGCCGGGGCACTAGGGACACCGTCCCAAAGGCCCCCGGCTTCCCGCCTGGATGGCCGGAGTATACTCCGGGGGGGCCTGCACAGGCCGGGCTGGCTGGACCCCCCCAGTGTGGCAGCTCTAACAAGAGCCGCCGAAGCTTCTTGTTGGTTTGTACTGATTGGCCTCGTATGGTTAATTTACTGGAAGACTGCACCAATAGATGGCTTATCTAATGCTCTTCACATGTTTACGAGATGATAAGTATAAGTTGTGATGAAATGGTGGTTTCAAAGGGGCCTTTTGATTCTGTATGAAATCAATAACCTTAAGGCTTAATCAGACTCCTTGAATGAGCTATCGTTGCATATGCAGATTGAATGACCTTGTTTGAAATCGTGACATACTCAGATGATGAAACGAATTGGGATCAGGATGAGAAAAGCTTGGAGTATAGAAGTCTGCAGAACTTCTTGATTACTGTGTGTTCAATGGAAGAGGGTTCAAAATTAAGAGTAGAAATAAAAAGACAAGTGAAGATTTTACATACAACATTCCAGCCTGGAGAAACAAATTGGCTCATATTAATTTCTTAGGGATGAAGAATGGAGTTAAGACAAGAACCTTTAAAATCAAGAAAAGGTCCATGACAAGAGCATCTCTCTCTCTCTCTCAACTCAAAGTGAAGATTTTGTGCTCATTAAATGGTCAGAGAAGTCCCCCCAATTAATATCACCAATGAACCTAGAATGCTTCCCATATTTTGAACACATACTTAGTGGTCAATCTCTTTATAACACATTTTTTTTTGGTATTCGTTCTTGGAGCCACATCCAATCACATAGCACTCAAATATAGGTGTTTGATTAAGATAAGTAACCGAATTAGACATGTCTACCTTAATAAAGAAAATATTGACATAGAACATGGATCGGTACCATCCACAAAGGAATGTTGCATACAACCCAAATAATGTCAACACTTTGAGTTTTGCAATGTACGAAACGAAGCAACTCTTGAAGTTGAGTTTGTTAGTACTTGCCGCACCGATGAGGTGCTTTTAGAAGCCAACTTCTCTCGCCTCCGATGGAAGTCGTCTCCATTATTTTTTCCTTTTACTCATGAAAGTTCGTTTCCCAGTTTCCGGATTTTTGGGTGCGAGTGGGGGAGCGAGCTTTCTCTTTCGATTCTATGAAAGCACTTCGATTCAAAAAACAATCAATATAAACAACCTCCACATGTGAAGTTGGGGGCTCTTTCGTGTGTAAAGGTATTAATTGGTTTGTACCTATTGGAAACCCAAATGGGTTCTATGGGATGAAACCTAGATCGCGTATAGACGATGTAAGAATGTTCTAGAGTATGCCCATTATGGACCTACATACCTCGGAGCCTAGACGCCCCTTGAGACGCCTTTCCTTCCGCTTTTCCCAAAAGTTTTGTACACTCAACCATGATGGAGGCATGGGGGCATGGTGGCATGGGGGTCCACAATGCCCCCCCCCCACGAACCCAAAAGAAAAAGAAAAAAGAAAAAGAAAAAGAAAACAAACCAAAGGAAAAGGAGGGTGATTGAGGGCTTTGCGTTTCTTGAAAAACTATAGGCAACAACATTGTTGCATTGCTAGAAAGATGCATGTCAAGAAGCGATTGAGATTTGCAATTTTCGGAGTGGGTCTAGGTGGACGGACATAGAGGAGGAAAATATAGTTTGGAAACCACATATGTAAGATGTGTTTAACAAAGAATATGTGTGTGTATGAGCCTTATGGTTGGACACCAGTGTCCCAAATAAATCAGAGCTTCCTTAATGATTGGTTTAGTGGTTGTAAGTGCTCGAAAATAGGAACCAACTTCGAACATCAGAGCGTGTACAACATATCGAGATAATCTCCAACTTACAAGTTTTTCCCTCTCTTTGACAAAACGTAATAAAACATAGTTTTGATGAAATGTAGACTATCACTTCTACATGGCCAATCCGAACATTTAATCCAATCACCTTCCTATTCGAAAAAATCCTCATACTTCAACATAAATCACATTAACATTTTTTGAACTCACACCACGCAACTTTCATTGTTGTGAATTACTATGTGGAAGTAATTCAATGTTTGTAAATAGACATTCCAACAATATTGAACTTGAAAATATGTCAAGAATTTACCGTATTTAAAAATTGGGTCCGATTGGTGGGACACAATGAACGTTAGCTCAATGCCCATAAAATTGGGGACTCTCAATTGCAAGGTCGACGAGTTTCGTGAGCTATGCGAGGATTGTTTAACCTTATTCTTTATTTTAAGCAAGCCGAAATGGGAGCCACTTTACAAATGAACCTTATGGCGGGACACCAATGTCCCATAATACATTGGTTAAACCCTAAAGTCCATGTCGACGTCAAAAATGATCAGCTGAAGGTGATCAAAGCGGCGTTGAGATTATCTCGACGTCTTGTATACGCTTTGATGTTCGAAGTTGGTTTTCATTTTCGATCACTTACAACCACAAAACCAATAATTAAGGAGGCTCCGATTTATTTGGGACACTGGTGTCCCACCATAAGGTTCAAATGCATAAACTCCCATACCCAACATTCACATTTTACATAAGGGGAAAACCGGTAAGGTATGTGGGTGTGATTCAATAGGTTTTTCTTGTTCTCCATCTTTTATTGATCAAATTCAGGTTTTCAAAGTCATGTTCCATTAACAAATCTACAACCAAACATCAACAAGAACCAAATTGAAAATTGGATCTCCTTTGTTGTACTTTAGTTTATTTGAAGTGCAAGTCTAATGGTTCCTTATTTGATTGCATGGGTCCTCCCAATTGTGTTTACTTTTGAGTGTGGAGCAGTTGATAAAATTTGAAGATGCAGTCTGATCTCATTTTAACATGTGGCTTTATGGTGTTTGTTCTTTGATCCTCCCCTACCCATACACCAAATCAAATGTAGGGGTCCTATTAAGAAAAGTAATAAAATAACACCCACATACCTTATATGGATAGTAGCATATTGATAGTAGCATTTTCAATCATACCCCACAACCCATTAGGGTTTTTAGGGAGTTTAACAACAAAGTTTCAATATGTCCTTAACATGGCAAATGCATGTTAACAAAATCATGTCCACTTGGTGTTGGAAATCTAACATGCCTCCAATGTCTTAAAATCATGTTAAGCACTACATTGTTTCATTAGTTCATCCATTTCTTAATTTGCTTGGAATCCTCATCATTTTCAATCCACTTTTCCAAACACAACCATATTGATTATGAAAAAGAACTCGGGCATGTGTAAAGTGTGGTTTACCCTTTGCTAACTTATAGTGTTGCCCCCATTATATACCATCATGCATGAAAATAGTTTGCAACGTTAGTTACACTTGAATTTTCAATTATTCACTATGTTGTTAGCCTTTTCACATGTACTTGTGGGCAAGGGATAAATTGAAAGCTATTAAGAATGTGAGTCGCTTTCTAAGTTCAAGAGTCCATGGAGAAAAGCCCAGGGCCCACTCTTCATACCTCGTGCAAACCAATGTGAGTGTAGAAAGGGGTATAATTTGAGGCACTAGTGCACATAGTATTACGTAAGGGGGAAACATGTTGTTTTTCTCCAATGTGTACAAATGAATAGGCTACTAAGATTTTAAAGTAAAGGAAGATGTACAAAAAAAAATGGGTCGTATAGTTTGAAGATTACTATGAGGCACATCCTAGGGTGAAAAACATTCTTTAATAAATTCCATAAAGGAAAGTGGAAGTGGATTGTAGACATATTAAAAACCTATATATCTCATGGTTTATATCTTGTTTTGTTGTGGAGGCATTTGTTGCACATGAATCTAATACCATTAGGATGTATACATTTGTCTTTCTCTGTACATTTCCTATATACAAGGGGCTTTGTTTCATAGTCAAGCACACGTGTCATTTAAAGTTCCAATGAAAAGTGGCCAGGGGATGGACTCTTCATTGGAAACTTAAATGATGTGTGTGGGTCAATATGAAACTAGACCCCATATAAACGAAATTTTATAAAGAATAACAAATGCATGTGTCCTAATTGCATGCTAGAAATTGGACTCACGTATTTACACTAAGCTTTAGATTTAAATGTGATAAATGCATCCACTAAATATATAAAATATAAATAATGCATTAAATAAACCTTTATTACTTATAGATTCCACTTTCACTTTCCAGTGAGAAAGTCATTGAACATTTTTCATTCATAGCACGTAACTGAATGATTGCATCAAGCAAACAAAGACAAGATCAATAACTTAACCACAACCCATAGAGAAAATCTTAAGTTTGTAAAAACCTAGAACCCAAATGCAAACCCTAGCAAGAATGGACACTGTAGTCATTGATGACTACTACTATATGACAACAATGGATGATGTGATTGGATTGGACTAACACATCTATCGTCAACTTTTTCTTAGGGCCCCCTTTTGTACATCTACCTATACTTCAAAATTTAATAGCCTTTTAAAATGTACAAACTAAAGAAAATTAATACCTCAAATAATACGTCTTCTTAAACCCATGTTAGTTTGCACATGATATAAAGGGTCCACCAACCAGGGAAGAGTGGAACCACCGAGGAGAAAACATCAAAAATCGATGTGAAGAGAAAATCATCTATAAATTAGGTTGTGCTCTTGGTGTCTGTAGAAAGAGCATGAACATATCTACAACATATATTTTGTTGTTTTTTTTATGCATACCAAAAATTCAATACTCTGTGAATATTTACCATTTAATAATGAGTATTAATAGCTTAAAAAAATTGAAGCACTCTAAATTTCAACCCAAACATCATATATGCATTTTGGCAACCTACAATGAGGGTGGGTGGGCGCCAATGTAGTTACTGTTTCAAAGTTCCAAAACAACCAACTATTGATGGCCGCATGTTGAGCATACAATTTGGGGATGGCCTAGGATATCACTTCATATGCATGGGTGCATCAAGGCGGGATGATATGGGTCCAAAACTAATAAATAAAAGGGCCAAGATAATTTCTACCCATACTAACTTGCAACCCACAATATTAAGTGTGAACAATGCAATTTGTAGCAAACTATAAGGAAACATTCATAAAATCCTAACATGATATTGTCTTGTAAGGGTATGTGTAGAGCGGGTGAAAGTTCTTAGGAAATAAATACTTTCACTAGATATATATAACTACATTATACTTCAATGTGCTTCCACTTTTAATCAATGAATAGGATGACACACTTAATTTAGTTGAATCGGACACCTATACTTAAGTGGTAAGTGGTTTGGTGTGGCTCCAAGAGCCGCAACCAAAAAAAGACATGTCTTTGCAAAAGATTAGACTGTGTGCTCAAAATCTAGTAACCATTCTAATCTCAAAAGTCAACATAAATCATGAAAGATTCATATACGACCATTTAATAAGCACGAGAATATTCACTTTGATAATAGATAAGATATTCATATATATTGCTCCAAAAATTGTGAGGAAGTGGCTACGGGCTTCATTTCGATTTGCTAAGCATCTCGTATCAACACGTGTGTTTCATATCCTAGGAGAGAAGTGGGCTTAGGCGGAAGATAAAGTAACCATTTAAGGCCCACCTACCTATTCCAACGTGGCATTTGTAGTGGAGCATCCAAAAAGGTGAAGAGGAAGCACCTTATCGTACGTTTGTGCATTCTTCAATGCTCATTGATGAATGAACATTGGAGCTAGTAGAGGGGGATAGCCAATCTCGGAGCACCAAAAGCGGTTCAATAGATAGGACCCATGTTGGAGCAAAAAGAATAACGTCATCCTCCTTTGAGTGATGTCACATGCGCCTCAGCTTCATCGTTTGCTAGGCACATGGCCAATTGTGTTGTGGTTCCTATGTGGAGGGCTTTCATTGGCCACAACTTATATTCCATGACTACTTAGCACCATGGCGGCCTTAGGGCCATTTCACACATGAGGCCAAGAGCCGTGACCTTGTAATGGTGAGGACCCTTAACTCTCATCCAAAGGCCGTACCATGGGTGTTGGGAAGCCGTTTTATGTAGTCACGGGCCCTCAAGCATAGTGTGAAGTGAGAATGGACCATGTTGCGGGACCATTGCATATTTTGTTGGCGGAAAAAGAGGGGGAGGATTTGGTTTAATATAATATGTCTCAAACTCTATCAATTTGAGAGGATTACTTGGTGGTGTTTGTCTGTCATGGAATATGTTATGGAATTTGCCTTGCATTCTTTCATGAAATCTGTCCTGCTGAAAATAATATTAAAAAAAGTCATGGTCTCCCGGAATTTGCGTCAGGCCACCTCTTGGAGGTGGGGCTGATGAAAATTCAGGGAGACCATGAAACCTTATCCATAGTCCGCCATGTAGGGTTCCATGTACACTTTTCATCCATGAAGTCTTCTTTGGGCATTTAGGCCTTCACCTTCGTGTGTGAAGTGAACTTGGATGATCTCCGCCCTTTTGACCAATGAGAGCTCTTAGATTGCAATGGTCACGGGCCTTCAGTCTTATGTGTGAAGTGGCCCTTAGAACATCTGTTTTATGAATGAAACTTAAATCTTTAAATGACATAACATCACAAATCATGTGATCATCGCTCCCATTTCACAACGGGCAACCCTAAACTTAGCCCGGGAATCCTCACAAGTTGATTCTTGACATCTTGACACGGTGGCAAGCCTAACCTTGCATTTGGTGTCGGGCCCCACGTGGCCGGCCGGCAAGCATGTTGGCGATTAAAAATGAAATTAACCATGAGGTTTTTTGGTATAATACACCCTAAACTCCGTAGTATCAACCTCCATAATGTCACTCACTCTCTAATATCCCGTACCCCTAGTGAACAGATGTGCGTAGTTCAAATCTCATTCTTATTGTCACCTTTCTCTCCCTTATATCACAAATTTTGTCATTAATGCAAACCACGAAAGAAGTCAACCCACACCCTTGCATTGCGCCATGTGTCAATATGTGGAGTGTCACCTTCTTTTTCTTCTTATGCCACTTGTTGAATGTTGGTGCATGCATCCGCCACATCGCCCGGGAAGGCGAAGCGGAGTGGACCACACCACACCATTTAATACGTTGAACTTTGTGTTATTCCATAGTGTCACATACTACACTAATTCACTAGTATCACGCATCCATGTTAACACTACAGAACTCCATAATATCCCGTGCACTTTGGTTGCCACAAGTGTGATGCTACGGAGTTTAGAGTGTAGGGAGAACATTATTTCTAATCTAGAGAGAAAAACCCCATGTACATTCACCCTTGCAAAGTGAACGATACTCATGTTGAATATTGTTCTCCCTCTTTAGTATGACACGTTTGGGAAACGCAAAAAATGTCGTATTATCGAGGTGTCGTCTTCTCGTTAATATGACAAATAGCGTAAAATTGTCGTACTATCGAGGGAATACAAAAACATAAGCAATATGAGCTTAAAAACATATACAACGAGTTTAAGCAATATAGATTGTATGAAATAATAACTTATAACTCTAAACAAATACAAATACTCTCAAGAACTCTTGAAATAAGAGTTCAAAGATCTCTGGTGTTGCCTACCTAAGTTAGCAACTATTATCTTATCTAAATTCCCTACTAGCTTTTGAAAACTAATAATTTCATTAACACCAAAATGTAAAGAGTTGTCTAATAAGACATTAGACAACAATGATGCATGACGTTTAGCATCACTAAGCTTTATTGTAGGTGGAACAACACCATCCACATCTACTGAATGCATATCAACATTAAGATCAAAGCCTTTTGCATAATTGATTCCCAAAGCAACATCCACCAATTCATCAGTACTTAATTCTAGCTCAGTAATCTCTTCCCCTTCCATCTGAATGTAAGACTCGATTGACATCTCATCATCATCCAATCGCAACTTTGAAATCAAAGCACCAAGTTCATCTGATTCTTCTCGCATTCTATTCTTCTCCCTTTCATCAACTAGGGCAAAATCAACATTCCATGTTGTAGGTAATATACGCGCCATCCTCCAACAATTCCTGACTATTTGTGCATCCAACTCACTCCATACTTCATAACTCCACATGATAGCTTGTCTGATGTTGGGCACCACCTTCCTTAAGTCCTTCAATGTAGCATCATCATACTGTGACAAAACCCACCGCAAAAGTTTATTTTTGTATTGAATTTTGAAAGATGCTATTATACCTTGATCTAAAGGTTGAACTACGCTTGTAACATTGGGAGGAAGGAATACCAATGTCATGTTGCTCAATTCCAAGGTTGAAAAATCACGAGACTTACCAACTTTGGCAGAGCTAACAACATGTGAAGATGCATTATCCAAAATCATAATCACCTTTCGATTTTGGCCTTTGAACTGATTGTTGAGCTGCAAAATCCAAGCTTCAAATATATCCCCCTTCATCCAAGTTGTTTTATTTGAGTGCCACCGAACATACTCATGAGGCTGCCACCTTCCAAAACATCGTGGTTGCTTAGACTTATAAATCACAAGCAACTACAACTTATCAGTCCCAGTTGAATTAACAGCAAGAGCAAGTGTTACATGCTCCTTCTGTAACTTCCGACCCTTCACCTTCCTTTGTGCTAATGTTTTATTAGGATGTGCTCTAAAATACAATCCAGTCTCATCCATGTTGTAAACATCTTCGGGCTCATAATTTGACAAAAGAATAGGAAGTTGGCTTATTGCTTGGGCAACTCCATCAGCATCACCATCACCACTTTCACCATGTAGACACACTTTGTACAATAGTGTGAGGATAATTGAATACAATGTAATCAAGACATGATCAATACTTAGTGTGGCCTTCCAAAGATAAAATGAGGACTTGCATGATCAAATAATAAAAATGAAACATATTCAATGTTTACCTTGCAATAGTGTTCCTTTTCTTGAAATTTTCCAACCAACCATTTGAAATCTTGAAGTTTTTGTACTCTTCAACCTTGATTGGATCATTTGCAAGTTTTGCCACAAAAGATTCCCAAAGAATTGTAGCCTTTCGCATGAGCATCTCATCACTCAGTGCCCCGTCTTTACTTCTCACCTTTTACAAAATTAAAAAGATCAAAATTACTTGAAATGAATACAATTCCACCAAAAAAAACAAAAAACTTCAGGCTATGCTTAGGAGATGGAACATTCACCACATGGATCAAGAAGCGAGATTGGAGCAAGACTAGTTTGGAGTACTGCAAGATTGAATTGGAGACTGCAAGAATGCAAGAGAGTGCACAAAGATACTATCTTACCCATGTACAAGGCAACATACTAGGTAGGAGGCCACTCTAACCCTAACCATGTCCATTCTACACTAGTAACCCTAATTATCATTAAGTTCCCAATCATAAGTGAAGTTCTCAAGTAGTTCCCAAGTGAAAATGGATGTATTCTAGATGTACATAACATGGATGAAAGGAATTTTAGCATTTATTCCCTCTTTAATATGACAAAATGGAGTTTCTAAATGTCGTATTATCGAGTGTCGTAGTCGTATAAAAGAGGGAGTTTTGAACTAAAAAGTTTGGTCGCACAAAAATGTGTCGTAATATCGAGGGTGTCGTATAAACGAGTGTCGTACTAACGAGGTTAGACTGTAGTATGTAAATCGATTTTGAATGAAAGATTTTTATGGAGCGGGTGTTGTGTTTGTGAACACACACTCAATCTTGTTGTGTTTGTAAACACACATTCAATCTTGTTGTGTTCCATCATAAGTCTTCTTGTTGTGTTTTCACTTTAAGTTTTTTGTACTTGGTTTTTGCAATGGTATGTATTTTTTATACCTTTTTGTTGCCATGTTTTTTCCCACAACTTTTGCATTGCATACATTTTTAAATTAATTGTTTTAATTAAAAGAAATATAGACTACAAAAAATTACAATGACATGGGCATTATAAGTAATGGTAGGGTGCAAAAAAATAGGCCATTTTAGAAAATTATGTAATTATAGGGAGCTTTTAATTCGTGCCTTGGAGGTAAATAGCCCCTAAACAAATACCCCTCTGCCGCACGTGGTACACGAAACTCCTATAGAGTGCCCCCCCGTGCCTGCCAGAATATCTGAGTGTTCTTGTAAAGCATGTTTTTCTAGCTCGGCCCAGAATGAAGCTTTGTGCAACCATTCATCAAAAACCACATCAGAAAATGATGATATAGGGGACCACAAAACATCCCTAGCATAGATGGAATTGTTCCACAATTTTAGCCAAGAAACCTTGTAATCAGGATCAATAACACAAATACCAAAACGGTGTAATTTTTCTTACATCATTTCAATAGTAAGAAACTTGTCATAGTGAAGTTGAATTTGTCCAAGAAATGAAGGACATGATCAGATTCAAACATATCTTCAAATATATCATTGGCCTTTATCCAATCAGCAGACCATGAAATAAGAAGATCACGAGTATTTTGAGAGAGACATGTCTCATTGGTTAGAGACAAATAATATACAAGATCTCCATCTCGGTAGCCATTAAAAATTTGCCTTTAAACTTAAAAATGTCAATCTTCAAAGCAGGACGAACAATGGGTATTGCAACCATACAACAAAGAGGCACACTAAAACGAACTACTTGTAACTCACTAATGATAGCGCTAGCATTCACTTTTCGTTTGGTCATAATATCATAAATATTAGCCTGATAGGAAGGAGTATCATCATCTTCAGAAGCTTCGACAACCTCATTATGGAAATATGAAGAAACAACATCATCATGAATTTTTTGTTTGTCATTCCTCTTCTTACATCGAATAGTCTCTCCAATCTTAGGTTGAATACAAATTAAAATAGTTGTATTAGAAAGTTATGATTCACGATCATCAACATTTGTAGAAGGAGGAGAATGTTGGGTCTTCAAAATTTTCATATTTCCAACCTAAAAATGCCAAAGAAAATTTTAGTATATATAATAGATAATAAAAAATAAGTCCCAATATATAATAATAAAATAAAATAAAAATGAAAAATAAAGACATCTGAACATGATGGAGTATAGTGGTAACAACCTACCTAATGAGAGTGAATGTAAAGTTCATATAATACAATAAAAATATAATAATATAAATAACCCAAAAATAAATAAAAGTAGAATGGGTAGGGGTAGGCACTTAACGCCCTACCTAATGAGAGGCAATTGAAGGTGTATGTAATGATAAAAAAATAACATAAAATAATTTACAAAACCAAAAAAACATATGAAAATTGAAAGGGAAGAAGTAGGGCGTTAATGCCCTACCTAATGAGAGGCAACTGAAGGTGTATGTAATGACTAAAAATAAAATAAAATAATATTTTAAAATAAAAAATATATGAAAGTTAAAAGGGAAGAAGTAGGGCGTTTACGCCCTACCTAATTAAAGGCAACTGAAGGTGTATATAATGATAAAACATAACATGAAATAATTTACAAAAATCAAAAACACATATGAGAGTTGAAGGGGAAGAGGTAGGACGTTCACACCCTACCTAATGAGAAGAAACTCAAAGGTTGTATAATGAAATAAAAATATAAAATTAATAATAATAAAACATTTTTTGGACTATTTATGGCATGTTTGGCAAATAAAGGATTTAAAGTCTAGAACTATCCTAGAATGAGTTACAGTCATGGGAAAAAAAACAATTTTGGAAGTTTCTAAAATTTAGGGTATGGATAGATTGTGTAGAAATCTACGATGTCGCCAATTTCAATACTTTTGAAAACTGATCATAATTTTATGTTTGAAGAAATAAATCTAATTTTTTTTTGTACAAGTACACAAGTTGATGATGTCTATGTACAAAAAATTCAAACAGATTTTAATTTGAGAGGCGTTAGGTAGACTCTACCAAAGAATTGTCAAATCTATGAGTTTTGGATATTTTATTTTTTATTTTTTATTTTTCTTGGTTTGATTAGATCTCTTTGTGCAGAATTAAGTCGGGGTTGACAGGGTAGGGTGTCATCAACAACAACTTAAGTTGGCTTGATTTTTCATATATTAATATTTTTTAATATTTTTATTTTTTAAAAGGCTTGTTTGCTTCAACACTGTGTACTTTAGTTGGGGTCGCAGGGGTAGGGCATTAACGCCGTATCTCTTTGACCTCAACTACTGTCAAAACAATGGTTTCCAATGGGTTTGCATCTCTGCGGTTGTTTTGATATCAGTTCATGTCGAAGAGGTAGGGCGTTAACGCCCTATCCCTGCAACCCCAATTGATATAAGAATTGCCACCTTTAAGATGCATTTCACTTATACTGGTTGCGGTCAACAGAACATCTGTAGACATGCAAAAGCAGCTTGGATATATTTATGCAGACTTAAGTTAGGGGTGATGGAGTAGGGAATCATTCCTTAGATGTGGACTTTCATTCATGGAAGTCCAATCTGTAGTTGATCATCGCATTGCCGGAACAACACTACAACAATCCAAACCATACTAGGCAACTGTGCCACCACATTGGACCAATGCCCATGGAGGCTATGCCGTTCGGCTTCGGGTGGGTTTGGCCGGCCATACCGTCTCACCCATATAAGCCTCTAGGATTCTAGATAGGGCCCCTAATCCACCGTCAAGTAACTTTTTGTCTCTCCCAACACTTGGGGCCAAGTAGACATTTTCCCGTAGCCGTTGGGGCTGTAGCCCCCAGTAGCTTCAGACCTCCATAATTTCTTCATATGATCTTTGATGCTAATAAGTGACCACTTCTTCGTCATCTACGTTTTACGTAGATATCGATGGACTACTCACTTACCCCATTTGGGCAAGTATTGAGGAAGTTATGCATGTTCAAACCTTGACACTTTCGGGAGCCACTCCCAGGCCACTGCTATACTAGGGCGCTGTCTCGGGAGAGCGCCCCACCCAAATTGCCATATCTTCTAGCTCAGACCTCCAATTGAGGTGTTCTTGAGCATTCTAAAATTGGCACGTCATAAGTTACGGATAATTTATGGTCTTACCCTCGGGACTCCTAGTCCATGGGTGGGAGGCGTTCCCAACGCTCGGGCCCTCATCCACACTAGGATCACTTGGACCATCTCACCAACGGCGCCACAAGTTATGGGTGTCACTTCGGGGTCCTCCTTGTACTCATGGTGTTTCGAGCACTCCTCATAGAGAGGTACGCGATAGGAAGGGTCCGAGCTCTTTGGTTCCACCAAACATAAATTCAACCTACCACCGGGTGGTGATTGTGACTCTCATCGACTTGATAAAGTGAATTGCTTCATACCTCGTTCCAACATCCGGACAACTCGTCAACGCATAAAGGAATCGTTGAGTTCTGCAGGGCATGGTGTGGCTCATACTACATCCATGTTAGAGATTAATTTGTCTTGATTCCAAGTGGCACATTGCAAGATTGCCATCAAACTCGGCCAAACGATGTGAGGCACTACAAGCCATTATAGGGACTATGTGCAATGCCAAAATCGGGACTGGCAATCATGGCACACCTGCTCCAACATACAAAGGGCACTACAAGAAAAACGATCCTTTACAACTTGTCCATAGTGACTTAAATGGTCCATAACGACTTGTTTCCACAAGAATTGAGTCGTTCTGGACCATTTAAGTCACTATGGACAAGTTGTAAAGGACCGTTTTTCTTGTAGTGGGGCTTACGAAGGAATTTCGCTCTCCCAACAATGTGGAGTATGAATTTTGGTTTGCCCTGATGACATCAAGCGTTGTGTGAGTGGCAGTAAGAAGAAGTATGTGTTGGATTGGCCTATATTACCCAACACGTGGCCGGTGAAGATAGGTAGCAATCTATCGAGAGAGGAGATTTTTGTACTTGAAGACACCGGATTTCAACTACAACAAAAGGGAGGCATTGTCCCCTTGTCGTAGGCTTTCAACAATTGTAACCCTCCCCATCCCTCGCTCGCATTTTCGTATGCCACCGAACCCGGACGCCCACCCTACATTCGGGTTTAGAAAGACAGTGCGTCGCAATCCAACAACACCGGCGGCAGATCACAAAAACAAATGGGAGAGCACTGGACTCATGGACGGTTACTATGTGGTTGGGGTCACTGCCATTCCTTATCCGGGCTTTGGAGTGATAATCAACATTGTCTCCAAGGAGGATATATCATATACCGTGTCACAATTGGCGACATCCCGCATTGCACATGCCCGGATTTCACGAAAATGTCCTCTCATGCATTGGGAAAGAAAGGCAAATAGGTGTATTGCAAACATCTTTATTATGTGTTTAGATTTTTGTGCAAGGTGGATTACGAGAGTGACAAGTTCATTTATGCATATATATATACCTACAACGAGATCATGCGACTACTTGAACTTGTTGGTATTGTAGAGTTTGAGTAGTATTGCAAGTGTTCTATTAAGCCGCATGTATAAGAATGTCAATAAATGACATGTATTCGTTTGAATTGTTATAATAAAAATCAACAATGGACCAAATGTATTCCAAATGATCCATGGTAATACGCCTCCTTCATTCTTGCTTCATTTAAAATGTTTCCAATTTACAATTGAAAATATGCAATTAATGTACCAAATTTAGTTTATGGACCCTAAACCCGTGCACCTTTACTAAATTTGGATTCATTACTCATGTGTTACCACTCTCTATTATGTGTTACTGCTCACCACTTACTGCTCATTGCTCATTGCTCATAAGATAGCTTCCCTCCACCTAGACCCTTCACATGCAAGCGTTACTATATTTAAATCACGATGTTGGCCTCATCTAGATCAACAATGACCCTCTCCATGGCTAAGAACCCCATGTCTTGGGTTTGGAGGAAGCTAAGCTAGAATGCGTTGACTTCAATCAAATTGTCATAATATTTCAAGTGCATTCAAATTGCGCACATCCAAGTCCTTGGAAGGGTTGAAACCGAACAAACATTCAACTCATTATTGTACCTCAAATGCAAGCTTTGAAATCGTCTCATGGTTCACCTCGGCCTTGTGGTGAGGATATTCGCTACCAAGCAAACCTTCCCTTACCAGCAAGCAATTGCAAATCAGAAGGAGCCAAAACTACAATACGGAGGGGAGGAATGAAAGCATTGTGAGTTGTAGTGAAGTGTTACCTATTACAAGTAGTTTCTAATTTTTTGGCCTAGTTCTGTATGCTTTTACAAGTGAGGCACCAAGCAACTCAATATGTAGAGCATTGCAATAATAAGCAGTAGGGCAAATATATATATATATGCCAAGAGCTCACAATTTTGAGCATCTACTTGCACTTTTTGAAGGTAACATGAAAAAAAGGGTTCAATGCTTATTTGCCTCTAAAGTTCATGTTGAGTGCCTGAAGATGTTTTGTCCTTCCTCCTAACATGCTAATTTTTACACTAACATGCTAGTTGTAACCAACACTTTAACCAATTTAGCCTCTTTATGGAGTCTATTTGGATTAGTGGTATGCATGATTGGCTTACCAAATTAGCTCAGACACATTTGCAACAAAATTTAAAATCGTATGAATTTGCTACAAATTTTTGAAGTCACTTACCTCTAGACCCTAAAACACCACTTCTTCAACATGCAACGGCTCCCAAAACCGTCCCAACACTCGCCTAAAACTACTTCCATTTTCACCCAAACCCAACCCCGCTCTATCCCAAAACCGCCCAACATTTTGCCCAAACCACTCCCACACTAAAACCAACTCTCCACCCATAAAAAACATTGAGCTCTTATAACTTTTGCATGTGGGATCTTAATAATACATATAAGTAAGCCACTACTAGCTATGTTCAGGTGCAAATCCAATCTCACTTTTGCCCAAAACAAACCCCGCATTTTTCCAAAACCACCCCACTTTTCACCCAAATCCGCTTGCGTTTTGCGACATAGACATTAGAATGATTCAAGGTGTGTTCCGGGTACGGGATTAGGAGGCATGTGTAGGTGTTGGATATAACACCCTCTACCTTCAATGAAGGCAAATTACCTCAATTGCTTTCTAAGAGAGATGCTCATATGCCAGTATGAAATATACATGCTTCGGAAACAATCATTTACACGAATATATGAACGGCGCTCCAAGAAATTATTAAACATTCATCTTGATTCCAAAAATATTGAATTCCACCCTCATATTCCTGATTTGGTCGTGTCCACCATTAAATATCAAGATTGGTGGAAGTAAGCAAACCAGCTTTAATATCCATTCTAGTCTTTCCACCTGAGACAGAAGTATCTTCAAGCCATTCTTACCTAATTGTTATCACATGAATATAATTAATTTGGGCAAGAATCAGATCAACCAACATACAACCATGTCAATTGATCATACAAAGCCTAGAGGTTTTCATGCATCTCTTGTTCATGTTCATTCTGACAAAACATTGTTTAGCATCTGAAGCCTGTACTCTTTCCAAGCTACTAGAGCTCACTCCCTCCCGTCCACCCACTTGAAATCCAGGCCAAAATTAAAACAAGAATTTGCATTGTGCATTTTTAAGTCAGATCCTAAATGCAACCAACTCATTAGGGAAAGAAGCCAGGCTTTGGCCATGTAGTAATGTTTATGGATGTCAATGTTAGATAATTCCATTGCTTTCTTACCAAGCACAACCACAAACAAAATGAAGTGATGGCTGAATTGATGCACTTCAAATACCAGTGACACCCAGATAAACCGTATAAAAAACTGTAAAACAAGTACTCTGGTTAAGTTGTCATATTTGCAAGATCCAGTACCCATAATTTATGTGCACAATTTGTCTCGAGCAAGAATTTTGGCCCCTGATTTTTCGCTGGCATGATATCAGATTTCCCCAAACAATCTGCTCCCAGATACCGACCAAACATCGAATCTGAAGCAGCCTGCATCCGCCTTGGAAAACTCAAATCTGTTGTCACTTCCGAGACACACCAGGAAGGATTATTTCTAGAATTCATAACGCCACACTGACTAGGAAACGCCCTTGCCATTGAAAATGCGCCGAGGGGGAGGAAAACACTGATATTGTGAAGAGTTCAATGACATTAACGCTTCCAGATGTTGATTCGAACAAGGAATGCAGCGGGCCGCAAGTTCAATGAAATTAGACTACCATTTGTTCATTCGCACAAGAATGCAGTGGAGCCACGCACTGGTTACAAATTGACATAATGAAACTTGCAAAACCCTTAAAACGAATGCAGGACTTTGGTATACTTTAAGTGGATTGGTACATCGACCACACACAAGTTGGAACGACTAGGCTCTGGCTTCTCATCCAAGTTGGCCAAATTTTTCAATTCTAACAAAGCCTAACTTAATACCTTCTCTTCTTTTGTGCGATGAAAACTTAAAATTGAAAGGACATGTGACCGCCCATCCTGTCTCTGGTCAATTTCACAAGCTGCGTATTCGAATTAGCAATTCCCTAATTTTGGTATACCTTCTTGATTATATTCTTTACCAAACATTCTTCGTTTACATTCTTTAACAAACATTCTTGATAAGGTCAATATGGCTTTACACAACTCTATTTGCACAAATTTCATGTCACAAACCTCATTATTTATAATTTGTCACTACATCGGTACGATAGCAAGCCATTCCAAAGAAGACTTTTATGAAAAGAAGTAACATCACGCAGCATCCAAACTTGCTGATATGTAGTGTCTTTCAAAGTAATCTGTTCATCACCAACCACCACA
Source organism: Polytrichum formosum (assembly GCA_964035585.1). Classification (NCBI taxonomy): domain Eukaryota; kingdom Viridiplantae; phylum Streptophyta; class Polytrichopsida; order Polytrichales; family Polytrichaceae; genus Polytrichum; species Polytrichum formosum. The sequence goes on from OZ037936.1 coordinate 20,816,031, forward strand.
ACCATCACGCGACATCTGCACCCAGAAAGATTCTCTAAATCATCTGATCACAAAGAAACTCTCTTGTATTGGAGGGCTACAAATAGAGAAATCTATGATTTAATAGACGGCAAACAAAGAAATAAAATCATGATGCACAATCTCTAAATGAAATTCCATCACTCAACATGCACTCCATATCGTTTCCAACAAACCACCGTAAATTAGGACGTGAAAACTGATCGGGTCGATTTGCTATAAATATCTGACAATATTTTGTACTAAAAATATAATATACCCAACTGGTAATCTGACGAAACCGGAAAATCAGAATCACCAATCAAAATCAAGGTTTATAGGAATAAAAATCATAACAAAACATACACCTCCATACATCAAGTAATAGAATGCTTGCACTTGGAAATGTATTGGAAAAATGATGGTGCCTCGTCACATCGAAAATCTGTGAGTCATTACATATAGAAAGAACGAAATAAAATAAACACGCTACAAGGTAGAGTGAATAAACAGCTCGTAGGCACGCTGTAACAGATCACTTACAATGTCAACATCCAATGAGTTCTGAAACAACCTCATGAATGACAGCATCCAAAAACCACAACTTCCCTACTCAAGAATGTCTGAGAAATTAGAGGATCACATGACGTGACTGCCATTCCCAGAGAAGGTATCAAAACGTTTCAAATTCTCGGGACAGTTACGTAATCTATCATGGTATGACATATCACTGTTGAAATTCATCCAACTTTGACAAGTCGAGGTTGAACGACTAAAATCTAGCTATCGAAAGCTTCCTCATCATCGTCGGGTAGAGGTTGTGCAGCAGCTTGAGCAATCTCGGCCTCGTACTGTGACTGAGCTGCAAGGTCGATGTGAACTTCGGGAGGAGCTAGGGCAGGAGATTCTACGAAGTGCAGGTTGACGTCACTGTTCCAAAAACATTTTCGATACATTAATAAATACATAATTAATCAAGTCCAATAAATGCAAAGCCTTTCCAAAAACAGTACCACTGAAAATTAAAAATGCATCGAACGAATGTACTCTATAATAAAATACAAGTTATATCCTTTACCCTGCAAGCTTCCTGGCGAGGTAGAGGAATGGCTTCTCAAAGTTGTAGTTTGACTTGGCAGAAATCTCGTAGTACTGCAAGTTCTTCTTCCTGTGAAATGTGACTTGCTTGGCCTTAACCTGCCTGTTCTTCACATCAACCTTGTTCCCACAAAGAACAATTGGAATGTTTTCACAAACCCTGCAACAACATCATGAAAACGAAAAGTGAATATTATAAATGAAAATGATCATTTCAGAAACCCAGACACATGCTAGACATAATAGACGAAAGTAATAATCTATCATTGCACACTTTGCAACATCAGTAAAAAAGTGCAAACCTGCAAAGATCCCGATGCCACGTGGGAACATTCTTGTAAGTCAACCTCGCAGTAACGTCGAACATGATAATAGCACACTGTCCATGGATACTGCACATACAACAAATCCAGTATAATTAATTAAAACAATCGAAATAACTTACGAGTATAACAAACTATTCAACAACATCCGAAGTGCAACTCCACATCATCACTTATTTGTAGAAATTAGACTTACTAATAACCATCCCGAAGGCCTCCGAACTTCTCCTGGCCAGCGGTATCCCAGCAGTAAAATCGAATACGCCCGCAATTAGTGAAGAAATCAAGTGGGTGAACCTCGACACCGATGGTAGCTGCAGACCACAAAATAAATCAAAATGTCAGTCAAATTGGCGGGTTATGATAACTTACAAATAAACCCTAAATTTTGAATTACCAGATGATAAGTCAACAAAACTTACGTTCGTATTTCTTCTCAAATTCTCCCGTCAAATGGCGCTTAACAAAAGTGGTCTTTCCTGCACAATTAAAGAAAATCATGTTAATATCTTTTCGTCGTGATTTAAATATAAGAGTAAGGCATAGCAGTACAAGATTGAATGCAAGATGAAATCAAACAAAGAAAAGAAATCCTGACCTGTGCCTCCATCTCCAACTATGACGAGCTTGAAAGATGGGCAGTTCTCCGGGGTCTGCTGTCCTGGCAAAGCCTGAAGTACGCAAGCAAGAGTTAAAACACCATAGAAAACCAAATACAACACCATAATCCTCTAATACTAAAAAAAATCACCAGATATATTGGTATCCACCACGACATCATCGCTACACACAGTTTAGACCTAAAGTCCCAAACACTGCACATACAGAACTCCAGGCAGTACACTGACGAAGGTCTAGAGCTCTAAAAGATGCGACTGATTGAGCACTAAATCCTTCATAAACCAGGAAAAATCTAGTTGAAACGTCCTTAAACGACCTACGGCTCGTCCGACGAATGCGCATCCTCATCCTCGAGGACACACTAAGAGCCAACGGGAGTCGTGGTCACCATGAAAAGACAGGATCACAAACTTCAGATCGTCGATGACAATAATCTCATGTTGACATGCAGAAACTTGTCCTCAACGATATATTTAGTGATCTCGAGCTACTACTAGTGTGAATACCATTCCCACTCCAAAACAGTATGGTAACTCCGCGTCTACACACCCTCCTCAACCATTTTAGAAATCATATCTGGTTACCAAAACTCGCATGTGATCATGATCTTAAATCCCCGTGGGCATGATCCCAAGCTCTTAAAAGCGGTGACACCATATTATTCCCACTTCGAACCAGGATGAGAGCACCGCGAAGACACGTCCTCAACCATGAGGAAACCTATCTGGACTTCAATAATCGCAGGTAAAAATATTCTTAAGACACCATACACAGGATCCCAAGCTCCTGGTAGCGGAGATACCAATCTTGTAGCAAACCAGTGAGGGTCCTGTACCAAACCCTAGGAGGTGATGCTGGTGCCAAACCGAGCATAAAATTGCGCAGACAAGAGGCATTACCATGATGCTTGCAGAAGGACGAGCGCAAGGCGGATACAATGAGAGAGACGAACGATCGGAGGGGGACTGCGAGAGCGTTGCACAGCAGCAAGCAGGTTGAGGAGAAGAGGAGGACAGGGAGAGCAAGAGAGAGAGAGAGAGAGGAGAGCGCGTTGAGGAGAAGACGAGGGAAGGATCTGAAGAAGACTGTTAAAGCAACAGGTGTGAGGGACGGGAAAGGGTGTGGGCTGGGTGCATCGCAGCCGTCGATCGCATCGGGGCAGCCGTTGGATGGAGGCCAGTGTATTTCGGGTTTAGGGCTACTGTGTAACTCAGGTGGGGCGCTCTGATTGGTCGGCAGCACTGCGTTGGATTCAAGCTATACTGTGTGTGCTGGATTGAAAAGCACCGCCCTGGCCCCAGCTACCCTAGCCACCTTCCTCCGTCACTTTCAATTCCTCACTCAACCCTTCCTCAAAGGGTAGGGGTAGATGAGAGTCTTGTTAAGTGGCTCGTTCTCTCCTTAATCTACCCCTCTATTATTTGCTTCGTATGCGGTGCGGTGCGTTTCGGTTCGGTTCGGTTCGGTCACAACCCAAAACACACGTGGTTAAAAACATATTATTGGACTACGTCTTCGAATATTTAATAAGTATCTCTACACTCAACAGTGAACGGTTAACAAAACATGCACTTCCGATAACCATAATTGAATTAGAGGAGATCTTCATTTTATGTTTTATGTTTTATTTTTTGTTGTTGTTGTTGTGTGTGTGTGTGTGCAGATGTTTTGTCGTAGATTTGCAAGTGTGACACGAGTTTTGTTGTGTAAATGTAGTTGGTAGAAGTTGGAGAACATGAAGAGAACGGACTGATAACACCCGCATACCTTGTGTAAGGTTGCTGATGTTGGACTAGAATCTTGTATATAGGTGAATACATGGGTATCAATAATGGTATCAAATGACCTACCCGTGGGTATCGGAACTCTAATACCAAGCCACATATCGGTGTTTGATGGAAATGTCAAGGTGAGAGAGTTTTTGTATACCCGAGTTCCTATTTCGTTCAATACCTTTTTCTAAACCAAATTGATGCTAGGGCACTTTTGCCTGAGTATTGAGGTTCTTGCATGGTGTATATGTGGTGTATATATGAACCCTGATGGTATCAAAAACAAAAATTACCATCAAATATCCATACACTATTGGGATCAAAAAATGTGACATATTCGTTATAGATACCCAAATGGCATACAACATGGACGATACAAGACCAACATTGGTATATACATGCGTTGAAAGTGTTTTATGAGATGTGTTTACTGAATAACATTGCCAAGGTTAGGAGAAAGGGATTTATGGTATATGAGCGTGCCTCTCATTCATCTAACATGAAGCCTTTAAATAGTATGTAGCTATAAGGTTATGCATTCGTATTGATTTGATACCACAATAAGCTCTAAAGACCTCAAATTAATCTACTTGGGGTCATTTGCGATCAATCGGCAAAAAACATGTAGGGGGTCAAGTGTTGGATGGATGAGAGGTATGCACTCGTATGTGATAACTCCCCCTCTCTCCCCAAGGCTAGGGCTAAGGTATATGGGTGTTATTTTCATAATTGGATCCATGTATTTAACTGGTGTGTGGTGCAGTGAGGACGAACTTAGAACAAACACCATAAACACATGTGTTTAAAAGAGCTTAGACTTCATCTTCAAATCTTATTAAATATTCCACACTCAAAAGTGAACACCATTGAGAGGACACATGCATTCAATTAAGAAATCAATACACATGCACTTCTTGTAGCCATGATAACTAATTTTTGAGGAGGCCATAATATTGTTGTTGCTTCATAGTAGATTTGTTAATGCAACACAAGTTTTGGTGTGTAAACCTTATTGGTAGAAATCATAGAACGTGGGAAACAAATAACACCCACATACAATATCTTAGAAGCCCACCTCTTTGAGTTGGGCCCCACCAACATTTCTTAAGTGCAGATGTGGTCAATAATATCATTGCATGCAGGTTTTAAAGATGATTGAGGCGAAATTAGCATCATGGTCTAGAGAGCATTTGTTTGAGATGAATTAACCACAAATATGTGGGGGAAAGTTTTACTAGACCCCCTTGACCTCAATTATACTATTGAGGGCCCAACTTAAAGAGGCAAGTGTCTAGCCTTGGCCCATTGCCAAGGCTTTTCTTGAGAATCATGGTAAATATGTGCGTTAAATTCTGTTAGTTACCCATTTTGTCAAATTTAAAATAGTTATATATAGATGATGCAAATCTGAATGTTGATTTCTATGATATTAATTGAGTGGATTTACAAGTGAATCGTTTATATGGCACAAATTTTGAGTAACTATATGTGCGTCAAATTACAATTGGATGTGAGTTGATGTTTGTTTTGTATGAATTATGAGTGGTTCAAGTAGCTTATGGGACAAAATGCATGGATGTATATTACAAATACGTACTTACGACTTCTTTGCTTGAAAAATGACATAGACACTTGGGAAGCTATCTTTTCAAGGATTTTGTGATTATGTTGCATTCAAACAACGATAAACATGCACAAATTTGCAGATGAATTATGAGCACATTTGTGACAAGCAAATGATAGCTTCCTTTGAAGAAATGTTCCCATTTTTCACCCTCACAAGTAGTTATGTATGCCATCTTATATCATATAAACACTTGAGTGAGAATATATAGCACGTTCATCAACACTTACAATATATAGCAAGATTTGTAATCAAATTGGGTTGCAAGATTAACCATACATGGAAGTGATGTATAGCAAGTTTCATAATTAAGCACGGAGATGCATTATGATGAGATTGGATTATGTGCTCAAAATATCTCAAAGCATTACATGTCACATGTGAACACATTTGCATTGAATGCATTATGTGCATGATTCGAGTTATTCAAAGTTGCTTGAATTGGGCTCAATTTGGTATTTGTTTTTTTAATGCAATATTGTGTTCTCATCACATAACATTACTCATCTGATCAATGTGTTCATTTGTCTTAACTTCATATTCAATCTAAAGCCTTGGGATTCCGGCATCTATAGTTTTTATTCTCGAATCTATTGTTGGGCCCATGAACACAACTCATTAGCTTAGTAATGTTATCCACGATTTTTGTGAAATTGTTTACTAGTTATAGAGTACACCATGGTCATTCAACAAATAAACAATCACTACAACAAGTGTTGTCCATTGCAATTGACCACAACAATATGTATTTATTTGGTTGCTAACTGTCTAATGACGACCAATCTTATGTATTTACGCATTTCTTTCGATGGGTTACTATGAACTAGTGGCCAGGGATGGTTGAAATGGACCTTCCCATGAACATCAATGATGTTTACTTTTGGTATAAGTAAATTGTTTTTTGATGTTCATGTAAAAACAACCTTTGTGCTCACATCAACCGTTCCCTTTAAATGTTGGACTCTCTTTGATATTAAAGGAGTACCTTGCATATATGTTGTTAAATATATGGGGCAATCTACATATTCCAAATGCAAGGTGGGCACCTTATTGTGGTCTGCACATTTCGGCATGAGAATTTGTTATGGTGCTCAACTATTGAGTTGTTCCAATGTAATGGATCACATAAGCATTCCGCTCGTTTTCCAGATGAATTTGATTGCTCAAAAGTCTTCCTTGGAGGGATAAAACATGACAATTATTGTGCATTCCTACTTTATAATATATAAACCCAAAGGGTTATTTCATGCTCATGTTTTCCCTTGAAAAAACTCATCTCCATGTTTCAAGATTCTATAGATAAATCCCAATTTAATTTTAAAACTTGTCCAACATTGAGTGAAATGCACTCAAAACAACCCTTTCATAGGCTTGGGAAGTTAGGGGTTAAGGTCAGGCCTCCGCTCTCATAGGTTGAATCCCAACAAGATCCACATGCCTTGGAGCACATTGTGGCCATTCAAGTATTAAAATCCTTTCCATTGACCAAACCAACTTTGGAAATTGGAGAGCGAGATTCCTACATGACTTGGATAAGCAACTCCCGTATTTCCAAGGTGTGTGGGGGCTCTACGACACTAATTTTGAGATTTTGTTTTTCTATAACTTTCCCATTCCTATGGTGACACATGGTTTGCATCAAACTCCAATCAATGCACCTTGTATCAATACCCAATTATTTGTGGACGTGCAATGACATAGGTTTGTACTATGTTATCTATTGCCTTAAATGATATCTTTGGTGAGCACTTGAACTCGTAAGCATCTAAGATGCCCTCTCTAGGCCTCAACATGCACAAAAACGTATATTTGAGGGCATGTTTACACCAAGCACATCAGGCCATGGCTCTTAAATGACCACGATACCCCCCCTTTTTGAATAAGATCGTAGAAAAGTACATGGACTATAGCCCAAAGTATTTTGGAGGGCACAACTCCTTGGTGTAAACCCAAATTTCCGTTGCAAGTTCCATCATACCTACCTTAAAGAGTTGTCCAAAATAATAAAAAATCCTTGGAATCCCAGCCACCAATATCCAAACTTGCCATGTGGAATTCCATATACATTTTTCATCCACTGAAGATGATATGGGTTGTGGTCCAAAACTACCCTCATGTAAACCTAAAGCAGGGGCCCATGACACTCTCAACCAATGTCTATTTGTTTGAGAACTACAATCTATGCACATCTTGTCCACATCCACCCTATTCGAGATCTTAATCAAATCAAGGACGATTTAAATGCAATGAAGACATGTCATATCATCGCAAATCCATGGGTTTTTAACGTGCTTAGTACAAGGGTGTCTATGCTACTTTTGTCATCTGTTCCAATTCATATAAGATAGTTTGCAATTTGGTAGATTAATAAAAGAGATGACGCCAACCCTTGGTGTTGGCATGAATGAGGGACACTTCACCTTGATCATAGCCACGAGCTCATATATGAACCCGAGCTGGGTTTGGCAGTTTAAAATAACATAAATGTCACGTGTTGTTGATGAACCTACGAATAGTGTCACTTGGTAAAAAAGAGTAAGCACTCAAGTGACATGTGTGCAATGGTTGACATCTTTCAAGCAAGTGAATGTGCCACTCTCGTACCTATTAAACTAGACTCGTAGACTTTTGTAACTCATTGGTGCCAATATGTGATATTTGTGTAGTTTGGGTTAGGAAGAGAAGAAACTCCGACCATGTAGAATACCTCAAGAAAGGAGAATATCTCAAAGATGAGTGCCATGTGTACAAATTCAAATTGCTTCCTCAACCTCCCAAGCCGACCATCCTAACATGTATAGCATCCACTTTATGTCGGCCAAGGATATGTGGCAGCCATGTAAGTTGAAGGCAATTTGTGTTGGGAACTCCTTGTATAGGTTCAGTTTTTTTTAATAGAAAAATGACCCCACTTGGATCATCAAGGTTTCTTAAGCAATGTAGTGAGGTTAGGTCATGATGGATAAGCCATAAACTTATGGGAAGAGGGATATACTTTATCCCCAAACATGGTTGTCACGAATCTTAGGCCCTTTCATGTGGCTATAGCAACCCAACTATATATTTTCACCAGGTGGTGAACACCAATAATGTGGATCAATTTTCGTCCCTATGACATGAAGTCTCGGGTGCACCATTTGAAAACTTGAGGTTCTCAGTCTTAGCCTCCCAATCTTCTTTGGGTTGTCACCAAGCTCCATAATGCTTGGGGAGTGGGTGGTGACATACACTTGTGTAAGGGATGTCATAACCTATGGGATGAATCAAGCATAAACATATGAGGATCATAGTTTTACATGGTTGCCAACTTAAAATGCTAAGGCTTGTTATGTTGCTACAACACCTTAAATATAATTCCACCAGGGGCAAATGTTAGGAACATACATTATTGTTTAGCTTATAGACAAGAAGCTTCAAGTGCACCACTCAAAAACTTGAGGGTCTCAATCTCTGTTTTTTTGTATAGTAAGGGTTGGGTTGCCACCAAGCCCCAAAAATGCCAAATAATGGGTGGTGGCATACATGCATAGAAGGGATGTTAGACCCGCCTCCCATATCCTATGGGATGAATCAACCATGAACATATAGGGAATAGAGACATTGGGCCCAACATGGTTGCCAAGAATCCTAAGGCTTGTTACTATAGCACCCCGAATATGCTTCCACCAAATTGCAAACGCCAATAGTGTACGCCATGACTATTACTATGACAACAAGCCTCGGGTGTGCCACTCATAACCGTAAAGTTCTCGTTCTTCGCCTTTTTATGTAACGGGGTTTGGGTTGCCACAAATCTTCATATTTATTGGGTAGTGGGTGGTGGCACACACGCATGGAAGGTTATGAGCTTCGCCTCCCCTACCCCTATAGGACATATCAACCACAAATATGTCGGGAACAAGATTATGTCGAAGCTCCTAACATGGTTGCCACAAAACCCGAGGCTTTGTTTTTTCTGTTGCTATAGCACACCGAATATGCTTCTGCCGGACGTCAAACGCCAATACCGTACACTGGTTTTTATCACTACCTATGACAAGAAGCCTCGGGTGCACCGCTCGGAAACTCGAAGTTCTCATTCTTCAACTTTTATTTTCCGTAGTGGATTGCCACAAAGCTCCGGATATATTAGGCACTGGGTGGTGGCACACACTCGTGGAAGGGCTGTTGGGGTCACCTCCCATATCCTATATGACATATCAACCACAAACATGTAAGGAACAAAATCATGTTGACCCCCCCCCCCTAACATGGTTGCCACAAATCTTAAGCCCTTTATTCCGTTGCTATAGCACCCCAAATATACGTCCACTGGGCGGCAAATGCCAATAACGTACACCGGTTTTTAGCACTACCCATGACAAGTCGCCTCGGGTGCACCGCCACTCGGAAACTCGAAGTTCTCAATGCTTCAACCTTATTTTCCTTTCCCGGAACGGGGTTTGGATTGCCACAAAGCTCCAGATATGCCGGGCAGTGGGTGGGAGGGAAGGGAAGAGAAGGGCCCTGGGGCCTCCGACGCCTCCCCAGAGATCTTGTGCAAAGACGAATTCCGTACCCATCTGTCGGTTTGTCGGCCAATGTGTTGATGCTGCTTCCATGTGCGGACTTCCCTTAACCTTATCGCAGACTGTGTCCAACCCAACCCAACAGAAATTGAAAAGGAAATCATTGTCCGGGCACCTGTGGGTGGTTGTGAACTTAACGCAAGCTCTGGACCCGCCTTCCTTGCAACGATTTGGGCAAAACCAACCCATACACTCGTTCCTTGTTGGATACCTAAACCCTTGCCTCCAAGGAACCAGTGTACGGGTTGTTTCACCCCAGCCCCTTGCAACTATCTTAGATGTAATTTATTTGCTGAGCACACCCTCCGAGTACGGTTTGGAGCTTCAGGATGACGACTTTGGGTGGTGATTTTGTTCAAATACAGTTGGCGGATTTGGAACGGTTTGGTGCAGAAATCTTACTTCTTACCTCTGATATACTTCACATTTGCTTCCAATATTGGACCCATTTAACAATATCTTATATATTTATATATATATATATACTTTTAAAGATTACCCGCATCATTAGATATGATCTAACAAAGCCAAATAACTTTGCTTTCCATCCCACTTCTTTCTTTATCGTACATATTCCTTGGATCTTCTTTTGCCCTCATATACATCATGTTCAAGTAAGCTTCCAGTAAGTTCAAAGATTTTGAAAGTGTTTGAAGGAAAGAAGACCAAGGCATGCAAAAAGTTACAAAGTAATCAATGAAAACAAAAGACAGAAGTGCATGTCCTGTGTTTTCCTTGGTTTTTTAGTGGAAGGGATTCTATGAAGATTACTCACATGACCAAATATCAATTATTTTTAGCTTTCATTGCCCTCAATGCCCCTTGCTCTCATTGGTTGCTACTATTGGGCTTCCCAAACTAATAACTCCCAAATAGAACAGAACCCTTAAGAGTTGATTAGGTGAACAGATGTCGCCTCTTTGGTGATCGAAAGATAATTTAATATATGGATTATTGTGAAAGAAAGTCTGTCTACTTCATGGGTGACAACCGTGACAATTGGCGGATTAGATTTGAACATAGCCCAGGGAAAGTGCACTGGAACATCTATTATGCATATAACGGCTTTCAAGGTGGTTAGCCCTGGGTAAGGCCCTAAAGACAGGGCTTTCTAGAAATGAAGGGCCGAACCTCTTAAGCCTTGCCTTGCATAAAACCCAATGTTAAATTTTGCACCGTGTGCATTCCATACTCATGGAATGCCCTAGTAGTGCCTGCCTTCAATTTGCAGAAATCCAGTTATGCAAGCCCCACCAACTAACAAATCCCATGGGATGTACCGAGCCTAGAGTCCCACAGGATCATGTCCTCCGAAACTACATAAATGTGGAAGACCAGTTCAGCTGGTGCATTCCTCTAAGAAACTACACGTGAAAGGCCACTCAGACTGGTGCCTTTACACATAATAGGTATGAAATTACTGTAGGAAATGACTTTGGTGAAACAACGGACATGGGAGATTCTGTAGTAGTTCAATAGGCGCAGAAAGTTTCAACTACATATACCAATGTGAACCCCTCGTTCACCCAATCCCATGAAAGATACCTATTTGTGCATCAAATGCGAGTCCAAACAGGCTATAGCTTTCAAATACCACCACGGTCATTCACTCAAGGGATAAAAGATGGAGTCAATATTGCAAGAGACCTGAGTGTCGAAATTCTGTGTCTTTAGATATTTTTGTAATGGGATCTAGTATGGATAGATTAACATAGACCTGGGGAGGGACAATTTTGGACCAAGGGATATCATCCCATTTTGGATGGACTTGGTGGTTATCACGAAGCCCATGCCATCTGAACCACGGCTTCATCCCATAAGGAGAGCTCTCATTGGCTGGGAACAATTGGCACAACCCTCTTTGCAAATGAAATGGATGAGGTCCATTATAAGTGGTAGCTGGATGAAAAAATTGGCCTCATCCCTCGACACTACAGCTTGGTTACATGCACCAGAGAACATAGTCTATTGTAACCGTGCTACACCACAATATAATAAATAGGAGATATGTGATTGAACTGAGATCTTAGAAATTTTCTCCATAAGCAGATTTTTGGTTTAAAATACACAAAGACTGAATATACTCATATTGTATAACTTCAACATTTACATAGTTATTTGAAATTTCAATAGGAAAGTTCCATACCTTTGGAAAACTTTAGAGCTTCTTAATCATTATTGCCGAAATGGATCTGAGCCCATACAGTAGCATGCCAATTTGATATGTGGCATTTCAAATGTTAGAATGAATTCGAATATGATTGACACATCAAGCACGAAGAGATACCTATCCTTGACCCTCACATTTCATAATATGTAATGAGGCCCTAGCCTTTACATGTTCAAAGTTGAGACAGGTCTGAATTGAAGAAATGATGATGACACACGTCATTTTGGGTGAAAGCTTCATTATTCTTGTAATACCAAAATACATATTTCCATAATTGGTATATTTTACAAGAAAAAGAAAGGTTCTTTTGCCTAGGGCTCAGTATGTTGGTTAATTGGAAATGAGTACTACCTGGCAGTAAAGTATTTTAAGAAGACATGGCGAAAATTGAAAAAGCTGTGCTTGCCAGCAAGAATATTTGACAATCCATTCAGTAAAAGCTCTGACATCTCCTTTCCAGAGGTACACATTCTAAATGACCATAACTTAACCTAGTATTGGCTTCTTAGAGAAATCTGTAACACTTGAAATTCAAAATACTTAGCGACCAACAAACTCACCATTTAGAGTGTGTCTAAATGATCTCATTCTAGCTGCTGAACGGATGCGAAGAAATGGCAGATTGGAGGTTATACAAGCCATCTAATTGGCATTTTAATGATTGCATTATTCCATCTCTATGTGCTCCCAAATTGCATTAGTTCATGGTCATTAGCAGCAGCTAATTTTGGACCCACCTAGGCTTCAGGGAAAGGATCGACAGCTTTGTCCATTTGAATATGTGAGCAGCGGCCCACACCAATGAGACGTTCAGGTAGCTCATCTGCAGCTTCTCCCTGTCAGTCATAAGCAAGACCAAATCTTAGTTTCTAAACACCTAAAAGTATGAAAGCTATGCCAAGTTCTGCATTCCATTTCATTCATCTTCCAGCTGTCTCATACTATTGACTGAAAATAGGAAAGTCTAAACACTATAAGGAGTCTGAGCAAGCTGATATGCACCCAAAAGTAAAGTGAATGAGGTCTTAACCAAGAATTGATGGCAAGGATGCACATACCCTAATAAAAAATGCCATGTCTACCACAAGAGCAGATATGTAACCAAAGACCAGGCCCATAACTCCTCGAACCACACCTGACGACCCAAGATTTATGTCTATCTGCAGACAAGATACCACAAGAGGTTAGTGCCAGCAAACTTATCATTAATCTTGGGTCTTGAAACGCAGTCAACTAATAATTCACATGCAGATGTGATGAATCAGAACTAAGGTATTTCCCTCTTCCTACTGATGGGAAGTGTTAAAAACATTAAATGTTGCTTTGACGTTAATGAATGAAGAAAATGACAATGTGAATTGCAGATCTTAGTATCTGAAACAACCTGAAAACTTGCATATACTTTACCTCCATGTAATTGAACCCAACATAATAACTAGCCTCTACAATTTGGCCCAAGGGTACAGCTTTCGACCCAACTGCTTGCCTTACTATCCAAGAGCCCTGCCAATGTGGACAGTCATATCATGGGTTAAGAGCTCAGAATCATATGTGCATGAACATGCACCATTATAAATCAGTCTTCCTGACTTACTGAATTACTCCTAGCTGCCCTCAAGTAAATCAAGGCTTGTTGACCTTGACCTTCGCCTTCAACCAAAAATTGACAGGACTTCATGATGGTGAAGGTAGACACTAACCTCGGGTATCGCTGGTATGAGAGAAAGCCGGCTATTTCGAAAAGTGTCATCTCCAGAAATAAATTGATGAAGAAGAGAGCCTTCTGTGATCTCCTCATTAGTGACGAAGTAAAAGACGAGGCTATAGTTCAAAGCATAAGGGACCTGCAAGCAGTGTCAGAGGTAAACACCAACTCATACCAGATGACATGTGACTAATTTAATACTGAGTACTGCTCCATATAAGACTGAAATTTGTGCAGTGTGCACCTTACGCACAAAGAACATGTACAACAAGAAGGTAATGACAAGACTACTCATGCAAATGCTTTGTGCTTGAGATGAAGTCCAGCATACCTGCAAATTTATGACAAAGAAAAAGACGCCTTCATTGGAGCATGCCCTCTGGAACATACCAGAGAACCCTTCAGTATCAAAAACAAATCACTAATACCACAACCTAAATAGATGCTAAGGTATTCATAGATTTCCATTAGAACTCAGCATTACTGCTGTTTGACGATTAAAAACTTCCAAAAAGACTTATTTGTTTAAAAAGGTCTCAGTAAGCAACAGCTACCTGTATAAGGCTCTGGGGCCGCCCTGCAATATGATCAATTCTGCTTTTGGCCTTGAACCAGTCCATACCCACTAATTTGCAGAAAGATTCTCCTGCAGGGACCTAACAATACCCCTTGCTATGTTAGATCACATGCTCACAACTTGAACCCTTCCTGACTTACAAATGGAGGATAAGGAGTGTAAAAGTAATAGAGAAGAAAAGGGCAATGTCAACTTACTCTGGATCCAGTTGTATGGAAGTCAACTCCCTTCAGTAAGAAGTTGCTACTTTCAGGTTCAGAAAATGAGTGATGTCCACCTTTTAGGGGTCCCCTATCCACATTTCCTTTAAATCGTGAAACATCAAATGTTCCAGGACGGATACTGCAGTCTGCAACCAATTCTTTAATAGTCTTAACCATCAAACAACCTATGTGAGGCTAGTGATATCACACAGGAATATGTTAGTGTCAAGCATTATTGTCGACCCTCAATTGTTGGTATTCAAGTTTGAAGTGCATCAGAGTTTAATCATCCTGTTCTCTGCTACATTGGAGGAGTGAGAATGAAGTCCAAATTATGGAAACCCATCATTTCACAACACCTTTCACACCAACGCTGTCCTGTGCTTCACATATACCTTAGGTAATTAAAGTTGATCAAAGAAGGAGAAGAGATCTACCTGATTGAACCCTGATTTTCAGTGGTTTCATCATGTCTACAGCTGGTAGGAGAGGCTCAGATAAACTTTGTACACTCTGACATTTCAAACGAAGGCCATTCAGTAGAAGTTCTCACAAGTAGATATTATTTACAAGGCCTATTACTTAAATAAGCACCTTTACATGTATTATACTACATAACACTCTCCCTAGGCTATTTGGAACTAAATAGCATGTCCATTTTCCCAGATTCATTTCCTCCAATTTCCTCCAATGAGACTAACATGCATACCCAGAGATCCAGTAAATTGTAAATTACCAAATGCGTGGTATCTACAACCATTACTATCCCATCACTCCGAGTAATTCAAACTGAACTGTCAAATATACCAATAAAGGCGTCCAACTTGCAGCGCAACAGATTTAACAAAGAAAGCTGAGTTGCAGCTATAAACCCTTCTATAATGAACTCAAACAAAGAACGTTTCACAAGGAGGCAGATTGCGCTAACCTCGGAACTCTCTGACAGTTGATCCATATTGGC
The DNA here is from genome assembly GCA_964035585.1 of Polytrichum formosum. Taxonomy (NCBI): domain Eukaryota; kingdom Viridiplantae; phylum Streptophyta; class Polytrichopsida; order Polytrichales; family Polytrichaceae; genus Polytrichum; species Polytrichum formosum. The sequence goes on from OZ037936.1 coordinate 20,831,650, forward strand.
ATCAAAAAACTCTTCAAGCTCATCATTTGTGTTGAGGAAAGGAGTGCTGGGAACAGTATTTTCAAAATTATCATTGTTGGGCACCTGCAAAAAATCCTCTGTATACTCTTCGATAATATGCCGTTTCACAATAGTAGCACAAGAATTGACTCTTTGTGCAGCAACATGTTCACGGATTCCTGCCAAGGGAAAAAGGCCAGAGATGAAGCAAAAGCAAAAAACAATATCTCAGAACTAGCGAGAAAAGCATCAATTAGAGATGGCAGATGGTATTCTTGGAAGTTCAAACAATCAAGACATATCCTACGATAGGATACTAAATTTCTCTGTTACAACTGCTGTGACAAAAAATTCAACAATTGACTTAGAGAAAACAAAATGATGCAACTGATCATGTTCTTATATCCAATGGATGAAAGATGAAGATCCATGCAGGAGGGTGAAGACAGAGCTAGAGATGCACCTGCAACAACACCCAGTAGTGAATCCCTCAGATGCACAGGATATGAGGAGAACCCAGCTCCTAACAATGATGACCAACCTGCAACATCCATTTCCAGAACCACCTCGACTAAAGTGCGCAGCTTCCCATTATCACTGGTTTTCAATGGTGTCACAATGTACCCACCACCTGGTTGCAGAACAAGACCAGTCCAAGACTTTAGATACACGTAGTCCCAAGGCAAGTACATCAAGAAGTACAAACGATGAACTCCACCAAACGTCCTTCCAGATAGAGATTAACAAATTTCTCCTTATCTCCATTTGTTCCTTTCAGTTTGTCTGCTGAGGAGTCATAAAGTCTTTCAATAGACCACAGGGCTCACAGACATAAGGTAATCTACTTAAGTATCAAATCCTGAGAAGCGGAATCGTTTACATCAAAAAGGAAACTTACTATGAATGTATGCTCGAACATATCCAGGTTGGAGGGGATATTTATGTACCGACCTATAAAACACAGCTGGCAACAATCATGAAATGAAAGTCCAACACAACAACATAATTAATAATCAATAGTGATTTCAACTTTTGTGACAAGGGCTAGCAGGTTCAATGGATATTCAAATGCACTTGCAACAACTGTACAAACATTCAGATTAAAAACACACACTCATGTATGTCCGTGAATGCAAACTCACAATATGATCCGTTGTCTTCTCGTTTCCAATATCGAGCTACACAAAGGTCTCTCCTTCGTGAGAACCTAATGATGGACCACATAGACCGACAGATATCAGGGAGAAAGAAGCAGGAACAAGACAAAGCCACTCAGCCACAGTAGTGACAGGTTAGTTGCATGCTTCATTAAAAAAGAAACCAAACAGTAAATATGTGACAAGTACTCAGTTGAGGTCACCGCTGACAGTCTATGTGGTTACTGGATCAGAAATTCAAATCCATACAGCAATTGGATATTTACCCTGAATCTTGACGAAGGCATATATACAAAATATCTGAATGACCATCAACAACTTCAATAATTGATGCGCTTTCCACAGTGTGGTCCCATCTGCACAGGATTTTGCTTGTTACTGAAGAAGCTGACTTATCTATAGTACACCAGCATATCACAACAGAAGGCCAAAAAAATATCATGTCATTGAACCAAAGTGTAACGAGTAAGTATTCCTATACTTGCATATATTACCCATTGATAGAGCAAGGTGAAAGAGTATACAACACTCTTGATCTAACAGTTCTATTTCAAATATAGCAGAGTGGAACTGAAGCTGTGAGTGCTTACTGTTGGCGTTCCGACCCATAATCCATTATGAGATTAAAGATTTGATCAGCTGGAGCCTTCACCACCCCAACTGCTTTCATCACTGGCAGCTGAAACAATTTACAACAAAAAGAGTAGTCAACAAATGCTGATGCCTTCCACAAAAACATTTGGTTTGTATCAGCAGTCATCTTCAGTTGAAGACATGATCAGTTGACCAGGGAACTGCAAACAGTACAGAGGACATACCCAGTTGCAAACACCAAGCTTACCTTATACTTGAAAGGAAAATCTGAAGTCTCCTCAAAATATCTCAACCCTGCAGATCAGTTTTATAATACTGGTGAGCCTCTGTTATTTTACCAACTGTCAGGCAATTCAACCTATCCCCTCATCAGCACAGACTCTAGAATAATTAGACAACATTCCAATGGCATAGAATCATAAAGTAAAATAGACTCAGTGTGAAATCATGGAACACTTCCAAGAATGTTGACACTGGAGATCTAAGGGGTACCATTTTCACAGCGTACTAACTTCCACTTTGATGCAGTGCCAGAATTTGCTGACTGAGTTTCTGCAGATCCACCAAAACTGAAGCTCTTGGAGAGGGTTGGTGATTCTACAGATACCAACAACAAATTTAGTGACATTTAGTTATGGCAGAAAACCAGGAGTAGGATTTGGTTGCTGTTTACACTCCAAAACCGTAGTAGTTAGCACATAGTAGTGCAAGCCAATTATTTACGTATATACATATACAAATTGCTGCAAGGAAGGGTACTCACCGTGGCCAATGGTTGTCAAGCTAGTGTAAGATCTATCTCTTTGCTGATGTGGCAAGGGTGAGTCAAGGGGTAACCTCATTGAGCTTGTTGGGCTTGCATCGCCCACACTTCAGACATGCCATGAAACACAACAATCAGTACGTTTTTTCAGCAATAGAACATCTGAATCCTACATAGACAATGGCTCTCCTCCCTTTTTGAATCAGCATGGAATACAAGTTCCCAACATTTAAATAGACTATATCAATGCAACTGTACCCTCTACAGTATCTGCAAGCCTATCCTTCGCTACATTGAGAGTTTTAATGTGACTGTAACAGAAGCTTTATCTGCTAGGTCACATATCTGGTAGGAAAGGTGTAAGCACGTACAATTTCTCCCCAAAGTGAGAAAAAGTGAGGCCGGCAGTGGGAGACCATGGCTCGGGGGTAGTAGATCCCAACGGCTGCACAGAAACATAAACTTGTTCTTGAGTAGTCTGTTGTTGAGTAGCTGACCTGATATTTTGCATCATACTGAAAGCAAAGGAAACCAGTATTTTAATTGCTCTAACTAGATTTTAGGTTCTGTGCAGGGACAAACCCTCCCAAGAGAGTGCGTGAAAGCTTTGAGCCACTCTGCTATTTCCTCGCTACTCACAGCCCCCACCTGTACGCAATGTGATCACTTTTTTAGACAAAAAGGCGAGAAAAGATAAAGGACAGATTACGAACAAGATTGAGACTGATTCTAAACTGATGACTCTGTGCAATCTCTTAGCCATTCGAGATACTGATCAAACCAAATGGTTTTCTATTAGTGACTATGCATGGGTTTTGATCTACTAGTGCAATGTTTGAGAATTGTTCATTGCACATACCAAGTAGGCCAACACCTATGCACACTTCACTTTACATATCTTGAGAACATGATTGCTATAAAGATTAGGACAAAGTCCATACTATTGAAACACCACCGGAGTTTCTGGAGACCTTTGGGAATTTCTAGTGCTGCATTGTATTATTGAGAAGTTCAAGGGGGGTGGAAAGGCTATATAACCTCTATATAACCTTAATGAGAGTGAAGTGTTCACTTCTGGAGTGCCTGCACGGCATTTTTGCCAAATTAGAGAGACTTTTAAACTCGCCTTTGACACTTCACTGTTTCAAACGAGAAGTAGTGAAGCTTTACATATCACCACTATCGATTTTTTAGAATTCCGTGATAGAGGACCTGGCCGGATATTCCCATGATAAAGCAACTGGATACGAAGTTTCCTCCAATGCCGCGTTCCCTTTATACTCTCGAGTCAGGTTGTGAAGCATGACTACATCCAGCTCATAGACCAGATTCCTCTAGAAAACCCTTATCAAATTCAACTCTACCAATTGACAGGGTCAAGCGCAAGTCAAGCCGTTGAACCAGTTCTATTCAACAGATAAGAATACATCACTATCACTACATGACACCACTATCACTGCATCAAATAACCGCACAAGTGACACTTACCAGGACCTCCTTCCTAGTATCAGTAACGTTGTATAGGCGTAAAGTGTACAAAATCTGCTCGCAAAAAATCAAGAATTCAGTCTTCAACTTAGAAGATCACAATGATCAATCCTAGCACATTGAGGGCATAGCTTGATTACTGAACAACTCTTTTAATCAATTTGAAGAAGTGATTCTCCATTGATTCAACGCTTTATTGGCCATAAGACAAACATCCGCTCACATCGTTCCACTTCGACTGTTATCAAGGCATGAAAACATAGTGACAGCCCGGCAGACGCCTAGAAAACGTTCTGAGTTCAAACTTGCACCATACCTTGCCGTTCACAACCTGTCTGCCTGTATCTTCGACGCGATGATCCTGATCAAGGATACCTGACCGTAGAGACACCTGGTGGCACAGTCCACAATGAAAATCATATAAGCCACTAAAAGTAGGATGGAGACCGAAATGCAGGGGAATCCGAAACTGTTTCAAAATATAAAAGCAGAAGGATCAAAGAAATTTACGTTATGATCAATCATCACAGAGGTTAATGCTGATGCGTAACCATCATTTGCAAACCCAGGTGTTTGTTCAAGTTATTTACACGCAGACATGGCAGCTGCGGTCTTCTCTCCTTCTCCTAAGGGCAGATCCTCAATTGAACTCTAAGCAGTAAATGGTGATGCTTAAGGAATCTACTTTTTTTCGAAATTTTGCACGTAACACGATGCTTCGCTAGCATGCTAATCAAAAAAATTAGATGACATCAATTGAATGCCTGAAAAAAGCACAATTAGCTTGTTTTGTGATTAGAATGAGTCTTTTACAAAGGTGCTCCAATTTAGACTGCCAAAACAATGAGCCAACGTAGCCGTACTTCAATCCGTTGCGTGTCGCAGTATGACGCCAGAAAATTCATGTTGAGCCTGACTTAGCAGCTAGACATTCAGAATAACCATCTCAATCTGTGATTATGCTGCTTTGACATTAATACTGTGAGAGAGATAACCTAATCGGACCTAGCCATGCTCCAACGGAATGTGATAACGATCACCTGGAGCATGCCACTACATTCAACAAGTGAAACAAAACACAATATTATATATAAATCGTCGTTTTAAGATTCATTCTGAACTAATCGAATCTGTAGTAGCCTGAAGAAGGGAAAGGGAAGGCAGAGCCACAAACCAAATCTCCTTTATGTCGAGAAAGAGAGAAATGCCGGCCCGACAACACGCAGTGCGTTTGAATGCAGTACACTCCCCCTTGTCGACTGGGCCCGAAACTGTACAGATAACCCTCGATCGTGTCCGCCATTGCTCACTCCTTTCATCAACAACATCCTCTACTCTGCCGCTCGCTCGTTCACTCACAGCCTCTCCTCCATGCCTGAATTCCTCTCTCGCCTCCAAATTTTCAAAAAAAATCGAGAAAAAGGTTAAGTACCATATGACAAATTACCAGAAGCGCCGTCTGGAAATGAACGAAACGCGTCATTACGCTTCCCGTCGATGATTGAATGGCAGGAGATCCAAGCCCACTGCCGACGATTGAGAAACCGATGTAGATGATGGAATCAAGGTCCGGAACGGAATTGAGATCCCGATGATTCCCCACGGCCGGGCGCTGCGAAAGAGAGAGAGGTGCATGAAAAGCGGAAGATACTCGCCTGGCGCAGACAGGAGAAGAGAGGATGGACAGAGTGCGGTAAGCAAGTCAAGCCGCGGTTGCTCGCGAGGATTCAAAGTCGTTTCGTGGCAGTGGCTAGCTAGCGTCATCACCTACCTCGAGGCTATGGGAACTGGAGCACGCAACGAAGGGAGTGGGATGAAAAGGAAAGGGCAAGGAAATGGCCAGAGTAGGGTAGGGTGGCTAGCTTGAGAGGATTTGGATTCTGCTCCCACGAGAGGGGGCGAAGGATACGCCGGGGCCGCTGGGAATGCGGCTGCCTTGTCCTGTCACCTCTGCCGGGACCTCATCATCGCTACCTTATTGCCCGTCTCCTGATGAGGGCCACTTCATACACGAGACTGAGAGCCCGTCCCCAGTACACTTCAAGCACTCTCATTGGTGGAAAAGGCGGAGCTGGTCCAAGTTGCCTTCACGCTACGCTTGAGGGACCAACGGGGACCAACGGAGTATGTGAATGCAAGATGGATGTAAAGTCTACATGGAGTCCTACATGGCATCCAATGGGTCATGTTGCATGGTCACTTGGACCATTTTCAAAACCCACCTCTTGAAGGTAGGCCTAACACAAAACCGGGAGACCATGGCACTCCGAACGTTCACAACCGTTGGTTTATTCTATTCTATCATGCGTGAGGACCCGCATGAATAGAAATTCATTGAAATATCATTTGGTTGAGGGCCAGGTTACATATGACTTCACATTACACTTGAGGACCCGTGACCACACTACATGATTTTGGAGGTGTTGTGGCCTTTGGACACTTTCCTTTGGGCTCTCACAATTTCATGGTCATGGCTCTTGGCTCGTGTGTGAAGTGGCCCTGAGTCCCAAAGTAGGCGTTAAGGTACATGGGTGTTATTTGGTTCCTTTTTCGTGTTCTCCAACCTTTACTAATTAGATTCACACAACAAAATTCGTGTTGCATTAGCAAATCTGCAATGAAACATCTGCAAAAACTGGACTGAAATTCGGATTTCCCCTTATTTAGTTATGATTATCGGAAGTGCATGTTTGTTGATTTCTTAAATGGATACATAGGTCCTCCCAATTGTGTTCACTATGGAGTGTAGAGTAGTTAGTAATATTTGAAGAGAAAGTCCAATCTCTTTTAAACACGTGTCTTTATGATGTTGGCTCTTTGATCCTCACCAATACACTTACCAATCAAATATAGGGGGCTCAATTAAGAAAACAAGCCACTTAAGACCACATCTACCTTAAATGTAATAGGTAATGCATGAGGGGGAGTGCATTAAGTATCAAGTAATAGATTTTATGAGGATGGATATCGGTTTATAATGGGGCCCCTCAACATGTGAGGCATGTAGGCTAAGCCTATTGAGGGACACCATTATACACTGATACTTGGCCTCAAAGAACCAATTCCACACATAATCGGTGGCATGGTTGTATCGAGCGAGTGACTCCTTGCCACGTCCTTCCTACCTACATGCCACACCATCGGGTAGTAATTACTGGCATATAATTGGCCTTCTTGGAGCCACCGAGAGAGCGCCACATAGACAAGATACAACCCAAACCGATTATGGGGAATAATTATAAGGACATTGTGTGAGGTAGTAGCCAAGCATAGGTGTTTGTGTTCCCCATAACTCACTCCCCCCTCATGCATTACTTGAACAATGCATTTCAACAAATTACTAAATGGTTGGAGAAATGTAATGTCCTACCCATAAACGTAATGTCCTGCCCATAAACGTAATGTACTTTGAAATATATGGGGTGCATTACACAAAGCAAAGACACCTCAAACTACATAGTGAAATTCGCCTTGGGTCTTTACGGTCACTTTAACCTCTAAAGTCCGAGGTGGATGTTTTTGATTGGGCAACCACCATTGCCCAACAACACCAACATACATTATGATTTCGGCTCGGGGAGATCACTCCATTGTCTAGTTGAACACCACGTGCGAACAAAGTTTGCTACCCCTATATTACATGCCATAGATAATTTTAAAATTTATGATATTTTTTTTGCATATACATAACCATTGATAGTATCTTTTGTATATTTTTTTGAAATTTTTAGTCATTGTCATTTTTTGTAGTAATTTTTTTAGCTCAATTCTGCGTCATTCTAGTTAGAAACGGTATGTTTTATTAAAAAAATCATCAAATTTAGTTACCATTTTTACTATATAATAGATACCGTATATATCTACTCATGAAAAAAAATTGATAAAATTTTGACCCATTTTGGTGATGCTTTATGTAAAAAGTAGGATTTTTTAGATGTAAAAAGTTCGCACGTGGTTGTTCAACTTTACAAGGGAGTGATCTCCCCGAGGATTTCGGACATGTGAATCTATGTCCAATAAGAACATGCAGTTAGTTACAGATGAACCGGTTGAAGTTGGAGACTTCATGAGAATTATTGATCATTTTAGAGGAATCTATAGAATATACCTCAAATGAATAAAGCAAAACCGGAAGATGTCAACATGTAACCGGTTGGATTTAGAATCACTAGGATCTTGACCGACTGTGCCCAAAAACTTCCCGGGCACTAATGTGGATGGCTGGAAATTTGTGTAAACAACTCTAACTCTTAACTTCCAAAGCCTCCATCATTACGGTCATATCTATCATAGGAGGTGGCGATTTTGTTTATTGAGCATTTAGATTGGACTAAAATGTTTTGGGTGATTGGGGGGTTACTTTACCTCAGCCAACACCTAAAGGGCATTGTCTAGATGTGTTGTAGATATGTTCATCATATGAAGATTTACAACTATTCTTAAACACATGAAAGAATTTGATCCTATGTGGAGAGTGTCAACAACATTTGTTGATGAAATTGAAAACTTGTCATTTCGATGATCAAAGTTGACATTTTGTTTCTATTTTTTATCCTACATAGTACATATCATTGTGGTGTTAGATTTGAAACAATACTAATACGATTAGGATTTCATATATGTTATTTAAATTTATTACTCAAACTTTAAAAATCTAGATAATGTTCCACTCTATTGTGTTTTTTCATATGAATGGAGAAAAATATTGCCAAGAACTCTTCTATGAGATAAAACAACATCTAACAAGAATTGCAAGTCAATACATTTCATGAGTATAGAGATTATGTTGGGAAAATTGTTCACCGGTTAGGAGGTTGGCCATTAGTTCGATGAAGAACCATAAATAATATGAGAAATTTAAATCCACTTTTCAAAACATCATCATGAAATAAACCTTGCACATTGTCCCCAAGAATTAGTATTATCTCAAAAAGGACCTTCAACCAATGCTAAGGGGGTTTTACTACCAAACCCAAGACCACATGGTGGTACGTATTTGTGGGATATTAGGGGTTAAAACTCCGAAACCAACCAATTGGAGGGACAAACACACTAGAAATCCCAACTGATGATACTTCAAAATATTGCACATGCCATTAATTTTGTCCAAATCTAAAAAATAACAAATTCCCACATTTTTCAAATTAAAAAACCTGCAACTTACTAAATGTTCACGACATTGAGATAAAATTTGCATACCCAAACCCATTCTCAGATTGGATGATTACGGCCTCTTAGGCGTTTAGGGGTTTATGGGTTGTTTGTACCAATTTTCATCCATATATTCCAATGACAACTAGGATAACTATAAATGGAGTTGCTTTGCACTTAGAAAAACTAAAAAAATAAAGTTCTTTAAATCATTACTCTAAACTTCACCTCCCAACTCCTTGGATGTACATATACATGAAATAATATGAAAACCTGTCTATTTTGTTGATGGTTATATGTAGCATAGTGGAAATTTATGCCAACATTCCTCTTTATAAAAACATGGTTTTATTTATTTATTCTAAATAGTGGGGATTTGAGTGCATAATTACATGGAAGCATGTCGTAAGTTGCCCTCATAGGACCAAACCAACTAGCTATGTAGTTACTTACTTGGTTTTAACCCTTAATGGCCTAAACGTCCCAAAATGATTGGATCGTCTTTGGCTCCTCATTCCTTGGCTTGGCCTTGGCATTTGCAAGGCGCCTGGATGTGCTCATTTTTTATTGGAAATGAAATACCCATTGGCATCAAATGCTTTAATACAAACTAACCATGTCATGTTATAAAATAAGTACTTCTTAGCCAAGCTTTTTCCATGGGGAGAAGGGGGGGGGTTTACGGGTGTTTCACTAGTAAACGCAATTCCATAAAAAGATAGGGTTCACCTAATGTTTTAAAGTAAGAATCATAAGAAGTGATACAAATTAGGGTATTGGAAATTGATTTCGAGAATATACTATATGTTATGACGACATTTGTCAAATAAGTGAAACATATCATGAATATGCACATTCCCTTCATTGGAATATTCCTTCATCTCATGTGGTTCATATTTCTATAGAGAAGTGACCCCTCTCCCCTTGCCACAAACTCTTCACTAGACATAGTTATCAAATTTGCCAATCACCTTCAGAAGCTTGATATCAGATGTTCATAAATGTGTTTTCATGTGTCCCATACAAAGTGCTCCCATCTCATGAGACTTTTTGACAATTTGATCACTTCAAATATATATCATGCTTGCAACTTTCCAACAATCCAAAGCTTAATATGGAATTCTAACCAATCATATCAAAATTTCTAAGTTCAATGTAGATAGATCAAAAGTGATATATATAGTGACTCCAAAAATGGAGTCTATGCAAGGAACTTGAAACTTCAAATGACGATGCCGGAAACAAGAGTGATCGAAATCAAAAGCTATAAAAACAAAAATTGTAGAGTATAAAGTTCTACACACCACTGTAATGATAAAATCATGATTTCAATTACAACAAAGTAGATAAAGATATTGAAGAAAAGTATGTACATAGACTCGGTTTTTGCACTACAGTGTAGAAGACACTTAAAAATATGTCCATTGCCCTTTTGCAGCTAAAACAACTACAATTCGATCAGGCATGCTAGCATATAATCCTCTACACTCATGTAGACTAATAGAGTCGCAAACTTCTTGCACTCGAACCCATAATTGAAGAATACCATTGGGAGGACTAGAACATGAGTTTAATTACCGTTTCAGTAAAGCCCATATGTGTTCAATAGGATTTAAGTCAAGGGATTGTGCAGGCCACTCTAAAACACAAAATGGTTGCTTTCCAAACCATTCTCAAACAATCTTGGCTGTATGCACGGCATCATTGTTTTGTTGAAAAATGATTTCTTCAAGATTGAACCCAAATGCAAGCAATGTACTACACAAATCTTGCTTTAAAATTGCAATGTAGCCTCTAGCATTCAAGCGCCCTTGTATATTATGCAATGACCCAAATCCTCTACAAGTCAAACAACCCCAAAGCATTATAGAGCCTCCACCATGCTTCACAGTTTGGTTCACAACACGCACATGGATGTTTTCTTTGTCCTCTATCCAACACCAAGTCCTCCCATCTGAATTGAAACGACATATTTTAGTTTCATCACTAAACACCACCCGCTCCAATCACTCACAATCCAATCTTTGTGCATTTGGGCAAAGCGAAATCTGTCTTTGATGTTCTTTTGACTCAAAGCAAGCTTCTTAACCTTCGTAAAAGAAGACAATCCTTGTTCTCTCAATGCATTCCTCAAGGTATTGTTGCACATCTTTACATCCATTTCTCTTCAAAGCACTTTTGATGCCTCTGTTGCAGTTTCTAAACCGCCAACAATAACTAGCCATGAAGCATAACGCTTCTCTCACTTTGTTAGGACCTTAGGACGACCTCCTTTAGACAATGCTACACTCGTAGAAAGCCTCTTTCTCACTCTATTAATTGTAGATTGTGCCAAACCCACACTCTTTGCAATCTCTCTATTGCTCCTCCCCTTATCTATCAAGGCTACAATATTTGCTCTTTCTCTCGTGAAATAGGTCTCATCTTTCTATACAACCTCCACAAAGCCACAAGAAGTATTCAACACGATACACACAAAACCCTCAAATTTTTTTTTGACTCAAAATGATGAAGAAACAAGAAAATGAGAGCTCTCAAAGAAGGTAGCAAGCGGCGCCTCAAAAACTGAGTCTATGTGACGTTGACGTCTCTCTTCCTCTCACCGAAACCCTAGTGAAGTTGATGACATCACCATGACATCATCTGAAAGTCAACTTCTAGTTCTTTTCCAATTACATTTTACATTTCCTAAATATATCATTATCTTTTGGTGAAATGCCCATGAAAGTCCTTGTTTGATGCATAGACTTGGTTTTTGGAGTCTTTATATATATATATATATAGCATGGATGTGATCTGTTCATGGTGCCTCATAAGTGCTTTTGTGACACATAGTTTCTAAGGAACACATTGGAAAATGCTTCAAGGTCCTTTAAAGGGTCAAACCAAACATCTTTCCGTACTTAATAAAGTGAAGAATCCGGGCTTCGACGCTCCCCCTAAATACTATAACCGACCTTGTAAGTTGTCCACATCCAATTGTGAGGCCTCCAAAACCATTTGTCTCCACATACTTTATCGAGAGGAATTGCTTTAGTGACACCGAGGGTAGTTGAAGTTAACTCAGGGCACACTATATTTCCAGAGGGATATAATTGCAACCACCAAGCACACCAAATAGTTAGTGAAATTGACCCCAAGGATCAGGGGGAGGGGAACGTAGATGCTCCCACGAGAACGTAGGGAACGTCGGGAACTCCGAAGCATGAGGAGGAGATTGCACCACATGCATCCTTCGCAACTTTTCCACCTCCAATCTACGAATGAAATGCCCCAAATCTTCCCATACTGTGCCCTTCATCCCTCACATCTACCTGAAGTGTACATTTGTCTTCCTGACCTTCCGTCATCCCACTGTTTGCGAGTACGTGGGTAGAGGGTTCCGGGTAAGCTGACAGCCTCCTTTCGCCGCCTACAAGAGGAGGTCGAATCTACACTACATGTAGATTTCAAGTCATTGAGAGAGAGAGAGAGAGAGCACGTCGAGCTGGGTGCCTGTGATTGTATTTCTGGCCGAGCGAGTTTTTGGAATCGGTCGCTGGCTATGGCGAGCGACGATGACGTCGATGACGTCAAGATTCCTGTAAGTCTGCTATTGAATCGCGTGGAATAGTTTTCAGTGGCTTGTGGTGGTGTCGTTACGAGCAGAAGAGAATCGAAATATATGCCTCGTGACGGATGTTGACAAAACCATCGAATTGATGAACTGGTGCGAGTTTCGGCGTAGTTTCGTATGGAAATTGACAAGTGCATCATATGTTTGAGCTTGGGGTAGTAGCTCCGAACATGTATCTTAGTAGCTTAGTCTAACTTATTACTAGGTGCTAGTTGAACAGTTTATAGACTTTGTATAATGTTCACAAGGCCCGATGTGGTGGAACGACTTCCCGTCTAGATGCACAAAAAGATTCCTCTGTTGGCCAATTGAAGATTAGATTTTTATCAGAGTTATGAATAGAAACTTGATTGGTATTGCTTTGCATACTACGCGGATTCGCATTTATGTATCAACTGTTTCTCAACTCGTCGCGGAAAACTACGTAATGATGTATTGCTACGTTTGGAGATTGCATGTTTGCTTCCTCTCTCTCTCTCTCTCTCTCAAATTGGAGATGTTTATGCCGAGTTTCACCGTTTGCAACGTTTAGTTCAGACATCATTTCTGGTCATTGCGCAATCAAATGGAAACTGGTCTCTGACGTCTACCATGTTATTCACCGAAGAAATAGATAGAGATATTGGATAAAAGCTCAACCAAACAGTGTGGAGCTCGACTGGTCTGGTGGAAGTCAAGATTCTTGATGTACAAATCTTTGCCTGCTCTGAGTTCGGTAGTGGAATTCTTGTTGTCCTTGCAACGTCAGCTTCTTTGCACAAGGGGGATGTACAACATTCCCTCTTGGCACAATTCCCTCCTGTGTGTGGGAAAAACGTAAGAATTCCCTTTCAAAAGGAGGGAATTGTGCCAAAGTGAGAATGTTCATAATGGAAAAACCGTCCCTTTTCCCATGCGGGAATTTCTCAAATGCTCCTTGTGTTGGTTGGATCATTTGTAGATGAGTTTTGCGTTCTCCGGTGGCTTTGTCTTGATAATCTTCTTTCCCTGTGGTCTTCAATGAGCTATGCTGCCTCTTCACCTTGTCCGTTTCTTGAAAATACTGACGATGGTAAAATACAGGGCAAGGATGAATAGAATGATCGTCTTGGTGATATCTGTGTTGTGCTTTGCAGAGTCGCTCTGGGAACGATGGAGAGACTGCCGTTCCTCGAGACGAGGTACTTGATTTCCTCAAGAAAGGAAATCACGATTTTCGGAGTTCCAGATACAAAGAGGTCATTATTTCTTCCATCATTTCATCTCTGCGCTGAGGTTTTATTTAACAGTAGCGATCAGGATTCTATCCACTTTTGCAACCTGCATACAATCAACAATTGACTTTAACTGCACACTTCTGTTGTGATACATACATAGCTTCTGCTTGCTTGAATGAAGGATATATTGCACAGTTTGAGATCAGTTGTAGATGCTTTGTGTACACGATCTTTTGAGGTTGACTGAGATTACTACCATTTGGGTAACTGTAATGAGGACTTCACAATTTTTAATACCAGTAGGGTGTAAGTATTCAAGGATATTATTGTTTTCGATACCATTCCGGTCTATATACCCTGCAAAGAACCATCCTACTTAGGTAAAATCACCGTAATAAATCATTTAAAATATGGTTTAGAATGATAACAACCCAAATAATAACTTAGGTGTACAGAGATTCTCTCACCTTGAGACACCCACCAAATATCAATATTCGATTGGTAAAACAATTTTGATACCCACAGGTAGGTTTCTTTGATACCATTATTGATGTTGATTATCGATACAACGTATGCACCTATATACTGGTTCAACATTGGCTACTACGTTGAACGAAAGCAACATGAGGTTTAGGGTGTTCATGAATATCACTACAAGATCCAACATGAAACTAGAGTGTTCATGGATATCACTATATTAATATCCAACATATCCTTGCCTTCGTTTCCAGTTTTGTAAAATTGTTCCGTTTCAATTTCAGTATGCAGTCTAGGTGTCCAGGAATTATCCGATCATGATGATGTTCTTCCGCTGTCCAATGGTGTCACATCTGGTACAATGCATCATGTGGTTTCAGTGAAAATCTTCAGAAAATAATGAATACTTTCAGTATTCATGTGGAAGTGGAAGTAAGTGATTGAATCAAAGTGATGGACTGGGATGGTTGCAGGCTATAGGTCACTACACAGATGCAGTGCAAGGGCCATCTGCACATCAAGCAGTGATATACAGCAACCGCTGTGCTGCTTTCTGCAAGTATTGACTCAAGTTCCCTAATTGTTTAGATTTGTCAGCAAAAGAAATAGGATATTTAGGTCTTTAGGGCATTGTGATCACGTCCAAAATGTGGATTGATATTGTGTTTGTTCACTTTATCTTTATTGGCATGTTCTTAAAACAAGCAGCCAGTCTTCATGAAGAAATTTTGTTTGTAAGATCCAGGATGTTGTAGAGGAGTTCATCTTCTGGTTGTGGTTTAGGATTCTGGAGCGAGTTAGTGGGTGTGTAATTCAAAACACTTCATTTATAGATCACAGTGGTATTTTCTGATATGAAGTTTTTATCCATGTCACTCGTGCTAGGTTGAGTGAGCGTCTACGTGAAATACCAGCTGCAGTGTCAGAAGGATCTGCTATATATGAATTGGACCCCATGTCCCTTGGACAGGTACTTCTAAGTTTGCTTAACTTAATCATGTACCATGTTGCCAGTAAAGATTGTCGTTAATATTCCGGAATGCACCAAGGATTGCGACACTGCTGGCCTTAGCGACCTACCATCTCTTTCCCTCAGTGTTCATTGTCGAACTCCCCTAATACCTACCATGTGGGAGGGGCTCCACTGGCTCCTAGATGCAATGTACCGGTTTTCTGAAGGTTGAAAATATCCTTTATACTACGGACATTTTAATTTGAAGCCATCCTCTCTTAGAAAGAGGACTAGCCCAAGGGGCTGAATAATGTTAGGTTTTGTGCACGATATTTTTTTCTAAATTTTCTAAATTAATTTTTTTATGATCACCCGAGTTGAAGCTAGAATGCAGAATATACTGAAAGGTATGGTAATTGTCAGTGAAAGGTGTGTATATTCGATATTCTCTGAATGAGGTGTTTCTGAGCATCATTATTACTTTCCACATAGTCCTTATTATTGTTCTGTCTCTGTTAGGCTTAGGAGAATTAGTCTGCATGGTTAGAGATGTTGATGGGGATTCCTCTGGGGTGGAATTATTTGGGTGTAGCTCGCCTTACGGGATGCCGAGAAAGTGGTAAAGCTCCGGAGCTCGTGGCCAAAAGCTTACTTACGGAAGGCTACTGCTCAGGCTTTGGTGAATCTCCTATCTGCCAATTGTAGTTTTAAATTTTCATCAGCTCATTGTTCTTTCATTGCAATGTTTCTTAGAATTGTCGTATATGTGTCCTGCAATTTTTTCCCGACCTCGTTGTTTTTCTTCTGGAAATGGTCTTTTTTGTTCCAATGTGTTCATGACAAGTTCTTTTCTTGATTGTTTCTGCAGTTAGAACAATATGAGGCAGCGGAGGAGGCGTTTTTATCTGGATTGGAGTTGGACCCAATGAAGTAAGGAAGATATTATCAGTCTGTTTCTACTAGAGTTTGTTGATGAAGGGATGGTTGGTGCTTGTGCTTGGCAAATGCCACTCTGAATTGAGTGTGAACTTAACTGCATCAGCTTTTCCTTGTAGAGTACCATAAACGACCAATGAATCTCCGTCATACTTGGAACTTTATACATGCTTTCCTTGGTCTTTATCGAGACTGCTAACCCTGTTTTGCCCAAAGGTTCCTTGCTGTATACATAAGAACTCGTAGAAAGGAGCAGATACTAAAGTGGGAGGGTTTTATTTTGTTCAATTTGTGAATCTTGAACCTTTGCCCCGATTGTTACTTGCAAATTGAGAGAGGTATTTGATTTATTATCAAGGTGAGCATAAACAGCAAACTGGGAGCAATAAAGAAGTTTTTAATTAGGAGGTGGTCTTGGTTAGTACAGTCATGGTGTCTGTTGTTTATACTAGGTGAGTTGTGTATGTCCTCTTGTTAGCTTCTTTGATTACTTATTGTGCATATTATGTTGCCTTTCTGCAGCAAATCTCTACAAAAGGGTTTGCGTGAATTGAAGGTGCTCATAGATGGGGCAGAGAAGAATCAGAAGAATCGGCGAGAGCTGGAACGTTCAGATGATCTGGATTGTACTTTGTGCCTGAAGTTGTTACATCAGCCCATCACAACTCCTTGTGGTCACTCATTCTGCCGAGGGTGTCTTTTACAGGCTCTTGACCATGGTACTTTACTTTGCTTCTCTTATCTGACATCCTGTTAAACGATTGCTTCAATCAGATATATTTAGTCCGAGGAATCTTTGAAAATAAAAGGATTTGAAGCTTTAAGTGTATCTAGACCTATGTGTGGGCAAAAGAATTCTCAGGCTCATCTGCAAATGTGGTTATGATTGGTTTTACTAGTTTGAGGCTTCTTACTCCTATTCCATTTGCCTTCACTATCTAACATATAGCCATCGCTGTTGAATTTTGGATTAATTATCAATGCTCTTACACTCTGCAATGTAGCTTAGACTGGAATACTGAACTTGTTTGGGTTGAGCAGGTAACAAATGCCCTATGTGCAGAACGGTGCTTTTTGTGAGCCCGAAGACGTATCCTGTCAGGTAATCTTAGTGTTTGCACATATTCTTTGATCTGCTGCAATCTCTATCATTTGTTTGGCAAGTTTGGAGGGCTAGATTGTAGTGTAATTCCACCTGCTTGGGGTCGTTGAGAATAGCACCATCAAACGATTCTGTAATGTTGATGTTTCTTTTTATCTTGAGCTGCATGTCAGTATTCTGAAAATTGAATTCCTTCTAATTGGAGGTGACTTATTTTTGGGTCCTGATTATTTCGGTGTGCTCATCATATGTGGATCTAAGATGTATGCCAAGATGCTGCCAATGATTAGACCACGTGTGATTAATATGGGCAATCTTTTGTAGTTGCTTTGAACAATTTTTAATTGGTCCAAGTAAATTCACTTCTGTATGTAGAAGTTCGATGATTAACACATGTATTGAACTGATTAGCTGAAAACAATGTGATGTGACTCCTATGATCAACGAGAACTTCATGATTTGAAATTTAATACATCATGAAATAAATCCAATACTAACAATGCATCTACCTATGTGCTTTATGAAATCTTATCATAGTTTTATTTCACTGTGAATCACCTTAAAAAATTGGAAGCTCCTTGTTTTCATAAAAAATTTCAGATTGTGTTGGCTAGAATTACAAGCATTTGATCATAAACTAACAAATGCCCACTGCCAAAAGTGCTGACCTTTGTCTGTAAGGAAGCGATTGTATCAAAATCTGTGCACCGAAAAGTATGCACCAAAGATTGTGCAACTGGCAATATATCATAGAGCTGGGAGCTTCACGGGTTGAGTCAAACTGACGATGACCACTTTTTGGACTTGGAGCAAGTTAGGGTTTAAGGAGCTTGCTTATATTTCGAATACCTAGTTGACTGAGGCGACTAATATGCTAATGACGCTCATTTGTGGGTTTTGCTAGTGTGACGCTGAACAACTTAATACAACGTAATTTCCCTGAAGAATTTGAGGAGAGGAAAGCTGAAATGGAGGCTGTGACTCTTGCTGGCGAGGAGATGTTGCCGTTATTTGTGATGGATGTAGTACTACCTCTGCAGCATATGACATTGAACATATTTGAACCCCGATATAGGCTTATGGTGAGCAAATTCAAAATTCAATCGGGCCTAAAATGCGTTTCATAATGATAAGGTTACCTGCACGTTTTAATTTTGGTAGTTTTGTTTTACATAACCACATCAGCCCATCCTTGTTGCTATGTGTGGGGTCTTAGGTAGGACTAGTTTGATGGAATCCTGTCGTCAGATTTCTTAGAGAATCTTGAATGTGAGGTCTCAGGTCCCTGACACTCTGCATTTCAAATTCAAAAAGCTCTTGCAATGGCAAGGGAAATTTGACTTACATTGACATCTTGTATCGTACATATCACCCAAGATGATGAAAGACGTGATCCTAGGCAACCTGTTCATGTGTCTCAACTGGTCTTAAAATAATTGACTCCTTTAGATTGCCTGAAGGAAGGGAGGAAATTAACTGATGTATTTGCAATACAGGTGCGCCGTATTATGGAGGGAAACCATCGCATGGGCATGGTGAGTCTGGGGATGATGAGGATGCTAAGATAGATTTCACACGATGTGGTTTTGAAATGAGATAATGTGTAGATGTATTGAAATCAAGGCGAGCATTTATAACTTTTGACATATTGATTATAGATGCAGATCCTGTTGTTAGCTATCCATCCATTGGGATTTTGTGTAAAGTGGACCTGATACGGTGGGTGGTGGGTGCCAGGTCGGTATTGATGAAAGAGGTTCTTTGGCTGAAGTGGCCTGCGAAGTGGAGATTTCTGAGTAAGTCACACTTGAGTTCCTTGATTGTAATGCTGAACTGTATTTCTTTGGCAACGGGTGGTACTCAATCGTGCTTTCTGTGCAGGTGTGAGCCCCTTGCAGATGGGAGATTCTATATTGAGGTTAGTTATTTACAGGATTGTAATTTTCAAGGCATCTTCAATATGGTCACTAGTGCGGGACCATCCCAAGAGGAAGATTTGTTGACATAGACACCAGGAAGTGAAACTTATTCCTGAACTGAAAACGTTGGTAAACAATGATCACCAGGTTATCGGAAAGAGAAGATTTCGGATGACAGAGACTTGGGAGCAAGATGGGTAAGCTTATTATCGCCTCAGAAATTCATTTGATAGAATGTAAGGTTTGCACGGGTATTTCGTGTATGAAGCTCTGCTCACCTGGTGATATGCCCAAGATGAACGTGGACCACCCTTGACTTTGTTTGAGTGTGTCTGTTGGTGAGCAGCTACCGCATTGCTAAAGTGCAATGGATCCAAGATGTTACCTTTCCAGCTGGTTCTCCAGAACGAGAGGAGGTCTGTACACTACTTACATTTCTTCCTAATCTTCTGTGTATGTAACTTTTCTAAAATTCTATGCATAGAGCCTTTGCATTGCTTCAATAGACTATTGAACAGATCATGTAAATCATGAGCAAAGCAGGGTTTTGACGAATTTTGTTTTTGATGGAAGCTTGATAGAACTGTGCAAACAGCAGCAGGCATGGTGAATACTTTCGTTAGTCGAGCTCAAGAAATTGCTCGTACAGGTATCAGTGTTGTTGTAGATTGTTAAAGTACACTGGTTTACGCTTATCATGCTTGTCATGTTTCTAAATTGGTGAACTCGATGGATGTTTGAGGCTACTTCATCATGTATTGCGATATAAGCACTTGTTTGTGCTATCAATCTCATTTTGAATCAAGTCCATGATGAAGTTGAGCATCAAATATTAGCAGCATTGTGCTCATATTTATTTAGGAAGTATGATGTTGTACTTGACTGACAGTTCTGGCATTTTCTCAGATCGGCGTCTAGCAGAGTTGTTGAATCGCACCGAAAGCATGCCAAGTATTGCTGAGCCTGAACGCTTCAGCTTCTGGGTATATGTTCCTGAGATCGAGTCCTTACAAATCTGTTTTAATTACAAAAAGTGGTGTCAGTCGTTTACTGCTAGCTTGTGAGTTAAGCATCCGTCAAAATGAATACTGCACTTAGGTTCATGACTTTAAAAGGTTATAAAAAAGAGGATAATGTGCAAATGATGAATCTGATCTAGCTACAGAGTAGCAAAGTGTTTTTGCAACATTGTTTTCTGTGCACAATGGAGGGTTGTCTTGTGTAGAGTTTTGCTTTTGTATGACTTGGGAAGTCAATTTGTGTGAACGTTTTTTTGTTTTCAGAGGTTCTTGTGATCTTTGTCTTTTCTTGATATTTTATCCTTTATGTCGAGTAGAAGATGAAATGCTTCGGCTCTTGGCAGATTAATTCTCAATACCTGCAAGTACAACTTTGGTGTAGGTGTAGTCCAGGCAGTATTGTGGGGAAGGACACATATTTTATGTATGCACATCCATTCCATTTGAGTAGCTGACAGTGGGTTTCTGTTGGCATATTGTGCAGGTTGGAAATTTGTTGCACACGTCTTCGATGGAGCGTTTACGATATCTGCGTGTTACAGACACTAAGGAGGTAGTAACCTATAATTCCACTTCGATTTGTGTTTCACTATCTCATCTTTTCCCATCACATTTTTACAGAGATCTTGAAGGATTCTAACTTGGGTAACCTGTTTCACCTATATGCTTGTAACATGGACCAATAATATGCTTGTAACATGGACCAATAATATGCTTGTAACATGGACCAATAATATGCTTGTAACATGGACCAATAATATGCTTGTGAGGGCATGTGTCTTTTTGTTGTACGTGGTCACATATGATGTACGAAGATTTGATTCATCTATTTTGGGAAGCTTCACAGGCTTTTTGTTTCTTCTTTATTGAAGATAGACATTCTTGTTTGTGCACAGAGGCTGTCCCAAGAAATCTTGCGTTTGCAAGCAGTGTCGGCGGATAACAATTGTCGCATTCAATGACTAGCTGTTCGAAGACGAGCCTCTCCTTACGTGTTTGCATGTTTGTACATATTGATGGCTTATGGATTGTTTTTCCAGTGATCGGTCAAGAGGTTCTTAAGTATCCTGAAAGTAGAGATCATTTATTGTTTATCAGCTGATCTCACGTGACAGCCAGAAAGTAGACAGAGACAAGAGCTCATTTGTAGGTTTGTAGCAAACGGACATATAGGATGTGATTTTAGAGAGAGGATGTGAGCACTTTACATCCAGTTCAACAAGCAGTATTTCTGATCCCAGCATACCTATTCTGGCAGGTTGACCAAGTTCATATGTGATTCTGAAAGTTCCAAATCTGTGGCATTCCTGTATGAAAGGACCAGTTCAGGGTCTAAGTCCAGGACTGGCCATACAATCAGAACAATTCTTTGCTTGTAAGGTGGGACATTTTACATTGGTGGAAGTGAAGGAGGGTAATAAAGAAGGTTGACTGAACAATGCAGGTTGACTTGTTGTATGGCAATGGGGATTTTCACCCACAGTGTTGCAGTTCACATAGACATGCTTTTGAACACCATCTGCCTTTTTTTACGTTTTGAAGTCACAAAGTTCGGTATGTTGATGTCTTACCTGTGGATGCAGCCTGAGAATGATGAGTAGAATCTGATAACAACATGTGGTTGGGTGTTCTATCCTCTTCAAATCTAAATTGCAAATTTGGTGTAACTTAACCCTCCAGCAATTCTTTTGCTGAGCCACAGATATTTGTGTCAATCTTCTCCATCACACATGTGACCTTCCACAGCGAAGCATCCAGCGAAAGGTGATGAGTTCCAAATCATCGCCAGACATTGTTTGCAGTGGCACAAGGCGAACGATTCAGCCCCAAAAGGTTGGCAGTAATATTCATATGCCAGAAGTTAACTATAACAAAATAAAATAACGTAATACAATAGCTGCTCTTCAAATGATTATGAATGCACGTTACGTAATCTGTCTTTATTGTACTGAACCCATCGTAGCATCATATAAAATAAAATAAAAATAACACCGGTGCTTTTTATTTGCACGGACGTGAATGGGAGGCCATTCTACTTTACCCTAATCCCGTTTCACCACATGACAAGATAGGTGTACTTCCTACCTTTGGCAGGTGGGCTCCCCTTCACATTATCTGGGCACCGAATCCAGATCTCCCTGACAGCCCCTCACATTATCTGGGCATTGAAAACTCATGGCAGACAATGTCGGGGTGTCAGAATCGGGCCGGGGCCGGCCTCCACCGATTTTTCTGAACCCGACCGAAACTTGCTGCCCGCCCCGCCCAACTTCGAAAAAAACATTGCCTTTGCATTCTTGAAGGCCGCTTGACTACAAATCCCATATTGAGTGCACTTCACCTTCAAGGTTCAAAATCCAATATATATGTTCACTTCCATTGAGTAAATAAGCAATTGACTGGGATTTCATTATCAAAGTGAAACCGTCAATCAAGCATGTAATTAACTTGGAAGTCAAAAACATTACAAAACTCTCACTAGCACTGAGGTTATAATTTTGTGACTTACAATTTGAAATTGTCTTTGTCACTCTAAAATGATGGCTAAATTTAGTAATCTGATTTCAATAAATAATTTAGTACATTTACTAAATTAATTATAATAAATTCACTAAATTATAGCAAGTTACTAAATTTAGTAAATTTACTCTAATTCATTCACTAAATTATATTTACTAACCTAGTACATAATTTAGTAAATTGTATTTAGTTATATTTAGAAGATAATTATATGGGATTACGCTCGGGGTTACAGGCTTGTGGTTACAGGCTCAGGGTTACAGGCTCGAGTTACACTATGTGGTTATACGGAGTGGTTACACTCAGTAGTTACATGCTGGTTTTACGTTACCCTCCTTCTGGTTACACACACATTGTTGGTTACCCTCCTCCTCGTTGGTTAAGGTCATCATGGTTACACAATCCTTGTTGGTTACAATCCTCATGTTTCTTGGCTATCATTGTTGGTTACGCTCCTGGTCGTTACACCCTCATTGTTCGTTATAATTCTTTCGTGGTTTCACACTCATTGTTCGTTAGGCGGAACCTGGTTACACCCTCCTTGTCTTGTTTGCAGCTAGAGGTGATAATGTACGCAACATGAATTCCATTGTACCACTTGTCGAAAACCATGAGCGTGTAAAGTGGGAACTACAATGACAATTGAGGATAATGAAGAAGCACACATAAGCAATTCATGTAACCAGTATTGTAACATGTTGTCGTGGGTGGTGGTTACAAGATGTAGAAGACACTGACATGCTAAAACGGTATCCACCAGTTGCCTACCATCTGCTTATGGATAGACAAAACCATTCGTGAGGGCTTGTCGGTTACGCAAGTCATGAAAAAACACAAGGAACGTGTTCTCGCTATCATTCGCAAGGGAGGCCGCATCAGCAGGGACATGTTCCTCAACGAACAAGATATTCGCAGTGTCACCCGTAACCACGCACGCGGATTTGCTGGTTAGAGTAAATTTACTAAATTTAGTAACTTGATATAATTTAGTGAATTTATTATAATTAATTTAGTAAATGTACTAAATTATTTATTGAAATCAGATTACTAAATTTAGCCATCATTTTAGAGTGACAAAGACAATTTCAAATTGTAAGTCACAAAATTATAACCTCAGTGCTAGTGAGAGTTTTGTAATGTTTTTGACTTCCAAGTTAATTACATGCTTGATTGACGGTTTCACTTTGATAATGAAATCCCAGTCAATTGCTTATTTACTCGATGGAAGTGAACATATATATTGGATTTTGAACCTTGAAGGTGAAGTGCACTCAATATGGGATTTGTAGTCAAGCGGCCTTCAAGAATGCAAAGGCAATGTTTTTTTCGAAGTTGGGCGGGGCGGGCAGCAAGTTTCGGTCGGGTTCAGAAAAATCGGTGGAGGCCGGCCCCGGCCCGATTCTGACACCCCGACATTGTCTGCCATGAGTTTTCAATGCCCAGATAATGTGAGGGGCTGTCAGGGAGATCTGGATTCCGTGCCCAGATAATGTGAGGGGTGGGCTCCCCTCGCCCCTAAGGGCTGAACGCAGGAGAAGTGTAGGCCCAGGCCCCAGCCTCTTGTGTCCCGCCGCTAACTGGCTGCTACACTAAATATAATATTTAGTGTCACCATTCTAATTGTCTTGCTCCATACTAATTGTAAACCGCGGTATCACATTTAGTGTCACCAACACTAAATGTTAACCCAACATTATTTATCATTCGTTGTAAATGTTTAGGGGGGTTATAGATATATGTGTTGCAATTACTGTCACTTACCAAGTGATTTTATGTCACTGTATTATCTCTGGACTCATAAGGATTGATATCATGGGGGCCTCGGATCTCCTTGTAGCAGTGTGACCTTCGTATACATGTCAACATACTGTGTGCAGGTGGTGGTACTCTCAGCATCTTCCTAATTTTCTTCACATATTCTAACTCGGCTCAAGGAAGGCATGGACTTAGGAATCACCGTTGTACTTACTTAGAGGATGCTCAACCAAGGAGCAATGGCGGACACGATCCAGGCTGCCACCTGCATTTTCGGAGGAATGTACTGCATTCTCACATTCGGCGAGCTGTTGGGGCGTCATCTCACTCTTGTTCTTTCCCCATACGAAGGAGATGTGGTTCGTAGCTCCAATTGCTTCTTTTCAGGCTTAGACAGATTTGATCACTTTGGGAAGTAATCTCAGTGGGTCTCATCGTTAGTTGTTGTTGGCATTAGTCTTCGAGAGGTGGCATTCGTCCTTGGTGATCGCTACTACTTATCCTTCAATTGGTATTGTTTGATTTAGGTCAGCTGTCCAACGTAAAGATCCGATTAGGGATTGGTGTCTCATTTAGTGAATGCCGAAGTAGCCTTTTGCACAAGTGTGTAGGTCTTCTCAGCATGGGTTAGCTATTGTTCACAATGCAACACTCAACCGGTTGAAAGAATTGGCCATCTTGTATCGTTATTTTGGCAGGCTGCAATGGAGCACCTGAATGTGGAATTGGACACTAACAAAGATACATATAAACTTAAATTCAAAGCCAGAACATTCGTTTGCTGGTGTCTCGAATTTTTGATTGGCATGTTAGCTAAGCGTCAAGTGCTTCTTTTGGAATTCAGCCAACTTAGCATGAAAGAGGGGAAGACTTTCCTTCCGTCAAACTCCTTGAGCTTCACCTCTTCTTTGTTACAGCTATATAAGCGTAATTCTTTCTACCTGGGATCTGCTTTTAGGAACAAAGGCAGAAGCTTCCGCATGTGCATTCAACCTGGGCAAACACGAAGATGTGCAAATAGTGGTTATCAATCATCATCAACCTCCATGATAATGGATTAATGTTTTACCCTCAGATTTCAGGTATCTCAGGCTACTTCTCCATATCTCGGTGTGCATCCTGTTGTAGGTGGCTTATACACTATTGATTTTGGGTGTGGGCTGTGGCTGCCATCAGGTGTCATTTCGTTCTGGTGTACTGAGCAGAATTGATGCGAACGGTATTAATATGAGGTAGGTGCGCCGATATCTTGCCACTAAACCCATGGAATGAGAAAAATGTTCTTCAGACAGTATCACTTTCAGTATTTTATTGGAAGCAATCTACAGTGATCAAAATCAATGTGCTAGGACTTGATTGATCCGATCCTCTGAAACCCTCTGCTCAATCCTTGATTCTTTAGGAGCAGAGTTAGGCCGGCGATATTGAAGCTAACAAGAGTTGGGCTGGCACTTATCCTCAATTAAGGTCATACATTTTTCCTTTCTCTGTTGAGATTCCGTCTCTTCAGCCATGGCCGAGTTCAGGAGAGACCCACTACTTCAAAGATGGGTGATCATCTCCAACAAGAGGGGCAAGCGCCCCTCAGACTTCAAGACTGTGGACGGTGACTCTCACAAGCCAGGGCCTTGTGCATTTTGCCCCGGTTTTGAGAAGGAAACAGGTCGTGAAGTGTACGCGGTGAGAGATGGCAGGGAAGGTGGTGCAGGAGACTGGCAATTGAGGGTAGTTGTCAACATGTTTCCTGCAGTTTCAGCCGAGGCACATTGTGGGCCTCCGAGTGGAGAGGAGGATCCTGTACTTGGTGAATGCCGGTTGCCAGGATTCGGAAGCCATGAGGTGGTCATCGAGACTCCCAACCATGACCTAGGCCTTGCTGATTTGGCAGTCCCTCATATCGCTGAGGTAATTCTCTCCCACTCAATGTGAGATGGGTTTAGGGTTTAAAAAATTGGGGCACTGGAAGGGGAGAGAAAAACAATCTCCTGTTGGTTGTCGGTTCATTCAACTATGTAAACCATGGTTGAAGGAAACGCCACTTGAACTGGAACTGGCATGTGGATAGTTGTTTGTAGTCAGTAGGAAAGATGGCTTCCAAGTAGATTAGTCACCTTAACACTTCGATGCTTGAGAATGGAAGGCAGCCATCAAGTATGTTAGTCATCACAACACTTAATTGTTTGAGAAATGGAAGGTGGTTGTGTGCACACATACAAGAAAGCAACCTTATGCTCTAGGATTTCTCCTTTATACTAGTGGAATCACAAGTTTGCACTTGAGCCATGTAACTTGGAATACTTGACTTTGTCATGATGTGGATTCCTTTTTTTTTTCTCCTTCTACTAAATCTGCTTGGCATGGCAAAGGAGATACTAATGCTAACGAATCAAGTTTTTGATGCTTGAAGATGGCCGTGGAGTAACTTTGTCATCACAACCTTAGATGCTTGAGAAATGAAAGATGGCTGTGTGCACACGAGCAACCTTCTCCGCGTGGGCTTCTCCTTTACACTAGTGCAATCACAAGTCTGCACTTGAGCAACCATGTGGCTTGGGAGTACTTG
Source organism: Polytrichum formosum (assembly GCA_964035585.1). Classification (NCBI taxonomy): domain Eukaryota; kingdom Viridiplantae; phylum Streptophyta; class Polytrichopsida; order Polytrichales; family Polytrichaceae; genus Polytrichum; species Polytrichum formosum. The sequence continues at coordinate 20,858,858 of OZ037936.1, forward strand.
ACTTTTGTCATGATGTGGATCCCTTGTTTTGTCCTTTTCCATTTTGCTATAGCTTTTTGGCATGGGAGAGGGGATACTAGTGCTGATGAATCAAGTTTCAACAGTGGACCTAACAAACATAGGCACCCATGCTTTTCTAGGCATCTGAATGGCTTTAGCCTATGAATATTTAATATTGTTGTGGAATTTTCTACTGTTGATGAGTGTAGGTGCTCAAGTCTTATCAAGTGCGGCTCAAAGAGTTTCGAAAAGACTCTCGGTTGAAATATTGTCAGGTAATGGTTATGTATTTGGAAGTTACCATGGCATAGGACCACATGATGTACAGTTGGACAAGTTTGATTTCAAGGGGGTTAGTTGGAAGGGCCTGTAAATTATAAAATGTGGTCAACCAACAAGTTTGCGGTTGGGAGGCATACTGTCTTAGAGGGTTCTCTATTTGGACATGAAGTAGTTATCTTTTCTTGACTTTTTCATGTGTCATTTGTACATTGGCTGAGGCCGGCTTGAATCTCATGTGAAAACTGCATTCCTGAACCAAGTAGATGAAATAGAGCGCCCTTTATGGTTTTTGTGATTTAATAAGGATTTGATTTCACATATGTTTTGGTTACATGTGCATTGTCTGGCCCTCCTACCTCTAAGTGTCAAGTAACATACACATCAACACGCAACCATAATTACTTCTATGTGTTCATGCAAACTTTGTTCCTCCTCATTGTTCATGTGCATTAATATCATGGGTGTTTTCTACATGTTTACAGATATTCAAGAACAAAGGACGTAGAGCTGGTGCATCAATGACACACTCTCATAGTCAGATAGTGGCTCTCCCTATAATAGTCTATAACATGGAGGAAGAACTCCGTGGTGCAAAAGCTTACTATGGTGAACACAACAGGTGCATCTTCTGTGATGTAGTTTCTCATGTCACCACTACCAACTTGGCACGTCTCATTGACCAAAATGAGCATTTTGTCACATTGGCCCCATATGCTCCTCGGTTCCCCTATGAGACATGGTTACTTCCCAAGCAACATGCTTCAAACTATGAAACCATTTGTGAAGATAAGGTAAGCTTAGTTTTGTCCATTATCATGTGTATGCTATTGTCATTGGACCTTCTGAAGAACTATTTGAGATGTTGCTTCCAACACTTGACATTTAAACACTGACTTAACATTCTTGAGTAACTTATGTACTCTCTTGGCGCAAATGAAATCATTCTTATGCTAAATGGAGAACCTAAGAATGATTACATTTGGGGTGCACCCCTTCAATTGAATCTTTGTAGATTTCCAAAGAGGCAACAATGAGGTGTTGACGAATGAGGGCTTGCCACTTGATTGTGCTCAGCATTCAGGCATGCAATCAAGAATCTTGATTCTTGGAAAGTATATTTGAAGCTATAATAGAAAGGGAGCATCTTTACAAGGCTCAACAATGTCATGAACTTAGTGAAATTCCCATCGCAACTGTAGATTGCCAAATTACTTGAGCACCAAGATGTCATAGAATTGTGGCATGGAGGTATAGTATGTAGATTTTGAACACCAAAGCTCAAGCACAAATATTGTAGCAAATGCCTATATATATGTTTTGGATTAACAAACTCAGGTCTTTCATGAAAGAGTTATAAAGTCCATTGGGTCTAGAATTGTTTAGAAGAAGATGCCTAGAGATTACAACCCACAACCTTTTTTGCCCAATCTAGGTTTGAAGTGGTCCTATCAACTTTCAGATCTTTGTAGAGGTTGAGTCCATTTTCATATATTGACGAGTCTTATTCAGTGATATCTTATGTTATATGTGTAAACTCGAGTAGTTTCTCTAGGAGGCTCTTTTAGAAATTTTGATAGATTGAATGCCACAATGAGTAAGAAGATTGTTTACCAAATGCTTCTTGACAAGTGCAAACATGTGATCAAATTTGTTTTCTAACTGAAATACATGGCAATTATTGTTTGTTGTACAGGTGCTAGCCATGGCCGAGCTATTGAAACTAACTTTGAAGAAATTTGAAGCTGCCTTTGAGTTTTCACATTATAATTACATGCTCCAAACAACACCCTTGGAGGAGCACTATTACAACAATCCATACTATCATTGGTATTTGTGCCTTGTCCCACATCTTGAGACTCTTGGTGGTTTTGAACTCACCAGTGGTTGCTACATGAATTCCGTGTCTCCTGAGAAAGCTGCTGAGGTGCTAAGGAATACGAACGTCTGACTTGCACTATAATATTTATTGTGTCTTGTGAAAGGAGCTTGTTGGTAGATTATCTGATGATTATCTGGTGGATATTATCTTGGTGACCTTTAGACGTTGCATTAAGCTTCCCTTAGCTCCGCAAGGAGTTTTTGTTCTCTATATTGTGTTATGCCTTCATGGAGAAAACCCTATTTAGAAAAAAGAAAATTGGTAATTGACACTTCAATTTATTTCTTTAATCCATATGTTTAGTATCTTGTCAGTTAATTTACTTAAATATAGGCTTCCTTTTGCTTTTTCAAATTTTCTTTTAGTGAAGTGTATAGTGCACATTGTATGTCGTCCTAGTCAGAAATGATTTGTTTGATATAAAATAAAGTTCAACATTTTTGGTGACTATATTTTTATGTGTATTATCATGCATATATTTTATGTGCACAATTTTTTTTTAATGCATAGTACAAAGTTTACTTTTATTTCAATATGACATGGACCACTCTGGGTATATATTGTGTAGGATGGTGTGCACAAAGGGTAGTCATCGTCTAAAAGACATTAAATGACAATTATTGATATCTTTATATTTTGTATACAACATTGATTGTTCGCTTCGGCAAATTGAGCTTAGGTCATGGTTTAAGAAGCACCAATTTTGGCCGATCACATCGGCTAATCTTAGATCTACTTGCTCAACAAGGTGGTGTAAGAAGTGTTCAACAAAACATGAACAATATTGAACCTCGGTCAATACTTACAAAATGTTCATGTGCTACAAAGGTTGATTTTGTGGTCATTCCACATGACAATTCAATATTTGTGGACACCCCTATCTGGTGGTTTAGATAGTCATACACACATGAGTTTGAACTCCATATTTTCAAGTCCTTGGACTTATACAAAGGTTGATTTTGTGGTCATTCCACCTGACAATTCAATATTTGTGGACACCCCTATCTCTCACCCTCCACGGAAAAACCAAACTGGTTAAAAATAGAAGTTGGGTTGACTTTGCTAAAAATCGTGTTTTATTGGTTGTTGCATTCTTGACGCCCTTTTGGACGCGTGGCTATGTTTAGCCAGTTTACTTTTTCCTTTGTTAGAAATCGAGTTTTATTGTTTTACTACATTCTTGACGCCCTTTTGGACGCATGCTATTTTTAACCAGTTTGGTTTTTCCGTGGAGGGTGAGATCTGGTGGTTTAGATAGTCATACACACATGAGTTTGAACTCCATATTTTCAAGTCCTTGGACTTATATGCCACATTAAATACAAAATAGAACCAACTTTGCTTAATCACATTGACTAATCTAGGATCCACTCGCTCAACGACATGATGTAAGAAGTGTTCAACAAAGGATGAACAATAGCCTTATTCAATACATGAATATATCTATCCTTCAAGGTAGACAATGCTAAAACCGAGTCCATTCAAAAACTGACCGCGTAGATTTTGCACGATATTGGTTGATCTGATTGGCTTTTAATGTCTCCATTGTGCACTGGTGGAGTGCCATATGTGCATTCCAACTTCAAAAAATCATAACTAATTGTGGGAAAATCCAAAAATCATGATTCTTTTTTCGCTCTCATTATTTTCTTCTTGTCTATGCAAGAAAAATAAATTCATAAATTTTGGGTCCAAAAAGTGACCCTTAGCCCTTAAACAATTGGTCGTGGACCATTCACCTTATTCAATACTTACATAACTCTCACGGATAACAAAGGTAGATTTTGTGGTCATGTCCACCTAACAATCCAACATTTGTGGACTGCCCTTATGTGGTGGATTACACAGTCATCTGCACAGGAAGTTTGAATTCCATGTTTTTAGTTCCCTCTGCAGTGTTTGCCACGAGTACCTAGTGTTTGCGTTGTAGACTCTTCAGCTGTGAAATTGCTCAGATTGAAATGGCTGGATGGCCGGGACCCAGAATGGAATGATTCAAGGATGTAGGATCAGAAGCAGCAACTGCATAAGCTACTAGCAACCAAGAAGGTTTTAATGAGCTCCACGAACTTTGGGAATCTTGTCTTGGATGAGGAGAAGGAAGATGAAGCAAATGGAGTACAGGGTAAAGGACTTGAAGATGCTACAACATTGTGGATGGTCCGTTAAACCCTTTTGGAAGCCCAAAACCCAAAACCCTAAACCCTCGGGAAGGGAAGTTCGGTTGTTCAAAAATTGTTCAATGCTTTTTTGATTTTGACAATGACGACGAACCTCGGCCTCTGGAGGCACCCTGTGACTCCCGTTGCAGAATTCAAGGTTGAAAATCGTGTTGGAAATCGTATTGTTGCTCCATGTCTACAAGCCTTTGGTGGATCTTTCAGTGGCTATCCTTGCACTCATTTGGTATGGCGGGCACCCTCTATGCCGCTGCGAAATTTCACACGAAAATCGTTTGGCAAAAGAAGGGGTGAGGTGCAGTGCGCTGATGTTGTACCGGCGACTGCACCTAATGACCAGCAAACAAGGTAATTCTTCCTCCACATTCCCATTACTTTTTTAAAATCTCTTTGTCGTATCCCAAATTTACAAAATCAATGTGTTGGAATGGTCTCTCGTGCTTGTGCTTGAAAGCCTGCAAAGTGTTTTGAGCATAATCCCAAAGTCCGGACTCACTAATTGAAGAATTTTGACTTCCTGGGGTCACTGAAATCCGATTCTCTCAAAAATTGGTTCTCTATGTTTTTTCTGGGGGGTTAAGGTCGCATGCTCATCCTACCCATCAAGCCTAATCGTTTTCCCAAATTTACAGAATGGATGTGTTGGAAGATCTCTTGGGCTTGTGCTTGAGGGCCTGCATTATGTTTTGAGCACAATTCCAAAAGTCTGGATTCATCAATAGAAGAATTCTGACTTTCCTGTGGTCACTGAAAATTGATTCTCAAAAATAGGTTTTCTCTGTTTTTCTGGTGAGCGAGGTTGCATGTTCATCCTACCCAGAAAGCCGAAATGCTTTCCAAATCCTTATTGTTATGGGCACCCTTTAAAGCCCTTCTGAGCCTTGAGAATTGAGGGTCAAAAAACTTTACAGGGTTGTCTCTGTCTTGACCGTCAGTGCAATGAGTATTTATGATTTAAGTGGACTTTTTGTGTAGGGTGAGCATGCAGCATTGACTCCAAAAATTTTAAAACCGAATCTTGAGAGAGTTTTTACAATGATTACAGTGTTTACAGTGTTTACAATTTACCCTTGCCCCTGATTTTGGATGTGCATAACGGATTGTAACGGATCACATATCCAATTTGTTCATTTTGTTGTTCTTCCTTTCTACGCTGATTTTGGATACTGTGGCGATTCAAAATTGTACGTCAAAATTAAAGCTCAGAAAAGTATTTGTGGAGCTTCACAAAAGGTGATTGAGCATTGCTAGCAGGTTCTTCTGGGACCTTTTCAGTTATCTTTCTCCTGTCAAGGACAAGGGTGAGATTGGGAACTCATTATGACTTTTTTTCCAAATTCATTGATCAACAGGGATAGAAGGGGCCTCTTCCAAATTGCCCGGTTAATTGGGGTGGCAACTCTAGCAAGCAAGGTAATAGGGTTGGCCCGGGAAGCAGCACTAGCAGCTGTATTTGGAGTAGGACCTGTTATAAATGCGTTCAACTATGCATCTATAGTTCCAGGGTTCTTCCTAACAATGCTTGGTGGAATCAATGGGCCTTTTCACACTGCCATGACTGCTGCCCTCAGCAAACGGCAGAAAGAGGAAGGGCAACACTTGGTGGCAAGCATAAGTCTGCTTGCTGGCTTGTTTTGTACTGGCTTAAGTCTTTTGATCTTCCTATATGCTTCTCAGCTCATCAATGCATTAGCACCGGGACTTTCAGTGGCAGCTGACGGCGCTCTCACACAGCAAATTGCTGTTTTGCAGGTACCATATTCATATCAGAAAGTCAGTTGATGCTTGATATACACTGTGCATGACAAACAGTATCGAACTAACACAATGATGCTTTGACTCAATTTCCAGAACATAGGTGTCTTACTGGTTACATCACCAGGCAACAATATTTGCATTAGAGTTCTGTATGAATAATTGGGTGACGTGTACAAACCTGCAAAGATTCAACAACGAATTAAAATATGTTCAACTCGTTTGACAGTGATCATCCCTGTGTTTCTGTGCCAAAGTTCTTCAGCTGAAAGTTATGGCTCTATGGTCATTGCTGGCTCCACATTTCTTGCTCTAGCAAACCGACTTTTGACCTCTTTGTTGTATCTCATGGGTACGAAATGGATGTGTTGGAATGATCTCTTGAACTTGAGGGTCTGGTCTGCAAAGTATTTTGAGCACAATTCCAAAGTATGGATTCACCACTGGAAGAATTTTGACTCTCCTGTGGTCACTGAAAATTTTCAACTACAAAGTTGAAAATGTTGTAACTCATTTGACAGTAATCATCTTGTGGTTCTGTGGCAACATTCTTCAGCTGAAAGTTATGGCTCCCTGCGCATTGCTTGCAGCTCTCATAGGACTAGGGTTTGGCAGCCTCAGTGCAAACGGTATTTACGGCATCCCATCCATCAGTCCCGCCCTGTCGAGCATCTCCATTCTTGCTGCTGTTTTTTTACACGTCGCTCTCTCCAATCGGCTGGCGGTTTCACCATCTCAACAAGCTCTAGCTGGTGGCATCAGCTTAGCACTGGGATCGACATGCGGAGCATTCTTGCAGTGGGGCGTTCAAGTGATTGCTCAGCGCAGAGCAGGTCTTGATGGTGGACTACTTGTTTCCTGGGTTAATCCATTCAAAGAATCTGGGATCTTTGAAGTTATGGCAGTAATGATTCCTGCGGCACTCAATTCGGGCTTGATGCAAGTGGCTACATTCACAGACCTCCATTTCGCCTCATACATCCCCGGGGCGGCAGCAGCACTTGGGTATGCTAACCTGTTGGTCATGGCACCCTTGGGGATTCTGTCAAGCCCTATACTACTATCTTTCCTACCACTTTTTTCCCGGCTCACTGGACCTGAGCATAGGTTGGGTCTTCGGGATACTGTACAACAGGGACTCCTATTAGCAATGGCGCTAACTTTGTCTTTAACAGCTGTCATGATTCCATTGGCAAGGCCCATTGTCCAACTTGCATTTCAGCGACGTTCTTTTGATGCTGCTGCATCGAGATTAGTGTCATCTCTCCTTATCTGCTATGTTTCAGGTATGGAGATCATCCTTGAACTTGTTGCACTTTCCTCATGCTTGTTCTCTGACCATGCAATATTTCTGTGCTCAGTGTTCTTAGGGACACTAGGTCTGACTGGCATAACATTCATGAATGTTGTAGTGGTCCTCTCTCTCCAGATCTGAATCTTCAAAGTATATGCTATGGTGGATTTTGAATCTGCAAATGTGCGGCAGTTGGATAAATTTTGGAAAGAAAAGGGAAAAGATATAGCCTTCCTACTTAAGATCAGATCACCACTTGATTGATTGAAAACCTTCAGTGCGATCGTGATGATTCATTAATGTGTGGCAAGAATGCTACCTACTTGTGGTCATTGATATATGTGTTGCTTGATGTGATGGTAACCCCAATCACATGCTAGGATTACAAAAGGGAGCACTCCCCTTCTATTCAAGAATGTTATGAGGCCAAGTGGTCAGGAACATATTTGCGGTCACATTATTACACGTACATTGTACATACAATGAGCTGGTGCACACAACGGTTCAGATGCTTGAAACTCCCCTATTTAAGACCATTCATCCATTGTGTGGAGTTGCAGTCATTTCACTCAGTTCATCATTCTATCTTGCATTTGTGGTAAGCAGTATGAACCTGACTAGTATCAGGATTCATGTCAGAGAATCAAGAAATATTTCTGATAAAATGCATCTGATCTTTGTTCTATGGTGACAGGATCTACATTCTACGTTACCCGAGACATACTCGTGCAAGTATTTTATGCCCTCAGTGACGGCCGCACGCCATTATATATCACAATGGCTGGCATTGTGACAAATGGGATATTAGACTGGCTTCTCGTTCGTTGCTCAGGCTTTGGTGCTCCGGGATTAGTCGTGGCTACGATGGTTGTGAATTGTGTGTCTGCTGCAACCCTGCTTGTCCTGCTGACAAAGAGAGTTGGACAATTCCGAGTGCGATGGAGCCAACCAATTCTAACTCTGGTGTGCTGTGGGGTGTACTCGGCTGCTGTGACACAAGTCACCTACCACCATTGGTCTCTTTTTCTGTCGCCAATGATGAGTGCCTGGACGTCACAACTACTGTCACTGGGATTTGCAAGCGGTTTTGGGTTTGTGTCGTATTTTGCACCCCTTGTACTTCTAAAAGGTCCAGAAGCTCAGTGGGTAGTTCAACTTCTTAGTGTTAATCAAAACCAGGACACTGCGGGTGTCCCTCCCTGATTAACAGTAATGAGCTGGATAACCCTTCACGGGAGCCTGGTCACGAACTAGGTAACCCCCACGAGCCGGAGGCCCGAGGGGGTTTACAGGACATAACCACTTAAGCGCCATCTCCTCTGAGCCCTCCGATCATGGAGATCTAAGGCTTAGATTGAGGGCGGGGGAGGATGTGGGTTATGCTCCAGGGAAGTCATCCTCTTCCCCAATCCTAGAACGCCACCTCAGGTTCCAAGTAGTTATGGCTGGTAGCCATGGTGGCCTGAGTAGGTTCAGCATGTAGGCTAGTAGGGTGTACCAAAAGAACCATGTAGGCTAATCCTGCCCCAGGCTGTTGTGGCTACCAGCTGTAACCAGTGTCCAATGAAGGTTACTTGACATAACCTGTTTTTTCCAGATCTTCAGCCGTTAATCACTCAGAGCCAATTGGATCTCCACCGTACATTTGGACCCTGCTGTTTCTGCCAATTCTGCCCCCATTTCCTCATTAGTTCAGTAGTAGGTTTGGAGTCATGAGGAGGATTCTCTTGGTTGTGGGATATAACCACTCTGCTCTCCACCAATCTGGAGATGCCACGATAGTGACAGATATGGAGAAACGGGTTACCAACAGTTTCAATCATAGCAACTTTGTGGTTGCCATTGCTGAGAGTGCGGTAGACTGGTGGTCTAGGATATCCCTCCTGCCAGCAAGCTGCAGGAGAGCACACTGAGAAATAGAGTATTGACAAATCACCAATTTCTGAGTGCTATTTCAGAGAACCTCTAGGTCAATACAATTTTGGAACCCTATAGCGCAGTCGGTTCTTGGGCCTCTTATTCCAACTGGTGTTCTTCTCACGAGTGTAAACATTCAAGTGAACACACTGTTGACTTCTGGCAACATTTATATTGCTGCTTTGGTTTCACAGGGCTCCAGACATTGATTCTGACAAGGGTTGCCAAGTTTTGATTGTGGAAATTTGGAAATTGCGCATGAGATTGTTTGTAGGAACAATGTCTCCGTAGATTGATGCTTGGGGGAAATCTCTCTCGCCATAGTTAAATGTGAAACCTTGCTGTCAATTGTTCTTTTTGTTCAACCGCCATCCAACAATCACGCATAACATCGCGTCCTTTTCACGTCTGCAAGCATTACAGTGAACACATAGTTCACTTCTGGCAGTATTTCTGTTCCTGGTTTGGTTTCACACCGCCCCAGACAATGATTTTTACAAGGGTTGCAAATTTTTGTTAGTCAAGTTATGGAGATTACGCATTATATTGTCCATAGGAGCAATGTCTGCGTAATTTAATGCTTGGTGGAAACTTCCTCACTTTAGCTAATGTGCTGACCCTTGCTGTCAATTGCTGTTTTCATTCAACCAAGCATAACATAGCAGCCTTTTCATGACTGCAAGCATTCAAGTGAACACATAATTTCACTTCTGGCAGTATCTCTGTTCCTTGTTTGGTTTCACAGGGCCAAAGACAATGAATTGACGAGGATTAAGAATTCTTATTTGTGGAATTGTCACAGTTATGCATGACATTGCCTGTAATATCAATGTCTGCATATATTGATGCTTGTTGGAATTCTCCTTCCCAGCACGTAAACATCTGGGATCTTGCTGTCAATTGCACTTCTTTTCGAGTCCTTCGCCAACTAGCATCCAACAGCATAACATCAAGGCCATTTGGCAAGCTCAACACATGGTGCATTCATAAAAAATGTTTCCGGCATTCAAAGATCTCCAGAGGGCTGAAAATCATGTCAATAAAAATCAATAACTGTGAGCTGCTTGGCAAGCAAGACCCACAGAAACTGAACGACTGTTGTCTTGTTTCCAGCAATGTCAGCAAAAACCATGGAAGCTTGCGTCTCTGTTCTATCAGAGCGAGGTTTCGATCCTCGGACCTGTGGGTTATGGGCCCACCACGCTTCCGCTGCGCCACTCTGATGCGTATGCACAGCATTGATAATAAAATAGATCCATACAAATGTATCTGTCTTCGATGACTTCCAGTATTTAGCCCATTTTAAGAACTATGGCCAGGAGAGAAAGCTTTTGGGTGAATCTGTATTCTGACTATAAATCTTGACTTACGTTATATTCTACTATCACAATTGCTCCAGATGTTTACTCACATTGGCTATGGTGGCACAGCTCTCCGGACTGTAAGGCCTGTGTACTGCTCCGACATATCCAGGTCCTCGGGATTCGTCCGATTGGGTAGTGGCCAGTCAAATTTTTGTGCAATGGATTGGCTACGGCCAATCCTACAAAACTTCGGGCATGTGCATGCCGGGACAAATCCTCCTCCCTGACCCACAGGGTAGCAATTCAAAGTCTTATGCCTGTTGATGCTGATTTGGAAGTACTTCTCAGTCCCTTCCATTAACCTCTCTCAGGGATGAAATCAAGCAGACGGTTCCAAATCTTAGGGTCCCTCCTGATCGCGTATACATTCACCATCAATTGCATCTTTGCAGGTATGTCACATCCACAAGCTTCGCAAGCGTCAATCGAAGCATGTGGAAGGAGCAGGGGTGGTGTAAGGTGGAGGTGGAAGGCTTTCTTTACAATGCACGGGAGATACTTGAGGTGTGGGAGGTCTGATTCTTGCACCAACTTTCTATGATGCCCCACAACGACATCAAGCTCCTTGTGTGCTTTCCTCAAGAGAGACGGGTTGCGAAAAACTTCAGACATTGTCCACTTCATTGCGATCGTTGTCGTGTCCGACGCTGACAGTTATTTGGACACTTGTATTTGAGTGGGTATGTGGTTAGGTGTAGATCAAAACGGACACCAAAAAAACATGTGATTGAAAGAGATTGGACTATGTGCTCAAAATATGCTAACCATTCTAGGCTCAATAATCAACATGATCCAGGCCACCTTTTGGATCATTTGATGAGCACGAGAATCTTCACTTTGGTAATGAAGATTATCAAAGTGAGCTCATATATGAGCTCAGTTAGATAATTATGAGGAAAGTGGCTACAACCTTGATTTGGAATTTGCTAATCATCTTGTAGTAACCACGTGTTTCATATCCTTGGAGAAGTGGGCTAGTTGGAAAAAATAATTGTTTAAGACCTATCTACCTTAATCTTCTTCAACAATGGTGAAGGTAAAGTACGAAGTTGAGTTTTTGGCCAAGGCTAGGCACCTACCTCTTTGAGTTGGGCCCCCATTCACATTGATTTTACCCAAGGTGAGAACGTGGTCAATTATATATTGTAGTATGCAAATTCCTTTTTAAAGACAATCCTGAATTAATTTAATGAGACCCAATTGAGATGAATTAACCATAAATCTATGGGGGTCAAGTTTTTACTAGACCCCCTTTACTCCGTAATGTTAGTGGGGACCTAGCCCTGGCCCAGCTCAAAGTGGTGAGTGTTTAGCCCCCTGTCTAGCCCTACCTAAGTCTCCTTCATGAGTCTCTCAAAGATAGTAAAGAGCAGATTCTGCAACAGAAATGACTAGGGAAAACGTCAGGCAATTTGCCTCATGGGGAAAACATGTGGTGCCCCATTTATGGTAATTAGTGTCACGTACACTATTTGATGGCTAGAGGTCTCAAAGTGTCATGCTCGCTAATTGCCAATACGATTCCAAATTTGTCATCATAAGTAACTTCTTTAAGTGAAAAAATATCTACATTATGGCATTTAGAGTAGCACATTGTGATACTTTAGATAACGGTCTTGTGTTTTAGCATGCAAGGGAAAGATGTGTTTGAACATACTAATGGCAAGTGTCATGTGTTTACACTTTAGTATGCAAGAGGAAGATATTCTTGCGCATACTATTGGCATGTGTCATTTATGTAAACTTTAGTCAACTTGTGGACCATTATGTAACATACACATGCACCTCATAACACCATTGAACATGCTCATACCAAGATATTTGTAAGCGCACTTGAATACCAAGTGTCATGAGACGACACTTATGCTGATGTTGTTAATCAACAAAATAACCTAGCATACGCCTCAAAATAGGCTAGGTGACACTATTACGCATGTGACACTAAATGCCATAAACGGTGTACACGGCACTTAAGGTAGAAATACCTAAAACAGTGAATGATCACTATTGTTGCACTAGACTAGGGGTAGAATGATTTTTGTGCACACCCAAAATGGCTAATTGTAAAAGTAGTGGCCCGAAAAAGGATGCACTGCTAGATGGGATGCAATGATTGATTGGATAGGTGTTGTTTCACACCACTTGCCATCACTTTTAGATGCCATTAAGTTAACCGTTTTGTGTGTCTTTGTATGCAGAGTAGAGTATTTTGATGTTCAGATTAGGGAGACTCTATTGTACAAGTACGGGGTTTGACTTACTTGCCTCTTTGAAAAAATGTAACTAATTATTTACAAGGAATAAAATTACGAAACAACTTGCATTCCTCATCATTTCCTCTTCTCCATCCCCGAAAAATATTGCACAAAATTTCAAGCCACTCGTTCTAGCCAAATCAGCTTATTTTCAACGCTTTCCGTATATCTACCTTACATTGCCAATTTAGTTCCTTGTAGGAAGGTTCTTACCAGGATGATGGCCGGTATGTTTATCTCTGTTAATTGTGCACCGTCAGGTGTGTTAATTTGCTCCGAACTCGTCAAGAAGAATTTCCACCATGTCCTTGTCACTCTTGGAGACAGTGCAATTTGCCTTCTAGTCTGATGCTCAGCTACTGTATGTCCTTGCATAGGCCAGCACACATGGCGCTGGTCCGCCCCGCCATCCGCCTAGCGGAGGTACACGTGGCTCCCCGTGATTGGCCGGCCGGGGTCGCGTGCAGAGGCTCACAAGCCAGGGGGCGGAGAGCGCCTTGCGCCCCAGCCTCCATCTCCTTCCGCTTCCGCCATTCACTCTTTTTCAATGTTTTTACCTTCATCTTTGTCTGAGTGTGAGAGAGAAAGGAGAAAGAGGGTGTTTCGCAGTAAGAAACTTGACAAAGAATTACCCTGCGGAGGGTGGCGAACCCGTAGATTCCGGACTGAGGTGGACGGTCCGCCTCGCCACCCTCGCTGGCGGAGCTGGATGAGCTTCATCACCTCCGCCAAGCGGAGCGGCTGATGGTTGCTCATGTGCATGGCACATATGTCCAACCACATCAAGCTCATAACGAAGTTGCCACTGTCAAAAAGCAACCAAGCAGGGTCTCAGTTTCCGCATGCATTTCCCGAGACTCTTGCAGACCTTGGACAGCTGCCAAAATAACTATAGTTAACTAGATATGTTTCAATACATTTTAGGGAACACCTATAGTTGACTAGAAATTTTTCAAACTGATTTGAAGAACAACTATAGTTAACTAGAAGAAGTCTAAGTATTATTATATATTTGAAGAAGTTCGCCTCTTGATTTGCTTCAGTTGAGGGTCTTTAATATGCTCGGGCCACTGAGGATCATCAAGAAATGCCTCTACAGGATCACTCACAGTGCTAGGCTCCGGAACAACCTTCATGTACACCACCAACACAAAATAACACACTAGTGACACTACAACACTACAACAGAATTCCGTGAATAGGTTGCGCTCAACTTTAGTTAACTAGATATAACTATAGTTAACTAGATTTTTTGGCACGTCAAATCTCGAACAACTATAGTTACGAAAGGCAACTAGTTAACTAAGAGTTGAGGCAGTTGGTTAGTTTGTCCAAGGTCTGAACTCTTGGGCCTCTGCAGCGGCTCCATCCACGGGTGGTGTTCTGATCACTTGACAAGTTTGCAGCAATTAAACGCTTGTTGAGGATCGAGCCCAAGAGTATATTCAACATGAGGTTGTTCAGCTTGGCATGTTTATCTACTAAGGTAGAAATACCATAACCCGTGAAAAATAAGGTGATTCGCATTGAAGATATGGTCTTACAATCATGAGATCATTTTCCAAGATAGACTCGGGGAAGTCACTTAGTGTATTCTTTGGGGACACATGAGCGTACAACACATATTTTTTGGGGGGCTATGTAGCTCATTTACTGCATTTTAGTGGACCCTATATTTTTTAATAATTCTATTTTCTTCAATTTCTTACCACCCTATGTGTAATTATAAATTAAAATCTCCATAATATTTCAGACCCTTCATTATTTATATTTATTTGAATTTTCCTTCGTGGACAATAACATTGTACTATAGCATTAGAAATGGAATTCATCACGCAACAAAAATTAAGCTGTGTATACAAGAAGCATGTTATTTACATAATTGGTTACATATCTAAGCCCATTGATAATGGCGTACTTAATTGTTTCATCCAAACATTGAAAGAAGTCCACAAATTCCAAAACAAACCAGCATCACTAAAGTGTCCATAATGTGTTCACTAACACAGTTGCACTAACATTGCACATGTTATCATGCAAAGTGTGAAGATAATTTGAAATGCCTACTTATGAGTCCTACGTGAAAATTGATAAACGATCATCACAAAAGATGCCACAGCCTCTCGCCTAGAACAAATCCATCAATCCACTATAGATTCACCAAATATGGCCCCACGGAGCTCTTTAAATGCGTAGGGGTCAATGCACGATGATAGAATTCTTGTCTTGCGTGGGAGGAACAACCAGAGAATTATACAAACGTCAATGAAATGTTCCTCAAAAGTACACTTAATAAGCCTCATCCAACGAGTTCATCCATTTTGTAGATGGATTTGTGATCATTTTTCATCTAGTTCTTAAATTTTTCTTACCCTAAACTCAACCTAAAAATTAAAAAATCCCTACCAATTACTATAATGCTATTTTAGAAATACTATAAACATAATTTTGGATATTACAAGTGACCCTATATTATATATAATGTGCTACCTCACATTTCTTCAAGGCTATGGTATATCAAAAAATATATAATTTTTATCAACCATGAATAAATGTCACCCTATATTTGTTCTCTCATAGTTATCTAAATTTTCGACAATGACTTCCCCGGGAAGATAGACGAGAAGGATTCATGAAGAATGCAAGTTGTTTCATATTTTTCTGCCATGTACAAAAAATTCTACAATCTTTCAAAGTGGAAAGTTGTCAAACCCCCTACTTGTTCACTAGATTCTCCCTACACCGAACATGGTAATCCGCATTTCCATACAGAACATCACCCAAATCGGTTACCTCATGAGTACATTAACACTTGACTCCCATTGGCTACACTATGTGTACACGCATTGAAGTGGCCGCCTCGCCATGATCGGTTTCAGAAATGGCACTTCACTATTATGACTGCGGTCTAGTGCACAGGTAGAGGGTGGTTAACCGCTTTGGGTATTTCTACCTTAGCCCCTTCGTGTTCCATCACTTCCATACAACAAATGCAACATACACTGCCACCTCTTCCGTTCTCACATGTTTTGTTGCTTCCCAAATGCCTTGAACTTGTAAGACCGACTTGGAGAAGTTTCCTAAGGTGTCGTGAGTTTGCATGTGGTGCCTGAATTCCAATATCTATGTAGGGCAACTACTCAAGGGAATCGTACATAATAATCATAAAGCCCTCCCTATTTGTGCGGATTGGATCAAATTCATAAGTTTAAGGGAAGGCAATGCATGATATGTTATAAGTAAATAGAGGGGAAACAAGAGCATGTGCCTCTCCCCCTTTTTGCATAGAGACAACTAACCCGTTATTAACATAATCGTACCATAGAGCTCACCTACCGCAAGGTAGGTAGTAAACCTTATCATGTAACAAGGGGATTCTGGAACTGGATAGGGCCAATGGGCTCACCTTCATGTTGGTGAAACACTGCAGTGAGTTATTTTTCTTTACTTTCCTTTTTATAGACCTAAGCACCAAGTATATATAGCTGGACGGGTCTAAATTCATCTCAATTTGCAAAATTATCCACACCTAACCATACAAATGACACACTCGAATTGTACAATATAGATCTCCGTTTACTTAACTGAAGGTATTGTAAGTATAAGGTAACATGTTACAAAGTTCTAATCGGATGAATTTCAAATAAACTACAGAGAGTGGAATATATGACCTTGGCCATTGTAGAACAGAAGGTCTGTTTGGAATCGTTGAAGGCCGTGCACTGAAATTCGAGTTTTGGGTTCTTCATCAGAAACTCCATGGCTTGTTTGAGCCGAAGATGCTACAATGCAATCATTCTGGCTGAGTCGAATGTGAATCTAAGGTCCGTATTGTTCTTGTATGAAGGGGAGGCCTCACACATTCGAAAACGTTGGTTTTAAAACGGACTTTGGTAAGCCAAGGTAAAAGAATTTCAGCCTTCACATGCACCTAACTTCGAGGAGCTTGGTTTCGAGGAGCTCGGTTTCAAGGTCGGTCCCTCTTTTATTGGGTAATAACGTCCGTTTTCAACTCCGATCCAAGACGGCGGTTTTGCAATGCTTAAAACGTCCAATCAAAGGTTAACCAAGAAAAGAGGGATCAACCTTGAAACCAAGTTCCTCAAATTTGTGCACATGTGAAGGCCATATTCCTTTTACCAAACTCCGTTTTGAAATTGACGTTCTCAAACGTGTGTGGCCTCCACATGAGATCCACCATCCATGTAAGTGTCAATATTGTGGACAAAGTTTGTGAGAGTGCAACGGACCAACAATGTGTACACCAATTATAGTATTTGGTGTCACCATCTATGTTTGTCTCGCTCAATACTAATTGTAAACCGCCAGTGTAGTGTCACCAACACTAAATGCAAACCTAACATTATTTGTCATTCCTTGTAAAAATTTGTGGACATTGTAGATTTGCAATGTTGCAAATGTGTCATTTACTAAGTGATTTTTCATCCATATTTCAATCACCCATGACAATATTCCATGAAATATTAGGATGAAAAATATGCCAAACTTTGCTACATTAATAGGCATTTGGATGAACTAAAAGTAGGTGTCACTAGAAAAGTTACCATAGTGACATGAAAAAACCTTATGACATTAAATACAATATTTAGTGTAGTCATTTTTGTTAAAGGATGTTCTATTCTACCTGTCTTCCCTCCTAGTATTCCGTCATGCTACTAGATCTAATAGGTTAAAGGATATTGCTACCACTTTGGCATCTATTTATCCACTTCTTCCTTTGGTACTAGTTGCTACTACCACTACTGTAACTGGTGGTTACTGACTCTAGATCCAATTGCTCACCCTACTAGATCCTCCTTCCTCTAGTACTGGTACAATTTATCATGCCACCCTCCCTTAGTTTCCTTCTCCTCCGGTAGATGACGTCATGTAGTTTACCTAGACCGATAGTCAGATATCATCCCTTAAGTACCTCGTCCAACCTAGTACTCAAATTATTGGTACTCAGATTGCTTGCACCCAACCATACCTCACCTTACCAGTATGGTAACCTCAGTCTTCAGTATTAGTGGTCCATGTGGTGCCGCAATACCTTCTACCGTCCTAATATCACTCAAAGTGTTAACGTCCTCTATATCCTTACATCTCACCCCTTTATACTCTTGAACTTACACAGTCTCCTCTAGTTCTACCTTATATAAATCAATCCCTTAATTGAATATTGCTCTCTACCTCCTCAACGATATTCTTACATTACTTCTTTAATCTGGTTCATCAAGACTTCATCTAATTGACCAAGTCTCTTCACAAGTACTAAAATTGATGCGAAGGAATCATTCAACCCTACAATTCAACACACACAATACACAATAACTAAGCATAACTACTTACCACTATGCATACATTCTCTTACACACATGTTCAAGAATTAAATACAACATGCATTCATTCCAAGTGGTAACTAGAACATGGGTTCATCGTACAAAAACAGGTCACACCCAAAAACCGTTCCCCTCCTCCTTAAATCCCTTACAAATCCTAGCCTAATCCTATTTTCTATCCTCATCAACCCATAAAACTATGGTCCCTTTTTAATGAAACCTTCTATCATATCCTAAACCTAAACATATTTTCTAATCCTTACCTCATCTACTTTTTTTCCCTTCTCTTAACCCCGGTAAAAATAAGCAGCTTTTACCATTAACAATTTTCGAAGAGGTCCATTGCTCTTTGTGTGCACAATTGTATGATGGTTTAGGAATGAATGGTTTGCAACATTTCTCACTCCGTTCAAATAGACCATCTCAATTCTATGTAAAGTAAGCATGCAATTGTTGAAAGTAGAGCGCCCGGATATTGATGCCTCTCTGCAACCAATGGAGATATCATAACAGCTTACACACGTGTTCCTTTGTAGTAGCTAATTTTATGGGTATCTGTACCTTTGTGAAGTTTTTATTTTATTTTTTATTTTTTTATTTTTGTTGGGTACAGATTGAAAGCATAACATTACTCAACACCCATTGTTTGTTCGGTGGGCCCTCAAATTATAACAGTCGGATTCTCAGAAAGTCAAATCTCTTGCTCAGCTTTTCAAGCATCCGACTGTTATATTCCAAGGGCACACTAAACAAACAGTGTGTGCTGAGTAATGTTATGAGCATTCAATTGCATAAAGAAATGATTAATAATACACCCTAAACTCCATAATATCAACCTCCATAATGTCACTCACTCTCTAATATCCCAAAACCCTAGGGAACGGATGTTCGTAGTTCAAATCTCAATCCTTATTGTCACATTTCTCTCCCTTATATCACGAATTTTGTCATTAATGCAAACCACCAAAGAAGTCAACCCACACCCTCACATTGCGCCATGTGTCAATATGTGGAGTGTCACCTTCTTCTTCTTCTTCTTCTTATGCCACTTGTTGAATGTTGGTGCATGCATCCGCCACATCGCCAGGGAAGGCGAAGCGGAGTGGACCACACCACATCATTAATATGTTGCACTTTGTGTTATTCCATATTGTCACATGCTACACTAATTGGCAGTAAACCCCACCCTGCACCAAGAGGATTCTTGAGCATGGTAGGGCCAACGGGCTCAAATTCACGTCAGATTGCCTGACGTTGCATTTTATTTTATTTATGCTACACTACTTCACTAGTACACGCATCCATGTTAACACTACATAACTCCGTAACATCATGTGCACTTTGGTTGCCACAGGTGTGATACTACAAAGTTTAGAGTGTACGACCACCAAGGCCGGAGTAGGAGCTCCCATCATAGGGCCCATGACGAATCAAGAAATAATGCCCATCCTATGTACAATCTTCCAAGTAACCACCAACAAGTTGTTCCTAGAAGCAATAAAAAATTTAACACACCAAACCGAGTCAAAGTTGTTAAGGGCATCTTGGTAGGCCACATATGGGGTTTTCTCACGATCAAATGGGTTACAGTTCTACTCAATCTTAACTTAATCAAGGAGCGATTCCCACGGGGAGGTCACTCCCTCTTTAATTAATGCATACACGTGCGCTCAGGACCTATTTATTGGGGGGCTATTTACCTTGCAAAAAAGATTATAAGGTATGGTATTTTTCAAAATAAAGGTAAATTCTTGTATTTTAATACACCCTATTAGTAATTATAATTTTCTTGGGAAATCATTTAAAAATGCCCTATTTTACTTATACTGCATTTTTTTCCCTTCCCGGCACATGGGTAGAGACCATTAATTCCACATTGGAACCGTTGGTTCAGTAACGTTCAAGCAAGCTAGCTTGCGAAGTCATCCATTCAAGCATTTTCAATAAAAAAAAATTACCTCTTTTCATCCACTAGCACATACCCTACCCTAGACCCGCTACCCCTAGTAATTGTTTTCACGCTATTTTACATGTACTAACTAGATAAAAGAGGCCATTATATGTGATGGTATTTTACATGTAAACATGTTTCACTATTTAAAACCCCCTATATTATATGTACGTTTTTTGCAAAATTTACCTACAATGAATATATTAGACCCTATTTTTTATCGCACGTTGTTTCTACGATTTTCGCCAGTGACCTCCCCGTGGCGATTCCTAAACAATATGATAGACCTTCTTAATTGGTCACTTTGGTGGCGTTGAAAACAAGATCATTATGTTGCCGTCAAATGATTCATAGTAACCGCCCCAGGCTAGATCACATCTTCATTCGGCTGGGCCCCACCCCTCCCACACCTCCTTCACTGCCCGCACCTACGTGGGAACTCTTCCTTGTGTGGGAACCAATGTGACAATACCCAGTCAAAATTACAAATATTCAAGTTGACATCACTTTCATTATTCCAAAGTTAATTGATGGAGTTCCTTCACATGCCAAAGAAGCTTAATGGCTTAAGTGACCAGGTATTGTCACATTGGTTCCCAACGAGCAAGAGTTCCCACGCAAGTGCAGGCAGAAGATCGGGCAGTGAAGGAGGCGTGGGAGGGGCGGGGCCCAGCCGAATGAAGATGTGATCTAGCCCAAGGGTGGAAAAAACCCAACTTTTTTTGGCCGATGCATCGGGTTTTTGGTTTTAATGCAAAAAATCATATTTCTGTGAATAAAACCATGGTTTTATTCCAACACTCGACACTCGGCACCGCCATTGGCGGACATTGGGCCCTCTGCCCTATAATCTCAAGTTATCTCCAATAAAACCGAATAAAACCGGATTTTGCTGGACCTCAGATGACTAAGTTTTTGAAAAAAAACTATGAAAAACCCAACCTTTAAAAACCGCGTGGTGCCAGCCTTGATCTAGCCTGGGGCATAGTAACCTACTGCATAGGAAAGTCGAATCTTATGAAACTTTGTAGAGATTAGTTGATGGACTTGTTTAAAATGATATTGGAAAAGAGAGAAGGATTTTCGCGGCCCAAAACTTCGCATCCTTGGCAAAGAGTTGCCCGATAATTTGCCGAATACTGCCACACCGGTTGTGTGGCCAAAAAGCAATCCAAAAAACACGCGTCCCACACTACAAGGACCATAGTAAAGGCAACTCTTTCAGACCTTTTATAGACGCCCGCCTAGTCACACTAGGCACTTATTTCTCATATAGCAACTACAGACAGTCTGCCTAGTCACTTTATTTCTCAGATGGCAATTATAGACAATCTGCCTAGTCATTTATTTCTCACAAGGTCAACTCCCGACAGTCGACTAGGTAGGCGTTTTGCCTAGTCAAAAACTTTAACTAGTCAAACTACCAATTGTGTGTTTTATTGATTAACTAGTTTACTTGCGATAGAACAACACTAAATAAAATCAAACACTAAATATCATATTTAGTGTACTAGTACAGGTACAAATCAATATTCATATTCTGAACATGTGTTGTCTACTAGCCTAGATAGGCACTTTGCCTAGGCGTTGACTAGGCAAACTAGGCACTTATTTCTCAGATGGCAACTGTAGACAGTCTGCCTAGTCACTTATTTCTCACAAGAGCAACTGTCGACAGTCGACTAGGCAAGCGTTTTGCCTAGTCAAAAACTACAAGTTGTTAGTGCCTATAAAAGGTATGAACTCTTTTGTCAACTTCATCCGAGGTCCTACACATCCACTCATTGCCCAATTCTTCATAAAGAGATAAAGTTGAAAAGAATAAGGTAGAAATCCCATAAACCGTGAAAATAAGGTGATTGTCATAGAAGATACGGTCTTACAATCATGAGATACTTTTCGAAGATAGAAGAGAAGGATTCATGAAGAATGCGAGTTGTTTCATATTTTTATTCCTTGTAAAAAAAATTCTGCAATTTTTCAAAGTGGAAAGTTTGTCAGACCCCCTACTCGTTCACTAGATTCTCCTTAAACCGAACACGGTAATGCTCATTTCCACACAAAACATCACCTAAACCGGTTAACTCATGAGTACATTAAACTATGATTGATGGTAGTCAAACATGACTAAATTTGGCTAAACTAATTGTACACGCATTTCAAGCTTCCAACCTCGCAATTATCGGTTTCAGAAATGGCACTTCACTATTCTGATCGAAGTCTACTGCACGGGTAGAGGGTCGTTCACCGGTTTGGGTATTTCTACCTCAAGTAAAGTTGGATCCCGAACAAATGGATCAAGGAGTTCAAAGAGCCCACGGCTGCTACAATTCATCTTATGTGTGGTGAATAAATGGAAAGCACATGAAGATGAAGCAACACCATCATAATTCACGCCGATGGCAACATCGGAGTCTCTCCGGCTCACTCTCTAAGTGGATTCTCCTCATGCACGAGCACCAATGAGAAGGAACACAAAATTACAAGTGTGTGTGCATGTGGTTGGTGATATGCATTCTATCTCCAATAGGAGATAGCCCTATTCAAAACATCCGTGCAATGTGGAGGAGTTTAAGAATTCTACATGCATTCAAGAGTTCGAAGAAAAAATTTAGCTTACAATTGGATTTTCAAATATCTTAGGATGTGTATTTACCGTAGCTCTCTAGCAGCTTGTGCACCTTTCTGTCTAATAATTAATTAAAGTGCAAAAGTAAGTTAGGCGGTCCAAAAAATAATATTCTAAAATTGGGCAAATTCAAAAAGAAATTTAAAGTACGTTAAACATTCATGGATGGTTTTCCTAATTTCATCTATGGCGGCTACGATTAACCTAAACACTTTCCTTAACCAACATTCCTTTACCCTAAAGTTTGTCTTTTACTTGTATGTCAAGGTTTGGCTTGGCAACAAATTTTGTTTTGATTTGATGCTACTTTGTTGGATTCTAGTGAAAGTCACTTGCATTATTATGATTTTAGGCACTCTTTGAATGTTATTTTTTTTTGGGTAGTCAACAAAATTAATTTCCCAAAAATTTAGGCACCTTTAAAATTAATTATTTTCTGCCCAAGCTGCTAGAGAACTACGGTATGTTCTTCTTAATGGGAAAAAAATCATGAAAAAGTGTTTTACTTTTGAATTTCTCTATGACATCGTCCGTTGTGATCTAGAGATAGTATTCAAGTTACGAGATTGCCCGTGTTACTTTGAGGATTTTGTAAAATTTGTTACATTTTTGGAATGGCTGAAAATGAATGAAAATTTAATCTTGAGAAATGATGTACAACCACAATCCTCTGATTGGTCAAGACTCTGATTGGTCAAGCTATCATGAGATTTTTATTTATTTACTTACTTATTTACTATTTTATTATTTATTTATCTATAATTGACTATTCAAGTTTGATCAATTTTTAAATTATTTTTCGGAATAATATATAAATTCAACCAATAAAAATACCATCCCACTGGTGTGGACCTTGGGGATATTGCTATCGAAATATGTGGAACCTATTTGAGGAATAAAACAAGATGCAATTATTTCATGGAACATAAATTTTAGAAATATATTAGAGATAATATAGGATGGGTAAAATGGTGTTTTGGTGGGGGGAGGGGGGGGGGAATGTGAGAAAAATGTTCAGACCTTGGACAACTAACCAACTAATTCAACTATTAGTTAACTAGTTGCATTTCGTAACTATAGTTGTTTGTGATTTGACCTGACAAAAAATGTAGTTAACTATAGTTTTTTTAATTTTGGTCTACCAAAAAATCTAGTTAACTATAGTTATATCTAGTTAACTAAAGTTGAGCGTAGGTTGCAGTGTAGTACCAAGACAAATCAAAGCATCTATATATTTTTCTTTTTCTTTTTCTTTTATTCATAATTTTAAATTTGGGACCTAATTCTGTTTGTGACTCAATCAACACCCAATGAGCATGACCTCATTATCTATAAGTAACCTAAAGTATAATGGATTCAGCTTCTGCAAAGAACAATGGATTCTATTCCTTCTTGGGTTGGGCTAGCATGGGTGACAAACATTGATTCTGACATAAGGACTCCTTAAAAGTTATTGTAATATATTTCATTTCATTTTTTGAGATAAATAAAAGAACTCACCGGTTGGCTCCTTACAAATTTTGGGACTCTCAATTATAGTTGTCTGAATTTTTTTTAGTTAACTATAGTTGTTTTTGAATTTGGTCTTCAATTTTTCTAGTTAACTATAGTTGTTCTTCAAATCGGTGTGAAAATTTTATAGTTAACTATAGTTGTTCTCTAAAATGTATTGAGAAAAATCTAGTTAACTATAGTTATTTTGGCAGTTGTCCAAGGTATGAAAATGTTCAAGCGTGCAATATAGGTATTCTACTATATCAAGGCTAATAATCTCGGTGAAAAATATGTGTATGGGTGGATCAAAATGGAGGATAATGGGTTTCTGGTGCAGAGTTCTTCCCAAACACAATCTTCTACTAGAGTTATTTATAAAGTAAAGCAGATGAAACCATGGGTTTGGTCCTAAACCTTGAGTTTATGAAAATTATCACAAAGTCATCCAAGTTTTCTTAATGGTTAGATTACCATACACAAAGAGTGGTGTCGGGTTATGAAACACCGGTTTTGTAGTTTGTCCTACTAGGATGGGTGGGCCAAGCTAGCCTTGCAATATAGGCCAATCTAGGATTTAGGATTTGCACATACCTTATCTTAGATTCTTAACATCCTCTCAAGGTTTGAGAGGTGGAAAGAGGTGGGCCTAAAAGTTGCACCCAACTTTCAAAGGAGGCTCTAATACACTACAAGCTGATAGAAAGTTTTCCCAAAGAAGGATCAAACCCATAGTTTCATCCCTCTTTGAGAGACTTTCCGAATATCTCTATTTGGGTGCAAGGTTTGGACTTCGATTCCACCTCAAGGAATGCCTGGAGAGAACATCAAATTTCAAGAAAAGATCCACTTATTTACCATTATAGACTATAAACTTTAGTGAGTTGCCTTCCAAAAATTAATGCCTAAGGTAGAAAGTCAGTATCCGGTCACTTATCTTAATTGGACACCTATATTTGAGTGGTATGTGGTTTGGCGTGGCTCCAAAAATGGATACCAAGAAAACATGTTTTAAAAGACATTGGATTGTGTGCTCAAAATGTGATGAGCATTCTAGGTTCAATAATCAACATAATTGGGGGAGACCTATATGACCATTTAATGAGCACCCAATGAGCACAAGAGTCTTCATTGTGATAATAAATAAGATATTCACATGAGCTCTGAAAATATGAGGAAAGTGGATACAACCTCAATTGGATGTCCTAACCATCTTGCACTTTGTAATTGTGTGTTTCATACCCTAGCAGATTTTTTTGGTTTTAGCAACTGAAATTTTAGGAATTTAGGGGCTTGTAATATACCATTGGAAAGGTCTTGAAAACACCTTTCCAATGGTGTGTTACACGCCCAAAAATTTTAACATTGCAGTCGCAAAACGCAAAAGAAAAATCTATAGTTGTTGTGGCATAGTTTCTACTAGTGATGTTAGGGGGGGCTGAGTCCCCCCCCTTGCTCCGCCCTTGGGTAGATGTACAAAAGGGGGTTTTAAATGTTAGACAGAAAACCCAACAATAGATTTATGTTGTGGAGCCAAATTTTTGTGAGTTACAACTTGTGCATGATAAATCATTCAGTGACTTTCTCAACGAAAAGTGAAAATAGATTGTATACATAATAAAGGCCATTTTTTTTCATAATGCATATATTGGATATGTATTGAAGGCATTTATTCTAGTAGATTGAAAATCATAATATAAATACATGAAACTATCATCCAACGTATCATTAGTATGTAAACTATTGCTTTTCTTCATTATTGTTTCATATATAGAAGGTTTTATTTCATAGTCACCCACGCACGTCATTTGGAATCCTAACGAAGAGTACTACACTAAATATGATATTTAGTGTCATATGGTATTTAGTGTCACTATGATAACTTTCCGGATGACACTTCTTATGAAAAAGTGAACAAATACTGTCATGGATGATGGATGAGCTCATCCATTGGCCGAAACCCTGCCTTCTCTTGTCAGCAACTTGTGATGATATATTGTCATGGATGATTGAAATTTGGATTAAAAATTCACTTGGTAAGTGACAGCAATTGCAACACTGTAATCCTATAATCCCCCAAACAATTTACAAGGAATGACAAAATAATGTTGGGTTAACATTTAGTGTTGGTGACACTATACTGCGGTTTACAATTAGTATGGAGCAAGACAATTAGAACCGGTGACACTAAATATCATACTTAGTGTAGACCAGAGCCCGACATTTTTCTTCGAATTTGTACCCATACCCACCCATACCCATCAGCAACGACCTATGCCCACCCATGCTATTAAAATTGCCGCCAATGTATTCAAAAATTGTGTAATGTGCATTACCCGCCTACACCAAGTCTTGGCCCACCCATGCCCACCCATGCCCAATAATATTGAACCCATGCCCACCCAAAACCCATGGGCATGGGTATGGGCACCCAATGTAGGGCTCTGGTGTAGACTCCCTAGGAAAGTGATGACACCTTTTGCATGGTCAAACCATAATATATATATATATATATATATATATATATATATATATATAATTTATTTATTTATTTTGAGACAGAAGGCCGACATGCTAGCGCCAAAGCACAGGAGGCAGTTGACCACCTGGCAAGTTTTCCGTCAGGTAGAGAGGAGATTTCACAACCGGGATTCGAACCGCCAACCTCTTCCTTGAGATTTGGGTATCCCTCCACCATCATCCGGTAGTTTAGGGTCGTCTCGGACCAAGTCAAACCATAATAGAGAAACGAAAGAAGTAAAGAAGTGGATCTTGAACTTCTTTTGGCATGCCGAAACAATGGTGCTAAAGACAGTTTGATCCTTGATTGTTCCGAGCATGTTACGCCACCAACGTCGGGTGTGCACTGCAAATTAAAGGACAACTTTGACTTCTTTGCGACTCTTTGATCATTGTTCCAATGAACGTAGAGAACCGGCCACTAGTTACAGGTGAGCCGGCTCGGTTTGAGAAATAACCGGTTGAAGCTCAAGATTCCACGAAAATTGCCCATCATTTTAGAGGAATCTATGGAATATACCTCAAATTCATAAAGAATATATTAACCGAAAGATGTCAATATGTGACCGGCTGGACTCGGAAACACTACGATCTTCACCAATTATGCCCGAAAATCTCCCTGGACATTGCACTGTTCAAAGGTTGTTGACGAGTAGTGATAAACTTATCTGTATGTGATCCAAATGTCAACCGAGATCCCATCTTGACAAAATAGGTACATCCCTTAGGTGGGCCACTCTTTAGAGCCTATAGTCTCACCTTGATGGTACAACACGTTGATTATACGACGCATTTCCCGTTGACCAAACTTTCTAGAGTTAATTGACCTCAATATTATAGCTACGACGCTTATAATATGATTTTATTTAGGTCCGATTTGTCGTATAATAGAGGTAATGAATGTGCATAAGTGGCGGGACCCACATTGCATTGGGATCGGGGAGTTGTTTCAAGTACATAATGAATTCATCGGCGGGTTAACATAACATGACTCAAGTTAATTGTTTAAAACCTTTGTTTCAAAACAGACGCTACACTTTTGAATCTTTGGGTTTGGGTTAAGGTCGAAGGGTTTAGCGTGAAGGTTGCAACTGTTGAATTTGATATTTGGATCCGGGATGCGGTGAGCAGTGTAATTGTGTGAATCAATCTAAGGTGAGAGAGATGCAAGTTGCTCATGAGTGTTGTTGCCACCCTTGCCTCCTTGTGCAATAGGGTTCAAAGTTGTCCAAGTGGCACAATCCAAATGCACGTACTATAGAGTATAGGAAGAAATGGGAGAGTACTACACTTATAACATGTGCCATAATGGGTTGTACTACAAACACATGTGTATCATGTATTCATGTATCTATGCAAGGTTGATTACATGATGGCGCCTTCATGTATGCGGCTGTATCTTGAAACTACAACAAGGTCATGCATGTCATACCCGCATCATATAGGGTTGCAGCTAGTGTTGAGCACTAAAAGTCAATAATATATAATCATGATGTGATGTTAGTACATTGTTGATATATAAATTTTATGAACTTTCAAAATATGTAGGTAATTCTACCTATTTTCGAGGCCCACTTATTGACATTCAAGCTACACTAATAAAGTAAGGCTTATTTCTAGACATACAAATGCCAAGTTGATTACATGGCAATAGATCCCTTGACAAGATGTAGAGCATGAATTGCATGGTTTTAGGGTTCATTTCTCGAATGTCAAATGTCCCCTTGCATTCCATTTATAGCAAAACTATTCAAATTTCATGAAATGTATTCTAAAAATGCAAACTTACATCTCATGTTGTTGCTCACTGCTCATATGTTACCGCTCACCGCTCACATGCTAGCTTCCCTCAAGAGCAAGCTGGTCAAAAGAACCGCAATGGGAAAATGATTGCGGTTCTTTTTCGCAATGTTTTCTATGAGTGCATTGAAGGAAAGTCGGGCATCTGCTTATTATTGGCAATGATTGGATGGTCAATCCAATGATCATCTATATTGAAAAGACCATTGCCAAAGCTTTAGATATTAACGACATTATCAAATTTTTATGGGGATGTCAGCTCGATGAGTCCAAGTCTCTCAATAAATAATCAAGCTCGATCACCCATTGAAATTTGAAAATAAAATATACATTGGATATTTCCACATTCTGAGGTCAGCCCCCCTATCTGAAAATCTTGGCTCCGCCCCAACAACTATCTCCACTTTACAATGCTTGGTAGCCTTTTCATTTGTACATAGTAGAGAAAAACAATACATCCCCCTTGTGTATACTATGTACGCTAATCCTCTAGTAACATCCCTTTTTACACTTGCGTTAGTTTAGACGTGCTATGAAGCGTGGGGCCCTGGGATCACTTCTCAATCAAATCTGTGTTTCGGCTTTTGCTTCCCATTTCCTTACAATATTCAGCCATCCCCTATCCATTAGAAAATAACCAGTCAACCAAATGAGAGAAAGAGACTAAACATCTACTTCTTGTATCCCCAGTAAGTTGAATGCTCATATGAGAAGCGTCATCACATTCACATCTCTGTCTGTCTCTCGCTCGCTCTCGATTTCAGCTCCAATCAATCTATTCTTGCGACCCATCACATGTGGACAAAGGGTGATGGAGCTCTTTGCAAACGAATTCGTGTTTCTCTTTTGGTCCATAGCGTCGTTTGTCACCATTGCGGTGTTCAGATGGTTGTTTTTCCACGATAAAAGTGACCTCCCTCCCGGGCCTCGCAGGTTGCCCATTATTGGAAACTTGGCTGAGCTTATGGGGACTCACCCACACGTGAGACTTACGAATTTAGCTCAGAAGTATGGTCCTCTGATGTACTTAAAGCTCGGCCAAAGGGATTGCATCGTCGCATCTTCGCCTGAGATGGCCAAGGAGTTTCTGAAGAACCAAGATGCAAATTTTTGTGGTCGGCCTCATGTGATGCAGGCTGAAATTGTGTACAACAACGCGGGTATAAGTCAATATACTCAACTTTGGGATTTCTATAAAGTTTTGTCAGCTCAGTATAGTCTCATCCGAGTCTGGAGTACCATGTACACAACAAGTCTTCAATGTAAAATATGCGGCCACAAACAGTGAATGTAGGCGTTGGATATTATTGGGAATTGCCTCATTCAACTAGGAATTGCGAATCCCAGTGATTATCATTTTAAGTTTCTGAGCCGGAGTTGGGAGGCAGAAAGTGAAGATTTCCTTCCTCATTAAAGATGTATGCCTTCCCAGATGTGTTCACTATTGAACCTAGGTTGCTTGATATATTTGGAGCGCATAGTCCAATTCCATCATAACAAATGTATTTTTGGTGCCCGTCCTTAACTACAGACTTCTAGTTGTGTCTCAGGATTTCGTCCACGAAGAATTGGACTGCGACCATAAGTAGAACCATAATTTGCACGACCTTTGGCCCGCGCGGTTGAGCCCGATTTTTTTTATGAATCGATTAAAGTATGACCTTATCCTTGTTGCCCTGCAGATATTGCGTTTTCACCAGTAGGTCCGAACTGGCGACACTTGAGGAGGATTTTTCAATTTGAACTGACAGGTTTGAAACGCTTGGAAGCCACGAAACATGTGAGAAGCGAAGAACTCGCATGTATGTTACATTCGATCAAACAAGAAGTAGGGCCTGTGGACCTCCATGCCCAGTTCAGTACTTTGATGATCAACATTGTCTGTCGCATGGTCTTTAACAAGCGTTATGTGGGTGTATCTAAGGGGGACAATACCGTGGACAAAGTCGAGGCCCAAGAGTTTCGGGAAACAATCGAAGAGTGGGAATTGTTACTTGGCAGCGCCAGTATAGGAGATTTCATTCCGGCCTTGGCGTGGTTGGACCTGCTACAGGGTTATGCCCGTCGTTTGAGGAAGGTGCAGAAGCGTCTACATGGATTTGCCACTAAGATTATTGCGGAGCACCGAGCGAAGAGACAGAATTCGCCGATGCTCGAGAGTGACAAAGATATGGTGGATGTCTTGCTGGATGAATACGAAGCAAAAACCTCCGGTAATCATATTACAGAAGGAAACATACAGGGGCTCATTCTGGTAAGCATCTCCCATGCTCTCTCACAAGCTTGATAAACCTCCCGTGGGTCTTTGACACACATTCTAAAACATACACTAGCCCTATGTAATATGCTTTAAGAAAGCCCAATATTATGCAGAACATTATTAAGCACTTGTGAGTAGCTTGCACCCTTTTCTCTTTGGGTTCAAAGTACCAAACTCCAAGAATTGGGGCTCTCATTTCTAGGTATGGAAGTGGAGCATACGTAGTGGCAAGCTCCTATTTGGCCCTCACCTCATTGAAGGGAAACATCTAGATTCAACTTAATGAGAGGAGTCAGCCAACTACCCAAGAGTGACACAGACAAAACTCCTTTATGCTTCTCATTATGACAATATTTGATATTGCAGAATGCGTTGATAGCAGCAACAGATACAACAATATTGACCAGCGAGTGGGCAATATCCGAATTGTTCCGGGAGCCATCGATCGTAAAGAAGGCACTTGAGGAGCTCGATGCCGTGGTTGGACATAACCGATTAGTACAAGAATCTGACCTCCCACACCTCAAGTACATCCAATGCATTTGCAAGGAGGCATTCCGCCTGCATCCTCCGGTGCCCTTACTTCTTCCCCACGAGTCATTTCAAGCGTGCAAAGCCTCGGGATACGACATACCCGCAAAGTGCCGAATGCTTGTGAATGTGTACGCCATTGGGAGGGATCCAAACACATGGGATGATCCTCTGAAGTTCCTTCCCGAGAGGTTCATGGAGGGCAACAAATATTCACACATAAACAGCCATGGCCAAGACTTTGAGTTCCTACCTTTCGGATCGGGTAGAAGAATCTGCCCTGGCATGCAGATGGGCAACCTCATTGTACAGTTGACAGTGGCAAATGTCTTGCATGCATTCGATTGGTCACTCCCCGACCAAATGAATCCCAAGGACCTGGATATGTCCGAGACAAAAGGAATTACAGTATCAAGAGCTGTTCCATTGCGTGCAATGGCTAAACCTCGGTTATCACACACTCTGTATGAATGAGCCATTCCACCATTCGTTGTTCCTGTTAAATTATTCAAGCAGCACAAGCCTTCAAATGTTTAGGTCGGGATTTGCGTCACCTTTAGTTGCTCCCAGATTTACCTTCATCGAGTTCTCTTAGGTATGTTAAATATAAAATTAGCAACGCTCGAGTGGTATGTAACATGAGATGAGTGATTCGACGTGTAAATTGATATTTGAAGACGCTATTTTGTGTTCAAATTCATTTCGTTTTCATTCCGTACTGAATGTCCACCACTTTACAGTTGCAGCAGGGAATGTGAGACGGGAGGAACGCAACGACATGAGGTATCAGGAGAATTGGGATATGCCACATTCCTGACAATCACTTCTCTTCTCAAACAACACTCAAGTAACTCATCATTATATGTAGTCATCGATTAAGATTGGTCCAAATCGCACTGATCTCGAATATAAGCCACCTTTGTTGGCCATATCTAAGCTTCGAAGGTAGCAGAAGATGGCAACAATGATGAGCTAAGCTAAACATTCGCTTCCCTTAGTTTAGGGATAACTGGCTTGTGGCAGCCAAGCGTTCAAGCTTTTTGATCCTTTGATATCGGCTCTTCCTATCATTGTGAAGCAGAATTGTTCACCCACCCATAGGGAACGTGAGCTGGGTTTAGACCTTCGTGAGACAGGTAAGTTTTACCCTACTGATGATCGGTGCCGCAATAGTAATTCAACTTAGTACGAGAGGAACCATTGATTCACGTAATTGGTCATTGCGCATGGTTGAAAAGCCAGTGGCGCGAAGCTACCATGTGTAGGATGATGACTTAACGTCTCTAAGTCAATCCAGGCTAGAAGTGGCGCTTTCTACCTCCCCGGTTGTTACCCGACTACCAGTAGGGGCGCCGGCCAGGGCGAACCGACCCTTACATTGGTACCTTACCGGATGTCTAGTGATGTCACATTCGAATGAATCGGCCCTCAACCTCATGGGGGTCTTTTTGTATTGGAGCCACTTCATCCACGATATGTAGGATGGTTGATTTTAAGTGAGTGCCATGACTCCCCAGCCGTTCGCCCTCCCCGGTAAGGTACCGATATATGGGTTGGTTCGCCCCAGCCTAGGGGCGCCCATGCGCCCCCAGAAGCATGCATCGAGAGGCCCCCGGCCCCCGGACCGGCCGAACGAGCCGTACCACTCCGGGGGCCTTGCACCCAGTGTGTATGTTTGACAAATTTCATTTGACGTTCAACTTCAAATCCAAAGTGTCACGTGATGTTTTCAAAAACAAAAATGAATGTCAATTGACATATATATTTTATTCTAAAATGTCACCACAATTTTTGGTTACACAATATTTTAGAAAAATTAATAGTTTTAATAATCAAAATACAATCTTAATTTGTAACAAAAAAAACTTATCAATCGAGCGTAAGTATCCTTCGGTCTCGCATGTTTCTCCAAATGTTGAAGATGGCAGCCCAATCATTCTTTTCATGAACCTTGACAATAGATTTTTGTAAACTTTTGCAACCTATGCATGTCCCCCATCTGGAATCTACACGCATTTCTTGACAAAGCAGTACATTTCATAAATCTTGTTGCCGGCCCATCATTTGGTTTGTAATGTAACAACCATGGCCTACCAATTTTCCATGAAGCCTTTAAAAATCTTTAATACCTCTGTTGATTGGAAATGACATGTGCAGATTCTCCAATTACATCATTCCCAAGATCTTCACCTAATTGAATTTCACTTTCATTATCAAGGTTATGAGGAAGAATTTCAAATTATTCAAACCCTGGAGTTTGTTGAGATGACTGAATTGAAGGTTGAGATGAAATTCTTCCATTATACATTTCATTCAAATTGAGTTGACGAATTCTTCCACAATTGTTGTTACTTCAAAAAGCCATATGATAAGTCTGCAAAATAATTCAATTCTAATCATTTAAATTTAGTACATTTATCAACAAACAACTTTTCAATTTCATTTTTATCCAATATTAAGTCAGTGGCCTATGTTGCTTCAATGGCCAAATCTAAACATCTATGTAATTCTCCGGTTCATTGAATCGCCAACACCAATGTATTTGAATAACATCAATCCAATACATCACAATGTGAATTGAATAGACAATGGTCACTTCCAGTTCCATACTTGCATCAAATTATATATCAATACACGTGAAGACTTACTTTAACTTCCCGTAAGTGAACAACCAAATGTTGGCTTGCTTTACCAACAAAACAAAAATCGGTTCGTATAAAATCGCCCTGACTTTAATAACTATCCCTTGCAAATTACCTACAACACAAGAACATCAAATGTAAGTCGTTTAGGAAAAAGCAAAAAAGACACAATCAATACCAAATCTTTTCAAGAGCCAATGACGACAATTACAACAGAGGTTAGGGGCCCAGATTTCCAATTATTTCCCAATATCCACAGGATATCCTAAAACCTCTTGTTGGAACCAGCACATCCTCTAGCAAACCATTAGCTCACTAACTATTTATTCGTATAAAACCAAAAATTCTCATCTATCTGTACACAGATTCCACATAGGAAGGGGATCTAACCAATATTCAAGATTGAAATCTTCAATGCCCTTCAAACGTGATTTGGCCTTTCAAAATATACCTCTCTCAAAACAGCCCTTCAAAACGCAACCCCAAATTGAAAATGAAGCCGTCACTTGAAGTCCTCAATATAATCTGCCCACCACAAGAACCAACAAGCGTAGGGCATTGTCACTACAAGAAGTGGAGTTAGATGGTTGATTCTTAATTCTTCACATTGGACTGGAAACATGTACCATATAATTCATGCACAAGTTTAATATGAGTTGTGTATTTCATTTCTATATTCTTGGATTGACGTCTTGGATTTGAACTACCCCTTCAACTGAACGGTTGAAATTTGAGAGCCCTTCAAAATGAAACTCATGAGGGCTTCAATCTTGAACACTGGATCTAACTTACTCTTAACAGACCAAAAAGGCACACTTTTTCAAATCCCCAAAACAACTAAATAAGCTAATTGGGTGAGCTTCCAAAGCACACGACCAATAACATCAGTAAGTGCCTTAACCATGTGCATATAAAATCAAATCAACCATTCCCAGACTCCACTAACTAGAAAGTGAAAACTCTCAAGCCCAAAATAACAGAAAACGCTAACAAAAAAATATGCAGTCTTTCTATCAAACCAAACAAACACAGATTAAACCAGTTCGGACACTGAGATGACAATGTAGTTCAAAAAGACCAGAAAGTATTCTAACCCACAAAAAAAAAATTTGACACCTCTCCACAAATTGCAACAAGATGACTCCTGACTATGGGTTTATACTGAGGATAACCCTCCAATTGAGCTTTTTTGGAAGCCCGAGCTGAGATGCCAATTCAAAGGGAATTGTTGAAAGCAACTTTGGTTGAAAGCAAGAAAAAATTCACATTGGTTGAAAGCAAGAAAAAACTCACATTGGTTGAAGTTCATACAGAGGTGAGGATGTGCAGCTGCAGGCACCACAGTGACGGCATGGGGTTGGATTTGGAAGTCCTTCTCGGTTACAAAGGAAATTGCAAGAACAAAGCTGAACTTAAGTATGTAAGTGAGTGTAGGAAGTTCTCCTACAGTTATGGGTTATGTGTTCCGGATACT
Organism: Polytrichum formosum; assembly: GCA_964035585.1. Classification (NCBI taxonomy): domain Eukaryota; kingdom Viridiplantae; phylum Streptophyta; class Polytrichopsida; order Polytrichales; family Polytrichaceae; genus Polytrichum; species Polytrichum formosum. The sequence continues at coordinate 20,894,424 of OZ037936.1, forward strand.
TGAGCTGCACTTTATAGTACTTAGGTTGCCTAGTAATACAAGTCATTTCAATTTCTAGGTTGTCAATTGACGTGTATTTTTTTCCTTCACAAGTCACAGTACGTATCAACTTCTAAATTGTGCGTGTCAATTGACGTGCATTTTTTTTTGTGCAAGTTTTTGCATGTCAAAAGCAAAAAACTTGCAAAAACCGTGTCAAACATGTACACTGCTTGCACCACAATTCCAGACAATCGGGGAGATGAATCCTTTGCAGACAACTTAAATATGGGACGAGGTATTGTAAGTGGCAGAGTAGCCTTGCTGCTACGATCCACTGAGATTCCGCCTCACCGTACCAAAGATTTCCTCCCCAAAATTCGTGAAACCCGGAAAAGTAGGGGTCCAGGGTCGGGGGAAAGAAAGGGAAAGAAACCCTAAACCCTGAAGCAGCGCCAATACTTGGCCCTTTCTTCGCTGATCGAACGAACCCGTTCGTGTCCGGGTGCTGCGCCCCAGGGCCCCCAGAGCCGCGATTACTGCAATTACCGGATCTCTACGGTTTTTCGGAGCTTCCCTGGAACCCCCAACAATATAATTAGGACCTCCGCTCCCCTCCCCTACGTCATGCGGTCATACCAAGGCCATTACACCAGGTCCCATCAGAACTCTGAAGATAAGCGCCTTTGGGCCTGAATGGGTGACCACCCGGGAAGTCCCGGTGCTGCATCCACTCTCTTTTCGTTCATCCCCTCTTTTGCATCCATTCCTTCACATCCATTGGACTCTTTCGTTTAACTAAATGATACCCTTCCTCGACCAAAGAATGATGTGTTGTGCAGAAGGCATGTGTACAGAACTCCCGAAACGATACATCGGGTGTAACCAACATAACAGAACCATGCTGATGTATGCACATCTATGCATATCTACAGCGATATTGGCATGCAAAATTCATTCGTTAGCTTCGCTCGTCGTGACAGTGCTATTCTACCAAGTTACCATTTACAAACATCACCCTAGAAATGCACAGTACTAGAAAAGCTTGCTCAACAGATGGAAAGACGAAATCCGCGCCCTCAATGTCTGCCAACAATTGAAACAAAATACAACGGAAAAGTGCTACTAAACGAATAGTAAGCGGGAAAAAACATAACACACAACCAAGCCGATACATAAATACATGTATAATTGTCACCATAAGACTGATAGACATACAAAATTCATTCCTTAGCTGTCGCTCGCAACAGTGCTATTTTAGATCACAAGATTACAAACCTGAAACCCCAGCGACACACAGCACCATACCAACATCCCAAACAGCAACTACTAAGCTTCCTCATCAGATCGAGCGACTCAAGTTCAAAAAAATATACAGAGTTACTATACAACCTCAAAGACAAGCCTCTGACAAGAATTGATGCAAAATCCAGCAGAAAGGTGGTGTTAAATAACACCGTTGAATAGTAAGCGGAAGATATTTCACCGCCAGCCTCCTTAACCTCCGAAACCGTAGAGAGTTCTTCCCTGTCGCTTCAGAGCGTACACAACATCCATGGCCGTTACAGTCTTGCGCCTAGCGTGCTCAGTATATGTCACAGCATCACGGATCACATTCTCCAGAAAGATCTTCAACACACCACGGGTTTCCTCATAGATCAACCCGCTGATACGCTTCACACCGCCTCGCCTAGCCAGACGCCTGATGGCTGGCTTCGTGATGCCCTGGATGTTATCGCGCAGCACCTTCCTGTGACGCTTAGCGCCACCCTTGCCCAAACCCTTGCCTCCCTTACCGCGGCCCGACATGGTTACAGAGCCAAAGCAAGCAGGAAAAACTTGAACAGAATCAACACAAGAACAAACACAAAGACAGAACTCGATGCAGAGAGAAGATGTGAGAAAGGGAGGAGGGGGGCCTCTAAATGGGAGAGAAGGAGTGGAGGAGCAGAGGCGGGAAGTTCAAATTTCAAAGGAAGCTTCGCGCTGAAGATAGCGCCAAACCCTAAGGAGCAATATCTACCAATCATGTAGATCATAGAAGGAAATATCAAGAAAACGTAGAACTTCGTCCCCTGCTCGATTTTGAACAGACACTCTGTCCACTTTCTCTCTCAGCGAATCATCCACGTGGGCTTTTCATCCTGAGCGGGTCTGATGTCATCTGGAACCGTTCGATCTATCGAATCTGAGGTTTCATTCATCTCTTCTTGGCGCCACTTACATATTTTCATCCATAAGCTAACAACCACTTATTTAATGGGCCGAGGATTCGTTAGCAGTAATATCTACATCCCACATAGATAACAGCTAAGACTGTTGAGTTTACATAGATCTGCGTCCGTCATTCAAATTTCCCACTCAAGGAATCGTCCACGTGGATGTTTCATCTCGAAAATGGGCTGGTTTCATCTGAAATCGTTCGAAGTTTGGAATCTACGGCTTTCATTCATCTCTTCTTGGCGCCAGTTACAAAAATTCATCCATAAACAAATAACCACTTATTATTGGGGGCAAGGATTCATCGTGTCTACGTAAACTCATCCATTAGGAAGGTGACAACGCAGTGAACTATTCTATAACATTTCAATAATTAATTGATAAATCCAAAGCCTGACCAAGTCAATATGATCGTTCAACCATTACAAACTCCAAACATATTTCACCTTTGCATACTCTATTGTTTCCAATAGGGCCATGGAAGATTGACCTTACCAAGGTGGATGAAATTCAAGGAGGAATCCGTGACTTAGCTTCCAAGCTCCCATCAACGTTCGGGAACTTTGCAACACTTTTCAAACATCAAAATTCCCACTCCTCAACAACCGTAACCCACCCCTAGTTACATTCCGACGCTTGCCCAAATCCAATCCCAAATTCACCTAAAACCAACCCCACATTCTCTCAAAACCGCTCTGATCATCACCCGAATCTACCCCCGCTTTGCATCAAAGACATTCAGATGGTTTGAGATATGTTCTGGGTATGAGATTAGGAGGCGTGCATAGGTGTTGCTTTTGGGTGGGGTGTTGGATATTGCACCCTCTACCTTACGTAGATGTGGGAGGGGGTGGTAAGATTACACAAATTGACATAATCTCCATCAATGTTGGAATGCATCTGGGGGGATGGACTCGAGGAAGAACTGACCTTCATGAGGACAAGACAGGGCAGAGTATGTGGAAATAGATCAAGTTACTTTGCAACAAGATGAATTACTGAATGATAACGTAATGACTGAATAAAACTACCAAGGTTGAATGTTGACAAGCCTTTCAAAGCATCGACATAGGACCATTTTGTATCTTTTTTTCCTCCAAAATGTTGAGATTCGCTTTCAAATGTGAGCACAGTTCATGAAAATGTCGACAAATCGGTAAGGCGTAAGGGAAGTTAGAGCTTTGGACAGTTCTTGAGCGGCGTGACCACTTAAGTCTCTGCAAATTCCGGATTGAACGTGATCGCTTTACTATATGCTGTAAGACTCAAAACTAACATTGCCCAGAATTTTTTTGGACTCATGGTCAAATGCAGAGAAGAATTCATCAAGTTGTGAGCGCCGGCCGCAGAATATGTTGTTGTCAGTCTTTGCTTGCACTCATTGACCGACCCACACTCTCCAAAGCCTGCACATACAGAAGAATTTCCACAAGGTTTGTGAGGTTATGATTCATTTGAATAAATTGCCATTTTGGCAGTAGTTAATAAAATGCACTTTAAAACCATTTCTAAGTCGAGCTTGTTCCTGCTGAGTAAAACTAAATGGAAACTTCAGTCGCCATGCTCATTGCAGTACACATAATTTCGTGGAACTTTTATTGCTTGAACACGGATACTGTAGTACCTTATCAGTTTCAGCACCCAAATTTTATAATTTAAAATAATAATAATAATAATAAAATCTTGAGTGATGGTGCCACATGTCATCCAGTGGTTGTTTGAACCATGTGAAAAAGTAGACGTGCAAAGAATATAGATTCAATTTTTGCAAGTGAAGTGTCTATAGAGATAAGATACTATGGTACATTACCCTCATACTTCCAGACAGGATCCCAGATAAAGAGATGAATTTTTGAAAAATCGTCCCAGATTCAAGTCCTTCCATACACAAATTAAAAAGGAGGCCAAGAATATATTGAGGAGATATTTCCTTGTGATAAATGTCATCTTAAGATTTTATTTTATTTAAAAGGCTCAGAGGACTAAGAATTCAAAGCTTCTGGTATCTAGGTTTCGTGAGAATGCTTATATCAATAACTTACCGAAACAAGGGATTGGACTCGGTTGGTCTGGATTTTGCGATGCGGTCGCACGCTTTCATCACTCTGTCACAGAAAAGAAACCCCCCATTCTGTCAAAAAGGTGACCACTGAGGTAGGCAGACCTAAACCAACACTTGTGTACTACTGTCATACATTGAAGGCCCCAATTGTATGGCTATGGTACATACAGCTTCAGCTTCAGTGTTGGTTTTGGGTATACGAACCTTATCCATGATAGGAATTATTGGACTTGTTTCGAAAGTGAAACTACTTTGTGGAAATGCAGACCCTTCTGTTGTGTTGTAGATCTAGGGGAATTTTTTTTTCAAAAGTGTGCATTTCTTGTACACTTGTTTACTTTGACGTAGACAACCGTTGAAAGCAAAGACACAAAGGATGCATCCTGTTAGTTTCACTGATCAGATCGCTTACTTTGACACCATCAATTTTTAGTTGCAACTGAGTCAAAAGCTCCAGCAACCTTGATTGTTCCTGCCCAACCAACACATGGTCACCCACTTTGTTAGCCCTCCAGTACACAGAGAATAGGTAGTCCTTTGTGGCACAACTACTAATTGTCCTTGTAAGCCACTGCACTACTCAACCTGGACAACAAAAGGAACAGGATTCGTGTAAGAAAGTGATTTGATGCACTTTCAGACATCACCCACCCAGCAATTACCCATGGGTTTGAAATAACCATACAACCTCCACTGGTGGGATGTCCAGATATTTGCTTTTGCTCTAAATTTGCTGCAGCAGCTCAAGGGATGAACCATTTTTCCGGTAGGTATTGGCCACACTAATTCCAGAGCTTTCGGACGACCATGAGTCACACAAACCTGAGGCAAAACTTGGTGACTAACAAAGGTACAATGTGGTTGCTGTGGCAACACATGAGAGATAGTGGACATCCACATCATTACAAGCTATTGGTGAGGCACTGTTTGCAAAAGACTAGCATAGATGAAAATGAGCTCTTTCATTGACAAACTAGTACGCCATCATTGGAATGTCCTACGACTGTATTCTATCAACATTTTCTGATTACGCTTTTATGTACGTAAAGACCTCTGACCTAATTTTCTCCTTGTATTTAGACACCCATTCTCAGGAAGAACTTTCCAAATCCAACCCAATTTTTTGGAAGCTTCATCCATTCTATCCAACCAAGCATTACGGGTCTAAAGATGAACGCACATCTGATGGCGCCAAAAATTAGGTTTGTTCTTTCTGAGGAGAATGGCACCTTTCATACACGTAAAGACCTGACCTAATTGTTGCTTTGTACTTAGCCGCTCATTCTCAGGAAGAACTTCACACATCTAACCCAAATTTTCCAGAAGGTTCATCCATTCTATCCAGAGTATCTTCCAGGTCAGTAGACCTTCGCCCATCTGATGGTGACAGAAAATAGGTATGTTCTTTACGAAGGAAAATGGCACCTCCTTGCCACCCTTCTTAAACTTTCAGGCCAGGTCACTCTGGCTATCCCCCTCGTTCACCGTACCTTAATTTCCAGAAGGACTTCAGTAGCTGCCAGTCTCCTATATACAACAACCTCAGAAATCAGAGCTTGGGTAGGACATTTCATTCAATGGATAGTGTAAAGAGTCTCAACCTTCTGCTGAGTGGAACTCAAAGCAGTGGCTTCACCAACACTCTGTAGATATGCAGATGACTCCTCTTCCAATTTATCCACCTGCAGGGCAAGCAAAATCAACAAAAACGAAAAAATATCCAGACTTGCAGCCTGGAGAGCTTTTCATAGTGCATAGCAACCACAGCTTAAATGATTCCATTTGGACGAGCGTGGCACGAAACTGAGCGTCATGAGCACATGAGGATGTAATACAACCTGCTCTGGACTCTGCTAATAATTAGAGACATCAATGACATCAATCTTATTACCTGTCCTTGCTCATGTTTTTGCACAAGAAGTTTGTATACCACAGTCAAACAACTAAAAGTAAAGTCCTGGATAGTTCAAACTGACCCTTAACCTGCTTCAAAGTAACACCATTCTGAAGTATCCAAGAACCTCAATCAACCATTGCATCCAATATTGGCCATGGGCCACAATACACTTTGTTATTTAAATCACAGATTATATGATAGGCCACAAATTAGGAGAACTTGCACCTACTCGAACTTTCCAAAAACATGCAAAAAGTGATGGAAAACTTCATCGTTAATTAGCAGGTAACAGCACGAGCAGAGTGCTGACTATTATTTTTTGAAAATTAAAAGCACATTTTCATTTGTTTCTATGAGACTTTGTCATGCTGTGAGACGCTCCTTTAAGGTACGGTACAGGCTCCCACCTTGCGAGCTAGCATAAGGATCGAGCCCAGAGGTGTGGGTGCTGCCCCTGACGCTGGGTTGCTACTGCTCATAGAGGCATCTTGATGAACCCGACTCTCAGCGGCTTTGGCTCGCAAGGCACGAAGCTCAGCCAAGTTCATGGGATTATTTCCCCTTGCCTCTGTGTCAGCCTCTCCTCCAGAAGAATTACTCCTGGGGCTTCCAGACCTTCTCTGTGTTTGTCCACCATCACCGCCACCAGAGCGCCTGCCTATGAACCAACTCCTCAGCATTCCATGTCATGTTTGGTATCAAGGCATTAGCAGTTTCAGACTTCTTCCAGTTTCCAATACCTATCTACACCATGCTACACTAACTTGTAGCACCTTCACAGTTTTCATTTCAAATGCCACAAGCTTGTACCCACTTCATTGCAATGAAGATACAACATGAAACTATAACATAATAATATAAAAGTGACAAGTATGTCGCCATCTACACTTACAGAATTGTAATATACCCACCCCTGGTTCACCTTGTCCATCTATTACTGTGAGTCACCTTCCCAAGCTATTAAATGTGTCCTCAATTAACCCAACCCCATGATTGGTAAATATGTAGAGGTTTTATATTTGAGTGGGTATCACAAGATGAAAGAATCCTTCAGGTACTCCAGGAACCGACTAATATTGATATTAGAATGCAACAAGATGCAAAGGACAGTAGAAAACACAGCAGATAACACATCTGCTTAGCTAAACAAGCCAAATTGCAGGCCATCTACTGCATTCAGAAGCAAGCGGAACAACATCAGATAGGAAAAAGGAGAACAGTTGAGGCCTTCCATTTCCGGCACTTCCATGGCATGAACTTAGGTGCCTACAAGGGAAAGCTAATGCTGCAGAGTTCTCACCTGCACGACGGCTGAGAAGGTGGCCTCCTACAAGCAAGGCAGCTGCTGCAACCGCCATGACAGGGGCACTAATCCACGCTGGCTTTGCATGGTCCTCATAATATGGAGCTCGCTTGGGCACATCAGCATTAAACTCTCTCAAAGCTATGAGCTTCCTCCTCTCCATTCTTGTATGGAAGTCAGCGTTTCCTGTGAGCTTTTATTCAGCCCCTCATTCTGCAGCACAGTAGCATATGGAACATCAGGCCAGAAAATCGAACAATGACAAGAATCAATCTTCCTTCAATGTATGTGTTGGGCAATCTCCACCACTTTCATCGCATAAAACTTGATCAAAATTTGCTCAGTTTCATGTATTGTATTGCAGACTTAGCTCTACCTATCTGTTCTGGAATATCAAGAGGGTAGGAACTAAGACTGTTCTCACAGAATCAGCTGACATACTGTAGGGGTGCAGTTAATTCATCACTGGAATGACAAAATATTACTTTATTTGATTGAAAGCATTTCATAAGGCTTACTTGCATTTGTCCAAGAATTTCATACAACTTGTTCAAAGGTACATTAATTCATGTTTTTGATTTAAAGGACAGAAACAACAGGGCATTGCATTTAGTTTGTTGCTCAAAGGTTTAATTTTCCAATATCTCATCCTCATGGCTCCAAGAAATTCTCATGTCTTCATTATTTCGATTTCATAACTATTTATTGACGAACAAGGGTCACTGTACAGCATGACCATTTTGCAGTAGGTTACGTGTATGCAAATTCCACAGAAAACAAATGGATAAAGACTCAATCCTCAGTGAGAAGAAACAAGAAGATTACGTTAGTAGACAGACACATATCCTTAAAAATGACCTGAGGACTCAATTGGCACAATTCAGCACCCTCAAAGAATTAAAACGCTGCAGATTCAAGTTCTTAGCTGGCAACAACCTAAATTGAGTGTTGGTAAGTTGAAGAAAACCCCAAAAGAGCACAAGCCTATTCCAGGCTTTGCAACAGAGCCACAAAGCCCGGTTTCTTTGAAGGTTTTGCAATTTGGGTGTTGAATTGAAGAAATTCTACAGACATCATGGCATGCCAAGTTAGGCACTCGGAAGATCCGAGCAGCCCTCGGGAGACTAAACAGGACAAAAATGCACTGCACCAATCCATGTCTCCGAACCTCGTAAACCTACAAAGCTCTATTTACATCCTCTGTTTCACTGATTGAACAGTGGCTTGAATCCAAAGCCTTAACTCATATCCCATGGGAACTCCGAGATTAAGCCATCTAAGGCCAGAATAGTGCTTGGATTCGTGACCTTCCTAAAACTAGATTTTTCAATGCACACAACCACTATGACCCACCAAACCTGATTTTTTCAACCAACCATGAGAGAACCCAAGGCCTTGCCCTTGAGCGGGTGATAGATAGATGCAGGCCAGCTTGTCTGTGTTCGTTCAAGGTGTTCACCTTTGAAAGGAGGTAGAGTCTTCAAGGGCCCTCTAGTTCCCGTGATGCCTTGTCAGGATTACATGTACCCAACTCGAAAATGAATCAAACACTATAATTCACATCGGTGGCGAACATCCAAGTCATCTCTCTCTCCACTAATTGCTTCCTTAATCCACCCAAAACCCTAAACATAAACAGTAAATTGCATACACAGAATTCACAACACTTCGTAGCTTGATTTTCAGTGCACCCAACCACTATGCCCACCCAATCAGAGTGGGGGTATCCAGGTAAACCAGATACTTCAACCAACAATGTGGAAACCAAAGGGCTTGACCTTGGGGAATATTAGGTGCATGCAGGCTTGTCCGCCTACTCAAGGTGTCCACCTTTTCGAGGGCTCTCTAATTCTCATGATGCCCGTCTCTAGGATTACATATAGACTAAGACCAACTCAAAGATAAAGCAACAACAAAACTCACGCCCGTGGCAACATCGGAGTCATCTCTCTGTCTCGCCACTGATTGCTTCCACAATCCACCCAACACCCTAAACGTACAAAGTGAATTGCATAAACGGAATCCACGACACTTCATAGCTGAATTACGACAGATGAAGCCAAATGTGAGCACACATACCGGGATGCAGGACTGGATTCCTTCAGATTGTGTCGAAAACAAACCACGCCATCAATTTGGAACCTGGAATGCAAAATCCCGGGGTTTCTGTGAGGGAGAGCACTTAAGTAGCTGAGAGATCGACAATTTGGTTGATTGAATGAAGGCTCGAAGATGGACCGCTGGGGGACAGGATCTGGTGCTGGTCTTTCTGTCACGGAAACCTGGGAAAGCGCGGCATCTTTGGCAGGTGAGGGGGATAAGGAGTGGCCACGCTGTGACAAATGGTGACGTGGAGGAGAGAATTAATCTGAGCTGGAGAATGCAGAGCCACGTTTGTGACCATTGGACCATCTGAAATCTTGTTACCATGAAGGAAGTTTGTTTTATTTTATATAATTTTCCTTTCAGATCTTTGTTATGGTGTTGGCTTTCACATAAGGCAAGTGGGTCTTAAAACTACACTTGATATGAAACACGTGATTAGTGTAAAATGATATGCAAATTCAAATTGTGTCACTAGCCATTTTCCTCATAATTTTAGGCCCTCTCTCCTCCTCCCCCCCCCCCGCAAATTATGTTGACTAATGAGTCTATAATGGTTAACAAATTTTGAGCACGCAATCCAATCTCTTCTAAACACATATTCTCTTATTGGTGTCCATTCTTAGATGCACACCTAACCACACACCACTCAAATATAGTTGTCCATTTGAGACGAGTGATTGAATCAAGTCAGTTTATCTTAGAAATGGCTAATCAAAACAAACGTTAGTGATAGTGGGTTCAAGGTGGCATGAAAGTTTAAATGTGCCCTAGATTAAGGAATTTGGTACCCATTGTTACCATAACTTGTCTTATTAGAGCATATGACAATGGAAGATTTAGACTTTTTTTTTTACTTAATTAGATAGTGAGTATGTAAGGTGAAAGTTTTCAAGTGCAGAGTTTGTGTGTTTGGTCTTCCTATGATCAAATTCGACATTCATTGAGAATTACAACTCCTTCATTGTGACTTTCAGGAGATTAGGTGTGATTCGGTGAGGTTCAAAGAACAAACACCATGGAGACACATGTTTAAAACAGATTGGACTACGTCTTCAAGTTTTGTGAACTATCCCACACTCAACAGTGAACCATAACATTATTAAGCAATGTGCGCAACAGGGAGGACCCACGTATTCGGTTAAGAAATCAACAAACATGCATGACCAATAACCATAACTAAATCAAGGAAGGTCCAATTCTCAATCCGATTGTTGTTGATGCTTCATCATAGATTTGCCAATGCAACACGAGCTTGGTTGTGTGAATATAATTGGTAGAAGTTGGAGAACATGTAAAAACGAACCTCTTAAAGATAAAAACTACATTCATCCTTGATGGGTAGCCCAAAGAGAGCCATTCACATGGCCAGGGGTGACCCAGAGAAAAGTCTGATCATGGCGGTTGCCACTCTGGAGTGTTTCATCGTAACTTACACAACTTTTGCAATTTGAGGGTTTCCATTTGGGACATAGCCTGTAATTTCTACATCATGTCTGGATTGCTTCACAATCAACCTCCTCCCAGTGAAATGCTCGACACTTTGTGGATCCATTTGGCGCAGTGATGGGATATGTGCAGATTTGGTGCAAGCCTTGTTGAAAGTAGGATTGTGAGCAATTTGCGAAGGCGATAAATTGGAGATGGGAGCAGTGCATGTTTTGTGTTCGGCCTTGCGCAGAGAAGTTGGCCACGGTGCACAATCTCCTCCCTTGTAAACATTTTGATGCACTTTGCAATTCATCATCATCATTCGGATGCATATTGTTTGAATGTTGAACTCTTTTGGGTGTTGAAGATCAGAGTTTTCCATGCATCAATGACCTCTAATGCACGAGCACAAGGTCAATTCAACAATGTTTTGTATCGGATTTGTATTGATCAACGTGAAATCTCTAGAATAACATAGGATACCGTATAAGACATTGGTATATCATTTGCTTAAGTTTAAGAAGAAAAGAAAGAAAAGCAAATCATGGAGCTGCTACCAAAGTAACAACACCTTCACAATTGCATATCTTCAAATATTCTTTGAGTTTGTAAGTATGTCAAGTAATAATGTCAATTTGAAATCACCTAGGGTTTCACATCAAATTGGTTCACTCGACTTATGACCTAATTTAGTGATTCTATTTTTTCACTCAACCACTCTCCATGTGAGGACTTTTTGACACACACTCTGCAATTCATGACAACCTAGTTATATATTTGAATTGTTTAAGTATGCTTTTGTTTCGAAGAGAAACAAAAACCAACTGCATTATAAACAACATAACCTCATTTAGCCTTGTGAGCTTGCCCCAATCCCATTTGGGCTCAAAGAACAAATGTCCAAGAATTGGGTCCTTCATTTCTAGAAATGAGCGTCGAGCATAGGCTAGTGGCAAGCTCTTATAACATTATATGTTGATACCTATCTTAGGACACGAAGCCAACACACATTCTCTACATTGAGCTTAATACAAAGTGCACTTTCAAAAAGATTAAAAAAGGCAAGAGGAAACCAGTGCATTGCTTGATTAAGTTATAGCTACGTTAACACAACAAAGCAAGGTCAATTTCACAACAACTTTTGTGTCTCCAAATTCTCTATATTTAAATATGAAAAATGCGGAGCTGATGCAAAAATTCACACAACATTGGCACCTTGTTATGCTAACAATCTTTTATTTTCTAGTGGATGGCAGGAACGAAGAAAAACGGAGAAGTTCATCAAACTTGCGAACATGATGCTACCATTTCCACCCATAAATTGATGTCATTGACAACAAAACACGGAGGGAAACATCGTTCAATGGACATAGTGGTGTAAACCCAAGCCTATTTCTTTGTCACTTATTTTGTGAAATCACTCAAAGGGATAACCCTTATACCTATTGTGTAACTTATATGTGGATTTTGATGACGTATTCCGGGCCATTATTATTATAGCACCATGTTGCAATTTGCAAAGAGGAATGGAGGACTCCTAAGTGGGCTCCTCACCTTCAAGCCAAATTTGGGACAATTGTTCCACACAAGCCGAACGTTACGGCAAGCAGTCCCCGTGACGCATGTACCCCAACCTTTGGGTTTGTTAGCATGGCTCGCGGGAGACGAACCATCCAATGTGCCGGCCCTTTATGAACAAATGCGCGGGGTGAGCTTGCCCCCGGCGATCGAAATGAAGCCCGGGCAAACTAAAATCACAACCCTAAAGAATGGTGTCCGGATCGCCTCCGAGGACACACCTGGGCCGACCTCCATCGTGGGCATCTACATCGACAGTGGGTCGGTGCACGAGTCCCCGAGCTGCAATGGCGTTTCTCACCTGCTGGAGCGCATGGCATTCAAAAGCACGAGCAACCGGTCACACTTTCGGTTGGTCCGGGAGATGGAGGCGATTGGTGGGAACATCATGGCGAATGCGTCGCGGGAGCAGATGGCATACACAGGCGACTCTATCAAGACATACATGCCGGAGATGGTGGAGTTGTTGGTTGACTCTGTGCGGAACTCACTCTACAACGAGTGGGAGGTTCATGACCAGCTTGACCGCGTGAAAGCCGAGATTGGCGACATCACCAACAACCCACAGAGTATCCTGCTTGAGGCGTTGCACTCCGCTGGCTACGCGGGTGCGCTAGGCCAGCCATTGCTGGCGTCCGAGGCCTCTCTCCACAAGTTGAACGGCCAGGTGTTGAGTGACTTTGCTAACCAGAACTTCACAACGGGGCGGATTGTGTTGGCTGCATCTGGGGTGAACCATGATGACTTGGTGTCAATCGCGGAACCGCTGCTAAATGACACCCCCTCTGGGGCCTCACCGCCACCCCCGGCAACCGAGTACATGGGCGGCGACTGGCGTCAGGCGGCGGACTCGCCAAAGACCCACATCGCACTCGCCTTCGAAGTCCCCGGCGGGTGGAGGAACGAGAAGGACTCGTACGTAGTGACTGTCTTGCAAACCCTCCTTGGAGGCGGCGGGTCATTTTCTGCCGGGGGGCCTGGGAAGGGGATGTACTCGCGTCTCTACTCCCGAGTGTTGAACAAGTATGAACAAGTGCAATCGTTCACCGCATTCAATAGCATCTACAACAATACGGGCATTTTTAGCATCCACGCGACATCGGGATCTGACTTTGTGCCATACCTAGTGGACTTGGCCACCAAAGAGTTCATTGCGGTTGCAACTCCCGGCGAGGTCACGGATGCGGAGCTCCAACGGGCCAAAAACACCACAATTTCAGCCGTGTTGATGAATTTGGAGTCCCGCGTCGTGGTGACCGAGGACATTGGCCGACAAATTCTCACCTATGGCAAACGGAAACCCTTGACCGAGTTCATCCAAGGCGTGCAGTCATTAAGCTTGCAAGATGTCTCGGCCGTAGCCCAGAAGATCATCTCCACCCCACTTACAATGGCCTCATGGGGAGATGTCGTCCAAGTTCCAAGGTTTGATCAAGTTGCCAATAGATTCCAGTGAAGCATGCACATTAATTTCAAGAACACCACCCACATTACTGAGCTTATGTGAGGTCCAAAACCACACAATATCCAAATGGTGGTCCTAGTAACTATGGGCAAGGCTCAACTGACTTTGACTTCATTTGAGCTGCGCCATTTTGACCCACCATTTCTTGTCGTGGCATTGCTTGGAGGCTGCTAATTCTCACACAAAACAATCCAATTTTTGTACATAATGATAGGTCCTTTATTTAGATATTTTCCTGTGAACACTGAGTGCAATACTTCATCACTAATAAGGTAGAAATACCATAACCCGTTAAAATAAGGTGATTTGTATTGAAGATATGGTCTAACAATCATGAGATAATTTTCCAAGATAGACGAGAAGGATTCATGAAGAATGCAAGTTGTTTCGTATTTTTCTGCCATGTACAAAAAGTTCCACAATTTTTCAAAGTGGAAAGTTTGTCCAACCCACTTCCGGTTCACTAGGTACTCCGCATTTCGATACAGAACATCATCTAAACCCGTTAATCATGAGTACGTTAGATCTTGCCTCCCATTGGCTACACTGCATTGAAGTTGCCGCCGAACCATGCTCCATTTAAGACATGGCACTTTACCATTATGAGGCGGTCTAGTGCACCGCTAGTGGGTGGTTAACGGGTTATGGTATTTCTACCTTAGTGTATGTTACACGTGGATTTCTCTCCCATGCAACAATTCTGGTAACTTGCCCTTGGCAAAGAATACACTTTACTGATGTTCCACACCATTCCAAGGTTACATCAGAGGCACCATTATGCTCACAACTCGGTTTAAGCAAAGCACACTTCGCATGCATGGTTGTTTTCTTTAACATAATATCTTATTGGTGAATCCTCTAACCTTCTCATCAATGCGAGCTTCAATTCTCTGCATCTAATGGGGAATACTTTACTTTCCTCTTCATCATCACCGTTTTGTCAGGATAAGGAACAGTAGATGTATATGTTGTTTTTGTTCATGTTCTCTCATTTGAACCCTTAATCGTTTACATGTGCATTTCAATGAACTTGAAATTTTCATATTTCCCTTGATATTGAGGGCTTTTGAGCCATGGTGAATGTTAAACATTTAGACTTGCCCCTCTTGAAGGTTCAATTCCTTGATGCAAAGAGAATTAAGTAGTTATGTTCAATATTAGCACAACAACAATGCAAGTCAAATACGATATGTGACAATGAAGAACTGTTCGAGTGAATGATGGTTGAAGTCCAATAGTATCATAGGTTGTGGACAACGAATTTGATGCAACTGATGGGGCTAGTGAAACATCAGAGAAACGCCAGTGGTTATTGCGCTTGAAGTAGATTAGACCATAGGCAAAATCTTGACCAAAGAGGTATTATATTTGTATGCATTCTAGTGTAGTAAGCACCCCATAACATTATTCATTTTCATAACAGTGTTATGTGGGACTGACAATATTCTGCGGAATATTCCTCACATTCAGCCTGAATGTGAGGAATATTCCGCAGAATATTGTCAGTCCCACAAAACACTGTTATGGATTTGAATAATGTTATGCCAAAACTCTGTGTGATCATCTTCACTACCTTGAGCTTGGCACACTCTCCATCAGTGGGCCTAAAACGGACACTTTAGATATTAGGTAAACCTGCCAGTAGTACAAGATGATTAGCAAATCCAAATCAATGTTGTAGTCAATTCACATTGATGAGAAGGTTAGAGAACCTAAAGTAGATCGTTTCTAATTATCAAAGTGGAGATTCTTTTGCTTCAGAAATGATCGTATAGGTCCATTCAATAATGCTATTTAAAATCCTACACAACTAAGAATTATTAAACTCATAGATTGATTTCTTTTAACAAATATCTTCTTTATATCCATCCTTTGATCCATACATGACCATGAACCACTCAAACATAAGTGTTTGATTAAGATAAGTAATCAAATTAAGCAAGCATGCATGAAGAATCGATTCGCTTATAGGTTGCTAACAAATTTCGCTATGACAATGCGGCGTGTGGACTAACCTTATTAGAGTGATCAGATTATTCGACTATTGACTTATTGTGGTGATGAAGTGGTATAGTCCATCCATCCTATAATGTGGCATATCACAATTTATATTAAGATGGATTGTTTGCTAGAACCACATTGTGTTGGCAACTTGTAAGTGATGTTCATGTAGCTAGATAGTTGAATTCCTTGGGAGGCTCGGGGAGATCACTCCATTGTCAAGTTGAACACCATGTGTGAACAAAATTTGCTACCCCTATATTACATGCCATAAATAATTTAAAATTTTATGATATTTTTTTCTACATGTACACAACCATTGATGGTATCTTTTGTATATATTTTTGAAATTTTTAGTCATCATCATTTTTGTAGCAATTTTTTTAGTTCAATTCTGCGCCATTCTAGTTAGAAACGGTATGTTTTATTTTTAAAAAAACATCAAATTTAGTTACCATTTTTTACTATGTAATAGGTACCGTGTATATCTACTCATGAAAAAAAATTGATAAAATTGTGACCCATTTTGGTGATGCTTTATGTACATTTTTTACATTTTTTACATGTAAAATGATCGCACGTGGTTGTTCAACTTTACGATGGAGTGATCTCCCCGAGTTGGAAGGTAAAAAAAACCATTGGTAAGGGGACGTCTTCTCTTCCACAATGGGAAGGGAATCTTAGCACAAAAATGCATGTAGCTTATAAATGTTGCCCAACCACATATTCAATGTTGAATATGTGATCAATTATCTTAGTAAAGTATGAGATTTATTCATGGACCCACGGGATAGAGAGGTCCAACAAGGTCAAGCTAAATAAGTTTATGTGATTTTGGAGGTTCCTCATCACGGTTTTTTTTTGGTGGGTGGTCTCGATTACCCAACTTCAATGATGTTGTGTGGGATCCAAAAATTGCCACTAAACCATACAGGGTATTAAACACATTGAGATGCCTTTTTTCTTTTTCTTTTTTGCCACTAACAAAATTTTGGTCACTTGAAAAAGTCATTAAAAGGCTTCAAAATTGGCTTATCGTTTAATAATACACAATTTCAATCAACTAGGTTAAGGTGGAAGCACCTCTGATAAATTTTTTATCTCTTGGTTAGTAGAGTGATCAAAAAAGTGTGAAAGGTTTCTAGGCAAGATAATCTTATGATAGATGTTGTGTTGACAATGGGATTCAAGCCCACGCCCTTTTGGACCATAACCTTAATCTAGCGCCTTAGACCAATTCGGCCATATCAACTCCATATTAACCTCTTTTGAATGAATTGAACTTCAATAAAAATAAATAAATAAATGAGGTGGCATCTATGACTTGGATACATATGGAAAGATCATAAAAGGAATGCTTGGATTATTAGCTCCAAGTTATAGTAGTGATTGAAAGCATTTTTCTAGGGCTTAGGCAAAATATGATACTTTCTAAGAAATTGCGAGGTTCGAAGCATTATAAAGACTACAAATACTCAAACATAATAATGTTGCTCATGAAATAATTTACACACTCCAATCAAACAAACATACAAGATTTTACACTCTTATAAACACAGGGAAAACAAAAAACATAAAATAAATTTCACAAGATGTAACCGTTACATGCATGGCCATGCTAAGACTGGACATTCTATGCATACTAGGCATCCCTAATGATAGCCAACCACCATTCATCCCAACACTACCCAACACACTATAATTCATAGAATTTATTGCAGACACATAATCTCTGAAATGGCCATAAAATAAACACATAAAACACAATCCTCTCATAAACATCACCATTACCGCAAGCATGAGAGGGACGGTTCACGAGAACTAAATCAATAAGTTGGAACGCCTCAAAGTTCCGAAGAAAGGACCAAATAGTCTTCAAATACCTCACATATCATATTCTTAACAAACGAAAAATATATCCCCATGACTTGCATCATGGTAAAACTTGATCAATGCAAGGGGGAATGGTCTCCAATTTACGTCAATGCACGCAACACCGGGAATACTATTTCATAAGCATGCTCATGTTTAGGTGTTCCATCTATGTGGAATAGGGTCCCATTACCATGGAATGAGCAAGCAAAAAAATTACTTACAATTTTTGTCCGAGGGAGGGTAACATTTTTATTTTTACGAGCCGCTCGAAGAAAAAAAATGGGGAATGAACTTGCGGACATATAGTGCAAAATGACATTGTTGTGTCCTATAGGATAGAGAGCATAGTTTTTTGAGTATGGCAAGGGTTAAACAAACCATATTGTGATGTAGTAAAGCAAATATGCTTCCTACATTGTTGATACAACTCCTATAGCATTGCAAATCTAGAGTGAACATGAAAAATGAATGCCACCAAAATTCTTCCTCACACCATATAGTTATTCTTCTTCTTGATGGAGAAATAGACTACATGTCACAAGTCTTGACATACTTTATTTTCCTTTGTTATACTTATACTTGATGGAGAAATAGACTACATGTCACTTAGACTTATACCATACTTAGTTATTTATTTATCAATTTCTTACATAGAACTGAGAAACTCATTCAAAGAAATTAAATAAAGAGAAACATAATTGCTTCAACTAGAACATTAGGCATGTCCACACCTTTCACAACCACGTCTTGCAATTCTCAATAGAAATTGCCATCCAACAAAATATGTTAATAGTAATTTTTTGATTAGGCATACCTCGCAAGACATTAGAGTCTAATTTGCAAGTATTCACAAAATGGTTTTTGTTTTTATGTGCTTATGTTGGGAATGAAAGTTGACGATGAACAATGCAAATCTGAATGGCATTGATGTCCAAACGAGAGTTGTGGAAAGACATTTGTACAATGAGAATACTATGGTTCTACATCGCAAATCTTTGGCAATACAAAACGTCCAACCCATGATATAGGATAAAATCTCCATTGTTTGCCAGTGCTAATCTTTAGATTTGGTATACATGACCTTGGAACCTGTGCTAACAACTTCTAGTGCAAGGGTCCAACATGCTCTTCTTTCAATATGAGGAACTTGAGCATATGAGTTGCAACATAGAAAGTCATCGGAGTTGAAGCATGCCATCCTCATACTCACAAGTATTATGGATCACTGAAGTTTGCAAAGGCCAAATGATAAGTAGTCCATTAAGAGAGGCAACCAAATTGGGATTTGATTCTAGCACATTGGATTGAGTCCAAGTGCCCAAGAAGATAGGTGACCAAATGTCCACTTTGGAGAATTTTGAGACAAATTTTGGTATCTATGGAGCTAGAAATGACCATAGGAGACTTAAGCTACATGCTTAGACATGTCAAGCCCTCTGAATAGAATTGGTGACCTATTTTAATGATGTGAACATCCTCCCCCAACTTGGGATTCCAAACTCACATGCTTCCATCCTTAGATCCCATGCAAATCAACTTCCTATTTTGCGTGAGACGCCTGCAAGTCATAGCTCCATTGTGGCCACACAACATGTGCATGCAAAGAGCTTGTATCTACATCCTAAATCCATGTTGAGAAATTTGAGTTTGATCATTTGAGTATGCTAGCAAGAGGTGGCCTAAATTGGGATGTCAATGCAACCATTCTATTGAGCTAGAAGGCACTTTGAGTTTGCGCTTTAGCTCTTTGGAAAATATTTCCCAAATATTTACAACATTATTTAATCCTCCAGATGCCAAAAGCCTATTGTCTATGCTAAATTCCAATGATCTCATATTGAATGTAATATGTCCTTGAAGCTTGTGATAAAACTGCCGTCTTCAAGTCGCCACAAATATACACAAGTTGTCTTCCCTTCCTATTGCCACCAAAGTTGGAGTTGTAGGAATACAATCCACAACATAAACATGCCCTTGATGGCCTTGAAAAATGTGAATGGAATCATCAATCTCAACACTAGTTGTTGCATCATATTCTTGCATTTCTAAGTCCTTGTCAACTTCATTTTCATTCCTTCATGTTGATAAATTAACGCATTTTTAACAACCTTCAGGATTTATCTTGTGGTTTAAACCTAGAAACTAGACACTTTACCATGATAATGTTTGGTGGACCAATGGAAGGAAGGTTTTGATTGTTGAGATATTTTTATATTTTGAATTGCCCCATTGTCATGCCAAAAATATTAAGCCAAATGGAAGCAAAGGCGAAGTATTCCCTAGCCACATGGCTTTAGTGCAAACTTGTGATTGCACTAGTGCAAAAGAGAGTCCTCTTAAAGAAGGTTTATCTCTTGTACGTGTGCACACAACCGCCTCCCTTTTCTCAAGCATAAGTGTGTTGCAGTGACTAACCTACTTGCCATGGAGCCATTTTTCCTATTTGCTACGAGAATCTAGCCACGTGTTGGTTCGAGTTCACATACAACTGGCATTTCCTTCCCATATTTTGAATGGCTAAATGATACATTAATCAATAAGAAATTGTGTTATTCCACATGAACCTATTATTCTGCATAACCTTAAAATTTGACCTTTAATATAGGAGATATTTGCCTCCCCGAGTAATATCAAATATAGCAAGGACATCATCATAGATGGCCTCCCTTTTTGAGTCCGTAAGCGGTCACTCTAACCGAATATGTACCATGAATCACATGAATACCATGAACAATGATGGGAGCTCCCCTATACATTTAAGGCACAAAAGAATATCCCCCTAAAGACGCCCACCACCATGTACCAAAGCCAGAGGACGCCAGATACTTTCACATCTACAAGAGGTGTAGATATCAGGCGCAGGGGATAGGGGCCCATTTCCAAAGGCACAACTGGAGGTTTTGGAGAGCCAGTCTACTAACTTGAGAGTTGCAGAGAGAATTTGCAATCCTAGCGATGGCGATGGCGATGGCGAAGCTCCTTGCCTCTCCGGCCTCCTCCGGCCTCCTTGCTCCTGCATCAGCATCCCCATCCCCATCTCGCAGCTATGCACCTGCGGCTTCTGTTGCTTGGAAGGAGTCTGGATTGCACTCGGGCTCTGCGCTGCTCTTCAGAGCTGCCACCTCACATTCTTCACGAGCATCGTCGACCTCTTCTGTGGCTGTCAAGGCTGTGCGTCCTCGCGCATCCCAAGATGTTGGGTGAGACATCAATTCACTGAATGATTCAAAATTTTGCGTCTTGCATTAGAGTCTGATGGGGGCGTTGAAATTCGCAATTTGGGCAGAATGTGGTATGGTGAACATCTCTGCTTTGATGGTAATGTGGAGAAGATGGGGTTACGACGTGGTGAATAGAATGAACACGAGGTTTCACCCATCTAATTTTTAAAAAGTTAATGGATTGGTAGCAATCATGGAAGGATTTCTCCATTTCAGGCTTATAGCATGGGGAATTTGACGTCGAATTGTTTCTGTCTCGGAATTACCCGCACAATGTTGACTTGCGGGTGTCTGATTCCAAAACGGGCATCAGTATGGGTACGTGGACGGGTATAACTTACCAGGCCCGGATACTCGATTGTTAGGATCGATACGCACTTGATAAATGCACATTCCAGGACGTTGGCTGAGACCAATTTCAATGCATTGGTTCAATTTTATGTGTCTTGCATTAGTGTCAGATGGGATTGTTGAAATTCGCAATATGGGCAGAATGTGGTAATGGTGAACACTCTCTGCTTCGATGTTGAGACACCCAATGAGAAGATGGTTAGGGTGTGGTGAAGAGAATGGAAAACACCTATTTCATGGATATTAATGAATCAATAGCAACCATCAAGGGTTTCTCCATTTCAGGCTCATGTGTGGGAAATTTGACGTCGAATCGGCTCTCTCAAGATACCCGCACAATGTTGAGTTGTGGGGGTATTCATAACAGTACGTGACGGGTATATAAAATCCGGCCCAGATACCCTCGTATCGCATCCTTCAATACCAGGATCGATATCCACTTGATGTTTGCACATCCCAGGACGTTGATATTCACTCACTGGTTCAATTTGATGTGTCTTGCATTAGAGTCAGATGGAGGCGTTGGAATTTGCAAATTGGGGAAGAATGTGGTATGGTGAACAGTCTGTGCTGCTTGGATTCTTGTTTGAATTAAGACACCTAATGTGGAAGAAGAAGGTTAGGATGCAGTGAAGAGAAGCAACATCACCTGTTTCAAGGACACTAATGAATCAATAGCAATCATCGGCGGGTTTCCCCATTTTCAGGCTCATGATGTGGGAAATTTGACTCTCTTGAGTTACCCACACGATGTTGAGTTGCGGGTGTCCGAGTCCAACCCGGGTAAGCAAGGGTACATGGACGGGTATACAATATCCCGCGCAGATATTCTAGTCTCGCATCCTTCAATAGCAAGATCGAGAACCCACTTGAGACCTCAAATCAATGGTTTATTTGTCTTGCATTAGAATCAGATGGGAGATTTGAAATTCGTAATTTGGGGCAGAATGTAGTACGGTGAACAGTGTCTGCTTCAATTGTTTAAGACACCTAATGTGGAAGAAGGGGGGTTAGGATGTGGTGAGGAGAATCAACAGCACCTATTTCAAGGAAATTAATGAATCAATAGCAATCATCAAAGGGTTTTCCCATTTCAGGCTCATGGCGAGGGGAACGTGACTTCACATTGGCTGTATGTCTTGGTCTAAGAGATTCCAAGGCAAGATGGATTGATACCAATGTTTTTGGGTATCTGATTTCAACCAGGGTATCAGCAAGGGTACGCGGACGGGTATCCAATATCCGACCTGGCTGGTATCACATCCTTCAATACAAGGATCGATACCCACTTGATATTTGCACATATACCATTGCAACATTTTGTGGTATCACCTATATACCCTTGGACATTTTACAAATAATTTAATACCATGACCTGCTGGGTTTTCTTTCAATACTTGCACAACACTGATTGATACCATAGAATCTTTAACCCACTGAAGTTTCTCTCTTTCATCACAGTCTGAAGTTGAAAGTATGTGCCAATGCTTCTTAGCTCCAACACGCATCTGTGATTGCTAACCTCACAAGTTTGATTTTGTTGAGCAGTGTCTCAGTGGAGAAGTTTCAGACTCAAGGAGTCAAGGTAGAGAGCGGGGAGGGTGGCCTTCCCAAAGTTGTGCTCTCAATCTCAGATGGCAGGTGTGCAATATCTGATTTCATTCTCCCAACAGCAACGTAATGTTGGAGGGAAGTCTGCCTCTTTGCGTCAAGTTCTTTGTTATTCCACATTATCTGTATGGTTTCATTCAAATTCGTAAGCACCGATACCTTTTGTGTCAAGGACAGACATTATTGCATTATTGCATTATTGTTTACTTTCAATTTCTGTCATGCACTTCAATTTGCTTCTAAATTTCTGCTTCTGGTAACGACTTGGTGCAGTGAGGCGGAGGTCTACTTGTATGGAGGGTGTGTCACTTCCTGGAAGACAGCTGACGGAAAGGACTTGCTATTCGTTCGGCCAGACGCTGTCTTCACTGGACAGAAGCCAATCAGGTTGATCAGCACATTCTGTGCATAGATACAGTCTTTGCTTAGCACCACCGTAGTGATCGAGATTGATTCATCTATATTGACAGCATCACAAGCCTCTAAAATTAATATCATAAACACTGATTTCACATTGATTCAATCACATCAAACTACGTACAACATTGAATCAATGCCTACCACACATAGGGTTGCAATTTTTTAAACTTTTGTTTTTATATTTTATAGTTTCTAGACTTAAAAGGGCGAATTATGAGTTGAATCAAATGTTGAAAGAATCACTAGTTAAGTGTTGAGTTAGCACTGAAAAGATATTAAACCCTGAAGGGTACATATTAATACTGACTCAACATCTGTTCTTCTGCAGTGGAGGTCTTCCCCATTGCTTCCCTCAATTTGGTCCAGGAGTCATTCAACAGGTGAGCCTCAGCCGTCACTACCCTGAAGCATTGGATGCTGATTCTTCTCAGCTGTCTGGAGGACTTTCAAAATGGGTCTCTCTTTCCTTAATACTTGCTGCAAATGTGGACCTTTCAGTTGTCTGGGAATTCTTCATCAAACCTACAGTTGCACTAATTCCATCTCTGTGCTCCTGCTAGTATTGAGGATGCTAGGACTGATTGGACGCAGTAGCAGGGGTGATTCCTATGTTACATAGAAGCCTAAATATTTACCATATATCTTTCTTTGTCATGCTTTGTAGCTCACTTGTGTTTGGTTGTGCTCCTGAACGTGGATGCCAGCATGGGTTTGCACGAAATGTGAACTGGGACATTGCAAGCACCCATGGAGATGGACAGACTTCTACTCTTGTGTTGGAACTCAAACCCAGTGACTACAGCCGAAACATGTGGGATTACAATTTTCTGATAACTTTCAAGGTGCATAATCATCTGACATATTTATTTCCACCACTGTGAGCTCAGCAGCTTTTCACTATCTGTACTCTTTGTTGTAGTGCTTGGAGTGCATAGATCGATGCAAAAGATAGTGCAGGCTTTGTCAAGCATTTGGGTGCCCATGGAAGTAGGTTGATCGCTTCTCTACTAACTCTGCTCTGTTATTATAACAACAACAACAACAACAACAATAAATCTATACATTGTTCTTTAAACCTATAAGTTCCTTATCTTGAGCTTGAGAAGCATCAATTCACATTGGGCTTTTATCGATTTGAACACAATATTTTGTTTTACTGAGTGCAAGTTGTGCTAATATTCCTGCTCAATCCTAAGAGCAGCGTTGCAAACGAGATTAGTTGAAATACAATTCACCTTACATTTTGAGTTATAGTAGTGAATGTGGTGGTTTCTTTTGAATCATGCAGATAGTGTTAGCAGCCAACAAGCTGAGTACTGAGATGGTGGTGAAGAATACTGATAGCAAGCCATTCTCCTTTACAACTGCACTCCATTCATACTTCCGGGTAAGCTGGATATGTTACTTTCTTATTTTGCGGTGCCACCAGGATTGAACAATTTGTATGGTGTCTTTGTGGGGGGCATAACTTGAGTTTTATTTGGACCTCAGGCAGACATTTCCGGAACTTCAGTGACAGGACTGAAGGGCTGCAAGAGTCTCAACAAACCTTATGAGGATCCTAAGAACCCTGTTGAGGGTTCTGAAGACAGGTCAGGCGCACCAATGCAACCTGCCTTCAGCTATTGTTGTCATATTGGTTTGTGATTTATTAGAGTTATCCTTTAACTCAATGGGACTTTCCGTCAAGAGTTACCCCCCTATGATTTGCATTGGTTGTTTTGCATACCATGTCAATTAATTACTTCCACTTGTGGTGCACGCTTGGAGTTAGTGTTTGAAGTTGAACCAAGAGCAACCAATTTTGGTTCATTAAGGGTCAAACTCATTTTAGCACCTCTTGGCATGCCAAAACGAGTTTGACCCTCCATGTTTCTTCATTCAAACCTCCACAGTACCTCCAAGCATGCACCGCAAACTTACTGAACATGGAAGGTATTTTATGCAAAACAATCAACTCTTGACCAGAAGTCCTGTTGAGTTAAAGGATAAGTCTATTGTGTAATCAAATTTGGATCCAAATCACTATGTATCCTATACTGTCCCTTCCAAGTTCCAAGAGATTGAGGTTCACTTCGGTGTACAAAATCACTAGCTCATAAGGAAAATTTTCAACGTGCAGGGACGTCATCTCATTCCCAGGGTTTGTGGACACGATGTATCGTGACACCCCTGATGAGTTGCTACTAGACAATGGGCTTGGCACCAAGTTGTCCATCAAAAACAAAGGGTCTGACCACTTCCTTTGAATGTCTTTCACTTGCAAATGTTACTCTTGTGGACAGTTTTCTGTCTCCTTCACTTGTGTCCTGGCTGCTTACTTTTATCTTGATCAATTCTACAGTTAATTTTGCCAGGTCAGCATTACAGGTGTAACGTAGTCATTGATTTTGAATTACTGGCTGTGCAGATGGACAGATGCAGTCCTGTGGAATCCATACCTAACTATGGAAGCCTGTTACAAAGACTTTGTCTGTGTCGAAAATGCCAAGGTATATATATATCTCCTGGGATAATATGTTGGACCGCTCTGTGGTCTGCTGTTCATGTTAGATGTGATTTTCTTGCTTATTGTGTGGTTGACTAACTAAGATTCATGTGTGATCAAACTTACAGCTTGCACCTGTGGAGCTTGGGCCAAATGAATCATGGACAGCTGAGCAATGTCTCACCCCCGTGTAAATCTTGTAACTAAATAGTTGAATTTTTGCTAGGGAATCAGAAAGTGCAGAAAGTGAGGGGAAATCACATGGAAGAATGTACCATGTTCAACTGCTGACATGAATCACTTCTGAGGTTGTCTACGTTTTAGAGCCCTATTATGGAATGGATCAGTAGATCTTATTTTCTTCTAAGTTATGCAAAATGCAGCAAATAATGGTCTTTCAGATGTCGGGCTTTTGTGCAGATTAATGCAAATTTTATGTGTTTCTCTCTTATTGATTGACAGATGATGTTTCTTCAAGGGTGTAAACTGAACCCACTTTTGAGGCAATGGAAGCATTTTTTTGCCTCGTGAGACTTGGAAATACAATTGGGTGAATAGGTGAATCCCACGTGGGCCAAGGTGCCAGGGACCTGCATATATTGATACAGTCAGGCTTCGGTTGAACATGCAGTTGAAGTTTCAAATCTGACCTGCACATTTACTGTTTGGCCGTGGTACAGATGGTGGTCAGTGAGAAATTTCTAAGAACATGGAATAACTGTAGACATCTTGGCTTCTTGCAACTATTCTTATCGACAAGCATGTCAGAGTTTGCATTCTCATTCATTTGTCACCTATTCTAAAGTGATGACCAACATGTGATATCCATTTACTTATGTTTTCCAGTATCCAGGGAACCATTACAGTAGTCCAATCAACCAGAACAAAAAATGTTATGTAAATATCCATTTCATAGAAAATGGTGGCTTTCACTTAGTGGAACTTTGGATTGGGAAAGGGCCCAAAACTTGGAAGAAAATTCCCAAAATTCTCTCATTTTAGGTCAACTTTGGGGAATAGGTACTCAAGTTGCGTAGATGTGCTTTCCAATCACCTCATCCGAACCCCACTTTCGAAGGTCTGATTCTCACCTTTCTCAATGCTGATCTATGACACACAGTAGATGTTTAGTATGTGGCAACAGACTGGTCTTGCCGCCTTCTTGAAGTTATCGCACGTTTGCCACCTGTTTTACAAATGCGCCAGTTGGCCTGTAACTTACAATGTACAGAAAGGACACTTTCTCACCAAGCTGCCCTGCAGGATTGCCCATAGAATAGTACGGTGGAATATGGTGTGTGGGCTTATGTTGTGACTCTTCTTAATT
Source organism: Polytrichum formosum (assembly GCA_964035585.1). Lineage (NCBI taxonomy): Eukaryota > Viridiplantae > Streptophyta > Polytrichopsida > Polytrichales > Polytrichaceae > Polytrichum > Polytrichum formosum. Next base: position 20,921,756 of record OZ037936.1, read on the forward strand.
GGACACCTAAATTTGAGTGGTATATGGCAAGGCTTGTTGTGAAGTATATATGGACACTGGAAATGCATTCAATACACATTTTGGAACTTTTGAAATGGCAAGAGCGCATGAGTGTTGACGCAGTTTGCTTGCGATGGTATGCACGTTTTCAAAGGTTCAACAGTGGCACGTTGAATGGATGGCCTAGCACATTAATTCACATGCATAAGTGCAATAGTATGGGATGGTTCAGGTTCAAACTGTTGTGTTACAGTAAGACATCATGTTAGACATCATTTACAAAGAAAAGAAAAATCTCCACTTTGACCTCTTATAACTTCTGAATCTCAACTCCGATTCTAAAATTTGAAATGCCAATCTTTGTGATTTGCAATTAATTGTTCAATAGAGGAGAAACATTTCAATTCTATCCAACAATCAATTGAGCGTTGACTGTTGTCTGTGGAGTTGGAAGTGTCCACAATATATATCTTAGTAGAGAACTCATACCTGTTGCACACATCACAACCTAAAGTATGCGGGCCTTATCCAATTACTTTTCCAAATTGAACCTTTGTGTGATTAGGTGTGTGATGGAATCCCTAATATTTGTCCTCATTTGAATTCGCTCATATCTTATGTCACCAGTAGCTGCAACTGTAATAATAGTTTTCAGCTTCCTAGTGGCATTGTCAATTTGTAGTTACATTAAACATATCCTCAGGACATCTCATATGCATGTAGTGGTGCGTCTTTCATAATTGACCCATGTCACTGGGCTTAGTTATACACATCTGCCATCACTATGAACTACCATCGTCCCATGTAACTAGACTCCTAGTTGTTTCGTTTGTGCTGAAAACCATGAATGCTCATCGTGAGTGAACAGATCACGTGAGGAAAAAACATGTAGTTAGGTGTGGGATCTAATAACGGTATGTGGGTGCTATTCAGAGAATCGGAGAACATGCAAAACTAACTCAACAACATCCACATAAACCTCTATATACCAGTGTCCGTGGAGATTTTTGGGCATAATCGGTCAGGATTCTAGTGTTTCCAAGACCAACTGGTTACATGTTGACGACATCTTTCGGTTTTTCTTTATTAAATCGAGGAATAATCTGTAATTCCTCCAAATTGATCTGTAATTTTCTTGAAGTCATCATCAATTTGAACCGGTTGTTTCTCAAGCTCAACCGGTTCATCTGTAACTGGCGGTCGCTTCTCCCTGTGCATTGTTAGAAATGAACGACCTGCAAATTAGGTTGGGACCACATTCAATGTTTGCCTGCTCCAAATTAATAATTCTTGCCGGATTCTTTTATATGGTGTCGGTGACAATTTCACAAGTTAAGAGCATGCTGCAGGCCTGGCCCCGGGACCTTCCTCTTTTTGTGATTCTCAATCACAAGAGACGTGTGGAGGCTAGCTAGATGCTGAGAAAGGCCGCGTTGCACTCAATGGTTGCACAGTAAGGACGTTAAGGACCGGTTCGCACGGTGTCCCAAGTCCTAAATCCCAAGTCACTTTGAGTTCAATCCGTGCAATCTCAGCCGTTGAGAGCACGGAAGTTGGGACTTACCACTTCATATATGTCCCAAGTCCTAAGTCCCAAGTGTGACATGGATGCCTACATGGCAACACATTTTGCATAAAATAATCAATCCGACTTTAATGATAATTAACCATATTTTAATGGTTTCTTGAGGCTCAAAAGTTGGGACTTTGCCTCCATGTTGGGACTTGCTAACATGAGTGGGACTTGGGACTTGGGATCCCATGTGAACTGGCCCTAATACTTCAATGTTCTGGGCTACCATTGCATGGTCTACGTGATGGTCCATGTTGGTCTAGTATTGACTTTTTTGTAATAACTTTCAGGTGTCTATAATGAGGATTCATGTTTTTTTGATACTAGTATGGTATGGGTATTTGACGGTATTTTCATTTTCAATACCATGCAAGAATCTTCAATACCATGTCTATATACCATGCAAGAATCTTCATACCTAGGACAATGGTGATCAAATATACATGGACTGTATTTGATTCTAGGTCATTTGTATGAGCCCAAAACTTTCTATATTTCTTTTTAATTCATGTATTGATTTGATTGGAAACATGGGGGGAAGCAAGTAATTGAAATGATAGTTGATTTTAGACATGGTTGCTTTTGACATCTTCATAAGAAATTAACCCTAAATGCCTTAATATGGCGTCTTGAGGCTCACAATGGACCTATGGGACTTTTTAGGGTCTCATGCTGGACTTTAAACCTGTAGTAAGGGACTAATAAGGTATGTGGGCCTTATGTGGTCACTTATCCTAATTGGATGCCTATATTTAGGTGGTATATGACAAGACGTATAGTTATGAACAAACACCAAAAATATATGATACGATTAGATCAAACTATGGGTTCAAAATATGTCGACCATTCATGGTTCAAATAGTTAACATTATTGGGTTGACCTATGTGATAACTTGAAGGAACAAAATATTCTTTACTTCAACCTCTCATACCTTTTGCATCTCAATTATGAATTAGAAATTTGCTTGATTCACAATTAGTAACCAAACGAGGCAATTTTCAATCCAATCCAATGGCACCAACATTGTCTACAAAGTTGGAAGTGTGTATAATAGGGCCAAAAAAAGACACGTGTTATGATTAGATTGGACTATGTGCTCAAAATATGTTGACCATTCTAGATTCAATAATTAACATAATTGGGAAGGCCTCTGTAATCACTTACATGAAAAAAAATTAATTTAAATCACTTCAATCTTGACACTACCAGCATATGAGTATGAGACAATCAACTTGTGTCGATGAAAGAAACATGCAAATCTACCATGATATTCGATTCATAAAAAATCTAGTGATGGAGGACAATTTTCCAACAACACAGGTTGATTGTCTTGGACGCATAGGCTTGTAGTGTGATTCAACTCTTGCATGTCAACTCCGAATTTGAAACTTGAAATAGAAATTTGCATTATTTGCAATTGGTAACCGGATGAGGCCATTTCCAATCCGACTCAAAAATTCAACATTTTCTACGGAGTATAAATTATGTGGTGTACAAATTACATGGGGACTCGACATGTTGAAGCAGCGTCTGGGGAGGATTTTGGGCATAATCGGTCAAGATCCGAGTGGTTCCAAGTTCAACCAGTTACATGTTGACATCCTCCGGATTTTCTTTATTAATTTGAGGCATATTCTCTAAATTCTTTTAAAATGATCAGTAATTTTCCTGAAGTCTTAAACTTCAACCAGTTACTTGTCAAACTCAACCGATTCATTTGTAACTACACTAATCACTATATTCATTAATTTGAGACTTTCTCTTGTCTCAAATTAATATACGGACCACAACAACATGGTCTAATGTTTGGGTCGTCCTACCCAAACCATCTTGATATGAGTTCTTAATTGGGTTCTTGATACGAACACCCGCATCAAAGTATTTGCATCTTACAACATTCTCCAATATCTGTGTGATTTTATCCATGTTCTTATATTTGTAACTGTCTCAAAATGCCGAAAAAGTCCCAAATTAACGAATATAGTTAGTCTAACTATGATATTTAGTGTCGTATGGTATTTTACGTCACTATGGTAACGTTTCGGATGATACTTCTTATGAACAAGTGAACAAATACTGTCATGCATGATGGATGAGTTCATCCATTGATTCAAAACCCTACCTTCTCTTGGCAGCAACTTGTGATGAAATAGTGTCATGGGTGATTGAAATTTGGATGAAAAATCACTTGGTAAGCGACAGTAATTGCAACACTGTAAATCTACAATCCCTCCGAAATTTTACAAGGAATGATCAAATAATGTTGGGGTTAACATTAGTGGTGGTGACACTACACCGCGGTTTACAATTAACATTGAGCAAGACAATTAATATCGGTGACACTAAATATCATATTTAGTGTAGCAGTTGGTTCTCCCCAGTGTTCAAGATTGAAGCCCTCGTATGAGTTTCATTTTGAAGGGCTCTCAAATTTTAGCCTTTCAATTGAAGGGTTGGTTCAAATCCAAGACGTCAATCTAAGAATATAGAAACGAAATACAAAATTCATATTAAACTTGTGCATGAATCATATGATACATGTTTCCAGTACAATGTGAAGAATTAAGAATCAACCATCTAACTCCACTTCTTGTAGTGACAATGCCCTACGCTTGTTGGCTCTTGTGACAGGCAGATTACATCGAGGACTTCAAGTGACGTCTTCAATTTCAATTTGGGGTTGCGTTTTGAAGGGTTGTTTTGAGAGAGGTGTATTTTGAAGGGCCACATTGCGTTTGAAGGGCATTGAAGACTTCAATCTTCAACACCGGTTCTCCCCATTCATTGCGTTGAAGTGCATCCATTCAAACAATGGAGCTGTGATTAATGCTCATCATCCTCACGGATTCCCGCCACTGCATTCATCAAACACGAGAGTTGACCTCGGAACACACATGAAGGGCATCTTTATAACGGAATACAGTGTACCATGAATTTTTAGTTTTGATTTTGATTTTTGGTTTTACAAGTATCTGCATGTTGGCTGCATACATAACATTATTCAGATCCATACAGTGTTCTGTGGGACTGACAGTATTCTGCGGAATATTCCACCATTCAGGTTGAATGTGAGGAATATTCCGTAGAATATTGTCAGTCCCACAGAACACTGTTATAGATCTGAATAATGTTATGTAATGACGAATGCCGTTTGAATTTTTGCATGGTTTCATCCAAATGTAAAGTTGGTGATAGGATACATCCCCCCCTAAAAATTGGAGTTAGGTCACAAGGGAGGAGCCGTTATGGCTAATGTGTTGTTGATAATATAAGTTGTTTGAGTGACATTTGATGTGGAGTTGGCAACGACCGACCAAACCATGTTGCTTCATTGGTTTTTTGGACCTTTTTTCAAGTTTCTAGGGGAAAAAAATCTTATTGTTTTTGGTGCAAGTTGCCATTTGGAAGCCAAAGGCAAGAAACCCTCCGGTGTACCCAACTTTACATACACAATTTAAGCTAAGGCCATGCCTCAAAACAACGATGGAAATCCGAGAGAATTTGAGGATGGAATACTAAAAACTAGGATCATTTTGTCACCTGTTAATGGAAACAATATTGATGAGATAACCAAACTAGTCTCGCATATCTTCTACATGAGAGGTCTTCTGTAACATTTGATCAATAAGGTTCAATCATGTGACTGTATCCCGCAAACATTGTGTTTTTCAATCATTTCATGATGGTCATGCTATATTGTCCCTATTTTTCACATGTGTGTTGCACTTTGAAGTGAATCTAGAGTACTCCTTACCTTCGATAATAATAAAAGTAAAAAGAAGATTTGAAACAATTTCCATGTGTTGGTGAAGTTGGTGAAACAACTGCTGTAAGATGACAAAAATTTGGGACCTGTTCTACTAGAAGCGTGTGTTAATTTCCCCCAAAAATAACAAAAGTCAATAGCCAACACGATGATTGTAAAGGAGAGTAGAAAATGGAGGACGGAGGCTTGACTGGCTCTGTTGTCTGGAACCCAAAACTGGCACTCATTTGAGTAGGAAAGAACTTAGTTTTCATAAACTTGTTGGTGTGGACCCGAGATTGTTGCATTTTAGACTCAATTGTTTACTGGTGCCGTATACTCATTATTCAAACCTTGTCTGAATTCCTCGTATTTAAAAAAATTTACTTTCCAATTTCTAGGATCTCAAGATATAAAGTGCAGTCCCCATTTAGTCATGCAACATTCAAAAATGGGTAAGTGCAAGGATGGTCACATTCCACCTTGCATGTTGGACAATAAGATCTCTCTCTCTCTCTCTCTCTCTCTCTCTCTCTCTCTCTCTCTCTCTCTCTCTCTCTCATGGAAGTGCTCAGCCATCAAGATGCTTGAAAATATTGCCAAAAGCTATGTTGATGTTGGCGAACTCTATTTAGAATAGAAAAGAAAGACTAATGCCATGTGAGTCTGACGTGAATATGAGCCCATTGACCCTACCTTGCTCAAGAACCTCCTTGGTGCAAGATGGGGTTTACAAGCTGGCCGGCATATGGAAGTGTGCCCTAAATAGTAAAAAACACCTATTTTGAAAGACACGGTGAGGATCACAAAACAACGTACCTACAGGTGTAGCCCTAGAACATGTCACAGTTTTGAGACTCAGTCACAAGAGAACATAAATCAAGGCGGCTCCATCACGCTCCAGTTCATGCAACTGCTGCTACATTGAAACCATCATCAAAGACATTTATGTGCACCAGCTTTAAATCAACTCAAGCAGTGCCAAAGGTCAAAGTAATTTCATCAGGTTCCCAATGCTCGATCTCCTAATAACTAAGCTACTTACAAGTGGATCATGCATGCTTCCACTTGACATATCTTATCCTTGCAGACTACAGAAAAGAGGCAGTGGTACTTAAGATCTGTGTAGTAGAAAGATATATCTTATTACTTGGAGCAGGTGGCTTCATAACTCTTCTCATAAATTCCTCCACAAATTACGTAACAATGGCGAACCCTGCAACAAACGTACCCATTGCAAAGAACCAGCTCAACGTACTTAGGGCCGGTTTACACCATGGACCATGAAGTCGGACCATGGAAGATGGCCTTTTTAAATGGCCCGACTTCCATGGTCGTTCAAATGTTCATGGTTTCTTAAAAAAACAATTTACAAAGCCTTCAGGCCCCTCACTAGGTGTAAGCTGAATGTGGACCAAAGAGGAATGCCCATGCACCAAAAAATGAATGTGCTGATTTTTTTAAATATATGCCCAAAAGAGGCAGATTTGAAATGAATTCAAGTTTGACCATTCCCTTGTCTTCTCTTGTCCTCTTCTCTTCCCCCAAAAAAATTTCATTAAAAATTTATTATAATGGCCTTTTTTTATTAGAGCACCTCTTTTGCCTCTCCCATCACAAAACCCATTGGACCATTATAGTGGATAATGTAGGCCTTAAAATATGTCTTTTGGGGACCTCGAACTCCATCGTCATTCTGACATTTTTTCCTTGGTGTAAATCAAAGTGGTCCTGGGACGAGTTCAACAGCCAATCACAGATTTTACAAGGCCTTGGGACGACTTCATGGTCCATGGTGTAAATAACCCCTTAGTAGAGGAGGGCCATGAGGTAGTAGATCACCGCCCGAGGAGATTTTTGGGCATAATCAATCAAAAACCCTAGTATATCCAAGTCCAACCGGTTCAATGTTTTGATCTTCCAGTTTTTCTTTATTAATTTGAGAGATGTTCCATAGATTTCTCTAAAACAATCAGTAACATTCCTGATGTTTTGAACCTCAACCGGTTATTTCTCAAAATTCAACTGGTTCATCTGTAACTACACTATTTTGTCTAATTAGTGTGGGTTACCATTCAAAGTTACGCATTGCTATAAATTTTTACTGACATTATCATTTTTTTACCAACTAAGTTATATCATATGCTTCGGTGTGCATACTAACTACTTATATTAATTTGGGTATAGAATGATACTCTCAATAAAATGTTATAGCAATGCGTAACTCCGCATGGTAACCCACACTAATTGGACGAAATAGTGTAGTGGTCGGTTCTCCTTGTTCATTGGCCTAGATGACACCTCCCAAATGATAAGGATCATTGGAGGCGTGTCACTAAGTGATTTTTTTTTTGGGTGTTGCTAACACACTTTAACATAAACAACATGTGAGACCTGAAGAAAAGTATTGCAAGAATAGTGGGCCTAATGTGGACAAACTTCTTGAATGGACACCTTTATTTGAGTGGTATATGACAAGGATTGTAGTCAAGAACTGACACCAAAAAGACCCCGAGGGGTGGACTCTTCATTGGAAGCCTAAATAACATGCATGGGTCACTATGAAAGGAAACCCCCTATATACGAGAAGTTTATAAAGAAAAAAAATGCATATGTACTAACAACATGCTAGAAAACGGACTCATATATTTATAATAATATTTTCAATTTAATATGGTAAATGCCTCCACTACATATACAAAATGTAAATTATAGATTAAACATGCAGGTTAATTACACATAAATTTCACTTTCACTTTTCCAATGAAAAGTTATTGAACGTTTTTTCATCATAGCATGTAACTCAACGATTGTACCAAACAAACAAAGATAGAGGACACCAAAGCCACAATTCGGAGAGAGAAACTCAAGAAGCCCATGAGCGCTCCAAGAGCCTCTAGTTTGTAAAACCTAGAACAAATGCAAACGCTAACAAGAACATACATGGCAGTCATCAAGGACTATGACCATATGCCAACAATGGACGAAAACATGAATTGGATGAAACTAACGCATCTATTGTCAAAAATTTCTCTATGATACCTCTCCCTTATGTATACTATGTACGCTAATGCCTTGAATAATACCCCTTCTTACACTCACGTTAGTTTGTACATGGTATGAAGAGTCCACCCCTAGAGAAAAAACCACATGCAACTACGAGATCAGACTATGTGCCCCTGTCTACTCACAATATATGTTACCATTCTAGGTTTTAATGGAGAATGTAGTTGGGAGGGCCTATGTGGTCATTCAAAATGTAAGAAAATCTTCACTTGGCACTCCCATAACTTTGCGCCTCCACTTCATTTTTAAAGCTTGAAATGGCAATATGCATGATTTGGCTTTGGTAATTGGATGAGACGATTCCCAAGGTGATTCAATGGCCAAAAATGTTTGAGAGAAACAATAAGACAATGCTCAACACTATCTATTTGGGTGGAAAGGGAGGCGGGGGGTGTGAGCCCAATTTTGTGTTCACATGTCCAGTTAACTCAAAATCATATGAGGAACTTGACATCGCCAGGGGGTTAAGTTGCCTAGGAGGTTGAAGTGGTGTAAGTGGCATCAAATCGTTATTGTTGCTATTGAAGTTGGATACCGAGGGGTGAAGTCCCAAAGATGGATTGAATTGAATTTTGTTTCCCTTGTTGTGGAATTTTGAGAAGGAAGAAGATAAAAACAAAATAAAGTGAGCAAGTTAGTTTTAGGTGAGAAGTTTAGTTATATGCAAACCTTAAAAGCTAGGGACCAGTAAAATGTTCATTTAGGGGAAGGGGCCGGGGTTTAAGGGGTTTATCTCTGGATTCTATGGCTTGGGAAGGCCGAGACCCCGACAGAGGCTTTCGGTTCCAGTTTACAGAGTTTCGGAGCAGGGTAGAGGGGGAAGGCTGTGGCAGCAGCTGGCTATGTTTTGAATGGGTGATTGCTGGGTTCAGTTTTTTTTGTTTTTTTAGTTGGGTAGTAGTTCGAAGGCTGCAGCAGCAGCCGGTGATGCTGGACTGATAATTTTTAGTGTTTTCTGATCTACATTTTGAAGTCAGAACTTAGATTTGAGGCCCATTAGTAGTTTGAAGGCTGCAGCATTAGCTGCGAAGCGGGTGTGGGAATCTCAAGTTCGGGGCTAGATTTCTGGTCTAAACCCAGATTCACAACACTAAGGGGATGTAGCAGCTGCAGCATCGGTGGCCAGGCTGGCACTTCGGGATTGAAGGCGCTGGTTTGAGTTCAAGCCCAGATGTGGATTCGGTGGCCCTCAAGTAGAGCCGAAGCTGGAATGTGGAAATTCAGGGTGTGGCTGGGATCCGAAGCTCTGAGGCTGTTCGGAGGCCTCAGCAGAGGTGGCGAAGCCGAAATGTCGTGATTCAAGACGCTGGTTTGGTTGAGGCGCAATGTGGGTTCGGAGGCTTCCAAGGCAGGTTCTACACCCCTGCCGAATGGGTGCTCGAATCTGTGTACCGAGGCTGGGAGAGGAAAGCAGGGTACTGAGGCGGACAAAGGGCTGTTAAGCCAAACCCACTCGCTACGTGTCAACACAGTGTACCGGCTGAGTGAGGAGCATGGGTTGACCTGATCTGAATTAGCACCTAAGGAGTAGGGGCACCTTAGGGCATTAGTAGCTAAATTAGTTAGCAATTAGGACCTACATTGTGTAGGAGAAGTGGAGGAGTAAGGAGAGGTGAGTGTGATTGTGTACAAGAAATGTCATAGGTGCAGAAGTGTTTCTTTAATACTGCTGTACTGTGAGATAAATAAAAAGAGTGCACTTGTATTTGAATTCATTGAAATCTGAGTGTGGAATCTCCAAGACCAAGAATCGACAAATACATGTGAGCCATAAGCTTCCACCTGGACTACAGACGCATAAGGGTGGGGGTTTATGGCTGACAGAGGGGGGGAGGACTATGTATTTTAGATCCTTGGGTTTCTTAAATCTTTAATCATATTTGCACCACATGGTACTTACGTTTCGTGTACTCAATTGCGTGAACCTCCTTATGTTTTTATTTTTATTTCTTATAATATTATTTGTGAAATGTTTTGAGGACAATAGACTTATCCATTAATTCAATTGGAGTTTTGGTCGGGAGTTGGTTGTCTTGCATACAAAACTTTCCATGTGTCCGTAAGTTTTTGGTGCATGCTTGGAGTTGGTGTGCAATTTTCAGCATAGAATAACTACAACTATGCTATGGCCCTATGGGGTTCAATGATTTGTTATATCAGTTCATTGAGGGTCAAACTCATTTTGGCATGCTGAGAGGTGCTGAAAAAAGTTTGGCCCCAATGAACCGATATAGACTATTCTTCGTTCAAACCTCTAGACCGATTCCAAACGTGCACCAAAAACTTACAAAACATGGTCAATTTTGTATACAAGAGAACCAACTCCCGATTGCAATTCCGGTTGAATTAATGGATAACTCTAATAAGGGGTTATTTACACCATGGACCATAAAGTCGTCCCAAGGCCCTATAAAATATGTGATTGGTTGTTGAATTTGTCCCAGGACCACTTTGGTTTACACCAAGAGAAAAATGTCAGAGTGACCATGGAGTTCAAGGTCCCCAAAAGACATATTTTAAGGCCTACATTATCCAGTGACATGGTCCAATGGGTTTTGCGGTGGGAGAGGCAAAAGAGTTGCTCTAGTAGAAAAAGGTAAGGGCCCATGGCAAAGAGTTATTGTTGTAATAACTTTTTAATGAAGTTTTTTTTTGGGAAAGAGAAGATGAAGACACGAGAACACAATAGAATGGTCAAACTTGAATTATTTTTTTCATTCAAAACTGCCCTTTTTGGACATATATTAAATAAAATCAGCACATTCACTTTTCAGTGCATGGTCATTTCTCTTGGTCCACATCCAGTTTACACCTAGTAAGGGGTCCAAAGGCTTTGTAGGTTGATTTTTTAACAAATCGGACCTTGGAAGTTGGACCATGAAGTCGGACCATGAGAAAAGACCATCTTCCATGGTCCGACTTCACGGTGCATGGTGTAAACCGGCTCTAAGGATCACAAGTGCTCAAAGTGCCCGCCGTTTTGGTACGGGCACCTCTAACAATACACCCTAAACTCTGTAATATCAACCTCCATAATGTCACTCACTCTCTAATATCCCGAAACCCTAGGGAACGGATGTGCGTAGTTCAAATCTCACTCCTTATTGTCACCTTTCTCTCCCTTATATCACAAATTTTGTCATTAATGCAAACCACCAAAGAAGTCAACCCACACCCTTGCATTGCGCCATGTGTCAATATGTGGAGTGCCACCTTCTTGTTCTTATTCTTCTTCTTCTTCTTCTGCCACTTGTTGAATGTTGGTGCATGCATCCGCCACATCGCCAAGGAAGGCGAAGCGGAGTGGACCACACCACACCATTTAATATGTTGCACTTTGTATTATTCCATAGTGTCACATGCTACACTAATTCACGAGTATCACGCATCCATGTTAACACTACGAAATTCCGTAATATCACATGCACTTTGGTTGCCACAGGTGTGATACTACGGAGTTTAGAGTGTAGGGATACAAAGCGTGCAAATCAATCGGTCAACCGTCATTCACTCGTCCAATTAGCATGTGATGGTCCACTAGTACCCCTCACATTTAACGTCGGGCAATCTACCACATGAAGAAACATGTGGTAAAGCAGACAAAACCTGGTGGATGCAGGCCTACATATAAGTTCCACAACAACCGGTAGGTGGAGGAGCTATTATATACCCCTAGTTTGTACTACAAGCACACATGAGAAATAAACCTCGGCATCGGATGGATGTATACCAATGAATGGGGAGAACCGACCGTCACTTCCTATTTGAAATTACGTGGTGCTATATCTATTTAATGTGTATCTCATATTTTACCAACAAATGTTCAAATTGGTGGTTTGGATATTATAGAACATTTACACCTTACTTGATAATACAATGTTTAGCCAAACAAAAAAAGCGCAATTCATTTCCAAGTTTTGAAGTTATCGTACATTTCCAAAGGCAAGATTTTCTCCCAACCCATATTCACAGCATAGGTCGACCTATTTCGAATAATTGGGAGGCGAAAACTTGAGTACAATCAATGCTCTTTTCAAGGAACCCAAATCCACGCCCTTATTACTTACTTTTTCCATCATGCGCAAATGTGATGGCGACATGTGTGATTCTTCGTGGCTTTTTCCATTACGTTAGAAAAGGACAGCTACACGTGTGGAACTTCACGGCTTTAGGGGACTCTATGTATTAAGATTGGGGAAGGGTAATCAGAAAATGGATCTATATACCACATTGTGGTGTGGCGTTAATATTGGTGTACTATGTTAGTTAGAGTGCCTTTCATGACTTGTCATATAGCAGCAAGTGTCATATGACCTCGGGGAGGTCACTCCCTCTTTAATCAATGCATACACGTGCGCTCAGGTTTTATTTATTGGGGGGCTATTTACCTTGCAGAAAAAATTATAAGGTATGGTATTTCTCAAAATAAAGGTAAATGCTTGTATTTTAATACACCCTATCAGTAATTATAATTTTTGGGGGAATCATTTTAAAATACCCTATTTTACTTATACTGCCAAAGAAAATTGGAAAGAAGATTGCAATTCAAACAGTGCGTTGAAATTTTCCCTCCCGGCACGTAGGTAGAGAACATTAACTCCACATTGGATACGTTGGTTCAGTAACGTTCAAGCCAGCCAACCTGCGAAGTCATCCATCCAAGCTTTTTCAACAGAAAATTACCTCTTTTCATTCACTAGCACAGACCCTACCCTAGACCGGTTACCCCTAGTAATTGTTTCCACGTTATTTTACATGTACTGACTAGATAAAAGAGGCCATTATATGTGATGGTATTTTACATGTAAACATGTTTCACTATTTAAAAACCCCCTATATTATATGTACGTTTTTTGCAAAATTTATCTACAATGAATATATTAGACCCTATTTTTTATCGCACGTTGTTTCTACGATTTTTGCTAGTGACCTCCCCGAGCATATGACATCCACTATAGTTATCACCTAGTGATTGCAAGACAATTAATATGGGTTGATGATGAATAGTGTGGACTAAACCAAATTTAAGTGTTTAGTGTAGTTCATCTCATCGAGTCATGTTCTCACTGGTCCATTGATGTTGGATTGTTGGGTGAGAATCACCACAAAATCAACCTTATTGCGGATGAGGATCCTTTATTAAATGAAGGTGTTGTCCCCCTTTTGTGGATCACTTCTCACACCGTCTCACTAAGCAGATAAATCCATGGTTAGCCATTGTGATTGGCCAAAGTTGGTGCTCTTCTAAAAGCGTTTTGCCATCCTTCTTACACCACTATTACGAATGGCCAAAGTGGTGCTATTTTGTACTTAATGCCACATATGATTAATCACTTTTAACAGTGACTTATTCGATGGCACCGTTGCACTCACTTGTTGACAGCTTACGGATGAAAAATAGGTATTGCCAAAACGAAGGTGTTGCTTTAAGGCCTCGACACCTTATGTATAGGGAACGCCATGAGGGGATTGCATTCCGAGATTTGAGGGCACGTTCCCGAAAATCCCAAAATGCACTCCCCTCATGGCCATCCCTGCATAAAGACTGTGTATGGCGAGACATTATGGTGTAAAGCATTGTATGACGGGCATTACATAGCATTGTCACCTCAAATGAATGGATTTTGTTAAATAATGGACAAATTTTAAAGACAAAAAAACACCGGGTCTTTATGTGTGTCCTACCGGGACGGTGTGTCAAAGAACATGTTGCCTGGTCCGAGATGACCCTAAACTACCGGATGATGGTGGAGGGATACCCAAATCTCAAGGAAGAGGTTGGCGGTTCGAATCCCGGCTATGAAATCTCCTCTCTACCTGACGGAAAACTTGCCAGGTGGTCAACTGCCTCCTGTGCTTTGGCGTTGGCCTATCGGCCTTCTGTCTCAAAAAAGAAAAAAGAAAAAAGAAAAACATGTTGCCACATCCAAACAAGCAAGTATGTATTGTGTTTGGAAATCGAGTTACCCTATCATGAGGCACATTTTGGATTTGATATGAAAGTGATCCCAAAGTGGCAACAAAAGAGGACTACTTGTGTGTGTGTCTTCAACGTCACTATGGCTAACACACGCCTGCAGTTTGAATGTTCAAGCCAAGAAAGTAGTTGCTGGATAAAAACACCCTGCATGCACTTGAGGAATAATTGTCTTGCCACTCTCGCCACCTGTGTGATTGGTTGCAGTCTGCAAATGCCCACCATGTGTGTTTTGGAAGAAGGCTATTGCATCCCATTTTTGAGGGATAATTTGGCCTTTCACTTTCAGACTGCGAGAAACGTTGACAGTGAGTGTGCTAATTGAGAATTCGGATTGTTCGGGATGGCACATCTACGGAGTAAAGATGTGCGGCAAGACTTTGAGTATTTTGACACAGGCTCCAAGGGCAACTTGACGCCTCACGAGTTCAAATGTGCTTATGTCTCACTCTTTGGTGTTTTGCCTCCCAAGGTTCGCCAACTTTTACTTGCGAATATTAATTAATCTCATGTCGAGAAAGAGAGAGAGAGATTTCTCATCTTTGAAGGTTCCTTTTGATCAAAGAAATCAATCGCCCTTTTCAATTGTAAGAAGAGATGTGGAACTATGTGTGCCATGCATCCAACAGTAATAATCGACTTTTGCTTCGTGGTTTACTTAGTTGTGGATAATAATCCATTGCTAAATATCATTCTTTGGAAGAGAGTTCTCTTTCCATGTGGAGGCACTTGACATTACTACAACACATAATCTCATATTAACTTGAAAAGTGGCCTACCTTTGGATGGAGGGATTTTAGCCATATTTCATGGACTTGGCATTACCATCTTAGAAGAGTGCATTAATTTCGTACGGAAAATGAGAATCAGCAGTTGGCACAACTGTAAGGAGAATGTTGAAGGTTAAGGAGGGCCAATCGACTGCCTCTTTATTCTAAAACTAAAAATTGGTTTCCATTTCAACAGGGAAAAAAGAAATGACTTGCATAAATAAACAAGTTTTGGTACGAACTCAAAGATTATCATATTTTACACTAATTTTTTGTCATAAGAACATACCTTTATGTTTTTTAACCTTTCCCAACATTTTCAAAACAAAACAAAACAAATTTGAAAATCTTTACAATCTCAAAATATAAAGTTCATTAAATCCAAGGATAACAACAAGGACAACCACATCCCAACTTGCATATTGGACAATGAGACAAATCCACTCTCTCATATATTGATCCCCCGGATCCACATGGAAACACTCGGCCACCAAGTCGATGATGTTTGGCCCCGAAAAGCCATTGCAGGCCACGAGCTCTATTGTGCTTCGTCGGAACGGCCGGCATACGGAAGTGTGCCCTCAGGCTCAACAAGAATCTTGAAACCAATTTAAGAGCCCACAAGCGCGGCAAGTAAAGCCCAGCCATCTGGTCACTAAAGTCACCTTTCAATCTGACAAGTCTTGGAGTTTGTTGGCTCGTTGGCACTTTGCTGTTGGACTGGCTTGCCCCATGATTGTTGCCGACCACACCCCTCGTCCCTTGGAACTTGGGTGATGATGGGCCCCAAAAGCTCAAAAATCAAAGTGCAACTTGGCACAGTGTAGATGCCACCTCATTATATGCATTTTCATGATGGAATTCGGTGAAATCCTTTTGACAAGAAACTATTATGTGAGCGAGTACGAATGACTCTTTCTGATTGCACTTTTGACAACATTGGTTTTGGGTTGCAGGCGGACATGAAAATCGTGAAGGGCACGCCCGGAGGTCATGCAGATTGGCAGCTTTTCAATGTTCTTATCAAGGATCAACTCCGGCCTTCTCGGAGCGACCTTCGCATTCATGCTGCATTCGAAGCTTTCTGTGGTAATTTGAGTCATTACGGTTTGCTTCATATATACCCCAGTGTCTGGGAGATTTTTGGGCATAAGCGGTCGAGATCCTAGTGTGTTTCCAAGACCAACCAGTTATATGTTGACATCTTTCAGTTTTCCTTTATGAAATTGAAGCATATTCCGTAAATTTCTCTAAAAGTATCAGTAATTTTCTTGAAGTCTTGATTACGAATTCATGTTCATGCTGCATTCAACGCTTTCTGAGGTAATTTGAATCACGGTTTGCTTCATATATATATACACCAGTGTCTGGGGAGATTTTTGGGCATAATCGGTTGAGATCCTAGTGTTTCCAAGACCAACCAGTTATATGTTGACATCTTTCGGTTTTCCTTTCTTAAATTGAAGAACATTCCATAAATTTCTTTAAAAGGATCTCTAATTTTCCGGAAGTCTTGATTACGAACTCACATTCATGCTGCATTCAACACTTTCTGAGGTAATTTGAATTACGGTTTGCTTCATATATATATATATATATATATACACCAGTGCCTGGGGAGATTTTCGGGCATAATCGGTCGAGATCCTAGTGTCTCCAAGACCAACCAGTTATATGTTGATATCTTTCGGTTTTCCTTTATTAAATTGAAGAATATTCCATAAATCTCTCCAAAAGGATCGGTAACTTTCCTGAAGTCTTGATTACAAACTGGTTATTTCTCAAACTCAACTGGTTCATCTGTAACTACTGTAGTGGTCGGTTCTCCCCATCCATTGATATATACATCCATATATGTGAGGGCAACTAGCCCACCCATGTGCCATGTGTCCACATAAACAAATCCTTCCTCATCCATCCAATTTTTTGTGTTTGCGGATGCGGATATGGATACAGATGCGGTGCATTCTCCTAGGGTTGAGGCCGTATCCATATTTGCATTTGACGAAAAGCTTTATGAATTTCACGTTGTCTTGCAAAAAAATTGATAAAATTGTTTGTTAGTCAAAGTATCCTAGAATATTTCAAGTAAATGAGACACAATTAGGTAGAAATGAGTCCTAGGGGGTGGACTCTTCATACCACGTACGACGTGAATGTAAGAAGGGGTATAATTTGAGGCATTAGCGTACATACTGTACATAAGGGAGAGGTATTGATTTTCTAATAGTGTGTACATTTTAAAAGGCTATTGACTTGTTTGAAGTAAAGGTAGATGTGCAAAAGGGAGCCCTAAGGTTTAGACTTTTTTTTGACAATGAATGTGTTAGTTTCATCCAATTCACATTCATCCATTGTCGTTATATGGTAAACGTTCTCAATGACTCCCTTGTCCGTTGTTGTTAGGGTTTGCATTTGGGTTCTAGGACAAGCTAGAGGCTCTTGGGGTGCTCATGGGCTCCCTTGAGTTTTGCTCTCCAGATTATGGCTAAGTTATTGTGCTCTTGTCTTTGTTTGTTTGATGCAATCATTGAGTTACATGCTATGAATAACTCAATGACTTTGTCATTAGAAAGTGAACATACATTTTACATGCGATAACGGAATAATTAATTAATGATTTATATTTTGCATATGTAGTGGAGGCATTTAGCACATTAAAGTGAAAAGCTCAGTATAATTACATGAGCCCATTTTCTAGCATGCCATTAGTACTATACATTTGTTTTTCTCTATAAACTTCTCGTACATAGGGGGTTTACTTTCATAGTAACCCACGCACGTTAGTTAGGTTTCCAATGAAGAGTCCACCCCCTGGGGAAATGAGTCACGTTTCAGAAAATAAAATAAGTGAAATGTCAAGCATTCAACGTTTTCTGTGGGGATGAATTAGATCAATTTGCTTCATGTATACCTCCATATATGTGAGTCGATAACCACAATTACATGCAGATCATACTTTTTTGAACTGACTGCCGATCGAAGGGTTGAGGGATTGGGTGAAGCTATTGCCGATGAGATTGACAGAAACCAATTAGCATCGTCTGCCAAGCTCTGCTGCCGAAAATGACATCAATGCAGATTGCTAAGTTTCCTGCTCCTCACCATAATTTTCATGCGGGTTAGGGTTTAACATGCTTATCTTAGGTCGACTTGACATCGGAGTGTCTTTCTTATTTATGCTGCGTTCAACGCTTTCTGTGGAAATCAATGAGGATATGTGTCATACCTCAACATGAGTTGGCATGCACAATTACATGCAGGTTGTACTTATTTGAACTGACTGCCAATCGAATGGTTGAGGGATTGGATGAAGATATTGTCGATGTGTCCTCCTCAAAGCAATTAGCATCACCTGCCAAGCTTTTCTTCCGACAATGACATCAATGATTGCCAAGTTTCTGCTCAGCCTAATTTCCATGCTGGGTTAGGGTGGGTTTATCGTGCTATCTTGGATTGACATCGGCCTTCTCGGCGTGATATATCTTGATTCTACCTCCATATACAGGAGTGTTGATGGCCAATTGACACCTACATTACATACAGGTACTTAGAACTGACTGCTTATCGAATTGTTGAGGGATCGGATGAAGCTATTGTGGACAGATTGGCATTACCTGACATTACCTGTACATGATTACCTCATTACCTGACATCGATTGAGTTTACTTCATACCTCCAGATGAGGTGACATCCACAATTATATGCAGGTTGTACTTAGGATTGACTGCCGATCGAATGGATGAGGGATTGGATGAAGATATTGTCGATGTGTCCTGATTAAAAACAGATTGGCAGAAACTGATTGCCATTATCCGCCGAGCTCTTCTCCGGAAAATGACATGAGTGATTACAAAGGTTCCGGCTCAGCCTTATTTTCATACGGGTTAGGGCCCGTTGAGATAACAGCAGCAGCATTCAATACTTACACTGTAAGGTCTCATGGAAAGGTGCATTCATAACTTTCTGTGGTAATTCGGGTTATACCTCCATACGTATGGGGGTTGATGGCCAATTGACACTTATAAATTACATCCAGGTACCTAGAACTGCCTGCCGATCGAGTTGTTGAGGGATCAAATGAGGTTTTTGTTGACAGATTGGCAGTAACCAATATGTATCGTCTGCCAAGCTCTTCTTCCGAAATGATATCAGTGCAGATTGCTAACTACCAGCTCAACATTATTTTGATGTGGGTTAGGGCTTCATCGTGCTTTTCTTGGATCGACTTCGACGCTTTCTGTGATATAAATACGTAGGAGTTGCTTCATATTTTACCTCCATATGAAGTGACGTCCACAATTACATGCAGGTTATACTTAGAACTGACTACCGATCGAGTTGTTGATGGACTGGAGGAAGATATTGTCGATGTGCCCTCATTAAAAACAGATTGGCAGAAATCGATTAGCATCATCTGCCAACTAGCTCTTCTTCCGAAAATGGCATCAATGATTGCTAGCCTACTCAGGTTTATTTTCATGCGGGTTAGGGATCGTTGAGAAAACAGCTGCAGCATTGGATTGTTGAGGGTTTGGATGATGGTATTGTCGACAGATTGGCAGAAAGCAATTAGCATCATCTGCCAAGCTCTTCTCCCGAAAATAACATCAATGATTGCTCAGCCTAATTTTCATGCGGGTTAGCGTTCATCGTGCAGCGTGCTTTTTATCATGCTTATCTTAAATCGACTGTGGACTCTTTAAGTGACCTTCTCATTCATGTTGCACTCAACGCTTTCTTCATATATACTTCCATGTGAGTTGAAAACCACAGTTACATGCAGGTTATACTTATTAGAACGGATTGCCGATCCAGTTGTTGAGGGACTGGATGAAGATATTGTCGATGTGCACTCGTTAAATGTTTTTTGGGCAGAAACCGATTAGCATCGGCTGCCAAGCTCTTCTTCCGAAAATGACATCAAGGATTGCTAACCTGCTCAGCTCTATTTTCATGCGGGTTAGGGTTCGTTGCGGTAGCAGCAGCAGGAGCAGGAGCATTGAATGCGCCGAAAGGTTTCGTGGAAAAGTGCATATAAGTAAGCATCATTGGCAGAGGGTAAAGGTGAGACAGACATCTTTGTGATCGGTCGTCGTTTTGTGGATGGTGTTTGCAGGTGGGGCCAAACGAGAGCTCCTGTCGAGCGACATGTTTATGGCCGTGCTGAAACAGCAGGCGCCGAGGCTGGACCCGCAGCGGTCGAGGAAAGCGTTCCTGGAGCTTGATTACGATGGCGATGGATGCCTCAACTTCTTCGATTTCGCTGCGGCTCTCCGATCGGACGTACCCTGATGAAATCCATGCCATCCTGCATCACCCACACACCTGCCAAGCTCAATCCCAGCTTTGATAGATCTATTGAAGACGCCAGAAATCTACTGAGATTTATGTATGTCCATTACCAACCCAGAGAGTACACCGAATTTTCAATTCAGATGTCAAAGAAATCAACATGATTTCTGATGCAAGACTTATCTTCGGCATCCACACACCTTCCAAATTAACTCCGAACGTTGTAGGTCTGAAGAGAGCAGAAACCTCCTCAGATTTATATATGTCCATCACCAACCCATCCGCCGAATATTCACTTCAGATGTCACGGAAATTAGATAACGTTTCTGATTTCAGTTTCTGTCTTCATTCCGAAACTCCTGTGATTATAATAGAGGATCAGGTAGGTATCATGTTTGTATTACACAAACTCTCAATGTGGATGTATAAAGAAAACCAAAACACATCCATCCCTAGGGTACAAGAGCTAGTTATCAAAATGATCGATTCAAGTTGTACAAACCAGATAAATACAACTGCAGGAGGGCTCATCCAGAGACTAGGTAGACTGTTGTTTCAGACCTTTAAACTCTCAACTCTGATATATCTCAAGAAAGCTCCAAAAGCTGAGATTTATGTCCATCAACAACCCATCCTCCGAATATCTATTTCAGATATCAAGAAAATCAGGTAACATGCCTGATCCCAGACTCATCTAAGTTTGAAAAAATCCTGTGACCATAATATAGAATTACCATGCCGTATTACACCAATTATCCATGGGGATGTATGTGAAAAATCAAAAAATCCATCAGTTGGAAAAATTGAAGATAATATACAAGAGCGAGCTATCAAAACAAGCAATGGAAGTTGTATCATACAGAGAAGTATTAAAATTGCAGGGGTCCTTATCAAGAGACAAGGTAGACTATTTTTTCAGACCTTCCAAACTCCCAACTCTGGAAGATCTTAAGAAATCTCAAAATCTGAGATTAATGACCATCAACAACCCATCCGCCGAATTTCCACTTCAGATTGTCAAGGTAATTAAATCTTCTGATGCCATCTTGCCT
The DNA here is from genome assembly GCA_964035585.1 of Polytrichum formosum. Taxonomy (NCBI): domain Eukaryota; kingdom Viridiplantae; phylum Streptophyta; class Polytrichopsida; order Polytrichales; family Polytrichaceae; genus Polytrichum; species Polytrichum formosum. The sequence continues at coordinate 20,943,235 of OZ037936.1, forward strand.
TACTCTTCTTGTACCACATGTATGATGAGATGCTTGTTTCAGAATCAATCTAGCTTCTCGCAGAGGCTGTCAGAATTTTAGAAACTGCTCCAAAGCTTGCAACGTGTCTGCCTGCATGTGATCTGTTGCAAAATTTCATCTAGACTAATCTTGGAATCTAACTCACATACCAAGGAATATGGACAAATGAGGTGTGTGGATTATCATTGTAATACTTATATCTTCTGTAGCTGCAACTGTTGTGGATTTGCTAGACATAGAATAATATTCTTGAGGATGAATGCATGGTCTGGGAGATCCAAAGAAACCTGTAAGTTATTCCAGCAACAGACTCTGCATGGGCTGCTCCGATAATCGTGATGTGCGCAGTCTCTCATTAATTCTAAACCTCCGAATTTCGGCAAACGGGCTCAATCACATCGGTGTCCCGGTAAAAGACATAAATGTTCCTTTGTTTTTTCCTGTTCTTTTTTCTCAACCTCTGAAATGAATTCTGATTTGAAGTCCTAAATGCTATGCAAAATAGGTAGGTATCTTCTCACTCAATTACTTGAATGGATCCCAATGCGAGATGGGCTAAGGTAGAAAAAATGGAAACGGTGAAAATAAGCTGATTCAGCCAGAAAGAGTGGCTTGAAATTTGTGCAATATTTTCCAGAGATGGAGGTGAGGAAATGATGAGGAATGCAAGTTGTTTCGAGATTTTATTCCATGTATAGAAATTAGTTACATTTTTCCAAAGAGGCAAGTTAAACCCCCTCCTTGTATAGTAGAGTCTCACTAATTTGAGCATCAAAACATTCTACTTTGCATACGAATGTACACAAAACGGTTAACTCAATGCACCCAAAAGTGATCCCAAGTGGTGTGAAACATGACCTATCAAGCCCATTACTGCATCCAATCTAGCACTACATTCTTTTCGAGCCACCACTTTTACGATTAGCCATTTTGGGTCCACACGAGAATCATTCTACTCCTAGTCTAGCGCACTAGTAGTGGTTGTTTTTCATTTTTCTACCTTGTATTAAATTGAGGGCACTATGAGTGATGAAAAAATAATCTCCTCTTGGTTGTCAGTTCACTTACCCATATGAACTGCGGGGTAAAAACGTCACTTGCCTAAATAGTCCTATTATTGTGGGCCATATTATTTTCTCAACCCACGCTAAATTTCTAGTAAGAAATTAGCGTGGGCAACATTAATTGTTTTCCTAGAAAACATAGTATCAGTGATCACTTTGTCTTGTGTTACTTTTGTCTTATAACTAATATTTGATGTGTTGGTCAGACATCTTCATGAAGATTTAAGGGAAGACCCTAGGTCTTTGGACCCACGTTAATTCCACCTTCACTAGAAACTAGTGTAGTCCATGCTAATTTCCACCAACACTAATAGGACTATTTAGTGTAGTTGTATGCACATGTATAAAGAGCAACCTTCTTTAAAAGGTTTTCTTCTTTGCACTTGTACAAGCACAACTTACAAGCACAACTTACAAGCAAGCACTTGAGCCATGTGGTCGGGGAACACTTTACACTTGTCATGACGTGGATAATTTTTTTGGCATAAAAGAAGGGTATGGGTGTTGATGAATCAGGTTTCGATGAGGTGCCTAACAACAATTCTCAAACTCCAAAATGACTTCGAAACGGTAAGTAAAATATGTATCTTCTCACTCAAGGTGGGCTAGGACCAATTATAACCTTAAGGGAGTCAATTTCCGTGGGCATTGAGTTCATTAGACCTTCAAGTAATAGATAACACATGTGGGGGAGTGCCGAACAGGTTCCAAAGCAGTAGCCGAGCATAGGTGTCCTTGTTCCCCATAATGCACCAAGCATAAAGACCTAAGGATGGACTTCAACAACTTTGATTGGTTCAAGAAACGTAATGCACTCCGAAATACATGGGGTGCAATCAAGGATATCTCATATTGAAAAGGAAAATTCGGCTTGGGTCTTTATGAGTTAAATTGTCATTAGTATAGTTCACAAATTAGATATTGGGCCTCATTGAGGGACCAACAAAATTTTCTCTAGTGGATCTACAATTTGTATCGGAAACTGATAACTGATTTTTTTGGAGCAAGACGAATCCACTTCTCCCAACCATATTTGATACATAGGCCCAATGATTTCCATTTCAATTGAGAGAGAGAGAGAGAGAGAGAGAGAGATTGGCTAGAATCATTGGAATGATGAAGCCATGTATGGATGATTATACATATTTCAATCCAATTTTTTACACGTTCATCCAATAGTCGACAACTTCATCCAGTTTTTTATGATTTTAAGGAATTTTGCGACTATTTCATCCACGAAAATCATTGAATAATCACATAATTATCTATTGTCTATTTTTAGAATCACATATTAGCAATAGATAGTTGAATCAAACATCGGTACCTAGACCAGAGGTGCAATTGTACAAGAACCCACAATGACTCATGTATGGGCCAACCGGCCTTTGAGGTTGTGTGTTTTGTGAGCACCATTATGGTAATTATGGACATTTGAGTTCCAATTACAATTTACATGGTTTCTGGTAGTTAAGGAATGCTTGCTATTTGGAGTTACATAGTTGTGGTATTGTTTTATGCAAATCGTCAAATTTCACCAAGCAAAGTACTATTATATTGTACAATAGTCACCCGATTGTATTTGGGGGATGAGTTTGGGTGCATCGGAAATTGTTAATCAATCATGTGGGATCCAAAGAGTTTTCCTTTTGGGAGATAGAGCAGGCCGGCTTGTCTATTCCAGTATACTTATTTAGCTTTGCAAGAAATCCAGTATTTTTCCTGGTCCTTTCAATTCTCGTGATGCTCAATTGGGGATTATGCATCTAACAAGGCCAACTTGAAAATGAAGCAATGCCATAAATTCATGCCAGTCATAACATCGTAGTGAACTCATTTCTCTCTTTGTACAATGTTCAAATTACTTATTGTAGTTTTATTTTTAAATAGAATTTTTGTATACCTATGACCCAAGCTCACAAGTTGTTAGATGGTTGTGGTCCTTATTAAAAAAAGCCATACCATAAGGTGCTCCTTGGTTTGGCTATTGGTGGCCGAAACAATCATATTTTGCAGGAAAAAATATGTGTTCGACATCCTATTTCTAGCCCCGGGCTAGATCACATCTTCATTCGGCTAGGCCCTACCCCTCCCACGCCTCCTTCACTGCCCGGTCTTCCTGCCTGCACCTGCATGGGAACTCTTCCCCTTTGGGAACCAGTGTGTCAATACCCGGTCACTTAAGCTATGAAGCTCCTTTGGGATTTGGGCGAACCAACCCATACACTCGTTCCTTGTTGGATGCCTAAACCCTTGCCTCCAAGGAACCAGTGTACGGGTTGTTTCGCCCCAACCCTCCTTTGGCATGTGAAGGAACTCCATCAATTAACTTGGGAATAATGAAAGTGATGTCAACTTGAATATTTATAATTTCGACCGGGTATTGTCACATTGGTTCCCAACGAGGAAGAGCTCCCATGCAGGTGCGGACAGGAAGACCGGGTAATGAAAGAGGCGTGGGAGGGGCGGGGCCCAACCAAATGAAGATGTGATCTAGCCCAAGGCGTGTTCAACATCCTATTTCTAATCCTTGAGAAATCCAACAAACATAACATTGGAATTGGCAAGTAAACTCAGACATTCTCTTTTATGTATTGTTCAAGCACCCAAAGTATGGATCCCTAATAAGTTAAGGGCATCCCACTCATGAAGTTGCAAACGAGCATCTAAAGTTGCGTTTTTATTTATTATTGTTATTTATGTCTTTGACCACACTTAATTCTTATTGATGAGTGGTTTGCGTAGGACAAGTGGCACCAAATTGTGGGTGAATGTTTTGAGGATTCTACCAATCGCCGCGGTGGATAAAGTTCTTGGTTATAATTGCGAAGAAGTGTGGAAGGGATTTGCCAAGTGGCAACGGAGGAATGCTCACGATTGTATCTATAAAGGCAGTTGCCTTCTCAAGTTCCGTCCGCCTACACACCTTACTTCACTCGGAACCTTTTCGTGTAAGAAAGATTGGTGTTAAATGGTTACTCTTTCCAACTACACTATTTACGGTAAATATTGTGGGCCACACTATGAACGAGGAAACTAACATTACAACAACGAGGACAATATTGTGGTGCACACTATAAACAAGGAAACCAACATCAAAAGCATTAGGGATAATATTGTGGGTGCATACTATATTCCAATTCACAATATAAGACATTGGAGGTCTTATGTTGTAGGTTACAAAGTTTTCTACTAGATGAATAATAATGTGCATTTTAGAGACGTTCAACAAAGTGAGATCTAATTTGTACCCGGCCTACCTAGGCAGTTTTCAAACATAGGCTTCAGCAAAATTGAATTTCGTCATTTCCCTATAAATATCCTTGCTAAATGGTAATTATCTAGAAATAGAGTTTCCATAAATATTGGTATGTTACAAAATACTTAGAGGTGGAGATTATTGATGCAAAACAATTCCCTCACGTGTAAGGCTCCATGCTATTTCAATGCACGATGATGTCTACTATGGGCCACACTATAGTGCATCGAAGGCTACGTCACACTATAAATATGCCCATAGTATTTACCATTAACAATGTAGCTCACTTCTCCTAGGATGTGAAACACACAATTAGTACAAGATGGTTTAGCAAGTCCAAATTTAGGGCATAGCCACTTTTGTCTTGATTTTTAGAGCTCATAATAATATCTTATTCATTATCAAAGTGAAGATTCTCGTGCTCATTAAATGGTCATATAGGTCCACCCCCCTCCCCCTTGCCCAATTACATTGAGTGTTGCGCTTAGAAAGGTTATTAGATTTTGAACATGCACTCCAACAATCTCTTTTGAATAAATGTCTTTATGGTATCCATTCTTGAAGCCACACCAAACCACATACCACTCAAATAGAGGTGTCCTTATAAAAGAAAGTAATAATAATAATAATAATAATAATAATAATACTAATACTAATTTTAAAAAATGAACATCAGTATATTTATTGACATGAATGTGAGCCCGTTGGCCCTACCTTATACAAGAGTCCCTTTGTTTCAGTAGTAGGGTTCAGTGCCTATCCTTGCAATAGGTGGGTTCGGTTTGTGTAGTAAGTTAGTTTTATGTTGTTGACCCTTATGTGGGCGGTTGAAAGGGTTCTTGTTTGTTGTCAAGTTTCATTTTATTAAGAACTAGGTGTTTTAGGTATTTAATGGCAATGTGATGTATGTTTTTCATTGTTTCCTTTATAAAATTTGGGTGGATGTGTAGTTTTTGTAGGAGTTCAATCCTTTGTGTGTGTATAGCGCCATAAACTCGTGCGGTAATGACTATGAGGGAGTTTATTGTCCACCCTTGTTCTTTAATTGCCATGATTAGAGCGTTATAATTAACATGCTTAGTTTAAATGGCTTGGATTGTGAATATATCATTTATAAATGTGAATTCTATGATCTGGACAGTGAGGCTAGGTGTTGGTATCAGTGAACCGGTTTGTTCTTGCGTTGTTCCTTGGATAATATACATTATATCTAGACATAATCTTGCCAGGCAAATGCATTTGGTTGTCATGCATGAACTTGCAGCAGCCAAAACGGGATTGTATTGTCGTGGGGGCGTTCTTCGTTGTTGCCGGCACTGTAAGTGTATAGTGTCGAGTGTGTGTGTTGGACTTGAGTAGGTTGGTGATTTGTTGGGTTGTAGCATTATGCCTTGCTATTCTTAGACCTTTGAGGAATTTATGATTTCAAAGTGATAGCAGGTGGGGCCATGTGTCTTTGTCATTACTTTGGCATAGTGTATAATTAGGGATGGAGAACTTTTGGGGGCAAAATAGGATTTTCCTATAGTTTCCCATATATTGGATGGATCTGAATTTTATTATTTGTGTGATTTGGGCATTGGTGGTTCGTTGTGTTTCCAATATGAGTTGGATGATTTTGGTGTATTTGATCATTGGAGATCCATTTTTCAACATAGCTGAATTGTTTGGCTTTTTTGATTGTGAGTCTATTGTGTTCTCTCTTTAGAAATGTTTTGAGGTTTCTTATTATTCCTTTGGGGTTAGTCATAGAAGGTGACTTGGCTAGTCTATGTGGTATGATGTGGGCCACATGTATATGTGGGATTGGGGTGACATTGGGTTTGGCATTACCCTCAATGGCTAGCATGTGTGCTTGATCATTCCGTGAATGCATGTGTGTGCTCGTACTTTTTGGATTGTGATTTTATGTGGGAACCAAGTGATGAGGTGTACTATTGAGGCTATTAGGAGTTTGTCGGGGTGGGTGTATTGGGAGGATAGGCGTCGTATGTGGTTATTGATGAGGTATATGTTGTTTAGGTTGTCCGTGAATATGTGTATATCATGAGGTAGGTTTTGTGTGTTAGCTAAGGCTAGCCAAATGGCGTATAGTTCTGCTCGTATTATGTTTTGGAACCCGAGGAGTCTTTCTACTATTTGCATGTTACTGATTAGGTTGTGTACTCCTCAACCTTGTTGTGTTCTTGGTGCCTTTATTGTCTGAGAATATAAAGGAATTGTTTGTGTATATGCTCTTATGGGGGTTGTATTTGAGTGGGTTTATAATATAATGTTCCAAGGGGATGTGTGGCATTTGGGTGAGGGTAGGGGGGGGGGCGGTAAATTTTTTTTAGTGCATTTATCCATTTATTTGATGTGTTTACTTTGTATGATTTTATTGTGATTGTGGGGTTGTTTGTGACAATGTTGAGATTGTGTTTGGTTCGGATAATTTGATGAAGTTGGGGGGCAAAGGTGTGTTCCATTGGAGGGGTGTCTAGGCTATGCATGCATATGATTGTTGTGAATGCTTGTTCCAATTGGTTGTAGTAAGGTGGCCATTGAGGTTCTAGCGTGTATTGTAAAGCATTTTATGGGACAATAGCAATTATATATGTCTTGTTTTGTTAATGTTAGCTTTTGGGGTTTCCGTTCTTTGTGGTTGAGGATCGTGATAGTGAGGTGGTTGGGACTTTCTTTGGCTACCATTCTAGCCCAATGTATTGCTTCAATTGAGATTTGGTAGTCAGTGGGGTGTGCTAGGTCAGCTCCTTGCCATTATGTTGTCAATGCCGAGATTTGAGAGCAAAGATGTCTCTTTGCTAAGATGAGTTGTAATTTTTGAGCGAGGTGGGGCACGTGAGTGGAGATGAGTAGTAGGAGTGTGTGAGGTGGAAGGTGTTAATAAGGAGTTGTGTGATGGATGTGTTTATAGGGAGAATTCTCTTCGGTTTTGTCCTGGGAAGTATTGTGACATATTTGTATAGGAGTCCTATGACTTTTGAAGCAGAGTTTTGAGGTGGGGAGTGGAGTGTCTCAAGTTGTGGGATTGGTGTGGTGTTTGTTGAACCTTTCCCACATCCATGTGATTGTGCTTGTTGCAAGTGCAGTTGTGTATGAACCGTTGTACATAGTTGAATAGCAAGGCATTTCTTATTGGATCTAGATATTTGGGTGTTGGACTTGAATGCCTTTGTAAGAGTTGCATTTTCTTGTAGCATTGTTTGAAGAATGTGATAAGTAATTATTGGAATGTTTGTGGGAATTCTTTAATGATTCATTGGCTATGTTGTCAAGACCCAATGTTTTCCTTTTTCCTAGCTTTTTGAGGCTTAGGTCAAAGATTCCTTGGTGAATTTAGTTTCTATCTTGTGGTTTGCTCATGATTTTTTCCCCCGAGATGTGGCCATTCGTGTGGTGTCAGGGATATTTACTTATGACGCATGTGCAGTTCAAGGGGTGGTTTGTGGGGTCATCACATACATGGGCTTGTCTTTGGAAGGATAGTTGTTGAGTACGGTGTTTTTTGTGCTTTGCCTTTGGCAAGTCTGACAATATTTGCTATGATGGATACCCATGTGGGTATGTTGTCTAGGTATGTAGGGAGGTTTGGGATGTTGGTTGGGAGTGTGTAGAGTTGTTTGATGTCTAGGTGACAGTGCCATGTGGGTGTTGGGTATGTGGGGATGCTTCTTATTGCTTTGTAGATGTTGTGGTATATGTGTAGTTGTTTTTTCCCATTGTTTTTGTTGTTACCTAGGTAAGAGGCCACCTTGGAGTTTAGTTAAGTGGGTGACTTCTAGGTGTCGTGGCACCATACATGTGTGTTCGATGCATATATTGAGGTCGTGAAGGATTTTTTGGAACCTTTCTTGGGTTTGTTCCCATTCTTGAGTGCGAATGGGGATTTTAGTTTGTTGGTGAGATTTATGATTCTACGTTGGTTGTTCTCTTGGAATTTGATTTTGTTTTGGAGGCATTCTAGGGGGATTGGGTAGAGTATCCTTTGGGTGTTGTGGGGGGTGGTGGTTTTTGTGATGTTGCTATTAGGACCCCAATTTAGGCTTATTTGGTAATGGTCTGAGTTTTGGTTAAGGTTGAGTTTGGCGTTACTTTTCATGGTGGGTTGTTGGTTTGTGTAGAATCCATCTATAGGGCTAGTGGTGGTGTAGTCTTGGCTTCCCTACCTAGAAAGAGCTTGTGTGTTTGTTATTAGTGTGAGGCCTAGGCTAGTTGTGAAAGTGATGTCTTCTACCGAGGGGGCTTGGGTGGTTGGCCATGTGTACGACCAAGAAGTGAGATGTCCCTATTGGAGTCTCCACTTAGAAATGTTGTGTGTGTGGGGTGTTTTTTTGCAGTTTCTTTTATTTGGGCTTTTATTTGTGTATTAGGTGCATCTCGTCTGGGTGCAAGGGCATATAGATGTGGATGAGTACGATGGATTAAATTAGTTCGTTGAAGATTTTGATAATTTGTAGGTATGCATATAGCTTTAGGGGGGTGTTAATTTTCTTGATATTTTCTTTGGAGTATATGGATTTGTGGATCGTGGTTAGCACCCTTGCTCTATTAGGTGTAACGGGTGCAAATGATCTTCTCATGCATGTGTTTATGTCGTTAGTGTTGTTGTGAAAAACATTATAGTTTGGGAATTTGTTGTCTATGTATTTCGTGAAATTATTTGTAGTTTATTTCTTGAATATGTATAATTGTGGGTGGAGATGTACTTGTTGTATCATTTCCATGATGCATGGGAGGCTTGAGTTAATGTGTCTTGTGTTCCAGGTTATCATGGTGAGGGAGTTGAGGGATGGGTTTGTAGTTTGTTGTGCGTGTGTTGTTTGGGTTGATTGAGGTGATATTGGTTGAGTGGATTATCCTCAGATGAGTTGATTGCTCTTAGCTAGCTCATGGATAATTTTGGATGGGATGAACGATAGGTCTTGAGTTAGGTTCTCAATAATGATAGGGTCACCTTTCAATGTTTTATGTTTATGTGTTGTATGCTATTTGGGTGATGGGTATTTGGGTTTGGGGGGTATTTCAATGGGGGGGGGGTTGGTATTGGTATGGGTGAGTGTTTGGAAGTTTTTGTAGTCACCTAAGGATTGTGAGGCACCTGAGAGTAGGTCATCACATCCTTCATGGATTGGGCTTATTGCTATGATGTAAGCAGTAGACTATGATTAAGTAGATTTTTGAGTGGTTGGTTGATTGTTTGGTACTTGAGGTGGTTAACCCTTAAACGACAGAGAGACCCTCTCAGGGCCTCGTTGACCCTAAACTATTTGACCATAAGATAGCTTCAAAACATGTCGGAATTGCAAATTTTTTTCCCCCAAAATGTGTATCTCAAAATTCCATATCTAAATATATATGCCGATCGCACTAAAAGAATTACATGGAGGTCTAAAATGGGGTAAACATAGGCTGATGGGAGAGGCCCTCTCACCCCCCCCCCCTTGACCTTTAAGGGTTAAGGTAGGGGTTGAATAGGTTAGCTTGTGTCCATAGTGTGGTTTAGTTGTAGTGTGTTTGGGATGAAATATTGTTTTGTCTTTGGAGATATTTTATGGGTAGGTCATGTAAGATAGTTATTATAAGGCCCAGGTTATGGTGTATGTCGCCACTACGTGCTAAGAGATTGCTAAGTTGTATATATATATGTAAAAGTGTTTTGTGTACTTAGGGTTTTTATGGTGTGAGTTCTCGAGGGTGTAGTATGTGAGGGTGGGTATTGGTATGATGTGAGGTATGTAGTGAGGGTGGGAAGTCTCATAGCTTTGTGGATGTAGTAGTGATGTGGGGGAGGTGGGTTTGTGTTGTTGGTGTGTTTTGAGGGTATGGGTGGGTGGTTTGTTGCTTATGTTGGTTGTGTGAGAAAAGTGAGTGGTGAGTGGTTATTTGTGTAGGATTTTGTGTTTTTTGGTTGTTGAGATATTGGTGAATAAGATCAATATAATGATGAGGGCTTTGATGGTTGGGTGTGGAAGGTAGATTTTTAGTGGCTTAATTGTTCTAGCTTGTGAATGGTTGGTTGACTTTGGGTTTGTGTAGTCGTAGGTTTTGCTAAATTGGATACATTGTTGGGAGGATTATGCGTATCGAAAGAGCTAGTTGAAGTTCTTGATTGTTGAGTAAGTATGTGAGGCTACAAAGAGATGAGATAAGACAAAAGACTATGTACAGTTTGCACACTTTCTTTATAAGGGAAAGGGAGGGTACATGTAGTGAGGAAGATAATACTAAGTAGTCACATTGTGGTAAATCTAGTGACGCACTGTTCATTGAGTTGGAGCCGGGTGCAAGCACGGTAAAGTGGACAGCTCTTGATCCTTGCTCAAGTTTAAGTGAAAGTGATCCAAAACTATATACTAACTTGTAATTTTATGAAATAGAAATTCATAAACATTTAGAAAACATATGAATCTACAAAGCCAAGCAATTTATGTTCACAAAAAACAATTTCAAACAACGTATATGTATTTTAGAAGACGGTGCAAGTGGTGGTGCAAGTGGGTGTCATTGAAAAGATAATTGTCAAAAACTTGTTTAAAATACAATTACATTACATTAAATTGATTAATTTTTGGAAAAAAATTTACGATGACCTCAAGTTATAATGAATTCAAGGAATATGAAAAAAAATTCCAAGTTCAAAATATTTAAGGTTATGAAATTTACGTTCAAAACTATATTTAGTTAGTTGCTTTTACGCGTCACTTTTGATGATAGGTTTTGAAGATATCATATTGATATTTTATATTTGAGTACATAACTTAACAATAGAGGTCATCATGAAAAATAATCTATTTTAAACAATATTTTGCTACTACTTATAGGTGTTTGACCAAGAAAATCATGGCTTTCATATACCGGAGCACTTTTTTGGTCCATTTTACTATGCTTGCACCCAACCACATTCTCTAACTCCATGTCAAGGTCCTCCCCTTGGTTAGTGGTTGTAACCTCTTTGTGGCTTGCTCCTTCCATGAGACTAGGTTGTAGGTACCTCCGTGGACAAGTGTGTGGCTTATTGTGTCTAACAACTACTCTAAGGTAGAAATACCCAAACTGGTTAACCACCCACTACCCGTGCCGTCATAATAGTGAAGTGTCATTTCTAAATCCGATCATGGCGAGGCGGCAACTTCAATGCATGTACACTTAGTGTAGCCAATGGGAGTCAAGTTTAATGTACTCATGAGTTAACCGGTTTCGGTGATGTTATGTATGGAAATGCGGATTACCGTGTTCGGTGTAGGGAGAATCTAGTGAACGAGTAGGGGGTTTGACAAACTTTCCACTTTGAAAATTTGTAGAAATTTTTTTTACAAGGAATAAAAATATGAAACAACTTGCATTCTTCATGAATCCTTCTCGTCTATCTTGGAAAATTATCTCATGATTGTAAGACCATATCTTCAATGCGAATCACCTTATTTTCACGGGTCATGGTATTTCTACCTTATTGGGGGCCCTTGAGTTGGTCTTACATCTCTACAGTTCTCTAGGTTTCGGGTTTGATGATTGTTTCCTCGACTGTTGTGGCTGCTGATGTGGATTCGGTTGTGGTTGTCCGGCACAAAAATGTCGTCGTCTCCAAGAGCATTCGGGCGCAGTTGCCAACTCTAGAAGCTTGTCGGGCGAGGGTGTCTTCCTACTTGTTGTTGTCTTAGTTTCATAATGTTGTCTTCTCTGCTGGTGAGATCTCCGTTGTTCTCCTTGCTGGTATGGGTTGGCTCTTCGTTGGTAACTACTGATCCTGCTACTGGTCATGTTGGCCTCCTCATTGGTGACGGGTCCTCTTTTGCTGGACTCGATGGGCTCCTCGTTGTTGGGTTCGTCGTGGGTGTCAAGTTCGCGTTTGGTGTCGTTGGTGATGTCGTCTCGAGTATTGCTAGTTGCAAAGGGGTAATTGTTGTAAGTGCGGCTTGAGGTTGCTTACTGCTAGTTCTTCATGTGTTTTGAGGCGATGGGGGGTGGTTTAAGTACTCCTTTGTGAGTAGATTGTGTAGCAATGTTCTGAGTGGGCGACAACCTCTTCCCGGTAAGTTTTTTCCTTTCTTGAATGTATGTGGCAGTGTTGTTGCAGGTCATTGTGTGGTGTTGGTAGAAAGCTTGATGTGGCACAACTCATATGACAGGTAGGTTTTGCTTTTCCTTTTTTTTTGCTGGTTTTGGTTATTTTTGTTGAGATTGGAGTGGTATTTGCTTGGATGGCTTGTTTTGAGGTGTTCTCTGATGGTTATTTTTTTTGGCCATTTTGTGTGTATGGATTTGCTGGCGAGGTGGTGGGTTGAGGAGGGCGCCGATTTCTCAAGTTGAGTGTGTGATGTTGGTGTGGAGTGATTTGGGGGGAGACGTGAAAATGAGTGCTTGTTGAATTTAACGGTTGGAGTTAGGTATGAGGGAGGAGTTGTTGTTCCTCAAGTCAGATGGAGTGGAGGAACAAAGGAGATCTTGGATCTGGAGGAGTTCTCTTTTGTTGGGGAGTGAGGATTGGTCTTTATGAGTGTGAACTAGAGTTGTACATTGTTGCACTAAGCAAATAAACATACATGCAAGGATATGAAGTTTAGCAATGCCTCTGTTGGTTTCATGACTCTTGTTGTATGTGTCTTGCTTCCCAATGTGCCTGGCATTCTCAGGTAATCTTTGTCTCCTATCGTCTTTGGTTCTCAAGTTCGTTTTGCTCCTGTCGAGATCTTGGGTTTGGTGCGCGGGCTTGCGGGCTCCTGGTTTGCCTCCAGAGGGTGGAGGGCAGCAAGAATTGTTGTGGTGTCTGCTCCGCGTCTGGTCTCTCTACCGATGTCGTTGTTGTACTTAATTCATTGGTTTGTGATCTTGGTAGTTTCGATGCGCTTTGCACCAGGGTGCAATTGATCTATTGTGAGTTTTTGTGTGTTTGCCCTTGGTGTGTGTCGATCTAGCTTGCTGCGGGGCAATGTTTGCTGCCCGTTCTAGATCTCGCCTTGGATCTGTAGATCGCTTCTGTGCAGTCGGGATCTTGTTGCGTTCTTCGTTGCGGCTCTCTCATCGATCCCAACAGGTTATACTCATAAAAGAAAGTAACCGAATAAGGGTTGTCTACCTTAACGTATGCGGGCCTACATCAAACACTTTGAACTCCACATACCTTTTTTGGCCATTGGATGATATCACGAAATCTCTTATCCGGTTAGCAATTGTGAATCATGAAGATTTTAACTTGTGAAAATCAGTTGAGCTACAAAAAATATGACCAGTCAGAGTCAAGATTCTTCTTACTCTTCAAGCAATCAAATAAGCCCTCCCAGTTGCGTTCATTATTGAACTTAAAATCGTATTCTGATTTGAGCACATGCCTAGTCCAATCTCATCAAAGCTTACTATATGTCTTTTTTAAGTGTCCGATCTTAAGGGCCGGTTTACACCATGGACCATGAAGTCGGACCAAGAGGAATGACCATGCACCAAAGAGTGAATGTCCTGATTTTTTTAATATATGTCCAAAAAGGGCATTTTTGAAAGAAAAAAAAAATTCAAGTTTGACCATTCTCAGGTCTTCTCGTTTTCATCTTCTCTTCCCCAAAAAAAATTCCATTAAATTTTTATTATAACAACATTTCTCTGCCATGGGCCTTGCCTTTTTCTACAAGAGCACCTCTTTTGCTTCTCCCACCACAAAACTTGTTGGACCATGTCAATGGATAATGTAGGCCTTAACATATGTCTTTTGGGGGCCTCGAACTCCATGGTCACTCTTAACAATTTTTCCTTGGTGTAAACCGAAGTGGTCCCGGGACGAGTTCAACAGCCAATCATAGATTTTACAAGGCCTTGGGATGACTTCATGGTCCATGGTGTAAACAACGCCTAAGTAGAAGCCTTACCATAATCGACTCAAATATAGGCATTTGCTTAAGAGTGTAAGTGGTGGATTAAGGCCTGATACCTGAAATAAAAATTTCAAAGTGATGGCGCTATCCTATCCTCAAAAAAGTTATAAAAAAAACAACTTATTAATGTTATGTTGAGGGGTCTCAAAGGTCTTTAAGTTAGACAATAGACTTAAAGAGAGGTAAAATTATGGGTTTGGTCCTTATTTTGAGAAAACTTTCTTTTAAGAGCTTGTTAGCTTGTCGTGTGTCACAACTTTTGGGACTTCCTCTTTCCACTTGTCAAACTTTGAGAGAATTTTAGAATCTAATATAGAGTATACGCATGGGACCCGTTGTCCTAAATCTTGGATCGGCCTATGATAGGCTAGCTTAACCCACCCATCCTAGTAGAACAAGCTAGAAAGATAACTTTAATATGCCAACACCACTTTTGTGTATGGTAATTTAAGCATTAAGAAAACTTGGATGACTTTGCGTTGATTCTCATAAACTTATGGTTTGGGACTAAACCCATGGTTTCATTTGCTTAACCTTACAAATAACTCTAGTTGCGCAAGGAAAGGTTGCATAACATTATTCAGTGGTCATTGTAGGCTAGGTGGGGCCAGGAATAAATCAAATAGTATTCCTAACTATACCCTGCTTATTCTCTCTCACCAACAAATTCAATATGATAAACAATTAAATTCGGGTGAAGCACTCTCGCTAATATTATTACAATGGAACGGCTGAAAGCAACTGAATAATGTTATGTGAGTCAAGAATACACCAAACATTGTACGTGGTGTCACTTACTATTTGGAGTTACACAAAACTATATATTCTTACTATTAATGTGCATTTTTTACCAAGTAAAGATGTGAATGTTTTATAATGTCCGAACAACCAATTTGACCTTTGTTGACAAAAAAATGAGATATACAGTAAATAGTTATAGCATTGCATAATTAATTCCAAATAGTAAGTGACACTAAATACAATATTTTGTGCATTTTATTTATTTATTGTGGGAGGTCAAATATCGGCCCATTTTCCCACTTGGTCATTGGGTCCAACTGCCTGGTAGGTAGCAAGGGGCTCTTTGGAGAGCACGAAAAGGCTATGTCTTTAAACGTATAGGGAGGTCGCAAATGCACGGAAGGAGGTGTTGGAACCAATGTTGGACCACTATATAAGGTATGCGGGTGTTATTTGGTTACTATTCTTAATCGGGTCCCTATATTCAATTGGTATGTAATGCAGCGAGGATCCAAGAACAAACAACATAAAGACACATGTTTGAAAGAGATTGGATAACGTCTTCAGATTTTATCAACTACTCCACATTCAATAGCGACCCATGTATTTGGTGACCGGTTCAAGAATCAACAAACATGTACTTCCAATAACCATAACTAAATCATGGTAGGTCCAATGTCTAATCTAATTATTGTTGGTGCTTCGTTGTACATTTGCTAATGTTTAGGTAAATGCATCGTATCTATGATGGACATAAATAATGGTATTAAAAGCCTTACCCGTGGGTCTCAAAATCATAATACTAGTAAAATACTGATATCTGGTGGGTATCTCAAGGTGGGAGGATATTTGTAAATATACTTGCGTTATTGTTTGGTTCGATGCCATTTTAAACTATATTGGTAACAGGGCGGTTTTACCTAGGTATGAAGGTTGTGGCATGGTATACATGATCGGAATGATTTTGAATACAAAAATATCATGAAATGTTCATACCCTAATAGCATCAAGTTTTTTGGTAAATCTTCACTATAGACACCCAAATGACATCACAAAAAAGAGGATACCAATCCAATAGTGGTTTTAACCTCCAAGCACATCGGCCACTAAAATCGGTTATGATCCTTGCATATTCATGTTGGGCATTGCAACACTCAACGGTGCATAGATTTGGTGAATATTCTTGGACTATGTCAAATATAGTTTCAAATGGAATGTCTAGTAGCCTAATTTTCTCAAATGCTTTTATAGTTTTTACTTTGAAACACTAACTCAAATCCTATATTTTATCACACCACGTATTCTAGTGGAATGCCGATTACCCCCCCCCCCTTTTTGGTCGTATGGAATCATTTGATCTATGCACCACGGTTTGATAGCTAGAGATTAAATGTGTTGGTGGTTGAGGGATCTCCACCCTAGGGACGTGTGGCATAGGTCATGGAGCTTGGCCTAGTAGGCTGCTATGCATGCCACTACACTAAATAGTCCTATTAGTGTGAGTGGAAATTAGCAAGGAAATGATTAGCATGGGCCACACTAGTTTTCTAGTCAAGGTGGAATCAATGTGGGTCCAACCTTGGCTTTTCGCCCGAGTCTTCATGAAGTCTCCCAATCAACACGTTGGATGTTAGTTATAAGAGAAGAGTAGCACAATAATAAACCGATCACCCCCTGTTAATTTTCTAGAAAACAAGTCATGTGGCCCATGCTAATTTTCTACTAGAAATTTTGCATGGGTTGAAAGTTAAGGTGGGTTGAAAGTTAAGGTGGCCCACATTAACTCTCATTGTGAGAATTAGTGTGGGCTCTAGAAATCACTATAGCCCACGTTGTTAAGTCTATTTAGTGTAGTTTATCCAACTGTTTGACACTTGCTTTATAAACAAAGTTGTTGGCGGCTGTCACTTGCACTCTCTATAGTGCTCAAGTTGAAAATACAAAAAAAAAATGGGGCAAACTCAAAAATAGGGAGGCATCATGCCCGACCAATACATGGACCCACATAGCATTTGTGAGGAGTTGAGTAATAACTGACATTTAGGCCATTCCGGATTTTCAATGAGTTCGGAGATAAGCAAGTAATTTTTGGAAATGTAAACACTTGTGCTCAAGTGTTATTATTTGTACTCACCATGTAGCCATTGTGTAAGTGATTTTATGTTTAAAGACTTTGGACATGATGCGCACATGCATTTGGCACCACAATGGAGGTCCATTTTCTTTCCAAAATGCCTAAAAACACTTTAATCATTCAAGTTAGATCTCTCACACCTCAAATGACTCCACTTCCTCTCAAATGTGTATTAAGAATCTTAATCACTCAAGTTAGATTTTGTTTCACTTAAATGAATGCATTTTCTCTCAAATTTACCCCTTGCACTCTCCAATCACTCAAGTTAGATGCTCTTGATTTCAAATTTCATTGAATGCACTCACATAAGCCTTTCCACACTCAAAGCATTCAAACAACACTTCCTTCAGTTTAAAACACCTTGAATGGTTTCAAACAAGCCTTTCAAGATTCAACCCTTACAAATAAGTCTTTAAACACTCAAATCACTTAGGTCAAATGTTTTTAAACTCTTAACACTTCTAAACCTCTCAAGTACACCCTTAAACACTGAAAACATTCAAGTCAGATGTTTTTTGAAGTCTAAACACCTCCAAGCCTCTCAAAAAAAACTTTCCAACAATCAAAACACTCAAGTCATATGTTTTCTAACCCTAAACACCTCCAATGCTCTCAAATTAATGGAAATACAATCAAAGCAATCAAGTCAACACTCTTTGCATCAAACAAACATTCAAGCAAAAACAAAAAAACAAAGCAACACTTACAACAACCAAATGTGCCCTCGAACACCTCCAACGCTCTTCAAGATCCACTCCACAACCTCAAAGCATTCAAATCTTTAGGCTCTTCACTTGCATGCGTGTGCCCATAACCTATTGGAAGTCAATAGGACTAGAGATGAAAATACACAAACAAGAACACATACACAAAGGCATATGAACAATGTTTGGAGTGAG
Source organism: Polytrichum formosum (assembly GCA_964035585.1). NCBI lineage: Eukaryota > Viridiplantae > Streptophyta > Polytrichopsida > Polytrichales > Polytrichaceae > Polytrichum > Polytrichum formosum. The sequence goes on from OZ037936.1 coordinate 20,961,213, forward strand.
ATGGTCTCATTCCTTTGCTTTTTATTTGTTTTTTCTCTTTTCCTTGGTTCATACAAACAATATGGGATAACTCTTATCCCTCTCCGACCAACGTTGTGGCCTTATTCTAACCTTATTGTTTCTCATGAAACGAAAATGTGGTGATAGTTTAGTCTGGAATTAGCCAAAAATGATTAGTTTAATATTACGTAAAGTGTAAAACGGTTACCAATGTAAAACAAACATCTATTATTGACCCTTGAATTGGCAACTTCTAAGGGCCGGTTCATATGGGGTCCCAAGTCCTAAGTCCCAGTTCACTTGAGGTCAATCTTAGCCATTGAGACATGGAAGTTGGAACTTACCACTTCACATGGGGTTCCAAGTCCTAAGTCCCAAAAATACCTACATGGCAACATTTTTTGGAGGTGAGACCGGGACTTGTGTTGAGAGTTGGGTCAAGCCAAAAGCTAGACCAATCTCTCAACACAAGTCCCACGAATCTTTTTACATAAAATAATCAATATCCGACTTCAATGATAATCAACCATATTTTAATGGTTTCTTGAGGCTCCAAGCTTGAGACTTGTTGACATGAGTGGGACTTGGGACTTGGGAGTCGGGACCCCATGTGAACCGGCCCTAAGTTCAAATGAACACTTGAGAAAATAATTATTTAAAAGTACGAGACTGCATTTCATTGAACGACATGGACAAAAAGTTACTTCCTCGGGGAGATCACTCCATTGTAGAGTTGAACACCACGTGCGAACAAAGTTTGCTACCCCTATATTACATGTCATAAATAATTTTAAATTTTACGATATTTTTTCTACATATACACAACCATTGATGGTATCTTTTGTATATTTTTTTGAAATTTTTAGTCATATTCATTAATTGTAGCAATTTTTTAGTTCAATTCTGCGTCATTCTAGTTAGAAACGGTATGTTTTATTAAAAAAACAAATCATCAAATTTAGTCACCATTTTTTACTATGTAACATGTACCATTTATATCTACTCATGAAAAAAATTTGATAAAATTGTGACCCATTTTGGTGATGATTTTTACATTTTTTACATTTTTTACATCTAAAATGATCGCACGTGGTTGTTCAACTCTACAATGGAGTGATCTCCCCGAGGTTACTTCTTAAGCCTATATTGTCAACTATTGGGAGGGGCTCGAGGAGGGGCCCGCATAACCACTTATTGTTATTGAGATTCTTGTCTTCCAAATTTCATGATTCTAAATGCACCGGCTCCTTGAGCATTTGTTGATCGTTTCAAATTTGATTCATGTTCTTTTTTGGTCTCCCATGAGCATGTGAATTCTTGTTTGTGTCCAAAATTGCCCCACATAGGCACTTTAATAGCATATTGAATCCCCACTCGACATCTCTGGTCTCCCCAAGATTAGCGAAGTCCAAAAGTTATAATGCCAAGTTCATAAGTTACATGGGGTCAAGCTTATGTCTTAAATGCCACTAACAAAGGCACTAGGGTAGAAGCACCTATAATTGACACACTCGAGACTAGTAACATGTTCTAAATTTCTCACCCAAAAAAATAAAAATAAAATAAAAATCACAAAACAAGCAAATTTATAAGGAGGCTAATGCATTGGAACTCATAAAATTTTGACATCGTATTTTCTCGCAAGTTGAAGTCGTTTCTAGTAACACTTACCCACCCACACTACAATAGAATTAGTGTTTAGTGTTGACTTTTTGTGGCTCTCATCCAGTGAGTTGTGGTTTTGAACCTGACAATAATATATATTATTTATTCGACACATAGATGCTCATTTTGGGACCATGAAAAGGTATTATAATTGGGTCAGTGACAAAATTGGACATTTTTACCTTAGGTACACCTCCAACAAACAAATTGTGGTTTATGAGCAATTTTGTTGAGTTTGGTACCGTAGTACCATAGCAGGTTCGTCCTAAAATAATTCTAAAAATAAAAAACGTAAAAATTAGAAAATTCTGAAGACAAAAAAACGAAAATAGAATAAATTAGTTTTTGAAATATTTTGCTATTTCTAAGCTATTTAGGGTCATTTTTACTTATTTTTTGCTAAAAAACGAAAATTGAGAAATTCAGTTTTTGAGAGGCGAACCTTATTTTTTCAAAAAAATTAAATATTCGTTCGCCAGGTGGCGAACCTGCTATGGTGTTACGGTATTTGGAATCCAAATCTTCAATGACATCTCAAATCATGGACAAACATACCCTCAAATGGAAACAACATACCAAGGTTAAGTATTTGTTATAGGTAATTGAAAATGGTGGTAGTTTTGGAGAGTTTGACATTGTGATTCTCAAACCTTCAATCACATTCCAAACTCTAGGACAACTCTCACATGAAAACCACATTAGTTTAAAATGGTGAGGCATGCCCTTCGGCATCTCGCGTTCACTTCATGCGTCTCTAGATACGAGAGCATCTCATCTTGTTGCCCACAACATTGCTAACCAATGTCAAAGTTTTAACACACGTATGGAAATTTAGTACTTGTGGCACATCTAAGGCACTTTGTGTAAATTGAAGATGATTACATCAATTTTCTTAAGAAACCTAAGGACCTCTACCACCCGAAGAAAGTATATGGGAAACTTATAATGACATGAAAACTCAACCTAAAATTGAATGATATTGCCGATGGGAGCACTATTTGTGGATCTAATTTGCCAGTTAGATTAACACCATGAAAGGCATGTCTGGTTGGTAGTTACCGGATGTATTTCATTGTGGCAAGATTTTACTTTCCATCCTTTGCTTTTCATCTCCAATCATCCCATAGTATGTGAAAAACCCTAATCTAATGAGTTCCACGCAACTTGCATTCAATTCCTTGTATCTCTCTTAAGACTTAAAGTGAACCTAGGCTCCACAATGCTCCATTTGGTTCCTAACATGTGTGGTTGTATTTGTCATAGACAAATAATGTAATTTACATGTTTTGATTAGGGGCAATGACAATTAGTGTCGTTGTGTTTACACTTGTCTCACTTGTCCTCTATGTAAGTGGAGGTAGAGGGGGTTAAGACTGTGACTTTGAGTGTTGATGATAGATATACTTACTAGATTGAAGAGAATTTCAAATTTTGATGTTGGTAAAACTATTCTAACACATCAAGCATGCCTTCTTTAAATTTCAAATGTAAAAGCTACAGGGATTCCAGTTTTTATTGGTAGATTACCCAAAACCATTAGGGGAGTATGATGTTGATAAAGATTGTCAAATCACTATGTACTTATCATGCAAGGTTTTAGTGCATGGGTACTAGGTAGGGTACTAGTTTTAGCACACTCTACCTTATGGGGCCATCATTCCAAAATTCTGTACAAGTCATTGAATTGTGAGTCACTATTTGAATTTTTTTAATAAATATTACCATTTCATCTTATAAGTACCCAATAAACATAAAACCATATAGCGTCATTGACACTATTGACACTAATTAAGTGTAGCACATCATCATGGCAACCAACTTGTGAAGTTTTCTACACTAATATGTGCAACTAGGCTGCGTTTGCAAATAGGTTGCATCTTTACCCATGCAAATGATCTTGGGTCAAAACCATGATACAAAACTTTATAACTATGTTAATTCACCCATATAGCAGCCACAATAAAATAATAGTTATTGTATTTTGTCATTATGACAATAAATTTTCAAAATAGTGTGGAATGATGATATATTAGCGTGGGGCAACCTAATTGCACATATCAGTGTAGAAGTTTCACCACCTAAGTATCCATTCCATTAATGACTATGTTGATGACTTACCAAACTTTGATGATTTGAGAGTAGGAAACATCTTCGGGTGATTTAAGAGTGGTATGTCAACCAAGAATGCGATTGAAAAGAAAAATTTCAAATTACTTCAAGAATATGAAACAAAATGAAATTGATTCTATAGCTCATCAAGCCAAAATGTTTTTGAGATAACGTAGACATGTCCAATTTGGATACTTGTCCCTTTGCCCCCACTTCTAGTAAGATGTGAAACACGCAATTAGTGTGAGACGATGAGCAAATCCTAATAATGTCCATAGCCATTTGTCTCGTGAATTTTTAAGCTCACGCGAATATTTTACTCATTATCAAAAAGAAGATTCTCGTGCTCATTAAATGGTCATATAGGTCCTCCCCAATTAGATTGACTATTTCGCATAGAATGTTAGCAATTTTGCACACGTAATTCAACTTTTTTAAAACTTGTGTCGTTTGGTGTCTGTTTTTAGATCCACACCTAATCACATATCATTCAAATATGTGTGTGCAGATTGTTGCTATGTTGGAATTAGGCACATCTACCTTATAGCAATTGCATTCAACCTAAGGACATGTTTACACTAATGATCAAGGTGTTCACCGCTTTCAATTCTCAAAGCAGTTGAGGAATGAATGCCGGTCTCACTATACTTCTTGAGGAATGAGTGGCGGTCTCAACAAATCACGAGGATAATTATCCAAGGCTTCTAAAAAGTGATGTGGATTTCTTTTCATCATAGCTTTGGACCAAGGACCTTGACCATGAGAAATCTTAAATCGTTTTTTTCTCACAACCCGTGGCCACTAGTATAGATGATCCACTAATGAGTAGTGTGTTTTTGCACCTGAAAGTTGATACATATCTCTCGAACGATTTGTTGGTGTCCCTTCTTGACTAAAAACATTTAACAGGAAAGAGGGTTAGATGACACCTCCCAATTGACAAGAGTCATAGGAGATGTGTCACGAAAGACCATTTTTTATGTTGTTTATGCCAAAGTAATCTCAGAGACACCAAAAATTGACGTTTAGTGACACAACTCCTATGACTCTTGTCATTTGGGAGGTTTCATCTACGCCCCTTCCCTTCTAGTGAAACCTTGCCATTTACCACCCAAATATAAGTGCCCAATCAAGAAGAGTGACCACGTAAGGCCCACATTCCTTCATTATAGTGCAAAATTTTATTGTGAATGATCTTTGCACTTCGATATACCCATATTCCCTCTACAATGATCATCACCAATGTACCCGCCACCTCATCGACAAACGTGCTTCACATGTGGTTTGCAATTGGTCACTCATAAGTATATCCCCTTCGCCAAGTCATGTTTGGAGAACGCCATAATTGGTCTTACTATTTCCAAAGACCAACCAAGGAGAATGGGCTCACATTCACATCGGCTTTTTAAGAGTTGACGCTATTTTTTTTTCCAAGACCAACCCATTACATGTTGACATCTTCCATTTTTCTTTTTAAATAAAGGAATACTCTATTGGATCCTTTAAAATGATTGGTAATTTCTCAAACTCAATCGGTTTTTCCTTAAATTTGAACTGGTTATTTCTCAAACTCAACTAGTTCATTTGTAAGTAGCGGTTGGTTGGTTCTCGCCGTTCATTGCTCATGACACTACATTGATTATCCTAAAGGCTACGTGTCACAACTTGGAGTTACGCAGTGCTATAACTATTTATTTGAGAATGTAATATTTTACCAAGCAAAGTCGTTTATGTTATATAGTGTCCGAACATCCTATTGAACTTTTGTCAGTACCGAGTGAGACGTTATTGCATTGCATAACTTCAAATAGCAACACGCACTAGTTGGGATAATCAGTGTATAGACTGCCCTTTTAATTCCCCCTTGCTTGTGTGAAGCTTCTTAGATCTCCCGTGGCAACACAAAGGCTACTTGGCAACAAAATTAGCTTCATAGACTCCTCGAAGTCATTTGAGATGAATCGGCAACAAACCTATAGGGGATCATTTTTTTACATTGGATGGATGAGACCGAGTATACGATATATCGTATACGATAATTCCCTCTTCCATTTTGTTGACCGGGCAACCCCCCCCCCAAAAAAAAGTTGCCGGTGGAGCTGAAGGGTCGCCTCCAATTAGATTACTTAGGGCAAGCGAGGGTCACATGTATTTTGCAGCGGTACTTGAAGCGGTACTTAGCACGGTACCTTCATTTGAAGGATCCGTCACCTAAGCACGGTACCTTGAACTTGGCTCTCCCAAGGACTAGCATAACCCATCCAACCTCCGAAGCAATGATTTCCGCCTAAAGTTGTACTCGCCATTTACCTCATGGATGAGAAGTGGGACCGTTTGTTAGCTATGAGTGACTCTCTAGGCATCACTTTTGCCATTAGGATAACGTAAAAAGTGCCTAAATTGAACATAGCGAGAATTTAGACACCAAATCATTTAGTGGTATGTGGTCAAGTGTGAATCTAAGAATGGACACCAAATAGACATGTGTACAAAGGGTGGACTATGTGCTCAAAATGCGCTAATCATTCTAGGTTTATAGTCAACATGATTGGGGAACATATATGAGCAAGAGAATCTCTCTTTGATGATGAATAAGATGTTCATATAAGCTTCAAAAATTATGGGGCGAATGGCTATGGGCACAATTTAGGGATAGTTAATCGTCGCATGTTAATTGCATGTTTCATATCCTACAAGAAGTGGGTGCATAGAGGAAAGTATTCAACTAAGGCATAAAGGGGTCAAAAGCTACCACTTAACCCTTGTCCTTGTAAGTGTGCCATTTCAATGAGAGAGGAGATTTAGACCACTATTTATGTTGAGTACCTTTCCTTCCAAGTGCTATCGTATGTATTTTGATCAGTCATTCACATGTTGTAGTAAACTTCAATACACATCAACTTTCATATATTTGATTAAATATGAGAGTTTGGCTTACCAAGTATATATGTACACTTAGGACCCCCTAAAGGTTTCTCACAAAAGGAGTTCTTTCATCCAATCATACTTTATGCCCCCCCCCCACCCCAAACATATACATATGTTGATATGCATTTATTCTTGAAGCAATGTTTGTCATCATGGTGTCATAATTCATTGTGTCATATAATTCAGTTTGGTTGGACCTCATCTCCACCTTGCAAATGGCCATGGGTTCCATTTCCGACCACATCATGCTACACCAAATATATAATTATGTGTGGCATCAAAATTGGTGTTAATTAGAGTGGTATTTTTTGACTTGTTATGTAGCACTCAATGTCATGTGACACCTTCATTATTTGTCATGCAGTGATTGTATGACAACCAATGTGGGCCACCGGCTTATGAATAGTATGGGCAACACTAAACCAAATCTTTAGTACATTGTTATCCAGTATGGTCTACCCAATCATTGTGGGGGTCACAAGGTCAATCGATCATCTCAAAAAGTGTGGGTATTGAGGAGCTTATTGAGCCTCTTAAGTTGACAACAATGGATAATGTAGTTACCTTTGTTTCAGCCATTGGAAAGAGCCTTAGGCTAGGCACATGGCATGGGCTTCCACAGCTTGGGCAGCCCTTGGAGAACATGGGCTTAATAATTTTAAAAAATAAAATTGAATGCAACAATAAAAACCCAGAGTAAAAATGCATGTTTTTAAACACATGCGGTGTGTTTATTGTGCTTAGATTAAACAAGCTACATTTTTACTGGAGTCTGCAACTTGTGCGGCGGCCTGCCTTGGCTGCAACATGGATTTAGCTACACAATAAGGTAGACGAGGTTAATTCGGTTAGCTTCTTTAATTGGATACCTTATTTTGGCTCATGATTGGCAATTTCATCACTCTAATTTGATAAGTGAGAAATACATGGTGATTTAGCCTCCACCTTGATGATATTTGGATTAGTCACCTTCACAAAAATCAAACTACACCCACCATCCTTCATAATTAGGAGTGCCATCCACCAAGCTATGGCATGCTTGATTTTAGTGGACGAGGTGGGCAACTTGGGAGGAGGCAACTTCGGTAAATTAGGAGGCAGGATGTGGTTGTGAGGTGCCGACCAACTTGTATTGTGGGTATCTTATAATGAAAGCCAATTCAACAACATTTTGTCTTAACCATTACCACTTTAGAGACATGACACAACTAATGTTGGCATTAAACTTGGTATTCATTGGCAAATGGCCCATGTAGAATCTACTAATGATGTCGTCCACTCACACAACATTGAACGATAAAGAAGTTCCCCCCTATAACACCAAATTAGGAAGCAAAGAATCTTTGATTCTGGAGCCTAGACCAACACCTTCCTCAACTCCGATTTTAGTGATTTCAAATTCTTTGCTCTCAATTTGCAATTGCTAACCTGCTCAAGCTTCCAACGCTCGAATTCATCAATTGGATGATTCCATAGTGCTCGAGGTGTCCGCATTAGCCTCATCGACGTTATTGCCACTTCATTTGCCTACCTTGTCTCCTAGGCGGTCCATTCTTAGGCCATGTGCCCAAGCCTTCTACCTCTTGACTGAAGCAGTATCATGTGGGGTGAAGACCATCTATAATTCATGTTGGTGTTGGCATTCAAAGGTCATATCCTTGTTGTTACTTTCTTCTTTCTTTTAAAACACATGTTATGGTCCACCCAATCATTGTGGGGTCATTGGATCAACAGTCATCTTAACGAATTAATCCTAATACAAGATGGACAATGGGCAATCAAGTTGTCCAATTCACTGCCCTGGAAGTTTTTGGGCATATTTGGTCAAAATCCTAGTGATTCTAAATCCAACCAGTTACATGTTGACATCTTCCGGTTTTCCTTTGTTAATATGAGGTATATTCCATAGATTCCTCTAAAACGATTGGTAATTTTCCCGAAGTCTCCAACTTCAACCAGTTAGTTCTCAAACTCAACCGGTTCATCTGTAACTAACCGCCGGTTCTCCCCGAGCAGTGGTCCAATTACGGTCATTAGAAATAGTCAACCTCTCAATTGGGCAGCATCCTACAAGCAAAGTTAGACTATGGCTTTATGCATAACATTATTTAGATCCATAATAGTGTTCTGTGGGACTGACGGTATTCTACGGAATATTTCATCATTCATGTTGAATATGAGGAGTATTCCACAGAATATTGTCAGTCCCACATAACATTGTTATGGATCTGAATAATGTTATGTGGTATACTCTAGTGTTGGCAAAAAAAAAGCTTTGTTTTGATTTACTTCTTTTCAATTTGATTGGCATTCAGATTCAACGATCCTACTATGGAAGCATGGGAGCCGACATGGTTGGAATGATAAAAGCACACTTATTTACCAATGGGGAGAGCGAAATGTTGATTACTTTGTAGAGCTGAGAATCAACAATGTATGAGAAATTAAGACCTAGATTGCATTCACAGACCCCAAATTAGGCACGCAGGATGATTCATAAGTCACAACAAACAAATGAGTACACTAAATATGATATTTAGTGTCACCAATTCTAATTGTCTTGCTCAATACTAATTGTAAACCGCAGTATGGTGTCACCAACACTAAATGTTAACCCAACATTATATGTCATTCCTTGTAAATTTTGAGGGGTATTGTAGATTTACAGTGTTGCAATTACTGTCACTTACCAAGTGATTTTTCATCCAAATTTCAACCATCCATGACACCATTTCATCACAAGTTGCTGACAAGAGAAGGTGGGGTTTTGGCCAATGGATGAACTCATCCATCATCCATGACAATATTTGTTCACTTATTCATAATAAGTGTCATCCGAAAAGTTACCATATTGACATTAAATGCCACATGACACTAAATATCATATTTAGTGTAGTGTATCTCCCCGTACAAACAACCTAGGGTACCAAGTCTCCAAGAAGACCGGTTTAGTGTCTATAATGATTAATGTCACATTGGTTTAAGGAACTTTATAACAATCTAAGATGTTCTTTTCCAAATTTCTTTCCATTTCATAAGGTTCATCATCATTCTTTATCCTCTTAAGGTTCATTCGTGCATTCCTCAATCGTGTGTGAGTTTGTCCTCTCTTATAATTTCCCATGAGTTAATGACATGGTTCTATGTTAGTCATGAAGCTCATTCAACTTTGGTAATAGTCTTTGTACTAACAAGTGTCTTTTGTGTTGGCCATAGTCTTCCAAAGGATTCTCATCCATTTGAGGTTAGTTATCTCTCCTTAATTAGAGTGATATTTAATTAAATCCAAACACAAAGCAAATTGCCTCTTCATTTCCTTTATCTTCATTTAGTTCCAATTGAGAATTTACTTATCTCATATTCTTCATGGTCACACAACACACATGGGCTTGCTCAATTTCTGCAATATCTCCAATGCAAACATATAGGTATATAGGTTATAGCCATTTAATCATAAGCTAACTAGCTTCATTGCTTAGCCTAGCCTAATACAAATCATCACCTAATCTTGTTCCAATCATATCAAAGTATGTTCTTTGTCGAATAGATTTTTTGCCAACCAAATGTCATCATTAATCTCAACTTTCCATTGTATCATGTCAATCTCCAAGAAGTCTTAATCATCATAATCGAAATGACCTATAACAACTTTATAACAACTCTACGGTAGTTCCTTCACTAGAATCCTTCATCTCTTCCGCACACGGTTCATTGTCTCTCCATCTCTGTATTTGGGCTATATTATGCCTCTTAATCCTCTCTTGGTTCAGCCTCTCACATGCTTTCAATCCCCTTTATGCACTCCACAATACTACTCTATCACTCTGATAGATTGATATTTAATGTCATCAACTCTTGGTCAATTGTGTCAATCATTTATTCTTCAATATGTCAATGCCTCATACTTTTGCTTGTCAAGATGCATTGTCCTAGGATATAGACATTACATGTATTAAAATAGTACATATCATCTTCCTCCCTCGACTTATCTCTTTGGCATTATGCCTCTTTCTCAGACTATTGCTCTTGGGGTTTCCATTTGCCCTAGCTACAGTCAAGATACTTTTCTAAACTTCTTCTTGGATTATCATGGATTGCAACTCTATGACTTTGATTCCACCCTATTTTTTTCACATGAAAGGCTATAGCCGCTTTCTAATTCCCTTATTTATCAAGCATCAACGATTCCACTCCACATGTTGCATTCACATAACACTTCTCCCATTCTTTATATTTCCAATCACTGGACTCTTAAGCAATAAAAACACGCATTCCCAAAATGCTCACTCAATCAGTGAGGCCTCTCATACAGGGTATAATCATTCACACATGTTCAATGCAAGATCAACAAATTAACCTTCACTCAAAACTCCTTGCTATTATAGTATATTCATGCACATCCCCTATTACAAGCAACAATGTCACTCATCCTTATTCTTTGTCTATCTATCTATCTTTAGCTCTCTTGCCTATAGCATGTCTCTATGTGGCTATGGCCTTAGCAGATGTAACCAAAAATGTCTTCATCTTTAGGCGATAATCTTCTTATCCCTTTGGGACATGTAGGTAGTTACAACCTCCCGAAACTACCTTAACTAGCCCATAACCTTACTAACTTACTCTAAAATGCATTTCATCTATTATTTCATCTAATTTATCAGCTACAAAGTAGTTTCCTACTTGCTAAAAGGCTATGGGCAAAAAGTTTGTATTACAAGGGCACACTAAAATACTACTATGAGTGTGGATAAGGATAATCTACATTTGGCCACTCACATGTTTGCTTTTTCCTTTCAAATTTGATATGCAGTTCAAATATTTGGTTTTCAATTGAATTTGAAATCTCGTTTAGTTGTGGAGGAGACATGAAAAAAAGGAAGGATTAAAGGCTAGCATATCCTTATGTGTCAACTTGTAGAAGATATTGAGAAAACATCGTAAATCTCAAATAGAGTGGTGGTATTTACATTACTTTGTTATTCTCCTTAAAATTGTGTCACATTATACTATTACATCAAAGAAGAATGCTACATAGGATAATTATATATATGTCATGATTCATGATATTTTTTTATTGTACATCATTCTTTGAAAGTTTGTGATGTGTGCGTGATAAGTAGGAGGACTAGCTTGGACCCGAGCCGTCCTAGCCCATTGCACCGCTGCACATGAATTAATATCCCAGCAATCCTGGCCATCCTGCCCCGTTGCCTCCGTATGAACGTTGCATATAAACAGATGGTTCTAACCAAAACTATGAAGGACCAGCCTTGAAACCGAAGTTAGGCACATGTCAAGGTCGAAATTCTTTTACCTTGGCTTACCAGACTCAGTTTCAAAACCGGCGTTTTGGAACATGTGTGGCCTCCCCTTCACAAGATGTTTAAGTTATGTTACAATGCATCTTTTGACTATTGGGATTGAGCAAAAGACCTAATTTGTAGATTCTACAAGGGTGAGAAATTTGACATTTGAGTGTCCAAAATGCAAAATGAATTCTAGAAATGCTTCAATCATGTGCCTCTTGAAACTTTTTCCTTTGAAATTTCTACCTACTAATGAACACATAATATTCCTACCCACAATTGAAAATGTGGATGAAATTCTAATGCTTACAAATATATTTTATTTTATGTTTTCTTTAGAGTATGAAAAATTTCATAACTAATCCAAAATATGGTCCAATCATGTTGATTTGGCTTATAACGTCAATATACATTTGCCTACTTATGTAAAATTTACACTCCTTCAAGTAAACAATATTTACTCATATGCAGTGCTTTGACTTCTTGAAAATAGGGCCATGCATTTGGGGGATAATTGAACTCTACATTTTGATTTTTTTTTAAATTATTATAGGCTACTTTTCAACTCTATGTTCTTAAAGGCACATTAGGAGTTTGATCTTAACCTTGTATTATCTATTGAAGTTAATAGAGTCGATTATTGTGAAGGACCATGTAACCCATACCTTGTGGTTTTCATGGACACATGTGATCAATATTACCATCAATTGAGTTTTGTTTTTTAATAAATAAATACACCATTGATGCAATTGACTAGCAATCCTATTAGTGGTCCTCAAAGAAGGCTACATATGGCACATGAGGCACCTCCCTTCAAACCTTAACATGAGTGATTTCTTAATTTGGCAATATACCACCAATTGCAACTCTTAAAATAGAAATAGAAATGGTTTTCTCTAGAATAAAATCATAGAAATCATAGAAACTAGATAAAATTGCTAGCTTTGGGATGGAGATGTTCAAATTAGGATAAAAATTTGTACAGTCTAACCTTGTTAATGCGACACTCATTTATACGACACCCTCGATACTATGACACATTTTTGCGCGACCAAACTTTTTAGTTCAAAACTCCCTTTTTTATACGACTACAACACTCAATAATACGACATTTAGAATCTTCGTTTTGTCATATTAAAGAGGTAATTAATGCTAAAATGCCTTTCATCTATGTTATGTACATCTAAAATACATCCATTTTCACTTGGGAACTACTTGGGAAGTTCACTTATCATTTGAGAACTTAATGATAATTAGCGTTACTAGTGTAGAATGGACATGGTTAGGGTTAGAGTGGCCTCTTTCCTATTCTTTTGTCTGATTATGAGCCTAAAGATGTTTACAACATGGATGAGACTGGATTGTATTTTAAAGCACATCCTCGTAAAACAACAGCACAAGGGAAGGTGAAAGGTCGGAAGTTACAGAAGGAGCGTTTAACACTTGCTCTTGCTGCTAATTCAACTAGGACTGATAAGTTGAAGTTGCTTGTGATTTATATGTCTAAGCAACCGCAATGTTTTGGAAGGTGGCAACCTCATGAGTATGTTTGGTGGCACTCGAATAAAATAGCTTGGATGAAGGGGGATATATTTGAAGCTTGGATTTTGCAGCCCAACAATCAGTTCAAAGGCCAAAATCGAAAAGTGATTATGATTTTGGATAATGCATCTTCACATGTTGTTTGCTTTGCCAAAGTTGGTAAGTCTCGTGGTTTTTCAACCTTGGAATTGAGCAACATGGATTTGGTATTCCTTCCTCCCAATGTTACAAGCGTAGTTCAACCTTTGGATCAAGGTATAATAGCAACTTCCAAAATTCAGTACAAGAATAAACTTTTGCAATGGGTTTTACCACGGTATGATGATGCTACATTGAAGGACTTAAGGAAGGTGGTGCCCAACATCAGATGGACTATCATGTGGAGTTATGAAGTATGAAGTGAGTTTTCAATTTGTGCCTAAAAAAAAGGAGTATGAAATAAGTTGGATGCACAAATAGTCAAGAATTGTTGGAGGATGGTGCGTATATTACCTGCAACATGGAATGTTGATTTTGCCCTAGTTGATGAAAGGGAGAATAGAATGCAAGAAGAATTAGATGAACTTGGTGCTCTGATTTCAAAGTTGCGATTGGGTGATGATGAGATGGCAATCGAAACTTACATTTAGATGGAAGGGGAAGAGATTACTGAGCTAGAATTGAGTACTGATGAGTTGGTGGATGTTGCTTTGGGAATCAATTATGCACAAAGGCTTTGATCTTAATGTTGATTTACATTCAGTAGATGTGGATGATGTTGCTCCACCTATAGTAAAGCTTAGTGATGCTAAATGTCATGGATCGTTGTTGTCTAATTTCTTATTAGACAACTCTTTACATTTTGGTGTTAATGAAATTATTAGTTTTCAAAAGCTAGTAGGGAATTTAGATAAGACGACAATTGCTAACTTGGGTAGGCAACACCATAGATCTTTGAACTCCTATTTCGAGAGTTCTTCAGAATATTTGTATTTGTTTGGAGTTACAAGTTATTATTTCATACAATCTATATTGCTTAAACTCGTTGTATATATTTTCAAGCTCATATTGCTTATGTTTTTGTATTCCCTCGATAGTACGACAGTTTTACACCATTTGTAATATTAACGAGAAGACGACACCTCGATAATACAACCTTTTTTGTGTTTTCCAAACGTGTCATACTAAAGAGGGAGAACAGTAAAATCATCCACATGTGGCTTTTCGAAGTCCTCCAATGATTGCAGTCAATGCCCTTCTCATTTAAAAATTGATGGAAATCTTTGGTTAATATGAGAGTAAAATGCAATATTAAATGAGAAAATGAGTACATTTGGGGAGGCGTGTGTTGAAAGTGGAGATGAATCCTAGTTGAATACATTGACCTTGTTTGTAACATAATGGAGAGGGAGCGAGAGAAAACATAGATGGCTTGCTTGCAAGGGAGGGGGTAATGTTTTGTAGCACCTACAAGGGGGAGGTGAAAATACTTATTGCTATTTTGAACTGGATGATTTTATTTTCATAAAAACATAAGTGAGGGTCAAAGATTTCAATATAGTCCATTGATGATATATTAGAATGAATCAATAACAAGTCTTAAAGGGGGTTAGGTTGCTATTCTCGTTTGACGTCGAAAGACTTAAGGGACTAGAGCATGCCAGAAACAGGGAGTTGAGGTTAAACCTATAGACTGAAAGTCTCCCCCAGCTAATAGGCCTATGGTTCCATTCTTTTAAGTCCCCATGGAAGGTGTTGAAAAACAAAATTTGTAAGAGGGGAGCCCCACAGGAACCCGACTGTTAAATATCATGTAATATAGAATTTTATGTAGCTATAGTAATTTCTCTCCACTTCGCTTGATCCAAGGTATTCAAAAGGCCACCTACACGACCAAAAACTTCCATAAACACTACTTGTGCTCGCTACACCATTGAGTGAACTAGGAGTGTAAATCCAAATTTGACATGGATACAACCACGTGTAGAAGAATTCCATCATTTCTATACCAACTATCAATTGCCCGTGCGGGAAGGTGCTTAGAATTTATGGTAACCCTGTTAGAGGATCTACATTGATTTTGGTAGATATTATGAGCTTTTGTATAACGTGACTTACCCTCCGCATCCCTGTAACTTAGTATGAATCTTCAACCACTCACTATGTTCTCACTTTTAATTGTAGTTAGGGTATTGTTTAAAAACAATTAAAAATGTGTATCGAATGAGCATATATTAGTTACTTCTTGAGTCCAAGAATCGAGAGGAGAGATAAAATGGAATTGTTGGGATTTAACATCTTCTAACCGTGTTGTTAATATCGTATTTTGATGTCACTTGAAGTCACCAAACCAACTTGCAAGAGGAATCCTCAAGCTACATATGAGAGACACAAATTCATCACTATTTGTCACCCCCCCCCAACTTAATTAGTCGTGAGTCCCGATGGTTAACCGCCATAAAGGGCGAGCCTACTTACAAGAGTCCCCTAACTAACCACACCTAGAAGCTAGAAAAAAAGTTGGATTCTAGTTCACCTGCCTCGGCGTCATGTGAGGCAACAATGACATCATGTCCTCACGCCAAAATAAATAAATAAATAAATTATACCTCACGGTGAGAGGAAGTTGTTGTGTGTCATACTTAACCCTTAAAGGACCAACACACGACCATATGCACAATTAGTGCGGGCCACATCAAGTTCAATATCGTATGTATAAATTTGCGGGTTTGAAATTGTGATTGCACATTGTTTTATATCAAGGACAAAATAGAAAATATATTTTACACTTCACACTGGTGATCAAAATATGATGTATGTGTTTGCATCCAAGGGCACCTAGGCTATTTATTTGAACTCAAATCTTCAATAACATCAAGATGATCAACTGTTTTGAAAGTGTGCTTGAAGAACAAGTTGATTACAGATAGGGTCACTTTTGGCATAACTAGACAAAAGTTGGAAGTATGTAACCGCAAATACGGCTATTTTGTGCATGGAGAGGTCAGGTTTATGCCTTTCAAAAATTTAAGGGATTACATGTAAAGGCTGAGAATGGTTTTTTTGGGGTTTGGGGAGTCACCTCTACCTGACCATACCAATGCATAAGTTTATGTTATACTCTTTTAATTTTGGACACGTGGACGGGCGAAAGTTTGTGTGAATAATCTTAACTCTACAAAGATGTCATCCGAACATTCATGTTCATGCTAAGAATGACACAATTTCGTGAAGGTACCAAGCTAGTTCATGAAACCTTCCAACCAATGTTATCAAAGTGTTCTATCAATTTCATGAACCTTCTAAAGTAGTTCATGATTCTTCCAAACCAACTTGACATGTGGCACACCTCAATTTCATGATAGTGGACTTTTACCTCTAACAATTTCATGAATCCTCCAAACCAATTTCATATCTCTTTTCGCAATTTGTGAGTTTCGTATTCTCAACTTCTCAACTTCTTGCCTCCTTGTTTCACATTCTTTGTTTACTCGTTCTTCATTGTTTTTTCTTTGTTTTGTGTTTACCTGGAAGCCCATAGCCTTGACATCGATTTTTCTTTGATCTTGCATTGTAGTACCTCAAAGCTGGAAGCAAGGCAATGCCGGTTCTTCTTTGGTATTTCATTACTACACATCGAAGCAAGCAACACAAACCCAATGCAGTTGGAGTGCACAATCTCGTGGATTTGAGAGTGTACTATGGTTGTGGATTTGTGTGTCCAATGGAATGATCTCCAAAATCATCAAACATTACAATACTAGGTCACATTTAATGATGATGTACAAGCAATCACTGCATACATGGTCCAAGGTCGGATAAGAGAGGTCAAATGAAATTGTGGTAGAGCTAGTTGTGAGGATCGATTAGGAGAATCTTACACATGATGTACCATTCTTGATAAAGTTATAACATTTCATCAAATTGATTTTCTAAATTTTTGAATATGGGTACCAAATCATGAAATTGTTCACAACATGTAGTGAAATTGGTTGAAAGTTCAAGTTCAATTGGTTGTCTATATAGTGAACTTGGTTCGTGATTTCAATGAAATCGATAGAACCTATTGCTAAATTGGTTTGTAAAATTATGAAATCGAGTTGGCACTTTGGTGGATTCATCTTACGAAAGGAACAATTTCATCGAAAAGTTGGTAGGTTAAACTACATTGGTTTAGGTGATTTTTGGAGAGATTTCGTTGGTTTCATGCGAAACAAAGAAACATGTTTGACCAAAGAAAAATGAACTCAAACTCCGGAATTTATTGTAGAGCAAGTAAGAGAATGCAACTCTCTCTCTCTCTTTTCTCCTTTTCAAAAAGCATAGACATGCCGGCCCGTACGTACAAATCGGAGACACTTCTACCATTCATGTATATTGCATGCAAAGCTCTTTGATGCGACGCTCAAATGAAGACAAAATATTAGTTGGACCACATGCCAACATGCAATGAAAAAGTAGCATGAAGAAGATTGTGGTTGCCCAAATTGGGTCCCATCACTATTAACCTCTAATGTACCAAATTGCTTGAGAGGGCACCGTGTTCAGTCAAACTTTAACACTTGTGTTCATTTTGCATCTTGGGTACTTGACCTCGTTAGACTTAATTGACAATCCCGTGATAACTTGGCCTTCATGATGTGCAAGAGAACTCACGCTATGAGAAATTGAAAACAATTGTTATTTTGAATTTTAGACCAATTATTATGGAATGCAATTAGTACGTATTGGTGGGCCACAACATAATACATGGATTACTTGTTATAAATTTGAAATGAAAATAGTATCGCATGAATACTAATTGATGTTCTTTGTGTGTGTTCTTATATCATCGAATGAGAAAAAAATCGTGTACATATTCTTGAGAGTCACTTTGAATGTTTGTTCATTACTCTACACTTGGGCTTTCAACCCGAAAGCTTTTACATTTCATTGAATTTACAATAAACATACAATGCTATGGTAAACTTTATGTGGAACAACTACAACAAGCTCTTAGTCATTTTTGACATGTTCTTGGCCAAAATCTTAAATTGCCTCATGTAGGTAGTTTAGGAATGTCAAGAGTTTAGTTTCTCATGTGGGCCCCAAGCCAATGGGCTACCAAGCATTCTTTGGGCTTGTCATATATTTTTCATTTTATTTTTTAAGTACAATCCCCCCCTTTTGACATCTCACTTCGAGCATGACCACTTTACACACTTTTGAGAGATTGAGGATTGATCAATAGTTCAAGCTTTAGATGGAAGTTTGAAAAATCCAAATACCAAACCCCCAGAAATTGTAGTTTCAAATTCTCCACTCAAAATTTAGTGCAAAGGGGGGGGGCCTAAGCTTACCAAAAGCACCTAGTCTTTCATTTGAGTGGTCATAGGTTTGTTCATTGGTGATGGTTTTACCGTAGAGGGCTCTCTATTCCAACAAACAAGATTTATACTCCCCCAAATTATGCCACATGTCATTCCTACATTGATTGAGACCCACTTGAATCCCACATGGAAACTACATTCTTGGCACTAGCCAAGATGACATAGAGTGGCTTTTACATTACCACCAAGTGAAGGATCCACATGAACTGTACATTTGCACCAACTCTGCACAAATGTTATTTGCTTATTTTGTGAAGCTAGACCAAAACAAGGACAACAAGATCAACATGTTCCAATGCACTTAAAGCATGGACTTAGGTGCCTTACTTCTTAATTTGGTCCCCCACCAATCTTACCTAAGGTGAAACACAATCAACTATCTTACAACACAAATCTTACTTTTTGAAATTGATTCAAATGATTTGGGATCAACACTTAGAACCTCAAATTAGTTTAAAAGGATTAATATTAGGATATATTAATCACAAACATATGGTAACAATTTTTTATTAAACAACTATATCGGTCACATTGGTGGGGGCCCATCTCAAAGAGCAATACATCTACCTTGGCCTCTGGTGGCTTAGGATTCGTGCCAACCATGTAAGGGGCCCAAGTAGGTTATTCATCCCAACTTGATGTCACTAGCATAACATTATTGATTGGGCGTGAGGAATATTCAAGAATATTCCATGGAATATTGTCAGTCCCACATAACATTGTCATGGATATGAATAATGTTATGAGACAACTTGAGAGTCGCCAATGGTATTATAGGGTAAGAGACGCATTTAAACGGTCAATTTGCAACTTAAGGATTCCCAACAATTTGCCTTTAAATGGTTGGCATAGATCCTTGGGCCGCCCTCGGTTGAAGACTAGCGGCATCTAGAAGAGAGAAGACAACAAAAACCTCACTTATATTGTGACTTGAGTTAGGGGCATCTAAATTGTACACAGAAGACAACATGAAGTTCCAAACACACAATCTACAAAGGCTTTTCAAACCTCGCATTGTACATGAACTTGAAGTTCCCAAGGGATTGAACACAAATCTCTAGAGAGAAGTGCATGCCCACAACTACGCGACAAGGTAGATGGTGCTACAACCAACACCCCCGCCCAATATCAACACCCTAAAATCTTGCACAATAAGTATGTATTGAATAAGATAAGCGGGTCTTAAATCGGACACTTCTGTTTTGCACCCACCTCTCATAGGATATGAGAACACGAGGTAGCAAATCCAGATCATGTTTGTAGTTTCTTTGCCCCATGAGCTTTGGAGGTTATATAAATATCTTATTCATTATTAAAGTGAATATTCCTATTCTCATGAAATGATCAAATAGGTTTGCCTAGTTGTGTTCATTATTCTTAGTAGCATAGAATGATTAACAAAATTTCAGCACGTGGCCTGATCTTGTTTTAACAAATGTCCTTTTGGTGTTTGTTGATAGATCCACACCTAATCATACACCACTCAAAATATGTGTCCACTTGATGAGTAGTTGATTCACGTTCCCTTGTTGGTTTTGGGTCATCTAGCAATAAAACTTGGAGCCCTTATAACTTCTGCATATGGAATTCAAAACAAGACATTCTCTTCCGTGTTGAAATCCCTTGCCAATTTCTAAGGGAAATCTAATTTTCAATTTGATCATAATATCTATCCTCAACACTCGAAGCAACAATTTTAGCACCACCTACCTTACTTGCAGTTTTTGAAAGGTAACATGAATCTCACATGCATGGTAAAACATATCCACCTCTCCGAGAAACTCATTGGCCCCGAAACTTTTGAAATGCTAAATATTTATCAGGACCGCAAGATTTAGTGTGGTATTATAATCTATGCACCACAATTTTATTTATTGTGGGCCATATAAATATTCAAAATTGATTTGTTATCTTGTCACAAATTATTGAAGTCTCTTGTTTTTAGCCTCACCCATCATAATCTCTATCCCACTTGTCATGATAGACTTATCCACATTAATCTAAGCTCGGTGTAAGCCATGGAGCCCACAATAAGAAACATTCATTAGACAAGTGGTACTTGAACTATTATGGGGCCCGTGATAGTTAATCTTATGTTCATTGTCATGAATTGATGATGCATAGGATGGTCCACACTAAATTAAATTTGTAGTGTAATGGTCCAAAATTGAGCAAAACCTAGTCAATGCCCACATATACTACCTTCCATCATATTGGATATAACCAGTGTTGGTCTAGTATATAGGTGAATGCATGGTATCGAGAACTAATATTAAGAATGGTGTAAAAGACCTTACCCCTACGAACCAAAATTGTAATACCAGTCAAATGTTGATATTTGGTAGGTATGTCAAGGTGAGATGATCTTTGTATACCTGAGTTGTTATTTGGTCAGTACCACTCTAGACAAGACCCATTACCAATAACCACCCCAATCTTAATACATAGAGTCCCCTAAAGCCATGGAGTTCCACACATTTTGTTGTCACTCTCTAATTTGAAATGTTGGAAATAGGTAGTGACCAAGTGAGAGGAGATATGGTCGTTGACGATTTCAGCACGATGGAAAAGATAAGTTGAAAGGGCACGGATTTGAGTCCCTTAAAAAAGACACTAGATGTACTCAAGTTTTCGTCTACCAATTATCAAAAACAAGTCAACCTAAGCTACGAATACGACTTGGGAGAGAATCTTACTTTTGAAAATTTATTGTAATTTCATTACTTCAGGAATAAATTATGATGTTTGAGCCAAACTACGTGATATCAACTTCCAAGCATGTTAAAAATTATCACACATGTACCACGCTTATGCGAAGTTGCTCGAGTTATTGCAAATTGCATAAGTCATCTTGGTTCTAACCTTAGCTCATCATAAGCGGAAGGCGGCGCTTGCGGTCCACACGGTCCACCCAATCTCCAAGCTCCAAGTGGCTCGACCGGTAGAGAGGCCTCACGTAGATCTTCGTAGCGAATGAAGGCGATCGAGCTTTGGCCATTTATTCCGGGTAAGTTAGTGGCCCATTATTCTTGGCCACTATGAGAGCCTCGGGACAAGGTCCAAGCAATTTGCCGTGAACAATGTTGTTTATCGTAGTACTCCCAAGTAGCTTGCCATGTAAAGTGCGAAAATATCTTATCACCCCAACCACTTCAAATACTAGTTTTAAAGAAGGAGAAAAAACGTACACAAAGCGTGAAATATACTCCACGAGTGACGTGGTCCCACACACCCAAAGAATTCAAGTTTTTCACGTCTATTACCACACACTATTAAGCTAGCTTTTTGGCTCCATGACCTCGATGCTTGCAAACACACACACACACACTTGCTCCATGTCAAAGGGCGTTGAGATAGTGGTGTGTGATTGACTTGTCATGCAAGCTGCCAATTGAAGGAGTTTCGGCTTTCTAGTTAAGTCAAGTGGTAGTAGTAGTAGTAGTAGGCGCGTGCCCCGAGATTGTCGGCTTGAATGCCAAAGTATTGGACGTAAGTTGCAAGATATATAGCATATGCAATATTTTACCCCACAAAAGAATGAACCCACACCATAGAAGAAGGAATGTAGATGTTCTTTTTTTTTAGTTTTTAGTTTTGTTTTTTATGTTCTCCAACTTCTACCAGTTTGATTTTAAAAACATAACTTATGTTGCATTAGTGAATCTACGATGAAGCGTCAACAACAATCAGATTGAAAATTGTACCTCTCGTGATTTAATTAAGGATACTCAGAAGGGTGTGTGTTGATTTCTTAACTGGATACATAGGTCCTCCCAATTGTGTTCATTATTGAGTGTGGAGTAGTTCATCAAATTTGAAGACATAGTTTAATCTCTTTAAACATGTGGCTCTAAGGTGTTTGTTCTTTTATCCTCACGTAACCACACACCAATCAAATATAGGGGCCATGTTAAGAGATTGAACTGAATAATACCCACATACTTTTAACATTAAGGGCCGTTTTTACACACATGGAAACCTTAAATAAAAATTTCAATTAAGAATCCATGTTATTAGAAATAGATGCTATGATGGTCACCTTCGTTTTTCTGCTAAGGCAATCTATTTGGGTTGTCTTGCCGCAAACTCCAAGTGACCACCAAACATTATTTATTTCTGGACATGTCGGACTTCATGTCACTTTCTCATCCATGTTTTGATATGGTCAATTTCATTTTTGGTGAACTTGTCTTAAGCAAAGTGTGGGACTGCCACTCAGTCCTCAACCAATGAGGGGATCTAAAAAGGGGTGGTCATGCTCTGTGGTATAATGTAAACATGCCCTAAGGTTCATGTGCCTATTGTGGTCGCTTCGGAATCCACATACCTATCTATTTATTGAACCATCCAGTTGAGAAATCATTATGGTAGCATTTATAAATGAGGGTGCATGCAAATGAGAAACATGCAATTGGACTTTAGATAGAAACAACGAATAAAATTGAAGGGTTGTACCCCTTATTCTAGGGTGCAGCCCTTCACTTTCCCTTCAATAGCTGGGCCAACCCTTCAAAAGGGACCGGCAAAAATTCCAGGAAACCTTCAAAGGGAAGGGCATTTTTAAAACAACCGGTCCCTTGGGCCTTCATACCCTCGGGAGATCCGGCTAGCTCATTTCCCTGGAAGCTCCGGCTTGTGGCTGATGCAGTCTTGCAGATACGTTCATACCCTCAGGAGAACCGTAGATACCCTCCCACACCCGGTGAGAACTACAGGCCGCTCTTATCCTTGGGGCCTGGGTGACGGGAGAATGTTTTTCGACACAAAATTGCTTTTGTTATGTGAGCTCTATACATGAAATAAATATATGTTATAATCATTTTTTTTTTCGGATTTTGTTCCATGTAAATTACATTTCACTTCAGTTTACAATATAACCTAAGATTCAAACATTACATTGTGCATTTTTTTTAAAAAAAATTTGTAAATATGTGAAGGGCAATTTTTGAAGTAACCCTTCATTTTGAAAGGCAAAATTTTAAGTAACCCTTCCCCATGAAATACGAGTAACCCTTCAAATTTTCTCGCTGGATAGAAAGATATGAACGCCGGCTCCAGGATGGGCAAGCATAAATCAAGAGTCTCTTTGCCTGCATTCGACTTCCCCATGTTGAGTGTGGGTTCTATCCAAGGTAGCATGATAACAAAAAAAATGACATACTGATGAAAGTTGGGATGTCAAAATAGTGGTATTTTGCTTTGGGGAGGTTGGGACTTGAATGTCCCATTCAGAGGTGGAGGAGCACCCTACGAGTGTTTGGGTTAGTGGCTGAGGTGGAGGGTTTAAGAGTTGCAGTGGTTTGGGTTTATGCTATGGCATTCTTCAGTGGGTGTATATTTGTCCATATTTTGTTTGGATGGTTGTGTTGAGGAACCTATCATGAGAATAGGTGAAGCATTGTCATCGAATATGATTAAATTGGAACAATTGATAGCAGTTAAATAATGTTATGTAGTTCCAACTCATGCTTTATGAGAATTAACACAACATCGTCCAAGTTTTCTCAATGCTTAAATTATCATCCACAAGGAGTGGTATTGGGCTATTAAAAATTGGCTTTCTACCTTATCCTACTAGGATGGGTGAGCCAAGCTAGCTTTGCATAGTCTAATATGGAGTTTAGAGCAACACATCCCATGTGCATACCCTTTTTAGATTCTATAACTTTCTTAAAGTTTGAGAAGTAAAAAAAGGAGGTCCCAAAATTTGCACCCAACTTTCAAAATAAGCTCCGAAACACAATGAGCTAGCGAGCTCGTAATAAAAAGTTTTCTCAAAGAAGGATCAAACCTACGACTTTGTACCTCTTTGAGGGACTTTACAGATAACTCTAATGTGGGTTGATTTCCAATTTGGGGCTCAAATTTCAACATTGGTCTCAATCTAAATCCCCAAACATTGTGGCTGATCCTAAATGCATAGCTTCACCTTTGAAGGTGGCTATAGCAGGCCTCATAAAATTAGGCGTTCGCATAAATTAAATATATTAGCTTAATTTATGCGCGTTGTGCATCCGAGGCGCATAAAATAAGCATTCTTCAAGAAATGACCGGAAAATGCTAGGAATTGGACAACTGGAGTGTGTTTCGTATGGCGTTGTGTGTGGCATGTTTTATTGTGTTGACACGCTCCCATCTATATGGTGGGACAGAAGGTTGTGATCAACGTAGACGACCAACCCTAAACCCTAAACTACATGTCGAACTACACAACCTCAGGGCATTTTTGATGTTTTTTCTTAATTTATGCGCACCGCTCAAATTATTTTATGCGTTTTAGGCGTCTATCTATAGAAAGCCTAATTTAATGAGGCATGGGCTATAGGTAAATCACACATTCCATGGCCTACGCAATATAGACTACACAAGCCCTTAACAAACATTATAGTCTACACTTATGATATTGAAATGATATTTAACATAAACTACTACAAAGACGATGAAAGAAATACAAGATCACATGTAACACCAGTGGTGGGATATATACATGGTATGTATTTGAATCTACGTAGTTTATAAGAGTTCAAAGTTTCAAATGTTTATTTGTAAATGTGTTTTCAGATTATAAGAATGTATGGTCAATCTCAAGTTGGATGCTTTATGACATTTTTAGAGTGTTTTCAACTTCATATGAAATAAGTATATTTAACAATCTTCAATGGCCCATTGAGAAAACGTGTCAAGTCATTTGGGGCACCCTGCAGGATTATGGGAGGATTGAGTGGAAACAGACTCTCAGGGACTTGGAAAAAGCTCCAGATGTGGCCTACTAGGACGTCCTTAACGAATTTGACTCGATTTGGGGGGTCAAAAACCTTATTGTGACCCGGAGTAACTTAGTTGTCACGTGGATGGATAGACTACAAATGAGCATTATTTCTTGATTTCCGCTTGGGTTGCGATGGTCCACCTGGGTTGGTTGTATTTTGGGTTCTCTCTTGCAATTGAATTTTCAATTTGTGCCCAAAAAAAAACACACATGAAATAAGTATATTCAAATCAAAGGCTTAGAAATATGGCGTCCGCTAATTGTCAACCTCCCATTATTTACCAATATGTAAGTATCTTTTCAAAGTGAATGATTTCTTACGGTATGACATTTAGGATAGCACATTAGAGTACTTTAAACGGTAGTATTACATTCTTGGTATGCAAGAGGAAGATGTTATTGAGCACACTAATGGCAAGTGTCATGTACTTACATTTTAGTGTGCAAGAGAAATATATAAATAAATAAAGAACATCACATGTGCTTCTTGACACTTGCATTAATAAAAACCCTTTCTTCACCAAGGAATACTCATATGCAAGAGGAAGATGTTATTTATTGAGCATACCAATGGCAAGTATCATGTGTTTGCACATATGATCAACTTGTTGGTCCTTATGTAGTATGGGCATAGATCTCATAACTTTATTGAGTATACTACTGCGAAGATACTAGTAAGCACACTAATGTCAAGTGTCTTGTGGTTACATTAATGGCCAAGATGTTGATCATTTGTATAACCTACACATAGGCCTCATAATAGGGCAAGTAAGAAAGAAAGAAAAAGAAAATTGAACATCAATATTTCCATCGACATGAATTTGAGCCCGTCGGCCCTACTTTGTTCAAGAGAAATATTCATGAAAACATGAAATTGTATGCGTGTTGTTGTTTGGGCAATTTTGAACATTGTGTTTGAAGGTTGGAATAATGTAGAGTTTCCACATCTGAATTCTATGCAACAATTCATGGGTAGAAAATGGGTGAATGTTCAAAACACCTCACCAAGGGGGAGGGCTAACCAAGGGGAGGGGATAGTGAAAATGTCATTTATTCTTGTAGAGCCCCATAACATTAATCAATTCCTTGGATGCATTCCAT
The DNA here is from genome assembly GCA_964035585.1 of Polytrichum formosum. Taxonomy (NCBI): domain Eukaryota; kingdom Viridiplantae; phylum Streptophyta; class Polytrichopsida; order Polytrichales; family Polytrichaceae; genus Polytrichum; species Polytrichum formosum. Next base: position 20,987,981 of record OZ037936.1, read on the forward strand.
GGGACCATGTATCGAGCAAACAAAATTATCCCTTGATTCTAGGAATCCCCATTTATGGGGACCACTCAAACTGTGTAATCGTAGAGTTTTCGACAAGCAACTATAATTTATTAGAGCTTTCTAATCACAACCTCTTTCTTTGGAAACAGACCATCATCAATTAGTTGCTTAGTGATAATATGTTGGCAATTACTACTTTAAGTCAACTTAACCTCTAATTAATCGCATGAACTTGAATTAGGATGAATTAATGATCAACCTATAAGGTGCATGTTTTGACCTCCTCGGTGGGTGTTAGAGCATCCGCAACGCACCTGCCAGCGGCTCCCGTCAACCACGCTTGGCGGGCGTGGTAATTTCAGCGTGCCTCAATGGGCTTGGGAAGACTCCCGTTAGTCTTCCATGTCTCGCCAAATACCTCCCGGTCTCAGCAAGTTTTGTCCCTTTGCCGTGAGCTTTGTGCCTCATGCTAGACGAAGTCAACGCCAGGATGGCAATCGTATCTGCATTTTTGTTGAATTCGCAGCTCCAGCTGCAATATAGAATTTTTTTGGGGGGTTCTTCTTGATTTCACACCTATAGGTGCAGTCGAAAACTATATTGCAACTCCATGTTGGTTTTGCAGCTACAACAACGTTTTCATTTTTTTTAGCCTTGTTTGGTTGATGTCACAGCTATAGCCGCAGATTTAAAAAATTCCATGTCATGGTTTCATGTCTTCTTGATCATGATTTTTTTGGGTGTTTGTTTGTGTCTTGATGTTGGTCTCATTTTTTGCTCTCCGTTTTGTGTCTTCATGCTAGCCTGATTTTTTGCTTTTCATTTCATGTCTTTATGTTGGCCTTTTTTTCCATCTTCGTTGCTTGTCATGATGCTGGTTTTCTTTTCCATCTTCACTAAAATCATAGTCATATTAGTGCGTTGTGATTAATGTGACTAATGCCCTAACAAGGCATTAGTCACATTAGTCACAACGTACTAAATCATCCATAACTCTCACATATTCATTCTAAAATTCATTTCGATTTTTTTTTTGGCTTTTACTTCGATTTGTGTATGACTTTTACTTTAATTTGTTTGACTTTTGTGTTGCTCTTCATGCTTCTACAAGCCTAGGCCACCGTGGCCGCCCCATGGTGCCGCCGTGGCCTTGGGAATGGGTACCGGGATTGCATGGCAGGTGCCGCGTTGAGGCGCCTGCCCGGCACCTCCCCACGCCACTGGCCCACACTGCCCCGGGGGCCCATCAAATGACCTTTGATAGGCGTATCTAACGGGCACCCATTGGCGATGCTCTTATGAAACCAAATCATAGAGAACAAGTGTCTCTCCCTTTGTCACGTCAACCATCCGTTTTCCAACTACAAGATCTAGGCTTCCAAAGCAAAACCCAAATTCGGAATCCAAATGTCAAAAGACTTCTGACACGTGAATCCCATTTTTTTTCACAGCTGTCACTCATTTATTGTTCCGCAGTATGGTAGTTACTTTCTTGTATCGGCCAATAAAGAGACCTTCTAAGTTTATGTGCTCATTGTAGCTACAATAGATGTAGAGTGGCAATACCCTTATTATGATTGCAGGTCGGAGTGGGCAAACCAACACTACCGAAGAGAGCTCACTATTCCGACAAAAAATAATTATTTATCCCTCAAACTTTGCCACTTGCCATGCTCACATTCGCCACGACCTCTTGTATCCACGTGGAAACTTTATTCTGGCACATGTAAAGATGAAATAGGGAGCCCGCTACGGTATATTGTTCTCCCATTTCATTAAGACATGTTTGGTCACCTAAGAAAGTGTCATATTATCTGAACATTGTAGTCTTGGTAACATGACATTTTGGTCCCAAATGTTATCCTAGCGAAGTTTTTCAAGAAAATGGTCTATTTGAATGTAAAATGTCACTATGTATCCCTAATGAAGATACTTAAGTATGATAGCAACATTTGTAGTGAAGTAATCTACTCACAATGTTCCCCAAGGTTCCCCATCATGTTCCAAAGTACTAATCACAAGTGAAGTTTAAATACATGTGGATCCCACCACATATGCACATCAATTCCCTCTATAATGTGACAAATTGGACCTAACTGGTCCGAGACGACACTAAACTACTGGATGATTGTGGAGAGGTGCCCAAAACTGAATGGAGAGGTTAGTGGTTTGATTTCCGACCACAAAATCTTCTCTTGGAAAAACTACTTGACGAAAAAACTAGCCAAGTGACCACACGTCTCTTGAGTTCCAATAAAAAGGAAAACAAATCAGGCCTAAAAAATGCCACATTATGAGTGTTGTAGTTGTAGTATGGAGGTAAATCAACACCAAAAAGTTTGGTTGACGGGAAATGCGTTGTATAGTCGAGGTCTTGTATAATCAAGTGTCGTAATATGGAAGGTAGATTGTAAAAGGACTATGGATCCTACAGTACAAGCATTTGAGCTTGTATTTACATAAACTAACTATTTCCAAAGTTATCGACACCAAAAGAAAACATGGTACAAATTGTCTTATTCATGTGGATGCATAACATTACTCAACACTTAGTGCTCGTTTAGTGGGCCCTCAAAATATAACAGTTGGATGCTCAAAAAGTTGTGCAAGGGGACTCTAATTTTAATTGAGCTCCCAACATCCAATTATTTTTATTCCAAGGGCCCACTTTGTTGAGTAATGTTATGTGGGGTTGTATGAAAAGCTTATAGATTGTAATGTGCTACACGACAATTTTGAGTTGCCTTTCATCTTCGAGTGGCCTTTACCTTAAGGTAATATTACTTCCATCCAAAAGGGGAGCCGCTAATATGGTTGGTATATTGTCAAGTGTTCAACCTGTAAACTTTGAAATATCATGCTTGTGGCAACCAAAGTGCATGTGATATTAAGGAGTGACATCAAGGAGTTATGTAGTGTTAACATGGATGTGTGACAAAAGATAATTAGTGTAGCATGTGATATTATGGAATAACAATAAGTTAACATTGCAATAATGATCATAATTACAATGATGGCGTTGTGATGTGTGCGAGGGTGTGGTTTGGGTTCTTGGGGGTTTATTTTAATGTCCAAACACATGATATACGGGACGGAAACGTGATAACAAGCAGTGAGATTTAAACTGAGAACATCCGTTCCCTAGAGTTTCGGGACATAAGAGAAGGGGTGACATTGAGGAGGTTGATATTATGGGGTTTAGAGTGTACTTAATCTGCTAGTTTGTTATTCCTTTGGCCCATTGATTGGTGTGTTGTTTGCTACAAGTTTAGCGTCTACTTATTTGTGATATAATTACTGTGGTAAGTATATTATGGGGTGTTTTTAATGGCATTAATGGTACACCATTTGCAAAGGGCCCAAAGTGCATACCTAGAGGTCTCAAAGTGTCAGGTCCGCTAATTGCCAATATGAAATTATTCATCAACATAAGTAACTCTTTCAAGTGAAAAAACTATTTACATGGTGACATTTAGCATAGCACACTGGGATGCTTGAAATGATAGTTTTGCATTTTAGTATGCAAGGGGAAGATACTATATAGCAAACTAATGGCAAGTGTTGGTTGTGGACACTTTATTCAACTTGAAGACCATTGTGTAACATAGACATACAACTGATAACATTGTTGAATATACTCATGTCAAGATGTTAGTAAGCACAATTGAAAGCCAAGTGTCATGAGGTGACACCAATGATGACATTGTTGATCATTGATATAACCTAGCATACGCCTCAAAATAGGATAAGTGACAGTAAAGACCATAAATGGTGTAGTTCCTTGCATTAGTTACGGGTTCAATGTTCATTGTATGGAGAGTTACTTGTAGGTATGTTCATAGTTGCCATTGTGAATTACCCGCATTAACATTTACTATGGTGAATCCTGTTTGATTTTTTGATTTTTTTTGAGACAGAAGACCGACAGGCCAGCGCCAAAGCACATGAGGCAGTTGACCACCTGGCAAGTTTTCCGTCAAGTAGAGAGGAGATTTCACAACCAGGATTCGAACCGCCAACCTCTTCCTTGAGATTTGGGTATGTCTCCACCATCATCCGGTAGTTTAGGGTCGTCTTGGACCGACTCCCGTTTGATTTGCGATAAAAGTGTTTACATGCTATGATTATTGCAGGCAGGTTGGTGCAGTGTGTGAACTAGGAGGGTGTTTGTCATTGTTTTAGGGCCCTCAGCCTTAATAATATGCAACGTATAACAACTCATCTCAATTGATGTGCTTAATCTCTACACATAAACGTTGTGCCTTTTCATATACTTGTCATTTTATTGCACCGCATAGGTCTTTTACATTCTTAAAATTTTCAATTGTGTCGTAGATTGCACATTGTCGGTTCATTCTTTCTAACTTTTGGTGTTATCATGTAACTCATAATCATGTTGCATAGCCACATTCCATAACCACGTTCAACACCTAGTACCATTTATCATAACACTATTGGCACCAAATATTGGGTTCCCTACTTCATAAATGTATTCTCGAGAACCCTTGGGTGAAGAACATCCTCCATGTACGTTATGGCTACCTTCTTTGGAATGTGCATTATGGACACACCCTTCTTGTGCACCTTTGCAACCTTCACAAATTGGAATCCTTCATGTGCAAGTGACACTAGAAGATTCACCCTTCCATTTTACATCTAGAGGAGCTTCTTTAGGAGCATATAGAGCAAATCCTCTCTACAATTATACTTTTGTTCGTTGTTAGATGCAAATTCCAACATGGAGTTCCATAAGCTAATAGATCTTGCAATCACAATCCATAGCACTTCATGATATAAGAATACACCCACCCTATGTAACTAGAAATAAATGTGTGAGAAGTTGGGAATGCATATGTAACAACATAAGGCATTTCCACTTCCCCCCCCCCCCCAAAAAAAAACTCATGAGTGAACTTACATGTTGATATCAAATGTATGAAGTGAATGAAAATGTAACCACTTATTCATCCTTGAACGGAAGCTCAACATTTCTCTTTACCTTCTTCACTTTCTTCAAATTCATGTTCTCCTTTCTCCCTCAAGAATAAATCAGAATGCACATCCAGCCTTCATTGATTATCCCAATAAGTGTGTGTTACTACTTGGAGTTTTGTAGTGCTATAACTATTTAATGAGAAATGTAATAGTTTACCAAGCACAATCATTAATGTTCTATAATCTCTGAACAACCTACTGAACTTTCGTTAGTAAAAATTGATCTCTTGAGTAAGACGTTGTTGCACCGCGTAACTCCGAATAGTAACACGCACTGATTGGAATAACTAGTGTACAACATTTATGGTATTTAGTGTCACGTACACTATTTGCAAAGGGCCTGAACTAGATGCTTAGAGGTCTCAAAGTGTCACACCCGCTCATTGCCAATGTGATTCCATTAGTAAACACAAGTAACTTCTTTGATTGGTAAAATATCTACATTATGACATTTAGAGTAGCACGTTGGGATACTTTAGATGATAGTTTTGTGTTTTAGTGTGCAAGGTGAAAGATATTCTTGAGCATACTTATGACAAGTGTCATTTGTGTACACTTTAGTCAACTTGTAGATCATTGTGCAACAGAGGCATGCACCTCATAACACTATTGAACATACTTAGCCATGACATTAGTAAGCGCACTCAAACGCCAAGTGTCATGAGGTGACACTTATGATGAAGTTGTTCATCAACAGTGTAACCTAGTATACGCCTCAAAATAAGGTAAGTGACACTATTACACATGTAACACTAGATGCCATAAACGGTGTAGTATTCATTACATTATTTTTTAGGCCCCAACTTCGATCGGAACGGTTGGCGGTGGTAAAAGGAGATTGGGTCTATGAAGGTTGACCGTTGAAGCAAGCCCATGGATTCCCATTTAATGACGAATCTGCCTCCTTCATCCAATGAATAGGGAATCGGCTGCTAGTAACAGATGAACTGGTTGAGCTTGAGAAATAACCGGTTAAAGTTCAGGAATGCTACCTATCATTTAAAAGGAATCTACTCCATTTAATAAAGAAATAACTGAAAGATCGTAACATGTGATTGGTGGGACTTGGAAACACTAGGATAATCGACTAATTATGTCCCAAAACCATTCCAGAGATTGCCTTCCACTACCCATACGAGCCTTTAGATATGTCAGATCACAATTGACGGCTGAGATCTTCCTAGCCCCCGATCACACGGGAGGCGTTCATAAGGCGTTCAGTGATGCGGCTCCACTACCATCTTCGTAAATATGGTGGACAATAATTGCCTTACCCCCCTCCCTTCGATCGAGCGGCTGGGGCGAACCAACCCGTACATTGGTTCCTTGGAGGCAAGGGTTTAGGGCTAGGGTGAAACAACCCGTACACTGGTTCCTTGGAGGCAAGGGCTTAGGACTAGGGTGAAACAACCCATACACTGGTTCCTTGGAGGCAAGGGTTTAGGGCTAGGGTGAAACAACCCATACACTGGTTCCTTGGAGGCAAGGGTTTAGACATCCAACAAGGAACGAGTGTATGGGTTGGTTCACCTAAATCCCCTTCGATCGAGCATGACAAAATTGAGACACTGATGAAAAGTCCACCAAATGAATGTTTTCTTGTTGTGAACCTGAATCGATGCTCATAAGATCAAGCATCCTGGTGGCTCACTTCTTTGGGGGAGTGGGGATGGCACGTTATCTTTGTACTATATATAGTGTAAAAGCGTAAGAAATATCTAAAAAGTATAAAGTACTATTTTCCTGCCTTCCCACATTAATGCATCAATAAAATATAGTTGTTGTCCAGTGTTAATTACTAAGATGTAGTACCAGGCATGATACTTCCCCAAGTGTATGATCCATTCATGATTTCACCCTTCCTAACCAGATCACCAAATCAATTCCCATGTAAATAGTGCTCTTTTTATATTTTGGAGAGATCTCCAGTCGCATTCCAACTTGGAAAAGGGTCAACGATTGGTCCGAGACGACCCTAAACTACTGGATGATGGTGGAGAGATACCCAAATCTTAAGGAAGAGGTTGGCGGTTCGAGTCCCGGCTGTGAAATCTCCTCTCTACTTGACAGAAACTTGCCAGGTGGTTAACTACCTCTTGTGCTTTGGCACTGGCCTGTCGGCCTTCTGTCTCAAAAAAAAGTCAACGATTTTATATAAGAAGAGAGAGGGATTTTTTCTTCTTACTACTTCTTTTTTCCTTTTTATTATTGGGGGGGGGGATGTTCAGCCCTTCCCTGCCGACTGGGGCGAAACAACCTGTATGTTGGTTCCTTGGAGGCAAGGGTTTAGGCATCCAACAAGGAACGAGTGTATGGGTTGGTTCGCCCAAATCCTTCCCTGCCAAGGTGGTCACGCCATAGAGTGGAGGAAGGATGTTATTGGTTTGCCCACGGTGGCGTCTAGATTGTCCCCTCAATATGGAGAGAGGGAATTAAAGTATATGAGTGCACCTCTCATCCATCCATCGTACAAATTTGAACCCTCTCTAAGTTTGTTGTCGATTCATCTCAAAATATGCTCAAGTTAACCAATTTGGGTTCCTTAAAGTTAATCCGTCCTGGGCTAGATCACATCTTCATTTGGCTGGGTCCCACCCCTCCCACGCCTCCTTCACTACCCGGTCTTCCTACCCGCACTTGCGTGGGAACTCTTCCCCGTTGGGAACCAATGTGACAATACCCGGTCAAAATTACAAATATTCAAGTTGACACCACTTTCATTCTTCCCAAGTTAATTGACGAGAGTTCCTTCACATGCCAAAGGAGCTCAATGGCTTAAGTGACCGGGTATTGTCACATTGGTTCCCAATGAGGAAGAGTTCCCACGCAGGTGCAGGCAGGAAGACCGGGCAGTGAAGGAGGCGTGGGAGGGGCAAGGCCCAGCCAAACAAAGATGTGATCTAGCATGGGGCAGTTAAGGTAGAGGTACCATAAACCGTGAACTACCCTCTACCCATGCAGTAGACTTCCATCAGAATAGTGAAGTGCCACGTTTGAAACCGATCATTGCGAGCCTAGCAGCTTGATATGCATGTAGAGTCAATTTAGCCAAATTTAGTCATGTTTGACTACCATCAATCACAATTTAATGCACTCATGAGTTAACTAGTTTAGATGATGTTCTATGTGGAAATGAGCATTACCGTGTTCGGTGTAAGGAGAATCTAGTGAACAAGTAGGGGGCTTGACAAACTTTCCACTTTGAAAAATTGTAGATTTTTTTCTTTACAGGGAATAAAAAATACGAAACAACTTGCATTCTTCATGAATCCTTCTCTTCTATCTTGGAAAATTATCTCATGATTGTAAGACCATATCTTCAATGCGAATCCCCTTCTTTTTCAGGGGTTATGGTATCTCTACCTCAATTCCGGTGTCCACAAATCAAGTTTTAAAAAGAACCTGCCCACTACTTCATACTATAGTGTTGGGGCTTTTAAAAAAAATGGTTGATTGAAAGATAGGGACGCTCGAATAGGCTAATTCCTTTCCTTCTTTCTCTCCCTCTCCCTCTAGCTGCTAGCTCTGTCTCGTTCCATGAGCACGGCAAGCTTGCTTTTGATGGCAACGCTTGTGCACCTGTCGCCACACAGGCCACTCAGCACATAATATCTCCCCCTCCCACCCAATCACAACCCAACCCCACTGAGTGTCAGCCACTACCATATTGGCAACCCCAGATATTATTTGGCAACCGCCGTGGTGGCGACACCCCATTGGCCCATACCCACGACCACAACACGCGAGCGGTTGACAAAAACCTGCCACATCCGTCAAAGACAATCGCCTCGACTTGAAGCTACCGTAATCGATGTGCCTCCATCCAACATACCAATAATTTGGACACCTATATACGAGTGGGGGTGTTAGTAGGTGTGGATCGAAGGGCCGGTTTAGACTAGGTATGATGAAGAAGTGCACTGGTCGGTCGAGAATTTCAGCCCGAGATAAGGTTATTGGAGGTGAACGGTTGGCAGGACAAACGAGATGGGAAAAAACAAAATTTAAAGAATGCCTAAAGTTAGGGTTCTCCGTATGCCAAGTTTCTTGTCCAAGGGTTTGAGGTTGCCCAAGAAACTCGACTTCCAAAGAACTCCCCTAGCAAAAAGTTGTTGTTGTTTTCGCAACCATGTCATTTTTTTCATCCATGCTTGAAGTTCTCCATTGGAGAAGTCTTGGTTGTAGTGTTAACCCTGGCTGGTGAAGAACCCATTTCGTAGCCAACCATATTACTCCATTCCCCTAAAATTCTTGATCAGTGCACTTCTTCACCATAGTCTAAACCGGCCTTGAGAACTACACTAAATATGATATTTAGTGTCATATGGTAACTTTTTGGATGACACTTCTTATGAATAAGTGAACAAATATTGTCATGGATGATGGGTGAGTTCATCCGTTGGCCAAAACCCCACCTTCTCTTGTCATCAACTTGTGATGAAAAAGTGTCATGGATGATTGAAATTTGGATCAAAAATCACTTGGTAAGTGACAGTAATTGCAACACTATAAATCTATAATCCCCTAACAAATTTACAAGGAATGACAAATAATGTTGGGTTAACATTTAGTGTTGGTGACACTACACTGCAGTTTGCAAGTAGTATTGAGCAAGAAAAGTATAAATAGCGACACTAAACACCATATTTAGTGTAGCTCTAAAAAAACAAATGTGTTCAAAAGAGTAGGGACTATGTGCTCAAAATATGCTAAGCATTCTAGGCTCATGGGCCCATATTCACGAACACACGCAATGACAAACCATCATCAACACCTACCACATCCATCGACAATCACCTCGACTTGACGCTAACATAGTAGATGTGCCTAAATCATCCAAGATACCAATAATTTGGACACCTACATTTTAGTGGTTTGTTGTTAGGTGTAGATCTAAGAACTTGCACCAAAAAAAACATGTGTTCAAAAGAATATGGACCATGTGTTCAAAACCATATACTTAACCATTCTAGGTTCACTCGCCATATTCACAACCACACACGGTGACAAAACACCACATCACCCGCCACATCCATCAACAATCACCTCAACTTGATGCTAAGGTAAACGTGCCTAAGTCCAACATAACAATAATTTGGACACCTACATTTGAGTGGTATGTGCTTAGGTGTGGATCTAAGATCTGGTACCAAAAAAAACATGTGTTTAGATTGAGTGTGGACTATGTGTCCAAAATATGCTAACCATTCTAGGTTGAGGCACCTGTATCATTGGTTGGTGAGCACGAGAATCTTCACTTTGAGAATGAATAAGATACACATATGAGCTTCAAAAATTATGAGGGAAATGACTGCATGCATGATTTGGATTCACTAATCGTGCACTAATCTTGCACTAATTGCATGTTTCATATCCTACGAGCAGTGGGTGTAGAGAGCAACATATCCCTCCAAGGCACGTCTACCTAGTGGCACGATACGGACTCACACTAAAAATATTTATTTTATTAACATCATTTCAAAGCCCACCAAAGTCGGTCTGAGTGATATAAGGTAGACGTGCATAATTTGGTTACTCGTCTTCATCCCATGCAACTATATTTGAGTGGCATGTGATTAGGTGCAATGTCCGGGAAGATTTTTGGGCACAATCAATTGAGATCCTAGTGTTTCCAAGACCAACTGCTTACATGTTGACATCTTTTGGTTTTCCTTTATGAAACCGAGGAATATTTTGTATGTTCCCCTTCAATGTTCAGTAATTTTCCTGAAGTCTTGTATTTGAACTACACTAAACATGATATTTAGTGTCACCAATTCTAATTGTCTTGCTCATTACTAATTGTAAACCGCGGTATAGTGTCACCAACGCTAAATGGTAACCCAGCATTATTTGTCATCCCTTGTAATTTTTTGGGGGAATTATAGATTTACAGTGTTTCAATTACTGTCACTTACCAAGTGTTTTTTCATCCAAATTTCAATCATCCATGACACTATTTCATCACAAGTTGATGACAAGAGAAGGTGGGGTTTTGGCCAATGGATGAACTCATCCATCATCCATGACAATATTTGTTCACTTGTTCATAAGAAGTGTCATCCGAAAAGTTACCATATGACACTAAATATCATATTTAGTGTAGTTGTTTTTCCTCAAAACTCAACCGGTTGATTTGCAACTAGCGGTCAGTTCTCCTCATTCATTGATTAGGTGTGCTTAAAGAACGGATACCAAAAAGATATGTTACTAAAAAGAGGCGGGATTGCAAGCTCAATAGTCAATATAATTGGGTGGGACCTATATAACCATTGAATGAGCACGAGAAACTTCACTTTGACAATGAGTGACATATTTGTACAAAGTCTGAAAATCATAAGGAAAGCGGCTTCAATCTCAATTTGGATTCGCTAACCATCCCATACTAAGGGCCGGTTTACACCATGGACCATGAAGTCGGACCATGGAAGATGGCCTTTTTCCATGGTCCAACTTCCATGGTCCGATTTCTTAAAAAATCAATTTACACAGCCTTTGGGCTCTCACTAGGTGTAAACCACATGTGGACCAAGAGGAATGACCATGCACCCAAAAGTCAATGTGCTGATTTTTTTTATATATGCCCAAAAAAAGAAGATTTGAAAATATTTAAAAAAAAACTCAATTTTGACCATTCTATTGTCTTATATTGTCTTCATCTTCTCTTCCCCAAAAAAATATCATTAAAAAAATTCTTATAACATCATTTCTCTACCATGGACCCCTGTCTTTTTCTACGAGAGCACCTCTTTTGCCCCTCCCATGACAAAACCCATTGGGCCATGTCAGTGGATAATGTAGGCCTTAAAATATGTCTTTCGGGGACCTCGAACTCCATGGTCACTCTAACATTCGTTTCCTTGGTGTAAGCCGAAGTGATCCTGGGACGAGTTCAACAGCCAATCGCATGCTTTACATGGCCTTGGGACGTCTTCATGGTGTAAACAACCCCTAATTGCTTGTTTTCCTATTCTAGGAGAAGTGGGCTAGTCGGGAAAAAGGTAACCATTTAAGACCCATCTCTCGACCTTAGCCGAATGTATGATAAAGTCACGTCGTATGATATTACCTTATTAGCATACGGAAACGAAGTTGTGCCGCTTTCAAGGTGCCTTGGGTACGGTCGACGGAGGGGGTGACAAAATGAGTGGATGGAAGATATGAGGGTGGATCCTGTGGCAGCTTTATTGACTGGTACCCACCTCACTGGTCACATGGGAGCCAATTGCTAACACTACGTAAGAAGGAGAAGGAGAAGAATAATAATAAGGTATAAGGTAAGGTAAGGTAAAGGATAAGGTAAGGTAAGGTAACCCCTTCAAAATGAAACTCATATGAGGGCTTCAATTTTGAATACTGGAGGAAGCTCTTTGAGCACTCTCCACTAGGCCATCTTTACCTTAGGAGAAGGCTAAATCCCCTGTAGTAACGCACAGCTGGCTCGCGCGTGGCCACCGTGGCACGCAGGCCCCGCAACGGTGCCTGTCCCATTTTACCCCCCACGGTAACAAATACGGTCGTAACTCGATGGCGCCTGGGGCATTGCGCATTGTCCCACACCCGAGTCGCTGGAACACTAATGTGTGTGGGCATGGCTGGCCATGGTTGGGCATGGCCGCTTGACTACAAATCCCATATTGAGTGCACTTCACCTTCAAGGTCTAAAATCCAATATATATGTGCACTTCCAATTAGTAAATAAGCAATTGATTGGGATTTTCATTCTGGAAGTGAAACCATCAATGAAGCACGTAATTAACTTGGAGGTCAAAGACATTACAAAATCCTCATTAACATTGAGGTTATAATTTTTGTGACTTACCATTTGAAATTGTCTTTGTCATTCTAAAAGGACACCTAGATTAGTGTGTTGATTTAATATGTATATTTTATGATATTTTAGGTAATGCCATCTACTTTCACAAGTATTCATATGCATTCAAACTAATTAAGTGTGATTGAATGTAATTAAGCCTAATTAATCTTGATTAATCCTAATTAAGCCCAAATAAATCAAAAAGCATGCTTACCAAATTAAGTGAGCCTAATTAATTATAGAATGTGCTTACTAGAATTAATTCCAATGATTAATTAATTCCAGTAAGTACATTTTACAATTAATTGCGTATGAATACTTGTCAAAGTAGATGTCATTACCTAAAATATCATAAAATATACATATTAAATCAACACACTAATCTAAGTGTCATTTTAGAATGACAAAGACACTTTCAAATGGTAAGTCACAACAATTATAACCTCAATGTTAATGAGAATTTTGTAATGTTTTTGACCTCCAAGTTAATTACGTGCTTTATTGATGGTTTCACTTTCAGAATGAAATCCCAATCAATTGCTTATTTACTATTTGGAAGTGCACATATATATTGGATTTTAGACCTTAAAGGTGAAGTGCACTCAATATGGGATTTGTAGTCAAGCGGCCATGCCTAGCCATGCCCACGCACATTAGTTTTCCGGCGTTGCAGTGTTCCGGCGACTCGGGTTCAGGACACTGCGCAGTGTCCCGGGTGCCAATGAGTTACAACCGTATTTGTTACCTTGGGGGGGGGGGGTAAAATGGGCCAGGCACCGCCACGTGGCCCGCGTGCCACGGTGGCCACGCGCGAGCCAACTGTGCGTTACTATAGGGGATTTAGCCTTCTCCTAAGGTAAAGGTGTCCTAGTGGAGGGCACTCAAAGAGCTTCCTCCAGTGTTCAAGATTGAAGCCCTCATATGAGTTTTATTTTGAAGGGCTCTCAAATTTCAACCCTTCAGTTGAAGGGTTGGTTCAAATCCAAGACGTCAATCCAAGAGTATAGAAATGAAATACAAAACTCGTATTAAACTTATGCATGAATTATATGATACATGTTTCAAGTAGAATGTGAAGAATTAAGAATCAACCATCTAACTCTACTTCTTGTAGTGACAATGCCCTTCGCTTGTTGGTTCTTGTGGCAGGCAGATTATATTGAGGACTTCAAGTGACATCTTCATTTTCAAATTGGGGTTGCGTTTTGAAGGGTTGTTTTGAGAGAGGTATATTTTGAAAGGCCAAATCGCGTTTGAAGGGCATTGAAGGCTTCAATCTTGAACACCGGCTTCCTCCGGTCGACTTATTAGGCGGTGTCCTATTATTGGTTACGCAGGCGGCTGAGGTGGCAACACCGGCCGGGCCAACCCAATCCGGCTGGGGCGAACCAACCCATATATCCGTACCTTACTGGGGAGGGCGAACGGCTGGGGATTCGTGGCACTCACTCAAAATCAACCATCCTACATATCGTGGATGAAGTGGCTCCAATACAAAAAGACCCCCTATGAGGTTGAGGGCCGATTCATTCGAATGTGACATCACTAGACATCCGGTAAGGTACCAATGTATGGGTCAGTTCGCCCTAGCCAACCCAATCCCTCCTCGCCAGGGTACTTGGAAGATGTCTACCCCCTCCCCGCCTTTGACCGGATTGGAAATTGGAAGAGGAGGGAGAGAGAGATGATATTCATCCAACGTAAGATCCTTGGAATTTGAAGCAGTGTGCATCACGGAGGTTACTTATTGTAGTTGATTTGAGACCATAATGAGTTTTAAAGACCCGAGTTAGGGTCGCTTTATGCGAGGAGTGAAGGTCAATTTGGGAGCTATGACGTGCGTAAGTCCTTGTACGTTATTGGTCTAATCCACAAAATCAATCTCAAGGTCTTTACATGATGGGGTCAAGGTCATTCCCTGAAATTCGTTATACTAATGAGGTGAAATTGTATATTTAATGCACTAACAAACAAATCACTACATAGCCCGATGGAAAGAATTGGATTGGACTGAAATGGAAACCCAATTTGCTTCCTTGGGCCATGTTAGAGCTTCCGCCCTTCTTGCCCTGAGTCTAATTTTTCATGTGAATTAGGGCCGCTTTCCATGAGGAGTCGAGGCCTTCATAATATGAAGCCAATTCACACGAAATATTGGCTTGGGCCAAGAAGGGAGGAAGCTCTATCACGGCCCCAAAGAAAACAAATTGGCTTTCCATTTTGGTTTGACCCAATTCTCTTTCCTCGGAGTGCGTCATATTTTGTCTTTAATGCATTGAAATATAAGTCCACCTCACTATTAAAAAATTAATTTTAGGGAATGGCCTCGACTCCATCATGTGGATTAGACCAATTATGTACAAGGAGTTACGGATGTCAGAGCCCCCAAATCGGCCGTGACACCTCATGTAAAGTGGCCCTTAGTCTACTCGAACTCATTTGAGATAAATCAACAAATAACCTATAAAGGGGGGGGGGTCAAGTGTTGATGTTGGGTGGATGAGAGGTATGCTTGTATACAAGAATTCCCTCTCTCCGGACCGGAGCAAGAGCCCAATTTTTTTGTGGGGTAAATTGCCTCTCCTCAAGTCCGACCAATGTTGCAAGGCCACTTCGTTGGTGTCACTAGAAATTTGGGCGAACCAACCCATACACTCGTTCCTTGTTGGACGCCTAAACCCTTGCCTCCAAGGAACCAGTGTACGGGTTGTTTCACCCCATCCTGCCATTGGGCATGTGGATAAAGTGGAAAGCACTGTCTCCTCGTTATTCGGTGAGTCACCCTAACTCACACCACGAGGGATCTTAATATACTCGGTTGTCGCTCTTCAAACATCAGAAGAAGATGTAGGGTTAGTTTCCATGTAGGCCGCTCGCCCATCATATTCTAATGGTGGCATTTGTATTTACACTAGAATGTGGTGGGCGAGCAACCTACATGGAAACTAACCTTTAGAAATCTCATTGTTCAAGCATTTAAGTGGCGTCTTATTATGCAAGGCTGAGGTGGTGAGGCACGGGCCGACTAAATTGTCACCGGGTATAAAAAAGATTGTTCCCCAATCTTAAACGGATGGAAAATTTGAAGAGTCGAGCGGGTATGGAATGGAGAGCAAGGCCTCCCCAAACGTTGCCTCCCTCAAGTCCAACCAAAAATGCCACGACTTTATCTCCTTGTTTGATGGGTCCTGCCTGTACCATGCGGGATCTCGATACTCGGTCGTTGTTCTTCAAATGTTGGGAGAAGGTTTACAAATCTCAATGTTCAAGGATCGGTGTCATGTTAGTAAAGGGCCACTTCACACACGAGCCAAGAGCCGTGACCATGAAATTGTGAGAGCCCAAAAGAAAGCGTCCAAAGG
The DNA here is from genome assembly GCA_964035585.1 of Polytrichum formosum. NCBI lineage: Eukaryota > Viridiplantae > Streptophyta > Polytrichopsida > Polytrichales > Polytrichaceae > Polytrichum > Polytrichum formosum. The sequence continues at coordinate 21,004,154 of OZ037936.1, forward strand.
TTGTCCCAAGACACTTCCAAAATCATGTAGTGTGGACACGGACCCTCGAGTGTAGTGTGAAGTCATATGTGACCAGGCCCTCAACCAAATGATATTTCAATGAATATTTATTCATGCAGGTCCTCACATATGATAAAATAGAATAAATTAACAGTTGTGAGCGTTCGGAGTGTCATGGTCTCCCGGTTTTATGTTAGGCCTACCTCCAAGAGGTGGTTTTTGAAAATAGTCCAAGTGACCATGAAACATGATCCATTTGATGCCATGTAGGAATCCATGTAGATTTTACATGCATCTTGCATTCACATACTCCATTGGTCCCTCAACCATAGTGTGAAGTGAACTTGGATCAGCTCCGCCTTTTCCACCAATGAGAGTGCTTGAAGTGTAATGGTCACGGGCTCTCAGTCTTGTGTGCGAAGTGGCCCTAAGACACTTTACACTAGAGGTTGAGGGCCCTTGATATACAAATTATCTCATTGGTCGAGAAGGTAGATGGTCCAAGTTCGCTTTTTCCACTAGACCGTGACGGCTTTTGGGACCAAGGCGATTTGGTGGATAGAAACTCTCTAAATGAAGTTTTACATGGTATGAGGAAAAGGATCATGTTTCATGGTCTACATGAATTCACGCCAAGCCTACATGAAAGAGGTGGGTCTAATGCAAAACCAAGGACCTTGCTAATAAAAATAATTTTCAATTACGCCCATAGAAAAGAGAGTAAAAAAACGGTTGGTTTGGGGATTTAAGATGTTGACTGTTGAGACCCATATCTCCCTCTGATTTTGGAAGTTATGTACATAATTTTTTGGAATTTGTTTTGTATTCTTTGAGCCACATCAATCATTGGGATTTGGATTTTGAGGTTCACATGTAACTCCATCTAAAGATTGGGATTTGATGACATTTGTCTAATTTCCTTAGCAAGGGCCCTCAAAACGTTGGAATGTAGCATTTGCAGGAGTTGTAAGTTGCAAGTGGTAGGTGTTTTTGGTAACTTTCTACTTGTGTATTACTCTCAATGCACCCAAACAAAGTATGGATCTTGATAACTTGATGAGATATCAAGGTGAAAAAATCTCCTTACTTTTTTATACGTCAACATATAAACCTTAAACATTATAATTTGGGATACTTGGACAATTATAATTTATTACTCCTCACCTACACATTCTAAACATCTTTATGCTTAAATTTGGGATTTACTTATCAAACATCGCAATACAAATTGTCAAAGTCTTGATATTCACAGAGGGACTTCCAAGGTCATTTTGGGATGACAAAGGGGTGACTTTACATAGCAATCAATGTCTGTCATCCTCCCCCTTGGTAGGTGCTACAAAGCATCACCCTTTTCAATAGACATCACATTTGTGTCCTCGCACTCATTCATTTGGACGCGATGACTAGTCACATACCATTTACAAAAAAAAAATAGTTTTGGTGTTTTCTCCCTTGATTTTTGAACTTAGAAGTAAGATTGGGGCATTTAGATTTACGTTCTCAAAATCTTAAGTCATTTGGTAAGTTGCTCATAACTAGAAGTGAAATCCAAAAGATTTAGAGTGGTTGAAGGGTTGTGTTGTGCTGCATTTGAGTAAGGTTATGACTGCTTACTTTTAAAATTTGGGCCTTGGGGGTTAAGTAGTAAGGGTGGGGTTGACTATGTACAAGCATCTAATGACTATTCATCCAACAAATTTCACCAAAGTTGCCCTAATTGAAAGAAGTTAAATTGGTCAGCCACTAGGTTAGACAATAGTCAATCAACCTCTTTCTTGAAGAGGTAAGATGTTAGGGTTGGTTTAGACCAATGACCAGTGATCATGACCACCGCTTTCTAAAATCTCTTATTGGTTGAGAAATGAGTGGCATTCCCACTTCATTTCACATAAAGCTATCAGAAATAGAAATAATCATGGGTGACCATGTCAGAAGAACAAATAAGAAAACGACATGGAGAAGACAGGGAAACCTACATGTCTAGAGAGGAATAATAGTTTGGTGGTCACCCAAATATTAAATAGGCTATCTTAATGGAAGATAAAATAATTGAGGACAATTACATTTTGGAAATATGCACATATGGCATAGGTTGTTCAACCTAGGCCCATGTTATGTAGAATACGCATGCATTAAACATTAATACATGCATCATGTTATAAGTGAACGTCAATGTTATAAGTGTATATGCATCATGCAATTCTACATAACATGGGCCTATGTTGACCCACCTATGCCATGTGTGCATGTTTCCTACATGTAATCTTCCTCAACAACCCTTGATTTTATCTTTGTTGATTGTGACATGGTGGTGTCAATGTTCTTGTCATGAAGGTCTATGTCAATTTCAAGCAAGTTTTATATAAGTAACAAGTTTGACAAATCAAATTGAAGTTTAAGTGATTTCTATTTATACTTATAAATGCTTACAAATGAATGTGGTGGAGATCAATGGCAATGTTCTTATTCCAACCATATAGATGCAGTCTAAATTTCAATTTATGATCAAGTGTGAAGCAATTCTTATCCATGCCAACCTCTAGTTGACATTGTCCCTCCTATTGTCATCTTCACAACTTTACTTTGCAAGTCACCTTTATATAAAACTTGACATCGTACATTACGATATATATTGGACACGTGTATTTGAGTGGTATATGGGAATGTTTGGAGTTTGGAGAGGACATCAAAAGGACATGTGTTACCATGAGATTCGGCTATGTATGCTCAAAATGTATCAACTATCCTAGATTCAGTTATCAACACAATCGAGTGGGATTATATGCCCCTAATGTGGGCACTTCCAACTTCACAAACACTTATGGCCATTGGATAAGACCATGAAGTGTGCCACTTGGTTAATGGTTGCAAATGACAAATATTTGAAAGTTGAGACACAAAATTTATAAGAGGTCAAAGTGAAGATTTAATTTCATTGCAAATAATTGCATACACCCTCCAACATATGTTAAATATCAAGGACTGCATATTTTGAACATATTACCCAATCTCATTGCAACATGTGTCTTTATGGTGTTTGCTCTTTATTACAAACCATACCATATATCAATTAAGGATCTTCTACATGGCAGGTCATCATTGTCGTCGTCGTGGTACTGGTAACTTGGTTTACTATCTTTAGTTATATGTCCATGGAAAATGCATAATAAATGCTAACCACCCCCACGACCACCCCTTATCCCATCAACCCTATACTCCAGGTGGTTAACCACCCTTGGAGTGGGATGTACATGCTCATGTGGCATGACTTGAGAGTCAAGGTTCAGGGAGAAAGTTGAGGAGACAATCACTTTAACACGATAATCCAAAGCCAAAAAGGACAACAATCACTTTAATTTCCTCTCAAGAACCAATGATAAATTACAAATTATTAAAAAAAAATCAATGCCACCATCAACCACAATGACAAAAATTTACACAAGGCAAATGTGAGTGAATTTTTTGTTTTATTTTATAGTTGTGGTTGATCGGGGTAGCCAACCACAACCATATTTGTAGTGTAAACTATCCTTCAAAATATAGTAGGTCTCCCATTAAGAAGAGTGGCCTCATAAGGCCCACATACCTTAGGCCGACACAATCAACTTGTGTTGCATAACATTACTCAATCCGTAGGTTGGGTTCCCTTTAATAAAAAGAGAAACCTTGCTTCCATGCAAAAATAATGGAAGCTCATATTCTTTGATGTCGTAATGGAGCTAATACTACTGACATGCTTGCCCGGTTCCAAGGCCATGTGGCACGCAAACATGACAACTGGACATTCCTAACACAACAAATTGAACAAATAAATAATAAATAAAATGGTTACAAAATTTTGGGGTAGGCTCAACTATTGGACCACCTTCACACAATGACTAGTATTCAGCCTGAGTATTATTATTTTTGTGAAGATGGGCCGACTTAACGCCTGAATCCTTGAGAGACCCAAAATGACCAATTTTTGATGGTTTTTGTTTTGATTGAGGCCTTTGGCTTTCTTAGATGGAAGTGAAGTTTATGTCATAATCAAGGATTTTCATTTTGCACCCAACGCCCCAAATTTCATTGGATTTGGACTACACCTCATCCCTATGTAAAATTTCAAAGTCATCCAGCGCCCCAACTTCCATCGGATTTGGACTAAACCTCATGATACAGTAGGAAATGTGTCAGATAGGAGAACAACACTCATATAGACTTGGAAAGCTATGAAAATTTGCAAGGATTTAGTTTGTTTTATGTTTTAGATATTTAATGTTGGAGTTGGTAATTGGATTTTTTGGAGTTACTTAAAAAATATTATGTACGATTGGATGTAAAACGGAGTGCTACACATTGCAAGGGCTCTCAAAAAACCATATTTGGTGCAAACATGGAAATTTTCAAGCCTCAAAGGTTCAATAATTTAGTTGGGAATCTTATGCAAAAAGTTTCATCCCAATTGGGTCTCTCCCGTCATCCATTTGATGATGTCAGTAGGGTTAAAGTTTGTTATCAATCATCTACCCTACCCATGACACCTTCACATATGCACTAGTTTCTCATTTACTGCACATTGCCTCGTTATGTTTTTGGATAGCCCATCCAAAGACCGACATCGTATCCGTACGGTTGGATGCTCAAAAACACCTACATATTTAGTCCTAGATTATCTCTCTTAAAAACAATGATTTGAGACCAATTTTGAGGAGAATGCTGCTTAGGGATTGAGGGGTTATGTGGATACATTATGCTTTGAAAATGCCTAAAATTCCCGGCACCAGGGGTGCAACACCATAGAGTGCTGAGTAATGTGAGGTGAGGATATTCGTATTTTGGATCTTTAGTGCATGATTATGATGAAGGCAACTGTCATTGCAGCTTTAAGTTCATCACACCCGGAAAGGCCACCTTTCACTACTTACAAATTGCAGGTAGTGTAATCGATGGTAGTACTTCGTAATTCACTTCTGCTCCAGCTTATCAAATAATCCATCGCTCAGTGGTTCGGAGCTTTATACGGTCTTCTACCTTCCAAAGGCACGAACCTTTCTTTCTTTCTTTTCTGACTTATTTAGTACTTACTGCCAATGAGTCACTGGTATCAATGGCATATAATAAAATGACCTGCTAGTTGCCGCTGAGAACTGGCCGCTAGTTACAGATGAACCGGTTGAAGTTCATCAAGACTTCAGGAAAATTACCCATCGTTTTAGAGGAATCTATGGAATATACCTCAAATTAACAAAGGAAAACCGAAAGATCACAACATGTAACCGGTTGGACTTGGGAAGCATTGAGATATTGACTGATTTTGCCCAATAATCTCCCCGGACATTGTTCCCGCTCTAAATTATTCAAGCAACCATACTTATTGGGACTGTTGACTTCCTCAATAAGCGTTAGTAACGATGCCAAATAGGTGTATGTTTTGTAGCAAACTAGTTTGAACCCACGCCGTCCCGGCCTGTTGCACTAGTGCATATATGTTTACGTTCCAAGTTTTTCTTGAACCGTCTGTTTAGCATGTCATCGTCATCAACAACCATTTATGGAATTTTGGAACAGTGACTACGTCGGTGTCCACTTGCCCTTGCTGTAGGTTGTTGAAATGTATATACGAAAACATTAGTTTGGACTTGTGTTGTCTCAGTCCATCAAATGGATCTGTCCATATGATTTGATGTCTTGGGTCGTCCCCGCACCGTCTACTCAATATACCGTCATCGACAGCCGAATGTTTTGGAACTTTGGAACATCAATGCATGTGACGTCTCAACCCGATCCCTCTGTGCATTTAGATTAATGTCACGGGTTTTTCCCACACCGTTCATTAAACGTTTTTTTGACGGCTTTGTTGTTTTCGAGTTTTGGAACACTAGATTGTGTCAACGCCTATGTGCCCTTGTCATTCTAATGTTCTATGTTGAATAAATAATTTGGGCCCATGTTGTCCCAACCTATTGCACTGTGCATTTAAACGAATGTCCCGGTCATCCCTGCATTGACTGCTCAAAGAACTTTTGTTGGCGACCATCCATTTTGTGACTTTGGAACGGTGATTGCATCAACGCCCATGCCATCCCACCCTTCCAACATGTATAGTAGATACAATGGCCCATGAGTGAGTATGTGATAACTTATATTATCCATGCATCTGCAAATAAGCTCCCAGGTCTCATTATAAGGACATACTTATTACGCCTAGAATTGTTGAGGTATGTGGGTCTTAGGGTTGTTTTACACGTGTGACCAAGGGCCACAATAAAAATTGATTTAGGATTTCTTTGTGGTCATAGTTTGGTGGTCCGAAGACCATGAAGAGAAAACCACATCACATTCGAAAAGCCTTGGTCACGGGACATAGTGTGAAGCGGACTTAGACTGGGACGTAGTGTCTATAATGAAAATCAAAATGTCTAAATACTAAAAAAATTGAATGAAAAATAAAGCTTTGTTGAAATGAATATTGCTAAAAATAGATCCTATGACATGACCACCTTTGTTTTTGCTAAGACAACTTATTTGGGTCCTTTTGTCACAAAATTTGAGTGAGCATCAAACATTATCCGTTTTTGGACATGTAAGACTCCATGTCACTTCCATGTTACTTTTCTCATCCATTTTTTTTACATGCTCACTCTTAGTTTTGGTGACCTTGGGTAAAAAGAGTGAGACCGCCACCTCCCACCAATAAGGAAAGATTGTTGCAACGAGGAGGAGCAGCAAGTTGCGAAGAGTCTTCTTCGAACTCTTGTAGACTTCATATGTGCAATTAGGTTGCCCTTGCGAATAGGTTGCCTCTTTGTCCATGGAAAATGCCTTGGGTCAAAATCAAAATATATTAGATTTATTTATTTGCTTAGCAACCACAATTGAAAATTTGTATCAGTGTATTTTGTTATTGTAGTAATAGGTATTCAAATTAATGTGGAATGTCAGTAAATTAGCATGGGCAACATAATTGCGCATATCGGTGTACAAGAGCAAGCACCTTTGGAATGGGTCAGGTATAGGTTGAGTTAAATGGGTTACCAATTTATTTGAGATTACCGAACATGTGATGCGAACTTTAAACCAATATCAATAGGTTTGTTTCACAAAGTCTTTGTTTTCTAGCCTTGCTATCTTCATACTAACAAATGAACAATGAGTCCTCCTAAGCAAAAAAAGAAAAAGAAAAAAAGGAGTCATATGGTTTATTGCATGCATGTTCAAATTTGACATGTCAAAGATTTGGATGAGACTGAATTTCATCAATTTTTGCAACTATGTTCCATAATTGTAAGGTGCCTATTGGTTTCGCTTACATAATAAATTATAGAAATGTCAAATATTAGGTCATCCCAAAATTCGACCCCTAAAAGACCATGTGCAGATCTTCAAAAATTCCTCCCCAATTTTCCCATTTCATAACTGGTGTGAAATGGAATATTTTTATTGGAATTATGACTACTCATCCTTATGCATTGAACATGACAACCATTATGTCGTTTTGTATACATTTTAAAAAATAGACCATTTGAAAGTATTTCACTATAGTGATTCAAATTTCACTCCCAACATGTTCTTGATTTAGGTGGGTGCCAGATGTTAATTCATCAATTTGAGTCATCTTATGGTTATTGATTTTTTTTGGTATAAAAGGGAGGGGGGGAAGAGAGAGAGATAGTTTGCCTTTATGACATTCACACATGAATGTACTCAATGTTTAGTAGACATATAGATCAAATTAAATTTTGAATCCATTTCAATTGCACTTGAATCTTTCTACAAGCAGTTGCCTTCATGCAAAAGGCATCTTTAATGTCCAATAACATGCCCCAAATTCCTAGATTTTAACAAGCAAGAAACAAATCACTAAATTCTTTAAATTTTGGCATGCATGTAAAACCTTGCAAGACTGCCTCCCCGTATTTTATAAATCATTATTTGGGTTTAAGGCAAAGATTTTGGACCTAATAAAAACAGTGTAAAAGTCAAAATTGACCTCCTAGTCCTTTAAAAGTCAAGTGTTGTGATTTTGGAAGGGTTTGAACCTCCTAGCTCACATGATGGAACAGAAGATCGTATTACTAGACTAAAAGATCCCCCACTAGGGTAGAATTAAACAACAAGAAACCAAGGTGAAGCCTCATTACAACGTCTCCGAGGGCGAGAGTAAGCCGAAGCCAAAACCCACAAACAACATAAGCTACCAAAACAACACGGGAGCCACCCATGACATGCAAGAACTATCAAACCAACCCTCCGAAAAGCGCCCGCCTAAGAGCACCGCGCAAGCTAGCCGAGGAGAGAGCATTTGGGTTGACATTGAACCAAAGCTTCATATTGCCCTTAGATACCGGCAAGCTCAATTGCCCACTCATGTCTTGAGCACTAGGCTTGCAACGAGGGAAGTGGAGTGCCTAAGATCCCCGCACTAACTTCCTACACCGGTTCGTAACATTCCTCATCATGAGTTTCACACCTAGTATTTCTAATTTCATAACTCCTCATTACTTTCGTTCTCTAAATCCTCTTCGAATTCTTTTTCCGTGAGTCCACTACTTTTGCTAAGGGCCGCTTCACACACGAGAATGAAGGCATGTGACCATTGCATTCTAAGATCTCTCATTGGTCGAAAAGGCCAAGACTGTCCAAGTTCACTTCACACTAGAAGGCAGAGGCCTAAGGGTCCAAAGGAATTATCATGGATGAAAAGCCTACATGGATTCCTACATGACAAACTATAAATAATGTTTTATGGTCTGTTGAAATGTGTGTCAAACTCACCTCCAAGAGGTAAGTCTAACACGAATTCCACCAAACTATAATGGTGGGTACAACCTTTGGATGAGAATCAAGGGCCCTCACCATTACATGGTCACATGCATTGGCTCATGTGTAAAATGGCCCTTAGTACATGGCCTTAGATTGCACTCCTCGTCCTCCATGTTGGGTTTCTCATATGCGGGAAAGGCCGACTTGCAAAGAAGAGAGAATGCAAAGATCTTTGATCGGGAGTTGTTTAACCCCAATCAATGCACAATTCCTTCATGGGTTGTTTAACCCTCGTGCATCATTTTTTCTTGGGTTGTGTAATCCAAAGAAGATCAGTAGCCGAAGAAGAAGGTCAGCAACCAAAAAACGGCGGAGTGGCCACCAGAAAATAGAAACCAGGAGCCTCACTAAAAACAACACTAAGAGCAACAACATCAAGTGTTAGGCTAGAAACCAGGACGAGCATCCACATTTCGACAAGCGAGCGCGGAGGCAAGTGAGCGACTAGCAGAGCTCTAGAGGCGGTGACATAAGTTACTAAGGGGGACCATACTAAGGTAGAAATACCATAAGCGGTTAACCACCCTCTAGCCATGCACTAGACCGCCGTCATAATGGTGAAGTGCCATTTTTGGAATGGATCATGGCTCGGCGGCAACTTCAATGCGTGCACACTTAGTGTAGCCAATGGGAGTCAAGTGTTAATGTACTCATGAGGTAACTGATTTAGGCGATGTTCTGTATGGAAATGCAGAGTACCATGTTCGGTGTAGGGAGAATCTAGTGAACGAGTAGGGGGTTGGACAAACTTTCCACTTTGAAAAATTGTGGAATTTTTTGTACAAGGCAGAAAAATATGAAACAACTTGCATTCTTCATGAATCCTTCTCGTCTATCTTGGAAAATTATCTCATGATTGTCAGACCGGATCTTCAATGCAAATCACCTTATTTTCACGGGTTATGGTATTTCTACCTTAGATTTTGACGGACAAGCACTGAAGGGCAAGTGAGTAAGAGGAACAATGCGGGAGGGAAGAAAACAACGAAGGAACTAAGGATTGGTGGTGTAACGGGAAGACCGAAGGACCGGTTGGCCGAGTACTGTGGGACCAAGAGACGATGACGGAGTATTAAAGGGGTAACAATGGGCCAGGAAGGCCGGGTACCACGAGGGTATCGGACCTTGGCCCTGGGTATCGGTCTGGACATCAGGAAATTACAACTTTGGTCTGGGTATTGGCCGGCCATCAACCCGGGTACCCCGAGGGTGGTAGAAATGTACACGACTTTACTTACTTTACATATTGAGGTAAAACCACTTAGTAAAGCCACCAACTAATTAGTGAGACATTTGCCAAGTAGCAGGTCACTTAGAGCATTGCCACCAGTAGTGGACTAAACTGCAAAACGGATGAAGAATAGTTCAGTTCAGTTTGGAATTGGCCCACCCATCTGAAAATCGGATGAACTGAGCCCCGAGGGCAGCCTCAGTGCAGTGATTGTCCTACAAAACATAGCAAGTTTTCAGTGCACCAAGCTGACCTGAACTCCAATGAATCAAGAATAAGACAAGAGTATTCTACTCCTCCAAGACTTATTTCCTAGTAAAAAAATTTCCCCGATAAAAAAAAGGAGGGTAAAGTGGTTTTGCCTTGCCGATGCTTTCCTCCTCACAAATTGAAAGATGTGAACATGTCGCTAAATGGACTTGGAAACTCTAGGGTCTCGATCGATTATGCCCAAAAATCTTCTCGCACAATGTTTGGGAGTTGTTACTGTACATATGGCAACATTTACGTGTTGACTTTTCACCTGGTTTGAGGGTGCTCGTTGAAGTCGGACTCAAAAGCGAGTTTGCGGGTGGGGCATATGCCTCCTACCCAAATTGAACTCCAATGAATATTTGTTTTGTGTTTAAACTTTTGCAGTTCGGCTTCATTATGGGTTGGTGATGCTCTTAAAGCTAGTAAGTCACTTACACAACTAGTAGGTCACATATCCTATTAAGCCATTTAGAGTAGTAAGTATGACCACAAATAGTGAAGCACGTGAGGCTATTAGCCACTTAGTGAGCCTTTGGAATTAGTGAGCCACATAGCAAGCCACTTAGGATTAGTGGGTTCCATGGTGACTAATACCCACCTAGGCTACATAGGTAAGGCAAACGGAGGTGGAAGTAAATAAGGGCCAAGAAATAACTTCTTGGTTAGCTTTAGGAATTTCCTATACAAAGACAATCCATAGATAGATTTGAGAATGCAATCTACCACATTTTAGAAGATAGGGTGTCAGCCATAAACCTCCACCCTTTTGCGTCTGTGGTCCAGGTGGAGGCCCATGGCTCACATGTCCTTGCTAACTCATTGGCTTTGGAGACCCCTTGCTTGTATTCAAATGAAACCCAATGTTAAGCACACTCTTCTTATTAAACTCCACAGGGCATTAGTATTAAGAAATACTTATGCACCTATGTCAATCATTACACCACAACACACCAACATACTCTTCCTCTTCTAACTTCCTATATGATCCATGTGCTATCTAACTACCTAATCTAATTCTTGGCACCCCAAAGTACCTTCTCTCACATTAGAGGTTTATTGAAATCTACTTAGCCCTATTGCCCACTAAATTCCCTTCCCATCTTGCCACATTGCAGGGAGTCCCTAGCCCTGCAGTTGAAATTTGTGACTGGCTAGCCTTGCTGCCTCAAACTCACCAAGGCCCATGGCCTAGCATTCGAAGTGTGAATCCACCCCTGGCCTTCGGCAACTCAACCAATCCCCTGGCCTAACAGTTCAGAATTTGAATTCACCTTCTGGCCTTCGATGGCTCAACCCAACCCCTTGGCTGCATTTCAGAGTCTGAGATCGCCCTCGCCTTCAACGAACTCCTAACCCAGCCCCTGGCTAGCATTTCAGAATCTGAATTCACCTTCTGACCTTCGGCGAACTACCAACCAAGGCCCCTGCATAGCATTTCAGAATCTGAATTCACCTTCTGGCCTTCGGTGGCTCAACCCAGCCCCTGCATAGCATTTCAGAATCTGAATTCACCTTTTGACCTTCGGCGAACTACCAACCAAGGCCCCTGCATAGCATTTCAGAATATGAATTCACCTTCTGGCCTTCGGTGGCTCAACCCAGCCCCTGCATAGCATTTCAGAATCTGAATTCACCTTATGGCCTTCGGTGGCTCAACCCAGCCCCTGGCTGCCGCCACACCCACCTTATGCTGCCGAGAGCTTCCCCCTGCCCCCTTCGAGAGAGCCATCCTCCTCCGTTCTCAGCCTCCTGGGACCTGAGACCCTGGATCCGAGATCTCCGAGCTCTATCCATCCGAGGAAGACGTCCCCACCCTAAAACCACCTCTCTGCTATCCTAAACCGAACAATTACCCTGGGCTAAAAAACCGCAATTCACACTAAATCCCACTCAAATTCTAACCTAGCTAACTCCAATCCTAACTTAACCATCAACTAACAACCCCACTAATCCCTCAAACCCCAATTCCAACGCAACACCCGCTCACATCTTCAAACTTAAATTTAATAAAAACGCAAAAGCTTCACTCTTTTTATAATTTTGAGTAATTGAAGGAATGCCAACGAATACAGTCTAATGAACTTTTGAGATTAAAAACACATGTGGGCACCATATTGGGCTCACATGGGGGTTACATGTACTCTCTTCAAGGATGTCCAGGAGAGCTATCCTCATCTTCTTAGAAGGAAATAGGAGATATAGTAATATAGGAGGGGGGCACATGTTAGGCGCCTCCTCCCACTACATATAGAGTTAGGATTACAGTTAGAACACCTTATTCACGACGATAGGCTACACGAGAGCTAGGTCCTTTGTATCTTTACCATTTTGGAATACAAGAGCTTCAAGCTCAACCCTTCATCTTAGTTATTCAAGGTAGAGATAAAGTAATCAATAGCTTAGACATCATCAAATTGATTATGTTTGAGAGAGTTGATGAGTGCCATGCATAGAAACTCACATGAGGTGAGATAGACATACAATATGTGTCGGAAATTGAGTGTGATTGAATTATATAGGACTTTCAAGAAGTGAGAAAATTGTAGGAGTTGAGAGGCAATTGTGTAAGGAGTGACTTATAGAGTCATACATGTGATGAGGGAAATATAAGGTAATGAAATGCAATTGTGTGATGAGAGATCATAGAAGCTCACATGAGGTGAGAATAGTTGCATTAAAAAGATTAAGAATGTCGGGATAAGAATGTATGAGGTTGCATGCAAGGACGTTGATAATTTAGTTCATATATCTTTCTAAATTAATGATTGTTATGAGTCTAAGAGTTATTAAGTTCTTGACATGAACCAAAATTATAATTATATTGTTCTTTGCATATCTATTTCATTCCGCTATCATTCTTATCATGATAATGATTTTTGAATCTATGGTATCTATATTTCATGAGCATGACTGATTGCCTAAGGAAATTAAATATGATTAATAATACAACTATAAAAGGTATTATGATATAATCTATGATATGATAAAATTAAGTATATGAATATCTTACCAAGATTGTTTATTGTATTATTTCTTCTCTAAAAATAGAATGTGGATGTTATAGTTGATGCTTTAATAGAATATGAGCTTTTGCTTAAAATATATTGTGTTCTATTTATAATTGGGATTGTGATACATTGACAACACTATAATTGGACTGAGGCTAATTATAACTGGACCAACATACATTAATATGCATATCTAAAAATAGAATGTAATCCAGTTATAGCAGAGACTATAATACAACTATTGTGATTGTGCTAAAAATAGAATGTATCACTTATAGTTACGGTTCCAAGTGTCGTTGATATGAGAAGGGAATTATTATAAGAGGGATTAAAAATTAAGAGAAATTACTAAGTTGAGAGAATGACTCAAGAATGCCTCCTCGAGAGTTGATAAGAAAGTGGAAGATTAATAGAGGCATGACCACACATGTAAAGTGGAAATCTTCTCTATATGGAAAGAGAGTGTCTAACAACAACTTCATTATTATTAAGTTGCTATCCACACATGTTTCAACGGAAAGAAGTTCCGAAAATGGAAACTAACGATTAGGAGACTTGAGATAAGAGTTGAGAGAGAAACAGTTTTGGAACGAAAGTTAGCTTGGTTACTTGGTTGCTCGGCAACTTGAAGAAAGGCTACTGTACTTGGCAACTTGAAGAAAAGTTACTTGCTATTTAAAGAAAGGCTACTTGGTTACTTGAAGAAGGTCACGTGCAACTTGGTCACTTGAAGAAATGTTACTTGTTACTATAGTAGCTACTTGGTTACTCAGCAACTTGAAGAGAAGTTACTTGTTACTAACTAAATGGTTACTCAACAAATTGAAGAAAAGTTACTTGTTACTTGAAGAAAGGCTATTTGGTCACTTGAAGAAAGGTTACTTGTTACTAGCTACTTGGTTACTTAGCAAATTGAAGAGAAGTTACTTGCTACTTGAAGAAAGGCTACTTGGTTACTTGAAGAAAGTTACGTGCAACTTGAGATACTTAGAAAAGAAAAGACGACTTGTTACTTGGCTACTTACCAAAGTGAAAGAAGAGTTCCTTGGTTACTTGGTTACTTAGCTACACTAAATAGGGTATTTGGTGTTTGATACACTAAATACGAACGCATACACTTAATAACCCAATGAAAATAAGTAACATTAAATGTAAACTCAAACACTAAATATCAACAATGGTAATACATGGAAGTTACATGTTTGAATTTAGTGTTAGTAAGGATATGAAAAAATAATATAATAAGGGAGGTGGTAGTAGGGAAGGTAGCGGCACATTTATGTCTAACACTAATTGTCAAGGAATTGAAAATTAGTGTTGAGCATGGTAGGGTGGTAACAACACTAAATATAATCAAACACTAAATATCCTATTTAGTGTAGTGGTCGCCAAGAAGAAATGTTACTTGGATACTTGGTTACTTGGTTACTTGGCTACTTACCAACTTGGAAGAAGAATAAACTTGTTACTTTGTTGCTTGACAACTTGGTTACTTGGACACTTAGCTAATTGCCACCAATGAGAAAGGCTATTTGGTTACTTAGTCACATAGTCACTTGGATACTTAGATAGTTGACACCGAGAGGAAACTTGTTACTTGGCAACTTGGCTACTTAAGAGACATAAAAGAGAAGGAGAAACTTGTTACTTGGCTAATTAACGATTTGGAGGAAGAGTTAACTTGTTACTTGAGAAGAAAATGAGACAACTCCAGCACATGAAGAAGTTACAACACTACGCCGTACGAAGAGAAGATAACAAGATCTAGATCAAAGATAGGAAGTAACACTTGAGCTTAAAGAGACAACCGTGGCACATGAAGAAGTTCAACACAAGAAGAAAGTTACAAACAAACAAGTTGATAGATAGAAGCAACACTTGATCGAACGAGACTACTTGAAGAGATATCATCAAGAAAGGAGTTCATTACAACAAAAGAGGGCTTTTAAGTTATACTTAAAAGTTCATCGTGATGAATACAAGGTAGAGGAGCTTTTAAAAAAAAGAATGAAAATATCTACCAATACAACAAGGGAAGACAACCAAGAATTGATAACAACAAACAACAAAGGAGATTAGGTAGTTTAGTCATCTTAATCCGGACGACGCTCTCAGTCACTATGATAGGGTCAACCCTAGGAACAAGTGGAGGTAGTTGAGCTCTACATCCAATTTTTTCTTTGGAGTTGTCTGACCCCAAACACCATCTGCTCACATGCTAAGTACAACAAAATATGGTTAGTATTTCTTTCATTCGTAATCAAACATTCAATCTTTTAATTCATGTATATCACACATGCCCTATTTAAGATCATGAAATTCTCTCAAAGTTTGAGAAAAGGAAAAAAATGGGTCCCAAAAAATTCACCCAACCTTCAAAATAGGCTTTGATGCACACCGAGCTAATGAGCTCTTGATAAAAAGTTTTCTCAAAGAAGGATCAACCCATCGTTGATGTTGGAAGGCCACTAGACTACCCACTTCCCATGGCCTATCAATAGAATTCAATTATGTTTCTAAACGAGTTAGAACCTCTTCAACTTTCAACTCAAGTAGCACAATCAAAAACACTTCTATTTTTTATGGAAAAAATGTTACCTATATACAAATAGCTGGACCGAGAAGAATACTACAATAGTCCTCCTATGTTGCCTCTTTGGCTATAGGTACGAAGGTTTGTGGGCCTTATATGATCACTCTTCTTAAATAGAGACCTATATTTGAGTGGTATATGGCAAGGTTGGGAGTTCTAAACGGATTTTGGACAAAACAAATGTGTTACAGTGAGATCGTTCATTATGTGTGTGAAATATGGATCCATTCTAGGTTAAAATAGCTAAACAATTGGGAAGGCCTATGTGATCAATCGATTTTACGTTGACCTCGTATAAGTTTTGCCTCTCAACCCTTCCGCTTTAAAACTTGAAGTGAAAATCTTCATGATTTGCAATTGCTAATTGGATGAAACAACTATGATGTGATCGGACAACGCAAATAATTGGAGTTGGAAGTGCCCACAATAGGGTCACATACCTTGATTCTCCACACAAACACACTAAAATAGAGCATGCAAAAACCAACACCCAACCCCAAAACTTACACCCTAAAAATCTTTGTAGTATAAGTACATATTGATTTTTGAGAATGTTCATCACTTTAACATCAGACTCACGTGTTGATTGTGGAACATCTACCAACTTGAAACCCTTATAACTTTTGCATACATAATTCAAATAGGGCATACTTTGGTATGCTAGAACCCCTTCAATCATTAGCTAAAAATATATCATTAGTAGCCTCACAATTTATTAATAGAAGTTGCACTCGACGCTTAAAATTACGGCTTTGGCGCCATCTACACTAAACCAAGAATTTGGTGTAATCTAATAATAAGCAAGCATGAAGAAGGTTACCTATTTGGAGGTGATCAGAACATCACCCAACTTTTAACCCTTATATCTTTTGCAGACATAATTCAAACAAGGTATACTTTGGTGCATTGGAACCCCCTTCAATCGCTAGCTAAATCAATAACATCAACAACCTCGTTAATTCATTAAGAAGATTGTTAAATCAACCACACACTAGTTAAAATGACCACATGGACGTGTCATGCGGTCACGTGACCCATCAAAATTTGAACAATTCTACTTGTAAGCTAAAGTGTAAAGAAAGATGAAGTTGAGCTGATACCTTTCTCCTTTTCACGTGTGTGATGGAAAATCAGATTTTGACAGATCATATGACCTCACGACATGTCTTTGTGACCGTTTAACAAACTACGTGGTTGGTTCAAAAAACCCCTTCATGACTAGGAAACGCACTCAACGCTCAAAAAATGATGGTTTTAACACCATCTTCGTTACACCGAGAATTTGGTATAATAGAACGGAAATTCATAGGCAAGCATGAAGAAGGGTTATTGGGACGTGATTGTGAAGTTAAGTTATGTGAGGGGGATCCCATGAATGGGGCCGGGGAAGAGATCCTTTCAAGTCAAAATCAAGGTCCGGATCACTGCCAGATGCAAGTCCCTTGGGCAAGTAGCTTTCCCCACCTGCCCAATGAATGAGCCGTTGCTGACAAGGCTCGCAAGCTAGCTAGCTAGCTACACACCAAGGCTTACTACTCTACTAGGGACGACGCGGTCCCCCTCTATCTTCTTCTTACATTGAATCCCCCCAAAATTGCTCTCTCATCAAACACGATCCCACCGCTAACTTAAATATCACCTATTGGTGCAAACGTGAATCGGATGGGTGATTTTGTTGCGAAAATATCATGTGTGTGCTTTTTGCAACAAAAACTCATCCAATTACGCTGAAGGCATCATAGTTGACCAGGTCCACTTAACCGCTCACTGGGGTCATGTAATGTTGACATGGATGAGATCTATATTTCTTAGGCGAACGGAGTTAACCCCTCCAGTCTCGAGAGATCCAAAATGACTAAATTTTTTTTATGGTTTTTGTTTCGATTGAGATCTTTGACTTTTTTAGGTGCAGGTGAAATATTTGTAGGAATTGATGGAATTCATTTTGCACCCAACGCCCCGAATTTCGTTGGATTTGGACTAAACCTCAACCTTGTGGGAATTTTCGAAGTCATCCAACGTCCCAAATTCCATTGGATTTGGAGTAAACCTCGTGATACACTAGGAAATGTGTCAGATAGGAAAACAACGCTCATATGTACTTGGAAAGCTATGAAAATTTGCAAGGGTTTAGTTTCTTTTTATGTTTCAGATATCTACTGTTGGGATTGATAATTGGAGCTTTTGAAGTTACTTAAAACATATTATGTAAGATTAAGTGTAAAACGAAGTGCTACAACATTGCAAGGGCTCTCAAAAAATCACACTTGGTGCAAACATAAAAAAAGTTCAAGCCTCAAAGGTTAACAATTTAGTTGGCAATTTTATGCAAAAAAAATCTCATCCCGTCATCCATTTGATGATGTCAGTAAGGTTAAAGTTAGTTCTCAATCATCTACCCCGCCCATCATACCTTCACATATGTACTAGTTTCTCATTCACATTGCCATGTGGACGGTTGATATTGTTTTGGGTAGCTCATACAAAGGCCGATATCATATCCGTAAGGTTGGATGCTCAAAAACATACATATTGAGTCCTAAATTATCCCTCCTAGAAACAATGATTTGAGGTCAATTTTGAGGAGAATGGTGCTTAGGGACTTAGGGGTTAAGGTTTAGACATGTGATGGCAACTTGTGACTGATTACCCTCATAAGAGTTGTGACAACTATCATAGCCAAGCATTAGCATTTAGATGAGCGGTTATGGGTTAACTTATAGAATGACTACGTGTTACCCCTGTGTTACCCTTACTTTACTCCTTTTTTCAAATTTGTAGCAATTTTCATATTCATGATTTTTATTTTAGTTTTTGTACATTCTCCTTAGAATTTGTTTCTCCTTGCAAGAAAAATAATTACCCGTTGTTACTCCTCCTACACAAATGCAAACACTCGTATTTTATTGATTATAGATGCCTCAACCTTGTTGCATGTGACTTTACTTTTTGCAAGTTCACGGGTTTGTGCATTGGAACATGCTTAGCAACACACAGTCAATTGAACAAATGAGACATGACGACTTTCCCTACCAACCTACAACTTATTGACCCGCCTTAGTGGCTAATTTTCTTAATTGGACCCCTAGATTCAATTGGCATGTGATTCCGTGAGGATCAAAGAGCAAACATCATAAAGACACATGTTTAAAAGAGATTGGACTAAGTCTTCAAATATCAATAAGTACTCCACACTCAATAACAAACACGATTGGAAACACCTATGCACCTAGTTAAGAAATCAACAAACATGCACTTCCAATAACCATAACTAAATCAGGAGAGATGCGATTTTCAATCCAATTTTTGCAGATGTTTCATTATAGATTCGCTGATGCAACACATAATGTGTTGTGTAACCCTAATCGGTAGAAGTTGGAGGACATGGAAAAGAAACCACATAACACCCACGTACCTTACGTATTCACCCATCTCCAAAATTGCGAGACAAGGATCGATGGCTCACTCCCACGATCTCCCGCTAACTTAAAATATCGCCTACGTTGATGCGAATCGGATCGGTGGAATTGTCGTGAGAGCATCACGTGTCTGCTTTTCGCATTCAATTATTGTATGTGACTTTAAATTCTCAAGTACACGTGTCTGTGTATCGGACACATGTTCACTTAATCAAATGACACATGACGACTTATCTACCAACCCACATCTCTCTCTCTATATATATATATATGCCTACATATTCACCAATCTCTAGAATTGTGAGACAAGGATCGGTTGTTGTCACTCAAACAATCCACCATTAACGTACATATCACCTTTGGTGCAAGCGAATGGGATGGGTGAAAGTGTTTGTGAAAACATCATGTGTCTATTTTTCACAAACTTGTTCAATTATTGTATGCCTTTCATTTCTCTTGTGCACGGGTTTGTGCATTGGACATGCTAGGCTACACATGGTAACCTAAAGAAATGACACTTGGTGACTTTCCTACCAATCTACACATTGTACATGTCTCACATGCTTGCCCATCCTTAAAATTGTGAGACAAGGATCAATTGTTCACTTGAACAATCCACCACTAACTGAAATATCAAGTGCGGTGCAAGTGAAATGGATGGGTGAAGATGTTGTGAATACATCATGTGTTCATTTTTCACAAACTTGTTCAATTATTGTATGCGACTTCAATTTATGAGGTGCACGTGTCTCTGCACATGACACACTAAGCACACACGTGCTGACCTGAACAAAATGACATGTGGTGACCTTCCCACTAATCTACATACCCCCCCCCCTCCCCCACGTATTCACCCATCTCTAAAATTGTGAGACAAAGATCATTTGTTCACTTGAACTATCCCATCTTAAATGTCGTCTATGGTGCAAGCGAACTATCTGGGTAAAAATGTCATGAAAACATTGTCTATACACAAAAATATCCAGTTATTGTATATGATTTTCATTTATGAAGTTCATGGTTCGTGCATGAGACATGTTAGGCAAGACATGGTCAGTCAAGCAAGTGGCATGTGGCGACCTTCTCACCAACCTACACATTCACCCACCCATTTGGGTGCATGAACCAAGCTAAAAGGTAAGGTAGACATGTTTTGAGGTTGGAAATTGGTTAGAATACAAAGTTTACTGAAACCAATCAAATTTCGTTTTACTCTTTAGATCATACCAATTTGTAACACATATGCACATGTGCCACATGTTGCTATGGCATGAGCCACATTGAGCCTACCTACAGTGTAGTCAAATCGGTTGGGTAAAAATATCATGAGCTCATTATAAATATTTGTTTGGGTTCACTTATCATGTGTGTGTGTGTGTGTGTGTGTGTGTAATTTTAAAGCATGCACACATGTTGAGAGATGCACTCACCACCCGCGTGCTTGAAGAAGATATTTGTTGAGAAACTATCATACTCCTCTTTGCAAGCACATGTAAACCCTCCAATGAACTACACTAAATAGTCATGTTAGTGTGGGTGGTACATTAGTATGGAAATAATTAGCATGGGCCCACACTGATTTTCTAGTCAAGGTGGAATTAACATGGGTTTAAGACCCCGGGTCTTCGCCTAAGTCTTCACAAAGACTTCCGACCAATACATTGAATATTTGTTTTAAGAGAAAAGTAGCACAAAGTAAAATAATCACCCACATTTATTTTTTGGAAAAAAAATTAATGTGACACATGTATGCTAATTTTCTACTAAAAATTTAGCGTGGGTTGAAAATCAATGTGGTCCACATTGATTCTCATTATGAGTATCATCTTAGGCTCTAGAATTACAATGACCCACAATAAATAGGACTATTTAGTGTAATTTCTGAAGGCACTAATTGAACCGTAAACTTATAAGAGTATGGAGTATGGCACACATTTTTTGGGCCAATTCGAACTTGGAATTAGTCACATGAGTCGCCATCTATTGAGGAAAAAGCACCATGAAATTGTTGCATAGCAACATAGTTGTCTTCCATGCATGTTAGAAAACTTACCCCTTATAGAATTTTGATTAGTTCGTTTCAAATGTTGCTCACTAGACTAAGGAGATCATTTTGAAGCTAATTATGGTTTCACAGATATTCCACTTTTATCAAAATAAACATCATTGATGTTCATACAAAGTTTATATTGGAAGTGGCAGCCATTGATTGAAGTCAACACCCTCATATGAGCTCCCAACACAACAAAAACATGACCACTTCCCACTTCGACCTTTTCCTTTTCCACATTCTAATCATCTCTAAATTGCACCAGCTCGTGTGTCTGTGGATAAATATCCATGTTAGCTTGATGTTTACAGTTATTTTGATTGCATTCGAATGAGTTAGGTAGGGTTAATGTAGGGAAGAAATCATCCATCAACCCAAATTGGGTTGCTTGGGAAGTAAAGGGTTGTAGTAAGTAACCAACAAGCTTTATAAACGAATTGGAAATTCAACCAACAACAAACCTTTAGTGTTCAATTTTATCGATCGTGGGTCCAAGATGACCCTAAACTACCGGATGACAATGGAGAGGTACCCAAATCTGAACAGAGGGGTTGGTAGTTCGATTCCCGGCTATAAAATTTTCTCTCTACTTGACGGAAAAACCAAGAGCCCACCCACCGCAAGGTAGGCAGTAAACCCCACCCTGCACCAAGGGAATCCTTGCGCAGATCGGGGCCAACGGGCTCAAATTCACGTCGGATCGCCCGATGTTATTATTATTATTATTATTATTATTATTATTATCGGTTGCATGCCCCCCAAATAATAAAATGGTGCCTTCATGTTGTGTCTCCATCATGGTGCTCTTTGGTTCTACATGACCGAAGTCATTGCCGCTAATTTGTTACAAGTTCCCAACCTTGACTTTTTAAAGGCAAGCTTGTTCTTTACCTGCCCACAAATTTAACTTAGGCCGAGAAGGACCTTTTTTTTTTGTCCGGGCGGTCACCTATCCCCGACCATACCAGGGTGTGTGTACATTTACATTATGGTCTTGTGATTTTGGACATGTGGGCGGTTGACATTTTGTGTGAGTAATCTTAACTTTACAAAGATGGCATTCGTAGAGTTAGATCCAACATAGGATGTACAGGGTTTCTTTAATTAATTTATGAATTGCATTGGACTCTTTAAGGTGATATTGGGGAGATTTTGGTTTGGTTTGTGGGAGTTAATGAACTATGTCCAACCAATCGGGGCTCAACAAGCAACTCCTATCTTTGAAAGGTATGTGGTCAATCATCTTAATCAAACATTTGATTATGAGTGGCATCATTATGTTAGATCTTGTAGTTAAGAATGGATACCAAACAAACACATGTTATAATGACAAAAGGACTTATACTCATGATATATTGACCTTTATAGGGAGTGCATAACATTACTTAACAATGGGCACAAGTTTGTGTATTTAGAAATATTCACAAGTTGCCATTCGAATATTTATTTTGTGATGCTATCAAAAGCTAGATTCAGTGTTGAACATCAAATGTGGGATGTCAATCGTACACACATTCCAACATCAACCAACAATCATTCTATGATTTGGTAAATTTGTTTGAATGAAGTTAGAGAACTTAACAACGTTGTTGAGTAATGCTATGTGATCACCCAAAAGGGAAAGAAAACTTTCACTTTGACCTCCTAAATATGTTGGATCTCAACCCTTAGTTTCCAATCATTGGATGATATAATTTTTAGTCCAATCCAAAAGCCAAAGTTACATGTTGAGATGGAAGTGCGCACAATAATGTCACATACCTCAGGTGCAAGTTTTGTAATGAGGAATGGCTATAGCTAACTAGGCCCCTCAACATATTCCGGATGGGTGAATGCTGACAACACCTACCAAGGGGGAGGACAAACTAGGGGAGGACAAACTAGGGGATGGTGAAAGTGTTAACTACTACCATACAACCCAAATATTCTTTAAAAAAAAATAATCCCTAAATTCGGGATTAAAGACCCCAAATTAGTCGAATGTGCTTAAACTGGGACGATAAAACAACCAACCTATAGGGGCATGTTTTACTATTGCCCCCTCCGTAGGTCAATGACCCAGGAAATTGACCGCTAGTTACAAATGAACTAGTGGAGTTTGAAAAGTAATCAGTTCATGTTCAAGACTTAAAAAACATTACTGGTCATTTAGAGGCATCTATAGAATATACCTCACATAAATGAAGAAAAACCGGAAGATCACAACATGTAACCAATTGGACTTGGAAACACTAGAAATTTGACAGATTTGGCCAAAAAATCTCCCCGGACATTACCGTAGGTGTTAGGAAACTAGACTGATTTTGGGCTTCATTGGCGTCATTTTCTTACTCCTTCCATCCCCCTAAGTTAGGGCCACTTCACACACGAGACTGAGAGCCTGTGACCATCACACTTCAAGCACTCTCATTGGTGGAATAGGTGGAGCCGGTCCAAGTTCGCTTCACACTACGCTTGAGGGACCAACGGAGTAGGTGAATGCAAGATGGATGTAAAATCTACATGGATTCCTACATGGCATCGAATAGATCATGATTATGGTCACTTGGACTATTTTCAAAAACCACCCCTTGGAGGTAGGCCTAACACAAAACCGGGAGACCATGGCACTCCGAATGCTCAAAACCGTTGGTTTATTCTATTTTATCATGTGTGAGGACACGCATGAATAGACATTCATTGAAATAGCATTTGGTTGAGGGCCCGGTCACATATGACTTCACAATACACTTGAGGGTTTGTGACCACACTACATGATTTTGGAGGTGTCTTGAGACGGCCTTTGAACACTTTCTTTTGGACTCTCACAATTTCATGGTCACGGCTCTTGGCTCGTGTGTGAAGTGGCCCTTAGACAAAGTTATTGTCATTGGATCCCACACTCAAGGATTCGATTTACAAGCACATCCGCCTAGACTTGGTATGCATAACATTATTCAGATCCATATCAACATTTTGTGGGACTGGCAGTATTCTATGGAATATTCCTTGATATTTCCCACATTCAGACTGAATGTGGGAAATATCAAGGAATATTCCATAGAATACTGCCAGTCCCACAAAACGTTGATATGGATCTGAATAATGTTATGTGTAAGATACCAATAGTTGCATTCTTGATCCACTCCTACTGAGTTAGCTTGGTAGATGACATAGGTAAACTACACTAAATATCATATTTAGTGTGACTTACTATTTGGAATTACGCAATGTTATATCTATTTACTGTACATCTTATATTTTACCAACAAATGTTAAATTCATAGTTTGGACATTATAGAACATTGACAACTTTACTTGGTAGAAAATTATTCCAATAGTAAAAAGATATAACACTGTGTAAATCCAAATAGTAAGTCACACTAAATATCATATTTGGTGTAGTGAGTAACTAGCGGGTCATGTGAAATATAGACTAGAGGAGATGGTGAAGTGGTTGAAATGAAGTAAGTCCCATCAAGTAAGCTATAGTAAATAGTCCTATTAGTGTGGGTTACCGTTTGGAGTTACGTGTTGCTATAAAGTTTTATCTATATTATCAAGTCTCACCAAGAAAATCCATATCATGTTCTTTGATGTGCGAACTAACTATTTATGACATTTGGGTAAAAATGACACTCTTAGTGAATTATAATGGCAATTTCAAATGGTAAGCCACGCCAATATTACTATTTAGTGTAACTTCACATTATTAACCGGTTTATGATGTGGTAGAAGGGGATCTCATCTACATGGACCAACCTTGTTGATGTATGTATGGTTTTGTGAGTGATGTTCATTTAGAGTAAAGTACATTAGCATGATAAGGTATGTGCCCTATTACTATTGTTGTCACTTTCAACTCCACATTCACTTACAACTGTTGTATCGACTTGGGTCTTGACTCATATACGTGCTTAGCAATTGTGAATAACAAAGATTGTCATTTTTGAATCCAAGAATTTTGTTGAAGATGCAAATTGGGATTTGGCTTAGATTTAAGAGTCCAAAGAGAAGTTTTTGTTGGGATATCATTTTTTCATTTAGATATATACATATATATACACACACACACACACACACACATCCTTCCAACTATGCTTGCTAATAACATATAGAAGGTCCATAACTTTAAATGTAGAAAGTCTAATCTTATCATAACACATGTCTATTTTGGTGTCCATTCTTAACTACAACCCTTATTGCACAAGATCCACATAACTTTTTGGGAGTCTCTTGTGAACTGTGAAAGATTGGTAAAAAACAAAAAAACCATGCAAATTTTCACAACTTCCTCATGTTGCTCAACAAAACATCTTGGAGACTTTTATTATGTGGTGTGTCTAAGAGGTGATTGCTCATGGGAACTTTTCTTCTTCTTCATGTTACTTAATGGTCCTGGTGTTTGGCCCTCACCTTGCATTATTTTCATGTTCTTCTTTAATGTTGAGTCCCAAAAAGAATTTTTGTTTCTAGGTGGACGGTGTGTAGTTTTATGTACGTGAAGTTGTTCCGTAACATTTTGCTCACTTTTTGTATAAAAGCGTGACCGTATGTTTCTCTTTAATTTTTGAATATACATGCCAAGCAAAGAAAGATTGTCTCCCACTATTGGATCACATCCATCCATGAGACCTATATTAAACATGGAAAATGTCACATAACATTATTCAACTGCTGCCTAAATCTACTAGTGCAATGCTCTGCTGTGAGAATGAACAAAGCACATTTCCGAATAGAACTTGGCTTATTCCCGCCCCCAATCAATGTACAAACTTAGTTGAATAATGCTATGCAAATTGTCTCTCAAATGTCGGGGTTGAATATGAAGCATCTGGACACAAGTGTTGTGTTATTCCAATATATGTGATTCTACATTGCTCACCGAAGAAAGCATGGTCCAGTTTGAATGACAAATGTGCACCAAAAACCCACACAAAAAGGAAATAATAAGAAAAAAAGGCGACAAGTGGCCACCTAAGGCCCATGTACCTTTGAACTAAGATGGTAAGAGCCTTGTTGGTATCCTATATGTACATAAAGTGCTACGAAGCTTAGGATGGGTTTACATTAGGGTCCTGGTCCCATAACACCTTAGTGGTGCCACATTAGTGCCACTTTAATTTCTCATACTTTGGACTTGAACCCCTAGTGTAAACTCCATGGGTCCAAAGCTTTGCTCTCAACCAATGGGATCGCTTGATTTTGGAGTTTCTTTTATCGTGACCCTAGTGTAAGCCCACCCTTAAGGTCATGTGGGTGTTATTCATCACTCTTCTTAATGGGACACCCATATTTGATTGGTGTGTAGTTTGGTGGGGGATCAAAGAACAAACACCATAAAAATGCATGTGCAAAATAGGTTGGACTATACGTATGCAATAAATAACCAACGTCAGGCAATCCGACGTGCATTTGAGCCCATTGGCCCTACCTTGGTCAAGAATCCTCTTGATGCAGGTGGGGTTTACTACCTACCTTGCGGTGGGTGGGCTCTTGGCTTCCTACCTATCTAGCTAGTTTTTTTTCCGTCAAGCAGAGAGAAGATTTCACAATGGGTACCTCTCCACTATCACCCAATAGTTTAGGGCCATCTTGGACCTACGTATGCAACTTTTATCGACTACTCCACCCTCAACAATGAACAAGATTGAGAGGACCTTTGTATTCAATTTGAAAATCAACAAACATGCACTTCCAATAACCATAATTAAAAAAAGGGAGGTCTAATTTTCAATCCCCCCACCTTTTTTTTGCTTAGTATGCTTCATCATAGATTTGTACTGTAACACAAGTTTTGTTTTGTAAATCTAACCGGTAGAAGTTGGAGAACATGAACACAAATAACACACTTAACTTACCTCAATTATGATAAGGGATGCTTGTAGTTGGAGCGAACTTAGTAGTAGCGGTGTCCGGGGAGATTTTGGGCATAAGCGGTCAAAATCCTTGTGCTTCAAAGTCCAAGCAGTTACATGTTGTGATCTTTCGGTCTTTCTATATTAATTCAAGGTATATTCTATAGATTCCTATAAAACAATCAGTAATATTTTTGAAGTCTCGAACTTGAACCGGTCAGTTCTCAAACTCAACCGGTTGATCTGTAACTAGCAGCCGGTTATCGCCGTTCATCGAGTACACTAAATATTGTATTTAGTGTCACTAAATTCTAATCGTCTTGCTCAATACTAATTATAAGCCGCATGTGTAGGGTCACCAAGACTAAACATAAACCTAACATTATTTATCAATTCTTGTAAAAAATAGTCGGGCATTCTAGATTTACAATGTTGCAATTATTGTCACTTACTAAGTGATTTTTCATCTTGATTTCAATTATTCATGACAATATTTTATAACATAAATGTTAGGATGCAAGAATATACATCACAACCTCCATAATGTCAGTCCCTCTCTTATATCTTGAAACCCTAGGGAACGAATGTGCTCAGTTTAACTCTCGCTTCTTGTTCACATTTCCCTCTCATATATCATAGGGATTGACATTAAAATAATCCATCAAAGAATTCAAACCACACTTGCATGCATCACATTATCATCATTGTCACCAATGTCATTATTACAATGTTGATTGTGTGTTATTCCATAGTGGTCACACACTACACTAAATCTCTAGTATCACGCATCCATGCTAGCACTACATACCTCCTTAATATCACATGCACTTTGGTTGCCAGAAGCGTGATATTAGGGAGGGGTTAGAGTGCACCAACCTAAAAGTGGATGAACAAAAATAAGTTGGGATGATGATATTTGTCAAACTTAGGGCTGCATCACACTATGGCCGTCCAAGTCGAGAGACCGTGGGATTGTATGGCCAAACTTTGTTGAGAGTCCAAAGAAATGGGTTGAAAATAGCCAATAAAATATAGGAGTTGGAGCCTTCAGCCGGGCATAGTGTGAAGCCTCCAAAGGCCAAGCCCAAAGTCCAAACCGTTGGCCATGAACTCCCCCGGCCTCTTGACTTGGATGGCCATAGTGTGAAGCCTCCAAAGACCAAGCTCAAAGTCCAAAGGAAGAAGGAGCATCCCACTTCATTCCCTGCCCAAAACAACCCTTCCAATCTAACGGCCAAGATCTTGTCATTTTTTTGTTTTTTTGATTTAAAAAAATCCGACGGCCTCTCGGCCATAGTTTGGGTTTCCATTCATGTCCGACCTGAACTTCCTTCGAGAGTCCGTCGCCTTGGTCAAAACATATTGCCATGTAGGCATTTTGGAGAGCGACGGCCTTTGGACTTTGGCCTCTAGTGTGAAGGGTCGAGAGGCTGAATTCTTGGTTTCTTGCAACTTGATTGGTGGAAATCGACGGCCTCTTGACCTTCGGCCATAGCATGAAGCGGCCCTTATTCACAAGAAGTGTTGTTAGACTAGAAACGTTACCACAACATAACATTATTTAGATCCATAACAATGTTCTATGGGACTGACAATATTTTGTGGAATATTCCTCACATTCAGTCTGAATGATGGAATATTTTAAGTCCCACAGAACACTGTTATGGATCTGAATAATGTTATGAGTGACACGATGAAATATCATATATTGACACTAATTACAATACAATATTTAGTGTAGTAGAGTAGTAGTAGTAGCGGGCCATGCACCCAAGTTGGGGATTCGTGGCACTCACTTAAAATCATCCATCCTAGATATCGTGGATGAAGTGGCTCCAATAAAAAAAAGCCCCCCTATGGGGTTGAGGGCCGATTCATTCGAACGTGACATCAGTAGACTAATTCGGGGCCTTTGACTCTCTTTCTGGAATCAAATTGCCTAAAAATAGTCATTTAGATGATTCCTGCGTTTTTTTTTCATCCGCATGGATGATTTTAAGTGAGTGCCACGAATCCTTGGCCATGCACCCATGGCTAATACAATAGTATACAACAACAACAACGGTGGT
Source organism: Polytrichum formosum (assembly GCA_964035585.1). Classification (NCBI taxonomy): domain Eukaryota; kingdom Viridiplantae; phylum Streptophyta; class Polytrichopsida; order Polytrichales; family Polytrichaceae; genus Polytrichum; species Polytrichum formosum. The sequence continues at coordinate 21,033,424 of OZ037936.1, forward strand.
GCTAGGCTAGTATTTATGAATCCATGATTATAATGGTATAATGCAGTGTATGTTGAAACTACTGCAGGGACTGGGAGTCTGTGCCAAAGATCTTGACTATTGAATGGCAGGGGGGTACTTGGCCCACTAAGTTACTACTACCTTACTAACTTACAGTCCTTTCTCTCCCCGCAGGAAAACACTGTACCCCCCTAGTTTATTGGAAAAAGACTCCCCCTTGGCCGGGCTCATTGGGGCCCAATTCTGACGGCCACTTTTCACGCTCCCCCCCTTGGATTTTTTACCGCACTTTATTACCTCACAAAGTTTACTTTTGCCGTCTCTTTGGAGCAGAGCACAGCGCTGCCCGGGGAGATTTCTGGGGCATAGTCGGTCAAGATCCCTTTGTTTCCAAATCCGACTGGCTACTTGTTACGGTCTTTCGGTTTTCTTTCTTAAATTGATACATCTATATTCCATAGATTCCTCTAAAATGATAGGTTTAATGTTCCTAAAGTCTTCAACTTCAACCGGCTATTGCTCAAACTCGATCAGTTCATCTATAACTACACGAGATGGTTTTATTAGTGTGGGTGGAAAATTAGCGTGGAAATAATTAACGTGGGTCACGGTAATTTTCTAGTCGAGGTGGAATTTATGTGGGTCAAAGACCCCAGGTCTTTCCCTAAGACTTCATGAAGACTTCCAACCAACACATTGAATACTACACTAAATATGATATTTAGTGTCACCAATTCTAATTGTCTTGCTCAATACTGATTGTAAAATGCGGCGTACTGTTACCAATACTAAATGTCAACCCAACATTATTTGTCATTCCTTGTAAATTTATTGGGGGATTATAGATTTACAGTAGTGTTGCAATCGCTGTCGCTTACCAAGTGAGTTTTCATCCAAATTTCAATCATCCATGACAATATTTCATCAGAAGTTGCTGACAGGAGAAGGTAGGTTTTGGCCAATGGATGAACTCGTTCATCATCCATGACAATATTTGTTCACTTATTCATAACAAGTGTCATCCGAAAAGTTACCATAGTGACGTAAAATACCATATGACATTAAATACCATATTTAGTGTAGTTATAGGACAAAGGTAGCACAAAAAGAATCACTCACATTAAGTTTTTTAAGCAATTATTGTGGCCCACGCTAATTTTCTACCAAAAATTTAGTGTGGGTTGAAAAATAATGTGGCCCACAGTAATAAGACTATTTAGTGTAGCCATCAATTCTCCTCGTTCATTGCTAGAGAGACTTTTGGGCATAACTGGTTGAGACCCTAGTGTTTCCAAGATCAACTACACTAAATATGGTATTTAGTGTGCTATGGTATTTTACGTCACTATGGTAACTTTTTGGATGACACTTCGTATGAATAAGTGAACCAAATATTGTCATGGATGATGGACGAGTTCATCCATTGGCCAAAATCCTACCTTCTCTTGTCAGCAACTTGTGATGAAATATTGTCATGGATGATTGAAATTTGGATGAAAAATCACTTGGTAAGCGACAGTGATTGCAACACTGTAAATCTATAATCCCCCAAAAATTTACAAGGAATGACAAATAATGTTGGGTTAAAATTTAGTGTTGGTGACATTATACCGCGGTTTACAATTAGTATTGAGGGAGACAATTAGAATTGGTGACACTAAATATCATATGTAGTGTAGTTTGCATGTTGACACTTTTCGGTTATTCTGCATTGAGTTGGGGAATATTCTATAAAATTCTCAAAATGCATCGGTGACTCTAATGTCCAAGTGCAACAATACCTTTTATTATTTTTCATTGTTTTCATGTATATCTCCATTCCAACTCATTACTTGAGTCTACTTACACTACAAGCATATGAGTGTTGGGTATGTGGTCTTGTGTCACTTAAATCTTGTCTTATGTCAGTGGAAAAATTGGCGAATCTATCACAATGATAGATTTGCATTGTTTTTTCTCACTGTCGCATGATAATAGGAAATATTTTGTATGTTGGTAGTGTTATATCTCCAATGTCTAGGTGTAACATCGAGTTAGAGCACTAATGTTGGTGCTTCCATACTTAGTTTGGAGGGTCAAAAAATTTCAGAATTCCTCAGATCCCTCTATATTCTAAGTGGGGGACCTCTATCCTTGAAAAGCTCCAACGTACAAGATCGTCACAAAACACACTCTATCCTTTATTGAATGTTGTTTTCAAGGTCATCATAGTTGGCTTAACATTATTTAGCAATGATGCCATGCTATCTGGACCCGATTTTTTTGGAGAACTATGCACAAATAATGCCTTGGTATTCTCCTTTACACCCATATTCAACTTGAATTTGGGTTTATCATATGTTAAACATGAGAAATTGTATGGGGAAAATCCAATCCCCTCTAGTTAACTGCATGGACAACAATATTTAACATGATTAACTAAATGCTCGGACACATTGTCACACTATGCATGGGCAATGAGTGACAACGACATGCTGCCACCCTTGAGAGTGGGAGGTAGGCAACATCAACAACCTGCTATCCATATGCTTTGCCCAAGCCCCATCTACTTTAGTTCATGAGCCCCTAGCTGATAGGTAGCCACCCCACCTTAAAAAAAACATACAATTGCCTTAAAAAAATGAAAAGCATGAGATTGACATGATGTGAGATGGTTACATTTTTAATATGGACCGCAACAAGGTTGCGGTGATGGTACCATCATCATACTCCTAATTTGTCCACAAAGGACCCCTCCACCTTGTCATTTGCAATGGTAGGCTGGTGGAGGTGCTTTGAAAAGTTCTTGCACCCAAGCAATGGAGTTATAAGCCCAAGTGGTGAGTTTGGATGGAGATGCTCCCACACAACATCTTCACAAAACACTCTCTATCCTTTATTGAATGTTATCTCTAAGGCGATCACTCAGACTAGTATTTCATAATACATTCCATTTTGGGAATGACATAATGTTAGATTGTTTTAATTTTATTATGGACCGTAACTCTCTACACTAGGTAGCAAGGTAGCAGTGGTGGTTTGGCTACCAACTCCTCACTTTCCACTAAGGATCCTTCAACCTTGGCATGGACTTCCTTTGGAGGTCATGAGATGAGTTGTAAGGAACATGCTCTTGCCTCTTTTGAAGGCAGGTCTCCATACTTGCTCATCACACTTGTGGTCCTATTGTTCAATTTGTATTTTGGAAGACACTTTAATGCAAATCGACTTGATGTTCGATCATATTAAATTTACTACAAGCCATTACCCTCTAGCAGGGTTGATGTGGTGGTCCCAATGTTGTACTCCTCATTTTTCCACAAATGTCTCCTCCACCTTGGCATTTGCAGTCGCAAGCAAGTGGAGGCGTTGTTGCCTCCAAAAAACCATTTTTGTTGTCCTTGAATCCTACAAACAAGATGGCTTAACCAACTCAATTAGCTTAATGACATGGACTCTCTCTCTCTCTCTCTCTCTCTCCATAATGAAAATATCTTGATGTTAGGTTATCCCAATAAGGACCAATACCCTCTACAATAGTGGGGTTGTTGGTGGTGGTTAGGTTGTCATAGGGTATGCGCGTCTTTTATGGTCATTTTTTTTTGCAATCAGAGAACAATATTTGAGTGGTGTGTGGATATAAGAACATGCACCAAAAAGACATGTGTTTGATAGAGATTGGACTACGTGCTTCATATTTGTAAACCATTCTATGCTCAATAGTCAACACAATTGGGAGGACCCATATGACCGTTGATGAGCTCCAGAATCTTGACTTTGATAATGAATAAGATACTCATATGAGCTTTGAAAATTATGAGACAAATGGTTACATACATGATTTGGTATTGCTAATCATCTCGTCCTAATTGCGTGTTTCACATCCTAGAAGAAGTGGGTGTAGAGCTAAAAACCTCCATTTAAGGCATGTTTACCTTACTCTTCACTTGTCCATAAATGACCTTTCCACTTGGCATTTGATTGCTAGGGGAGACATCCGGGTGGAAATATCGTTACTTTGAAACACCTCTTTTTGCCGTCTCTTGCTCAAAAGTAGTGTTGCAAGAAACATGCTCTTCCACCTCTTTGTCATGATCTTTAGGATAGATCCCTTCAACTTCTAAAGGCTATTTCCACACGCGCAATCCTAAAACTCAATCAATATGTTGATAATTACTCATAATGAAAACAACTTGATGTTAAGTTATTTTAATTTAACATGGACCCGTCCCCTTTACAATAGTGAAGTTACAATGGTGATCCGACTGCCATACTCCTCACTTGTCCACAACTGACCCCTCCACCATGGCATTCATTAATTTGCAAGGGAAGGCAAGCGGGCGGGCGAAGATGTTCTAACTACTTGGTAAACACTACGTACTTCTGCCATCTCCATTGCTTTGGAGGCGGTGTTGTAAGAATCCCCGCTCTCCCGCCTCTCGTCTTAATCTTAAAGATAGATCCCTTCGACTTCTAAAGACTAATTCCACACGTGCAATCCTAAAACCCAATCAATATGTCTATAATTATTGCATAATAAATTTAAAGTAATGTTTGATTATAATATGGACCTATGCCCTTTACAATAGTGGGGGTTATGGTGGAGAGATACCCAAATCTCAAGGAAGAGGTTGGCGGTTCGATTCCCGGCTGTGAAATCTCCTCTCTACTTGACGGAAAACTTGCTAGGTGGTCAACTGCCTCCTGTGCTTTGGCGCTGTCCTGTCGGCCTTCTGTCTCAAAAAAAAAAAAAATCCTCCTCAATTGTCCACAAATGACATGTCCACCATGGCATTCATTTGCAGGGATGGCTTGCAGGCAAGCCGGTGGAAATGCTCTAACTACCCGGTAAACACCACTTTTGCCGTCTCGGTCGCTTTGGAGGCGGTGCTCTAAGAAACCCCGCCTCTCGTCCTGATCTTTAGGATAGATCCCTTCAACTTCTGATGAAACTGAGGCGGTCTCCACATACACAGTCACACGCACACTTGCATCACTTTCGCACTCCCATTGCAATGCTCTTGCCCCCGCTCTTTCACAGGGTTCGTTTCTGCCAACCTCCATCAACCCTAGCCCTAGCTTAACTTACTTGTGTTTCGGGGCTTCCTGCTCCTCCCTCTTGTCCACTACTTACTCCTACTCTTACTTCCTACTACTACTGCAAGTTGATCGCGCGAAAAGTTCCACCTCTCTTTGCCCATACTATTGAACCTGCCATAAGTTTGCATGCTTGCAATACTGCGTGTGAGGATCTGAGCAATCTTCGTCTTCAGGAGTCCACTCTCTCAAGTTCGCAATAATGTCCACGGAGACGTAGAATCGGTAACGTCCTTGGAGTCTCTCGCTCGCTCGCACATCGATACTGTAGCCGCGTGGTAGTGATGTAATGGTGCAGTCTGCTCTCGTCCTCTCTGAAAACTGAAGAATATATATTCCTTCAATCAGGAATGGCTGCATTTGTTTGTTTGTTTGTTTGTTTCCATTCGATGTAATCACCAGCAGCACTGTCCGAGTCGAGACCTTTCCCTCTTCACTAGTAAAGATTTGTGTGTACTGGCACTTAATGTGCACGTTTCCGCAGCTCGAGTGCTCTCTCTCTATGTGTCGGCTCTCTCTCTTTTCTCCAGTCTGTTTGTGTTCGGTGATCGCGTTTGCGTTCGAACTTGATCAGTACCGATATCCAATAAGAATAATACCTCGCTCTTGCGAGCTCTTGTGACATAACTTACACGATAATTTGGCATGAGTCACCTCTTTCGTTCGTTGCAGTTCATTCTTTCCGTTCGTTCTTTCCGAACCTGATGGTTCTGCCGATGCTTATTAGATTGAAAGGAGGACGAGGAGCTGATCATTTAGTTCTGCAGACTGTTGTTCGCTGGCAGGTTTTCTCGAGTTTGCAGAAACTCGTTGTGTCGTAGAACTAGAATCACCTATACTCGTGAACCTGTTGCAGTCATAAGGTAGAGAGGGAAGGAACCACTAGGTTTATGAATGGTGTCCATCCGGGCCAGTGCATTCTTGTCAAACTTTTATTTCGAGACCAGCTGATAATCGGTGCTTGCTCCTTGCGTGTATATCACTTCGTGGTTTCCATGGAGCTTTTTCGGCAATATATTTTTCTTGTGTTGGAAATCGGATCGTGTGGAGTTGCCGCTTTAGTTCATCTGGCGTGTAGCCTAGTATGTTTGCAAATTTCTCCGTAGAGCCTTCTCTCTATAGATGCTACTGGGGCGCTTACTAATCTTCTTTTCCCGCTATGGTGTGAAATTTGTAACTCCACTGTATCTGTAATTCGCCTATCTGTGCAAAGTTTGGAGACATTCCTATCAGTATTTTGGTTCACCTTTCTTCCAAGGTCACTGAGTGATCCCTCTCTTGAGTTTCACTCTATTCATGCACAAACTTCCGAAGGTTGCTTGCATTCAGGAATTAACATCTACATAGTGTTTCTTTGTGCAGACGGTTTTCATCCCATGTGTCCGTCCTCAAACGGTCGAAAATTGGCCTAAAGATAAATCTCAAGTGACGCAGATATTCCGGACATTATCGAGTTGGCAACCTCACCTCTAGGAAGTTCGTTCTAAGTTCGAACCTCGGTGGACGGAGAACTTAGACTTTAAGTGGATATTGATTGAGATAGTCTGCCGCCATTTGTTACGAAGTAAAATTGTGGCGAAGAACGTTTTTATCCATCAGATGCTGATCCTTCCGTGAAGCTGTGGGAACGTGCTATGTTCACGACTATCTCTTATATTATGACCGACTTGATTTTGTCTTCTCGGATAAGAAAGCCACGGTATAATCGTTTCGGATAAAGTTATTCAGGCGGTTTGAGTAGAAGGACTCATACGCTACACCGGAAAGTTGTTCCATTGGTTTGGGCGGGGGTGAAGGTTAGGAGGAAGATAGTGGTGATTACTACTGCTAGCGAACGCGACGCTCTAATCTGCACATCAATTGTGTGCCAAACTCGTCCAAGAGGAAAGCAAAGGGAGACTGCCTGATTGCAAGGGCAATGGCGGAGTCCAATGAATTCCAGAGACAATCGGTAAACGATCAATTCTTCGGGCGGGTGGATGTGGAATGCAATATGTGTGGCGACGTTGGCTTCGCAGATCAGCTCCTGTTATGCACGGGTTGCAAATGGCATGTTCAGCACAGGTAATATAATCTGAAGCCGAATACCCGGATAGCTGATAGCTGAGAGTTCTCTCTCAGCCTTATCTACTATTGTCCATCAATCTACTGTTGTGCTTTGGGAACATCATAGGGCTATGAAGAAGTTTAGTCTGCGGTGAGTGCCCGTCTGGTGTCTTTCGCTGTCTGGTATCCACGGTAATAATCTCTCCTGGTTGCAATAGCAGCCGTAGGTCCTCAACCTCTTGAAACTTAAGAGGCATTATTGTACCCATCACACCCCCGGTCCTCCTCGAAACCCTATTGAAACCTAATTAGATACCAAGCACCGAGGCGTCAATTCATATCCCGTAATTAAGATCCTCACTTGGAGCCGTTCAACTGACCTACTACGTCGGCACTGTACGAGTTGTACCTATTAATTATTAAGAGGTGTGTTAAAAACTCGGACCTGAGTTTCTGTGCCATTGCACAAAGTTCTAGCTGTGTGGACCATGTAATTATGAAGCTATTTCCATCTTTCTGCGTTAGATGAAATTCATATAGCAACTCCAGACCACGAAGGAAATGAGGCCAAATAGTGAGCTTCGGAACTCAGACCTCGCTTTGTGCGTGAGAATCTAATTTAAACTCACAGCCGACCTATTTATAACCGCGCAGAAACATACTCGGCAAGTCTTCGGAGGTCTCCCCTACTGTTGGCCCTTCTTTTTATAAATGAAGCGCACACAGTATTGTAGTACTTGATTTACATACGCAAGTTAAGTACACATCTCTGCACACTTTGCAAACTCAAGAACTCTCAGTTCCTGACGCTGAGCTCTTTCTATATATAAATAGCAAGCAACATTAGGGTTCTTGGCACTTGCTTACAGATTATGTCAATACGTTTTTACACCCGAATGAATTCCATGACGGGTTTTCTTTTTGGAAATTGTGACGTTATGATGTAGTAACCTAATTGGTCTGTAGCTGGTCAACAGCCGTTGTCAAGCGAGACATAACAATAAAACCTTGGTGTAGGACTTATATGATATTACCTGGTTTGGGAAAATCGCTCCTGAAAATGTTCACAAGCATTTAGAATTCCTGTCATAAATTCTTAGATTTAAAAATTGCAATGCCATGAATTCCCATTTTTCGGTGTGGTATATATGCAGCAGCCTTCAAGTAATTCGAGCTTGTGCCTTTCACGGATCGATCTTAGATCTTAATGAGGATAAAGATTCAGTTACATTCGCATTTCAGACTTTTGAGTCTTCCTTCCTGTCTTACACATTACAAAAAGGCTGAAGTTTCTGGTAGTCTACCATCAATCTCCTCAGGTACCTTTGATGGTGAGCCAATGCCATAGTCGCGTTTCTGTAGAAGAATTCAATTTATCTGAGATGATGGTTTAGTGCGCTATGTCATGAGGGTATAATTGGGGACATAATTAGCCACCAGTACACGATCGCTTTTTTTATATTTACATGGCAGCTTGTATCCCCTGCAGGCTTCCGCCATAATATGAAGGGTCACTGCATTCGATTATATGGATTTGTGTCCTTAAAAATCAGTACTGGGATCTGACATGAAAATCACTTTCTCGGAGAGAAGTGTATCGTTCTCAGTTCTTGTAAACAATCATGAAATTTTTCTGAATGTTATTAGATTGGATTTGAAGCTGCTGCAGGTCTCTGGATATTCTGTGACTGATTTCTTGTGTGGATCGTTGCGTGATGCTCGCAGTTACTGCTGTACATCCAAAAAGGGAGTGGAAAATGGAACCTGGCTGTGTGACCGGTGCCGCTTTCCTAAGCAGTGGCCAGCAAAGAAGGATTTCAAAGGGTGTAAGCCCCACCCCATTATTGTAAAGCCGCGCAGCATTGCCCTAGACTTTCTGGTCCAGGTTGCACTCTCGCCCACGGAGCTGGGGGACGTGGATGTCACACCCGATTTTAAAACATTGCACATGGATTGTGGTTCCTACACATCATCTAGGCTACCAGATGAAAAAATGGGTACCGATGCTCCGGCTGGCAATCTTGTGGGGGAGAGAGAAAGAAGTCGGCCTTCTGAAAACAAATCATCGGCCTCTAATTCAGATGAAGAGGGGATCAGCTTCGTTTCACCGAAGATTCATGTGAAGGATGTCTCAACGAGGAAAGCCCACTCGAGTAAAAGTAACAACAAACATTCAAAGCAAGCTTCGGTACCCGAGGTCAAGTATCATTTATCTTCTATTCCTTCTCACCAGCTGAAGAGACTATCTTCTTTGAAGGGATCCACTGGACCTTGTACTGCGCCGCGTGATGGGAGTTCCAAAGGTTTCACCCCCAGGTTCAAGTCGCTCTTGGACATCTCTTGTTAAAATAATTGTAGCTGGTCCTCTTGTACATTCCAAAAATATGACACTCGGAGAACTTTCAGAACAACGTTGCAATCAGGAGAACAAAGGAAGCACTTGGGTGGTGGACGAAGACGAGACTTATTCATTCAGGCGTTCTGGATCCTTTTTAGATACCCTTTGGCTCGCTGCACATTTGGGAGCAGTAGTATTATAGAGCGCAAAAGCATGGTAGAATTGAGGGCTTTTTTGGGGGGGGGGGGGGGGGAGTGTTTAGACTGGGCAGATTTGAAGTGTGTACAGATCCCAGAACATGCTTCATGATTTAATCCTCGTCAAGATCGGTTTCACGCGTAGTCTTCTCTTACGACTCGGTCACAATGTGAAGTTATTCAGTTCTAGGTGTAGGGTTTTAGATTAGAAGGGCAGAAGTTTTTTGTTTGAACACCAGTTAAGAAGGCGTTTGAGGCGGTGGTGGGTGGCTAGTGGCTCTTTACATTCGTGGGGGGCACAGGTTTGACGTGAGATGACATGATGGTCTACTTATGGCACCGGAGGTTCGTTTTCCTGCAGCCTGAGAAAACTTAAGGTATTGAAACTCCCTCCAATTTATTATTGCAGTTTTCGACGTCTCGGCCATTGAACCGCCCTAAGTTTGAGCCCGTGAGTTGAGTCCGCTTAATTACGACACATCTTCTGTAGTTGGATTTTGAGCATGTCGAATCATGTGCCAAGTAACCTTCACAATTGGTGGAATACCGAACTGATGGATAGCTCTGATAAGTTCTGTCGAAGACCCAGTTTCTGGAGTTTACTTCCTCGCTCGACAGTTCTGGATGCAATGTTCAAGAATCGGCAGACTAGAGATTGGATTCTCACCCCCAGGCTCCTAGCGTACTTGTAATCGTTAAAACCCTGCGGTGCATGACTCGATGGAAAGCGCGGCCGAGGGTGTCAAGAAGGAATCTACGAGGTTGCCGTTGCACCACAGATAAGAAGATCCCAGGACCATCATGTGTATGTCGACTTGATATTGGAGAACCAGATTACCGGTGGGGGACATGTACATATTGGGGCTGAGTAGCCTTGCCTAACGTTGTAGAAAGGCTTGGCTTATTAGAAAAAAAACAATTCCCTTAGTGCATCATTTGTGGGTTTGGACAGGTAGGAGACATGTCTTATTACTTGGGTTCAAATCTAGAGGATGCGTTTTTGACGAAGAACACTTCAGAGAAAAAAGATGTAATGAAGTGTTCGTCTGGGCCATATTTATGGGTACAAATTACATTTGACCAGGACAAGTAGATTCGGAGGGAAGTAATAGTCGTCGAATTTGTGACGATGTATATCACTGGTGCACAAATTCCTACACCACTTGGCGGACACGATGAGTTCAGTTCATGTCACAATTCCGCATCTTATTTGGATCGGCTTCTCAAGATGGCTATGCACAGCGGAGGGTGATGAAAGAGGTGCAGCTAATCATAGTGCATTGACCACTCTTGGGCATTGCAAGGCTCTTTTGTAAGGGCTCCAATCTCATGCATCCTTGATGATCTCAATATCATATCTCCAAGGGTCTCTTCCAGAATTAAGGGGGGAGGGGAGGCAGTGGAGTGTGGTAGTAGAAGTTGCAATTTGTCGCCCCAATGGGGAACACTCATTTTCCCAGTAATGTATCTTGATTTGTCTTTGTTCACCTTTTTTCTTGGATTCATCTGCTTTTTAGGGTTGAGCTCCTCCACAGATGGCTTTCCTTGGAGGGGGATTCCTTTCACCTTTGAAATAGACAATGATACCCCTGAACATTCATTTTGTACAGTTATTTCTGCTTCGTTATGTTAAAACATTTTCATAGCTGTCTGTGTATCAAGCCCCCTGTAAGCAGACATGATTTCATGTCGCTTGGATACCTTGCAAGTACCTTATATGCATCTGCATAGCTGGAGTTGGTTGATGTAATCACCTGCAAAGTAGCCATGGTTGATCAACCTGGCTGTAGGAGTAGATTTTCACCGTCCATTAGCCATGGATGTCTTGCAACGTAGTTGGTTAGGGAATGTCTTTCACGAGTTCGTTGCAACATTGGACATGTATGTCTCTGAAAGGTCCTTGAGCACTAGTTAATCACGTGTTTGTGAAATCTCTTACGTAGAGCGTGATATTTTTCTTAGCTTTCTACTAATCACTACTTCCTCTTCAAATTAATTGTTTTTGCCAGCGCTTTTTTGTTGGTTTTCTGAAGTAGTTTGACTTGTAGATCGAGCAGTGAAAGATTGTTGACACTCACCTATGAGCTCCAGCTGCCAGTTTTGATCGATGCGTAGGAATGAAGTCTCTTACATAGAATGTGACATTTTTCTTAGCTTTCTGCTGACCACTACTTCCTCTTCAGATCAATTGTTTTCGCGAGCGCTCTTTTGTTGGTCTTCTGAAGCAGTTTGACTTGTGGATCGAGCTGTGAAACATTGTCGACACTCACCTACGAGCTCCAGTTGCCAGTTTTGATCGATGTGTAAGAAAAAGATGAAATCAGAACCGGTGCACGTGCTTTCAGGACAATAAAAACTTTGGATTTTGAGCATTTGAGCAAGATGTGCTGAACATGTGAAGTTCATAATGTTTTTTAAGATGAAGTGGCCGGCTCATTGACATTTATATTTGTTTGAGCACAACAGCAGAATTTCACCTTGTGTGAGCTCTTTTTTTGGTCGGGCATTCGTGACTTTGATTAATTATAGCAAATTGAGGACAATGAAATTCAATTCTGGTTTTGCGCACAATCAGCTCCAACATTTGCTAACCTGCAGAATTTTTCCTCCACTCATTTTGCTGACTGAGCCCAAGTGTGCGATCAGTGAAGAGTGTCCGTTTAAGACCCACATAAGATAATTGGGACTAATTTAAACTGTCCTCTTAAATGGCACCTATATCCGAGTGATGTGTGGTTATCTGGGGATCTAAGAAAAATTCCAAAAAGAGATGTTTTTAATAGACATTGGACTATGTGCTCAAAACTTGTTAACCATTCTAGGTTCAATAGTCAACCTGGTTGGAGGGACCAATTTGAACATTCAATGAGAAAGAGAATCTTTAGTTGATAATAAAAATGAGTAAGATATTCATATGAGCTCACAAAATCATGAAGAAAATGGTTACATGTGCGATTTGGACTTGCTAACCATCTTGCTTTAATAGCATGTTTCGTAGCTTACAAAAACTAGGTGTAGAGCAAAAGGCGTCCACCTAAGACCCACATATCTTAATTTGGTTCTGCAAGTAAGAGCAACATGCTTGCTAATCTCAAAACCATGGTGCAAGATGCACGCCATGACATGAACAACATGCATGGAGTAAATAACCTCGGCAATCTTATAGCAAGTGCCAAGTTTGGGGTTTGGTTTCTGGACACCTACCATGGGGGTGATAAAAACATGGCCCGTGTAGGTTTGTTGTTGTATCATCCCAATATCAACTCACTAGACTAGGTCACAGCCTCTGACCCCGATTTAGGGGTTCGCAGTGGCTTTCAAATATTAATCTTAGGATCTACATAGTAATCAATGTTTTGTGTTACGGTACATTACCTTGAAAGCTTATGTTAAGGGAAAGATCTTACATGCATCATAGCTAAAAGACACTCCCCATATTGATAGATAGATACGTCGGTTGCTAGCAAAGCAAGCATGAATGAAGAACTTGTTCGCCTAAGGACTCCTGCCCTCTTTTGAAGGCGGGCTCTATACTAAAGATAACATAGAAAGTATCATATATTTATGTTTGGAGGCGAGGAGATGGGGGTGTTGTCCTTCATAACATGAGGTGGGTGAAGAGTTGGCACCCCGGAGAAGTGTGTGTTAGTGACTCCCCACTAAGGTAGACCAACCTTATTGGGTTCCTTATCTTGAATAGACACCTACTCTGGTCCGAGACGACCCTAAACTACTGGATGATGGTGGAGAGATACCCAAATCTCAAGGAAGAGGTTGGGGGTTTGATTCCCGGCTGTGAAATCTCCTCTCTACTTGACAAAAACTTGCCAGGTGGTCAACTGCCTCCTGTGCTTTGGCGCTGGCCTATCGGCCTTCTGTCTCAAAAAAATAAAAATAGGCACCTACTCTTGGCCCATGAATAAACATAATTGATCGTCAAATGGCCATCATTTACTGCAACTACCATATCACTCATTGTTGGCTTCATAACAGAGGGTTAGGTCACCACGTACTAACCGATGTTGGACCGGTATAGGTGAAAGCATGGTATCAATGATCAATATCAATAATGGTATCAAAGAACTTACCCGTGGGTATCAAAATTGTAATACCAGTCAAATATTGTTATTTGGTGGGTATGCGAAGGTGAGAGAGTCTTTGTATACCCGAGTTATTATTTGGGTCAATATCATTCTAAACCATATTAATACTAGGGTGATTTCACCTAGGCATGAAAGTTCTTAGATGGTATATAGACCCGAATGGTATCGAAAACAAAAGTACCGTCAAATATCTATACCATACTGGTATCAAAAAGTGTGGAATCCTCATTATAGATACCCAAATGGTACCAAAAAAAAATAGACGATACCAGTCCAACACTGGCACTAACTATGCATCCGATGTCCGATGACGGAGACAGAAATGCTATTGCACCAACCTGCAAAGATGGGATTTCCAACCCCACTTTGTTCCCATGAAGGATTGAGCGACAGACCATTACTGGGACGATGGCATCAGTGAACGGGGAGAATTGACTGCTAGTTACAGATGCACTGGTTGAATTTGAGAAACAACTGGTTGAAGTTCAAGACTTCAGGATAGTTATCGATTGATTTAGAAGAATCTACAGACAATGCCTCAAGTTAGTAAAGAAGAAACGGAAAGATTGCAACATGCAATCTGTTAGACTTAAAAGCACTTGGATTTTGACCGATTATGCCCAAAAATCTCCCCGGACACTGGAGGGCATGCAGGTAGGAACTACAGCAGTGATTGAATGAACTTAGGACCTGTTAACTTCAGCTAGGAATCGAGGCTTATAAGTTGAGCACGGCTTGAAGCCCATCAACAAGTCCAGTCTCAGCCTATTCTGGGGCATGTCCCAATACAGTGAAGCAGTGGAGTATCAACTGTTGAAATGGGTTCATCCTACACGGACACTGGAGCAATGATCGGGGAGAACCGACAGTTAGTTACAGATGAACTGGTCGAGTTTGAGAAATAACTGGTTGACGTTCAAGAATTACCGATCACTTTAGAGGAATTTATGGAATATATGTCAAATTAATATAGAAAAACCGAAGGATGTCAACATGTAACTGGTTGGACTTGGAAAAATGCTAGGATCTCAACCGATAATGCCCAAATTTCTCCCTAATGAGTGCACTGAAGTTTGACGGCCTCTTCTTCCCGACTGCAAGCCTTTACTCGAGCTCAACGATACGGACTTGGTTGTGAGTGACAAAGAGCAGTGGGTAATAAGGCATGTATACCCAAAAAGAAAACAGTATAAGTTCAGCATTGTTGTTGTTGGTGTTAGAGGTGTTTAAACGTTGAAGAGAGCTTCCTTATCAGATCGGAGTGGATCTCAAACATGTGATCAGTAAACCATGTAATTCTTTGGCATGTAGTTTTCCCATTTGTTCGTCGCATGTGTCGTCTCAGGAATCTCTACCAAAATTTGTGGTATACTTGAGAAAGCAAAACCCCTCCACCCATCTCCAACGATCCAAATCACATCTAAGGGTGGTTGTTTTGCCATAGAAGAAGGGGATTTCTTGTTTCTTTTGTCCTCTACACTATTTTGTCTAATTAGTGTGGGCCACACTAATTCCCAATAAAACACGCTAATTTCAAATTATAATTTAGAGTGGCCCACACTAATTTCAAAGGTGAAAAATTTGTGTGGGCTTTGTCGTTTCCACAATTGGATGAAACTTCATAATTCCATCCAGGAATTATGACCATCCAGAAAGCGACCCCGGGAAGCACCTCAGCCTCGCCTCCTGCTCCTCCTGCACCTCCACCTCCCCTCGCAGCTCCGCCACTCCGCCCTCCCCTCGCCACTCTTGCCACTCCGTCTCGGATGGTGGCACATTCAAGTGTAATTACATTTGAAGTGGTGCAGAAATTGCGGTGTCCATTGAGGACAAGAAAAGAAGAGTTGCAGTGAAGGTAGAGTCGAGGTGCGATGAGCTTCTTGTGTTTCGAGCAGCAAGCGATCTGTCCTACAATGGACGACGACAATGAGGAGGACGCCTACACCACGCCAGACGAGTACTTCACACCCTCCGACGACGATGATGAAGAAGACGAAGAAGACGAAGTTGATTTGAAACAGAAGAAATTATTCAGCTCCACCAAATCATCATCGTGTGTTGTTGATGCGACGATGACAACGAAGCAACACTACTTAGGGTTCCGAGATTGATTGAGCCGTTGAAGCTGGAGAGGAAGTCCTCCGCAAGGGGGAAGCATCACACCTGCCCTCCCCTCGCAGCTCTCGTCACTATGTGCACACAGACCTAACGGAAGCTATTTGCGGAGAACCCTAACACACACAGATGGATGACAGTATGAATTACATCCAAAATGATGCAAACACTGTAAATTTAGTGTGGCCCACACTAATTTCCAACCCACACTAATTAGACAAAATAATGTAGTGGTACAAATGATTTTGACCTCATGGAAAAAAACCAACCATGTCCCCAATGGGATCCTCCCACGAATCACTACCTTCTGATCTATGGTGTGCCGCATTCAACATCTAGGGTCACAATAAATAGGTCCCTATTTTCTTGACACAAATGCAGCTGATGACAAACAACCGAAAGATTTGCAGCGATTTGAGATCCAAATCGACGATGTCAACAATATAATATCTCGTTGGGCTACCGTTGACGTATGGTTTGGTTTAGTATGGTTTTGTCCTGCAGATGCACTACAAGCATATGATCCTAGGCAATTGACCTAATCATTGAAAACTTGTCCTATGTAACTAGAAAATTTGCAAATCTAGCACAATCATAGATTTGCATTGTTCTTTCATCGATGTGAGACAATTGCATAACACTCGTATGCTAGTAGTGGTGTCGTGAGCCAAATGGAGGAAAGTTGAAGTGCTACAGTAAATATGATATTTAGTGTCACCAATTCTAATTGTCTTGCTCAATACTAATTGTAAACCGCGGTATAGTGTCACCAACACTAAATGTTAACCCAACATTATTTGTCATTCCTTGTAAATTTTTTGAGGGATTGTAGATTTACAGTGTTGCAATTACTGTATCATCCATGACACTCTTTCATCACAAGTTGCTGACAAGAGAAGGTGGGGTTTTGGCCAATGGATGAATTCATCTATCATCCATGACAATATTTGTTCACTTATTCATAAGAAGTGTCATCCGAAAAGTTACCATAGTGACATAAAATACCATATGACACTAAATAACATATTTAGGGTTGCTTTACACTACGGTGGAGAAGTCCACCGGTCATGAATTCTAGGGGAATCCTAAAATTTGATTGGCCGAGAGTGGCACTCTTGTCCGGTGGTGGTTTACACTACGGCCAAGAGTCCTTTGGTGGAGAACTTTGTACATGGATGAAAAAATGACATGGTTGCCAATGTGGCGACACTTTTTTGAAGGGGAGTTCTCCGGAGGTCAAGTTTCTTGGGCAACCTGAAAGCCTCTGCCAAGAAACTTGGCCTCCGGAGAACTCCAACTTGAATAAAATATTTTTTCCTCAGGGGGGGGGGTTCACTCCCTCTTGTGTTATATAACCACATGCGTACAAAGGGTATTTTATGAGGGCTATTTACCTCCTCATTTGGATATTAAAGAACCCTTTAAGTGGAAAAAAATAACTTCACCAAATATTCAACACCCTATAGGTAATTATAAAAGAAAACCTAGACTATTTCAAATGATGCTAAATTACTTATAAAATTTTGATTTGCTTGTTCCGTACGAAGGCAATATGGCATGGCATATATCCATGTTGTTATATATTGGTGAAAGAAGAAAGTACACATCATAACCCAGTCGTTCAATTTTCATCCATTTTGCATGTATTATATGTGAATATACTCATTCTATTATTTTGAATCCCTCTATTATTTTTGTCATACTAATTTCTTTCTACCTTAAACCCAAAGTGGGGGTTTTCCCCTTATGCTAAATTATATATAATCGCGTGTTTCGCAATTTAAGTAGGCTATGGTAGATCCAAAGTTTCTATAAATTTTCTTGCCAATGAATAAAAAGCACCCTATAGTTGTTCTCACGTGGTTTCTACTTTTCGGCCAGTCACCCCCTTGAGATTTTTTCCTTGGAGAAATCTTTGCACTATTGTTCTCCCTCTTTAGTATGACACTTTTGGGAAACACAAAAAAAGTCATATTATCGAGGTGTCGTCTTCTCATTAATATGACAAATGGCGTAAAGTTGTCGTATTATTGAGGGAATACAAAAACATAAGTAATATGAGATTCAAAATATATACAACGAGTTTAAGCAATATAGATGGTATGAATTAATAACTTATAACTCCAAACAAATACAAATATTCTCAAGAACTCTTGAAATAGGAGTCCAAAGATCTTTGGTGTTGCCTACCCAAGTTAGCAATTGTAATCTTATCTAAATTCCCAACTAACTTTTGGAAACTATTAATTTCATTAACACCAAAATATAAAGAGTTCTCTAATAAGAAACTAGACAACAATGATGCATGACATTTAGCATCAAGATACTAGTGATACTATATCACCTGTGTACAAGGCAACATACTAGGCCAAAGGCCACTCTAACTCTAACCATGTCCATTCTACATTAGTATCCCTAATTATCATTAAGTTCCCAACAACAAGTGAAGTTCCCAAGTGAAACTGGATGTATTTTAGATGTACATAATATGGATGTATTTTAGATGTACATAATAAAGGAATTCCAGCATTAACTACCTCTTTAATATGACAAAACGGAGATTCTAAATGTCGCATTATCGAGTGTTGTAGTCGTATAAAAGAGGGAGTTTTGAACTAAAAAGTTTGGTCTCGCAAAAATGTGACATAATATTGAGGGTGTCGTATAAACGAGTGTCATATTAATGAGGTTAGGTTGTACCAACATGTAATTTCTTTAAAAATCAATAAGAAAATAATGTTACCTACTTATTTACCTTAATTTGGATGTATGTATTGTAGAGGTGGAACGTTTTCAAATAAATTCTTGGCATGAAAGAAGTTCTAAAACATTGCCAATTACATTTTATTTTTTGATCAATACAATTTTTTTAAATTTCAATACAATGGTCATTTAGGGGGTAAGGTTTCTACTATGGTTGGCTTTGATCATTTTGTGAAGTTGTCCGGTGGACTTCTCCTCTTGGTGAAGTTGTCCAATACAATTCTCCTCTAGGTGGTTACACTACGGCCGGTCAAGACTTCTTAAGGCATTTTTTCTATTGTCTTTTTCATCTTCTCCGGCATACCGTAGTACCATAGCAGGTTCGTCCTAAAATAATTCTAAAAATAAAAAACGTAAAAATTAGAAAATTCTGAAGACAAAAAAACGAAAATAGAATAAATTAGTTTTTGAAATATTTTGCTATTTCTAAGCTATTTAGGGTCATTTTTACTTATTTTTTTGCTAAAAAACAAAAATTGAGATATTCAGTTTTTGAGAGGCGAACCTTATTTTTTCAAAAAAATTAAATATTCGTTCGCCAGGTGGCGAACCTGCTATGGTGTTACGGTACCATCCCTCGCCTCAAATAACCATGTCTTGGGCTAAAATTCTTGACCGACTGGTGCACTTCTCCACCGTAGTGTAAAGCGGCCCTTAGGGGCGCTTCACACTATGGCCGAAGGTCGAGAGGCCGTCAATTTCCACCAATCTAATTGCAAGAAACCAAGAGTTCGGCCTCTCGACCCTTCACACTATGGCCAAAGTCCAAAGGCCGTCGCAATTTAAAATGATTACTTTTTGACGAAGGTGACGGACTCTCAAAGGAAGTTTGGGTCGGACGGGAATGGAAACCCAAACTATGGTCGAGAGGCCGTCGGTTTTTTTCATTAAAATCAATCATTGACAAGATCTTGACCGTTAGATTGGAGGGGTTATTTTGAGCAAGGAATAAAGTGGGATGCTCCTTTGGGTTTGGACTTTGGACTTGGCCTTTGGAGGCTTCACACTATGCCCGACCAAAGGCTCCACTTACTATATTTTATTGGCTATTTTCAGCCCATTTCTTTGGACTCTCAACAAAGTTTGGCCACTCAATCCCATGGCCTCTCGACTTGGATGGCCATAGTGTGAAGCGGCCCTTAGTGTAGCTGAACGAGTGACTTGAGGTCTTCCTACCAACGTCCGGCAAGAGCCTAAGGCTAATACAAATGCAGCCTACAAAATTTGTGACTTAGCCTATAAAATTTTGAAAGTGTAGGACAAAGAGCCTATGGACAATTTAAAACATAGGATATCAACCTATGTGATAAAAAACATGTAGGAAATTTTGCCTACAAATTTTTTTAAAGAGAGGATTTTAGCCATTCATCCTTCTTCAAATTGGGAAATTAGTTGGCCTAAGTACATATATTTAGGCTAATACTCGGGGCTCTTGGTTGGCACATAGGCGGATATCAATAATAGCCCTGATTCCCTCCCCGCCGATCTTTACAAATACCACAGCCCAAGCAAGTTTTGATTCTTGTTTACTAATCCTGAGAAATATCTTGCAGGAAGAGTAGAGGTTGAATCAGAAGATGGTGAGGACTTTCACCCTTAAACTCATTTGAATTTTAGCAACCTTTCATAACTTATAATCAACTCTTTAAAAAAGAGTTGGTTAATCCTTGGCCTTCAAACGTGGTGAAGGGCTTAGCCAGGTTCAATTCCTGCCAAGGATACCACTTAGTACTCAAATTTTGAATTTAAAGCCTACAACATTAAAAGATATGAAGGATTTTAACCTACTAAAAATTAGTTTTGAAGGCAATTGGCGGATAACTTAAAAACTCAAAAGGTTTTCAACTTACAAAAATTTGATATTGTAGGATGCAACCTATGCCATGAGGGAAATAGCCTATGCCCTTTTAAAGAGGTAGGCAATTAACCTTAATAACTTCAAAAACTTTTCGGACGCTGCTTCCTACACCTTCATCTTCTTCCTCTGTTGCCATTCATAGCCAGTAGATGTGTGAGGCGTTGCAAGTTGCATGGACAAGTGTGCCTAAGAGGGAGCTTCACCCTTAAATCTTGGGCAAGTGCAAGACTCCCATAATGAGTCCCATTGGCGACAAAACGAGAGCTTTATTACGTTTCACCTCAACCGTGACAAATCAGGTAGACACTCCTAAAACCAACACTTTGAGCGTTAAGTATAACTCATATTCCTATATCAATAGAGTTTCAAATGTTTCTCGTTACACTATCATCATGTGAGTCCAAGGTAATCAACCCGTGTCGGTGAGAGAAATATGCAAATCTACTATCTTGAAAGATTTGTAGACTTTTCAATGACGTAGGATGATTTCTCAGTGACACATGTCAATTACCCAAGATTTATATGCATGTAGTCTTAGTAATTGAAGGGAATTCCAACATATCAAAGTATACCTATTTTGAATTCCGTATGTAGGGTTCATAGTTTTTATTGGTTGATGACCTAGAACCATCATGGTGATTTGGTGTTAAGGTGGTGGACATTCTCAAATTTGATATGTATTTGTTGTGCAAGTTTTAAAGTGTTGGTTTTAGGTGGGGTAATGGTTTGAGCATATTTTACCTTAGCACTTTGATCATGAGGTGATAATATTAGTATGGCCCATGCACCCGTCATTAACTACGGTAGGTAGGCCAAAAGGCCAGGATGGTTAGGTGTGTAGGTTGGTCCCAAGTGGTGAGGTTAATAGGCCACCACTTGTGCACATGTAGGTCATGGCCTGGGTGTGTTCATCACATGGTGTGATTAAATTAAGAGGTTTCCTTCATCACTTGTATAGTAGATAATTCAGGCCTTCAGCCATTCATCCATATTGAATAATCTAAGGCACAAGAATGTAATCGCATAACAAACTCTTGACAACAATTATGTATCTCCCTTATAGGTTGTTGAATGTCATGTAATATATACCAACCTTTAGTGGTTAGGAAGATTGGTCATTATCATTGCATAAGAAGCCAACATCAACACAGTTATATGGGAATGATGTGTGAATTGTAATGGCGACTCTTCATATTTAAAATTTGGATGATCCTTTGTTATGTACGGGCACACAAAACCATGCCCAAACTATGTCATCAAGTAGTCTCAAATGTGTGGTCAATGCTTGTTGACTTTGTTCCATATGGAATGCATTTGTTACATGCAACTACATCAAATGTGTTGTTTTAAGTCATCCACAACCACATAATTTATATAGTAGAAGTAGTTGCAATTGTAGATTGTAATGGGGGCAAAAACCTTGGTATGTGACACATGTCTCTAACTTTGAACAACTATGTTTCAAATCATGTTATAATTTGAACATGAATCATGGACTTTCACCAAGAGTCATTTATGCGTGTGTGCTATGTGTCTTTGAGGAAAAACTTACCTCTTTTGATATTTGTACATTGTTTTCTTTTTAATACAAGAACATTAGAACAATAGCTCTAAATTTTGAATTGTCATCATTCATTCTCATAATTTTTATGTTCATTCAAGGCACGCTCATGTTAATTGCTCCACGACCATGAGGTTTGATCAATGTGTGCTCAAACTTCAAAGTTGATGGACTAAAACTAAGTTTGCACACAAAAACTTGTCAAGAAGATGATAGAATATACATTTTAATTACACATTATGCTTGCCACCTTGAGATTGGTGTTTGTAACCAAAGCACCCAACACACCCAATATTGAGAGTTTCATAAAGTATTGCATTTCCCACATCATCAAATTCAAGCTTGTAACTCATAAATTTATTGTCCTTGAGAAAGAGTCCACAACTCCCCCATTCAATCAAAAGTCCAAAAGATGTCCGATCCATCAATTTTTGTGGAGGGTGATGAATTTGATGCATCCGAATTTGCTTAAAGGGCAAGGGCACAAATGCATGTGGCATCACGGTATATGGATGAATAGTTAGACATTTGTTAAAAAATTCATGTCATGAGCCAAAACCATCGCCGTAAAGTAAAACATTTGAGTGAAGCATGGGAGAAAGCCTCAAGATCAATAATTGTGTGATGCCGTCACAAACCCTAATTTCCTCTTGTGTTGACACACCGATCAAAAAGAAGAAGTCTCAATCGAAAGGGTGACACATAGAAGTTTGTGCACGACCTAAACCACAAGAATTGTTAACGTGAGAGATGTCAATGTGTGTCGCGATGATGCGGAGAGGGTGGTTTATCTCATGGTTCTTTTCCTCACCTTTCACGATGACGACTTTGCCGTGCCGTTGATGTGCAAGTTGATGGCAATCTTGGAGCCTTTGTCTTGCACCTCCATGGTGTAGTCGCTCGACGTGAGCACCTTGTTGTCGAACCGAATCGTGAGCTTCTCGGAGTCCCATCGCTTGCCTCCCGGCGGCGTCGCGAGAGCCGATCGCGTGTTCATCTCCGTCGCTTGTTCTCGTTTGAGCTCCTCGAGCTCCCGTGTCAACATGTGCACTTCGAGTTGCGCTTTCCGAGCCTCCTCGCCCAACCGTTTCGCCTCCGCGATCGCCTTGTCCTTCGCATCCTCCACCTTCGCGAGCTCCGGATTGTCTTCCACCTTCTTGAAGAGACTCGTCAACGAAGCACCGTGCCGTGTTCTCGTAGACCAGTCTCCTCTACTACCTCGCCCGACTTTCAATCGAGGGAGCTTGCGTCCCGCGGCACCGAACTCGAGCTTCTCCATCTCCGACAGAAAATGTTGTGTATCGGCTTTGCCCACTCTGTTGTCGGAGTTCTCGTTTAGGGTTTCAAGCTCTCGGTGCGTTGGGCTTGCCTTAGGCGACGGGGTCTTGGAGGATGGGGCCGAGTTCACAAGTTGTTTTTTCGTCTCCTTGATCATCGTACTTATGTAATTTGTATGCGCCATTGCTATCTCCCCGCTGAAGCTTCAGGCAATTGAAACTACGTAGAATCCTAACACACATAAATTTTGGCGAGGAATTTGCTGCTAATGGACTGGTGTTGTGAACATTAAAATTTTGTCTTTTGGAGGTCAAATTACAAAGTGGTCAAGAAGGAAGAGCCTCACGGTAAACAGTTAGAGGAAGACGGATTTTTGAGGGATGGAATCACAAATAGAGAGGCATGGGGACCTCCAAACTTTAAGTGCTTCATAATTTATGAGAATGACATGTTGATTATCATTGTTTCCGAAAAAAAGCATACGACATTTATTGAGGCGCAAACAAGAGAATGGCAGAGCTTGGATCGTGTGCCACTACAAAAGTCTTGGAAGACATGCCACCTTTGAAGGAGTCCACCATATTGTCGTGTACAAAACAAAAGTGAGCATGCAAAAAATTTGTGGTGGATAAAAAACTCTTGAAAAACGGACGCATTTAGGGCACCTCAAGATTAGGTAGCAACAACATTTACGACACTTTCAAGAAGCAACAAGCACCATATTGCACCCTCAAAAATCAAGTCCTATGTAATGACATAAAGAGCATCACCACCACCCATCAAACTGAACTAAACTGAAAATTTGAAACACAAAATACAAGTTCATCAGAGTTCAATTCGAAGCGCATTCAAGTGGCCCATCCACATACTTGCTTTTCAGGGCAGGTTTAGGGTTATGATGGGAACTGCGGTGAGTAGCAATCCTCTCCAATGATCAGTAATTTTCCTAAAGTCCCAAACTTCAATCGGTTACTTTCTCAAACTCAACCAGTTCATCTGTAACTAGCAGTGAATTCTCTCCTTTCATTGAATGGAGCAATTTTTGCAAGACAAATGTAGTATTTTACTCACTTAGATATATAGAGGAACGGGCTCCCATTCACGTTGGTGTATCCAAATTCTGACATTACTTTTATTTTATTACTCACTTAGATATGGTATTGTTCGTTTACTATTTACAACCTTTTTTTTTAATAAATAACATCTAAAGCTTGATTAGGCTCTTGAAATTAGTCTATTTGACACTATTTCTCATACTCCACGTGAGGTCTCAATAAGGTAAGTGGGTCTAAACTAAACATTCTCATCATTATGTCCACTTCTCATACTAGGACAAGGTATGTGTGTGAGATGATAGACAAATCTAAATCAAGGCCTTAGCCATTTTTCTCAGAATTTTGGAGCTCATAAGCATATCTTATTCTTTATCAAAGCGAGGATCATATGCCTTATTGAAGGATCATATAGGTGCAACCCTCCCCCACTAAATTTAAAAAAAAAATGTTGACTATTCAACATAGAATGATTAGCATTTTTGAGCACACATGCTATTCTCTTTTTGACAAACATTATTTTTAAGTGTTGTTTCTTAGATCCACACCTAATCACACACCACTCAAATATAGGTGTCCGATTAAGATGAGTAACCTAATTAGGTCCACTTATCTTAGGCGATGAAACTCACACATACCGCCAACTACCGCATGAGCCTAAATAGTTGGTTCAAGTAGTTTGGCCACCTAACTACTGATGATGGGGCCCCATGAACCACAACCAAGACTAAATGTCATTCTCTTTTGGTTGGAACATGTCAATCTTATCAAACATAATTTTTAAAGTTTAATCCATGTATCATTGGTCCACATCTCCATGATATAGGATTGTGTGTAGTACTATGGGCTCCAATAATTGGTCTTTTTCATCTTCAATGATCACCTTGTGCATGATTACACATGTCATTAGAATATCCTTGATGGTAATAAGGTCCCATTGACGAATTGGATTTTGAAAAAAAAAATCCATTTTGATTATAGAATACTGTAACAACACTCCACATCTTTGCATGAAAACCTCTTGCATTTTGGCATAGTATTGTTGTTTCTCTCATTGAGGATCGTGGATTTTTTTTGTCCAAATATAGTTCATTGGGGATAAATTCCATTTGCTAATAAGTAGTATTGTGGATACATATGACCATTAACTTCAAAACTCGTATCTTGGCCATCTCCCTTCAAAAAGCTAACTACTAAAGGACTATGATCAAGTACACTAATGTCATTGTTCCTTTATGCAAACCAAAGAAGGCATGTCATATCCACAAACTTTGGCCTGCAATAGCTTCTAATAGTATGGAGTTTTTGCCAACTTTATCTTCAAAAGTTTTTTGCCACGCAAGAGGATAATTCTTCCACTCTTAGTGCATACATTCCAATAATACAAACGTACCGGGCCAACCACATTCTCACATTCTGTGTTAATAGCTACTTGCTTTTCAAAATCTTCTCTAGATGGTTGTCTAAGGTATGTGCTCTCATATATAGCCCGAATAGCTAAAAATTTGTTTCAATGCATGCATGGATGTGCTTGATGCCAATTGCACATATTCATCAGTGGCATCGGATGTGATGTTATAAGCCAATATTCGCATTGTTGCTATATATTTTTGGCAAACTACTCAAACCCAACTCACTAGTAGCATCTCACTACTGCACAAAATATAAGTCATAGTTCTCTGCATTTTCAACTCGTTTAAAAAATAGAAACTTTTATGTTCTAAACCTTTGACGAAACATCTTCACATCATAAACTGGATTCTCCACAAAGTAATCCTTCATCCAATGTTCGTGCCCCTCAACTCTTCCCCGTGTAATATTTGGTTTTTTTTTCAAGACTTCAACCCACCACACCTAGGAGGATCAACAACACCAAGTTCCAATACATGGTCATGAAGATTGCCAACTAAATCTAAACTACATCATGGATATGTAGATCTTCTTCATTGAGTCTTCTTATCACTTCATGTTGTTTCCTCCTCTCACTCCAACAATTGACATCCATATTGTGCTTTGTGCAATCTATAACCTAATAAAGTGTGCATATGTCTATTTTTTTATTATTTAGTTGTTTCTTTAGTTGGATTATCCTTTTGATGTTTTTATTTTATCAACTTAAGTTTCACCTCTTTCACTTTAACTATCTTATACCTAAAGTTCTTGAGTATTTTCTTTGATTATCTTTATTTTATGTTTGTGTTGTCTATTTGAATTGTCTTTGAAAATTAAGTCTTTGTTTATTTAGATAGTCACTTTTTCAAGAGTTTACATTTGTACCATCTATTACATCTAATGAATTTGTAATCTAGCAGTGAACATTACCAACCACAATCCTAGAACTACAATGTAGGGAGTGTCTTTTATATATATATATATATATATATATATATATATAAAACCATTACAACAAAATCCTAAAGCCTAATCCATGATCATTTTTTCTCCAACTACTTGATTCTTATATTAGACAATTTTTTTGGCAAAGGTAAGTATTTAATACTTATATTTTTATATAATTTTTGAGAACTCACTAAAACTAAAGGATTTTGTGTTTGTTAATTGATAATGTATATATCAAATTATTTTGTTACATCTAATGTGCCACATCATGTACTGAATAATTTGCCTTAGTTGCATTGAAGTTAACTCTAAAGGTTTGAAAGTGGTTGTAACGTCAATATGTTGGATGTGGAAGAAGGTGGATCAAGGAGGGTTGAAAAATACTTTCAAAATGAAAGCATCCAAGTTTGTTGAAGTTGGATGCATATCAACCAAGACCCATTTGTAGGCCCACAACAAAAGAAATAAAAAAATTGAGATATGATAGAGACCACTTCAAAGCTGCTATGTTTCAAAATTTTGGGGTGCCCATTTAACTTCGTGGAAAAGGTAAATCCAATTGTCTAATTCATTGTATTTTGTAAGGTTTATATGTTCCACTAATACCATGTTTTAAAATTTCAGATGCATAGTTACTTTAAAAGTCTACAATATGTAACTCTAAAAACCGTCGAAAATAAACTATAAAAATGATAATTTTGTATCTAGGATGAACTGGTCATTCTTAAAAAATCAAGTTCTTACAATAAGAAGGGACATCATGAAGTTTCAAGCCCACGTTATTAACATAAGGAGCTTGAACGAATGAGGCACAATTGAATAATGATGTTATCACTAAAGCCTTAGATATTTATAGAAGGATGCATGAAAAAGTACACACCTTTGATTTCATGCATTGTTGGCTTATAGTCAAAAATCACCATAAGTTCTTTGAAAAGATGACAACTTCCAAACTAAGAAAGAGAAAATCTAGACTCCAAGATATTCCTTCAACTACACTAAATATGATATTTAGTATGACTTACTATTTAGAATTACACAATGCTATATCTATTTATTGTACATCTCATATTTTACCAACAAATATTAAATTGGTAGTTTGGACATTATAGAACATTGACAACTTTACTTGGTAAAAGTTTATTTCAATAGTAAAAAGATATAGCACCATGTAAATCCAAATAGTAAGTCGCACTAAATATCATATTTGGTGTAGTGAAGGAGTATTTGAAACCAAGCTCACTCCCACATCACTCGACATTGTATCCCCACTTCCTTCAACTCCTACTGAAGGAACTTTTCTAGGGAGGCCAATGGGTTCAAAACAAGCCAAAAGATTAAAAACTGATGAAAATTTTAAGGGAGTATATGCTATGACAAACTTTTGTGGTTGCTACCACCTTGTCTCCGATTTGGTTGATAAAAACAAAATTGCTAAAGGTCAAAACGAGAAATTGGCCAATCAAACAACCCTCAATCTATTTGAATTTGCCCATAAACAAACAATTTTAATGAGTAGATATTGTGATACGTATGTTGAATTACATATGCAAGAGGAGGTAATACGAGTGAAGCAAAGGATGGCAAACCAAATTCTACAAAGGGGAGGTACTCCAAAACTACTTGCAGCTTTGTTAACTCTGCCACCACCTCAAGTAAAACAAGCAAGTTCACTAACTCAAGTAGGTGACGAAGGAGATGATGAAGAAGAAGACGAATGAGGGAATGCAGAAGAAGAATATGCACTAGAAAATTTGTTGTATGCATGATGAAGAAGTAAACTTGGACTCGAACAAATGATGTTCTATGAGTTGCACTTCATAAATTAGATTCATTATGAAATCTATAATGGTTAAAATTGGTTTAGTTGCTTTACTTACCATACATAAGGCTTGTAACTTTTGATTATACAAATTAAAGGACATGTTGAACATAACAACACATTTTTGGTGGGACATTGATGTGATTGACTATTTTAAGAAATGTAAGACCTATTTCAAAGTAAGAATTGTTTCAAAGTGAGCAGAGGGTATACTGGCTCAAGCCTAATTGGGGTACTTATCTTAATTTAACACCTATGTTCGAGTGGTGGGTGGTTAGGTGTAGATCTAAGAATGTAAAAAACATGTGTCTGAAAGAGATTGGACTATGTGATAAAAATTCTCATGTGATCAAAATCATTCTAGGCTTAATAGTCAACATAATATGGGGGGGAGGAATTGATTGGATTCTCTGCAATTGTGAATGTATTATAAGACCATTAGTTGGTGGTTCTCCATCTCGGTTATCAATATCATAAAATAAATTGTCATATTTAATCTCAAGTCATTGAGTTACAATGTATCATCCCAAAGTAGAATGTGGTAGAGATATTTATACCATGCATTTTTTTTCTTACTCTTGAGATTAGAGGTACCTACCATTGACATTTGTGTCTTCATCATTCAAACAATTTGCTTTAAAATCTAAGGTACAGGGAAAATGTAAGGGCCGCTTCCCGCATGAGACTGAGGACCCGTGACCATTGCACTTCAAGCACTCTCATTGGTGGAAAAGGCAAACCCGGTCCAAGTTCACTTCACACTACGCTTGAGGGACCAACGGAGTAAATAAATGTACAATGGATGTATCGACCATGGCACTCCAAAATTTCAGAACCGTTGATTTATTATATTTTATCATGTGTGAGGACTGCGTATGAATAGAAGTTCATTGAAATATCATTTGGTTGAGGGCCCAGTCACATATAAAACTTCACAGTACATTAGAGGGCCCGTGACCACACTATAACCCTCTCAACTTCTTGCGGGATTACAGACCAGATTGAATGTAGTGTGCTTGCTAAATATTGGAAGTTTGAGATGCGCATGGCCAGTTATGATTTCGGAAGTGTCTTGGGACCGGCCTTTGAAGACTTCTTTTGGGCTTTCACAATTTCATGGTCACGGCTCTTGGCTCTTGTGTTGCCTAAACCCTGAAGAGAGAGAATGTAGATAAGATTGTAGTAGGGAGCCGTTATGTGTAGTCTACTCTACTCTCCTCTTCTAGTCCGTTGCCTTTAACATATCCACATGAAACTTTATCCTTTAACATGTCCACATGGATATTTTCTGTAGTTTTTATGTGATCTTCCAATGTGGTTTGGAGAGAGAGAGAGAGATCTCTGTCTCAAGGTAAGAGTGGTGTAAGTTGTGATGAGTGTTGTAAGTTCATGCATTTGCCTTCGGCATCTGTACTTTGAGTTTGTTGTGTTGGATCCATCATAGCCACCATCAAGTTCTACAACTATTGCTATTGCCTGTAATTTATTACAAGGATTTGCCTAAACCCTACTACTGACCTTTCTATATTCAGTAAGTCTTCATATTTCTCCCAATTGGTCATCAAAGCTCTTGGAGTTCAAGACCTCCTACCGCTTTGCATTTGTTGCCAATTCTGTCCAATTATTTTGCTTATATAACACCTTCTGCAATTCTATAGTGTGCCCACTAACTTGTCACATGCATTGTTAAATTCATGTTGGGTAACACAAATATTCTTGTAGTTCTATGGCTAATAATTTTGCAAACTAAAATGATCCTCAATATTTTTGCAGACTTTTGATAATTTTCTTTCAATCAAATTTTTTTGTACTTGCCATTATCTTGTTGTTGTTTGCTCCTTATACATCTACATTTTATGGACTATGGAGAGTCTACGACGTGGATCAACAATCATGATGACATTATTGATTACAAAGTCTATATGCAAATGTCATGGATTTGCTGATCCTTAATCTCATGATTTGCATCTTGCAATTTTGGTATAAGTAGATGCCCTTGTTGATATGCAGGCTGTAGATATGAAACAGGATGACACTCTTAATATCTGAGAATTAAGAAAGGACAATCATGCCAATGATGAAGATAAACATAATCTTAAGGTGAGTTTTAACATTCAAGGACACCTTTGTTCACTTAACTTGCTTTGTAACAATCTACATATCTTGTTACAAAAGGAGTATTGAAACAATGGACATTGCCCTCTTTGCTGCATATTCGTTGACCTTGCTGACATTTCCATAAAATCCTTGTACTCGTTGAACAAGTCACGGAGCAGCTCCGAATTGCAAAAGAAAAACGACCTTCAAAATTGTACCTGCACTTTTGATTCATTGCATATATTAAACCCTAAAATTCAATATAGATTGATTAAGGGCTTCCCTCTTTTTACCCTTCTTCATTCAATTGTTCTATGAACAAATTCCTCCCTCCAGCTTGCTTCGACAATAGTTTTGTTTTGATCTTGATCATCAATAGTGTAAAAAACTACTGAACAAAACCCTAAGACGATGAAATGTTGTAAACTTTTTAACTATGAAGTGACTCCAGAAGTATTGGAGGGGAGGATAAAGCTTTGTCTTATTCAATTTTAGTTCAGTTCAGTTTAGATTAAAATTTTAACCTACAAACATTTGTAATGTCAACATTGCCCTAAGGTGAGGGGAAGCTAGCATGTGAGTAGTGAGCAATGAGTAGTGGGTAATAACATGTGAGCAATGAGCAATAACATGAGGTGTAAGTTTCCATTTTTAGAATATGTTCCATACAATTTGAATAATTTGGCTATAAATGGAATGCAAGTGGGACATTTGACATTTGACATTTGAAAAAAAAACCCTATTACTGTGGAAGTCATACTCTACATATTGTCAAAGGGTCTATTATCATGTAATCAATTGCTTTTTGTACATCTAGGAAGAAACTTCAATGTATTATTATAGCTTGAATGTTAGTAAATGAACTCAAAAATAGCTACAATTATCTATATATATTTTAAAGTTCATAAAATTTACTCCCTCCGTCCCAAAATGATTGTCCTACCTGTAGTTAGGGTTTTGCTATCACTTAAATACTCAAACAACCCAGGGAACTAGATCACATGGAAGACTGAGCTAGTGTCTATAAGGGTTAATGTCACATTGGATTAAGGATTATAATAACAATCTAGATCTTTTAAGCCCTCCTTCTTTCTTTATTAGGCTTAACTCACACTCTTATGGTTCATCGTGGTTCTTCCGTCATGTGTGATTTCCAACGTAGGTGCGTGTGGACTTCTACCACTCTAATTTCATTCTCTAACTCCGTCGTGAAGCTCAAAAGCTTGGCAAAATAGTCTTGTATCCTCCCTTTCAGGTGCAATAGTCTTGTAAATGTCATTCCTCTAATGCAATTAACCTTTGTTATCTCATGTGTGTGTTGTTTGATTAAATCTTTATTAAATGTGAATTGCCATCAAGGAAAAATAGGCTATAGTTAAGTTTACTCACGATTCAACAAAACATGATCAGAAAACTATAGCCACCATTTTCATACGATGGTAAAGTCTGGTGTCTCAAGCTTGTAATCATCACTTTATGATATGTAGATTTGGTTATGCAATCACATTATTTCTTAAAATTCCATAGGCAATAAGCAATTTCATATAGCTAGATGACAAGGTCAAGTTGTTCTTACCTTGCTCGGCAATTAATCTTACACCTTTCTCTCATTCATTATATTGTTCACGTTCACATATATTGCTCTTAAGTAATTGTGATCTTGTGCCTCCCATAATAATCTCTCTCTCTCTCTCTCTCTCTCTCTCTCTCTCTCTCTCTCTCGCGAATATACACTTATTTCTCTTTGCTTGTGGCTAATCTGACGTACTCACCTTATCATGTTGTAGTAATATTGCATGTTTTACTTAGGTTTCCGTTATAATCTTCATTGATTCCTGTCAACCTACATCTTAACTAACAATCTTAGACCACTATTTTCTGACTCATTTGCAATATGCTTGGCCAATATCCAATTTATCATGACTATTACTCCTATAGCATGTCGAAGTATCACCTGACTCTGGCTATAGCTAAAGTAATATGAAATAATCAAATTCAGGCTCTCTCACAAGTTAGGTCAAGTCCTAACATCTCAATCTCTCTTGATCGCTCGGCTGCTTTACTCGGCTAATTTTATCAAGGCCATAATCTCCACAAATTTCAGTCGTTATAGTATGACTTCTTATCAATCAACACAATTGCTTCAACACAATCTCAATTTCACTCATGATTCATCGCTTTGACCACATTCTTTGTGTCTTCTCTTTCACTGAACATAATCACATGTCATTCACCAAAACTCACACTCTTATTTGGACAATCAATTAAAGTTTCAACAATGCTACCATGCTATATATTGGTTAGCTAATTGTCTTTCTACAAAAGGCATCATCTATAGTCTATGCTCTTGTTACATGATTCCATAGCTAGGATCCACCTCTAACTCTCCCTAGTTCTCACAGTTATAATCTGATTTTTCTATTGAAATGATTTGTCTCTCTCGTTAGAGCAACCCTCCTTATAGCCAGACTTCTCTGCCAACTGTAGCACATTGGCAACCGCTAGCAACCGCTTATAGCCTATGATTCACACTACATTTAGCTTTAGGATGTCTTTTTGAATCAGTTTTCTAGTGATTAGTTTCTTGCTACTAGTAGGAATAAACTATAGCCAAAAAAATCATATTATACTACCCCTCGGAGTTTTATGTCCCAAAATATTTGTCCGACAAATTTGAGAATCCCCTCATGCAAAATCAAAAAATTCAACATTTTGAGCACCAAAAGTCGACTTCCAATTCTAACGAAATGTTCAAATGCTTTGAAAATGGCTTTAAAACTTTCCAAAATATACGGAATGGATTTGAATGAAACAAAATGAAAATTAATTTGGTGAAAATTTATTTTCTTTTCTTTAGTGATTTATAAATCGCCCTCGTACCACTTCCCAGGGCTTTAAAAATGAGGGTTTAGGGTTTAGGGTACCCTAAACCATTTGGCATTGTCCAAATGCACATGCTGCAAAGCATAGGAACAAATGGGAGAGTAGAACACTTACACCATATGCCACAGTGGGGAAGAAATGCCAATGGGTTGTACTACAAAGACATGCTTATCATGTATCCATGTATCTATACGCAAGGTTGACTACATGATGGTGAACACCTTCATGTATGCATATGTAAGTTTGAACTACAACAAGGTCATTCACATCATAATCGCATCATATAGGGTTGCAACTATTGTTGAGCACTAATAGTCAGTAGGTGGGACCTCTTTCCATGCATTAGTGAGGGGGGGGGGTTTCGAGGGGTGAGGAAGTGTCATTGCTCCAAGTGATGCGTGAAGGTGTGGTGGCAGTTGGTTTGGGCTTGCATTTCTCGTATTCGGAAGGTGGCAAGGTTAATCATTATCTCGATTGCCTCTTCGCCTCCCATTCAATGATCGGGGAGATCCGGCATCTAGTTGTAAATTAGCCGAGTGAAATTGCAAAATTACCGAATTTTTTTGGGAGATTTCGGCCGTATAACCGAGTTAAATATGACGAGTATAGGAAATCAACCGACCAATATGAGATAATGTAGGAAATTTAACCCCTCAGGCTCAGAAAATGGCGGAAATGAGTTGGGTCTCCCGAGGGTATAGGCGGATATTGGCTGGTCTCCCGAGGGTATGGGCGGATATTGAATGAGGGAGGTTCTCAGCTGTGTAGGTCATAGGGTCTCTTTGAAATGGCTCTCTGTTTTTGTCTAGGTTTCGAGCCTTTCGACGCTCAGTTGCTCTTCGTTGCCCGCCGTTTCTCTCTCCAGCTTCTCTTCTCAGCTCTCAACTATTCTCTCCCTTTCTCTTAGGCAAGTAGCTGAAGGGACTAGGGATAGGGTGGAAATGTTACTAGGGTAATACTAGAGTCATGACTCATAAGGTCAAAAACCATGGAGGCTAATTTATGGTTGGTTCCGTTGTCACTAGGCCGATTAGGGTTTTGACGCTCTAAGAAACCATGGACCCTCTCTCACAAGTATAAGAAGAGTTTGAGCCCCTTGGGCAAAGTACCTCACTCCTCCATTAGGGTTTTTTTCTCTACCCCATTCTTGCTCTAAGTTTCCGATTCTGCTCTTGTATTTTCAATTGGTGTTTTCAAGATCTATATTTGGCTTCAAGCTTAGTGGGTGGCTTCTGATCTTGCACCACTTGTCAATCTCGTTCAAGGGTACATTGAATTAAGTGCTAAAATGATGGTTTTTTTTTCTTCTTATTTTCTTTTGGTTTTGCAATTGTGGGTAACAATAGTTATGGTAATTGTGGCCATGTCTTGACAATAGATTAATTGTCGGTTGAGTGATGATGTTCGCGGATGCATGGAGGTTCGAGGAACATTTATGCTGGATTTTCATGTTGGTGGGTTGATTGTAAATTGTGGATGCTTATGGTGGTTTGGGGGATCAAATTTTGGTGTCGGTTGTGAGTGATTCAAGGCCCGTTGGGTTGGAAGCAAAAATTTGGAAGCTATTCTAGAATTGCTTTGGAGGGGCTAGATGAGAACTTTGATAATATCATTGAAGAGGCAATTCCTTTGTGGGAAAATGGAACTAAGTACTGGTTCCTATACGCCAACCCTTCACATTATATGTCTTCTGCAAGTGACGTTTTTTGTTCAATAACTTCAGTTATGTTCCCAATTCTAAGGATGTCGATTAGTTTCAAGGTTGCATGTATTGCTGTACTAACCAACCTCTAAAAAAAATGCACCCTCTTTGGATCCATACATTTTTCAAAGGCTACATTCTTGGCCCCAAGATGGTGGGGGCTTGGCAAGGTTCAACTTCTTCCAGGGATACTTGGGATTTCTTTCAACACAAATTCACTCCCTTAAAAGCATAACACCAATTTTATTTTATAAAAAATTTAAAAAATCCGACTTACTATACTTAACTCCGGAAATATACCGAAGTAAAATTTAGAAACTAGGAAAATTGCCGAATGGTAAAGGTAAATCTCGGAATTGAACCGAGAAAAAAAATTGGCTTTCGGTAGCTTCCGAGTGAAAAGAAAAAAATCCGAACTGTTTTATAAAAGTTAGGAAATGTACCGATTTTTGTATAGAACTCCCCGGACTGTGCTCCCATTGCCTCAAAACCTTGAGACTATTGTAGGCATGGTGGAATATGTCCAAGGAATCAAGAGAGAAGAATCACGAGAGATAGAGGAATCTTGAGAAAGACACGGACAAACAAACTCCTCGGTGTGAGCAAATTTAGATATGATGATTGATGAAAGAGTCGAATGAGCGGGATGAGTAGTTATTGATAAATATGAAATTGTGAGCGCTAATGATCTCTACAATCTTCACATACTTTTTACTTCCATCGTCAAAATTTGTGTTGAATTGTGGTACATTCTTTAAAGTGTGTGTGTGGAATATGTCCAAGGAAGAGAGAGAGAGAGAGAGAGAGAGAGAGAGAGAGAATAGGATTTTTGTTGAGATTGAATGTCATTAGTTCACTTGGATTGTTTTCACTCCTTACTTGTATCCTTTGAATCCAAAATTCAAGAAGTTGTTCATAGGTTGAATAAAGGCATTCATTGAGGCAAAGGTATAAGGAAATTTATTGATTCAATTGAAGGTTGTATGATCACCATTGCTTCGTGACTTTTGTTTGGAATCTTTTTTTTTCAAACCTAAGCTAAATTCAAATGCCATGCACTTCTTGATAATAGTTTATGTGGATCGTGGCAATGGAAGTAGAAATGTATCCTACCTTCGAGAAATTCAAGGTTGCTTGTTGAGGAGTCTAGACTTTCTAGCTAAAAAATGTCAACCGTAATTCAACATGTTGCAAGTTTGTTGAATTGAATCGAGCCACAAGCCTAAAGAGATTGTATGTATTGTGAAAGAGGAAGTACTTCATAAGGTTTGTAATAATTGAGATAGATCTTTTAGGAGCTTCACTGTCAATTGAAAGTTGCTTGATTGCTTAGTTGCATCATGAATTTTGTTTGAAACTCACGGTATTCTTAATGTGCTTGATTGTCATTGTGCATTGTTTTTGGCGTGGTAGTTGCAATACTTTTGTAGTGATCCAATCTAAGGAAGTTTAAATTGCAAGCAACACAAAGTAGTGTGTTGAGGCATGTTGTTGGTGACGATGACTTTGCCTTACTTATTGCTTGAAGCTTTTTGTGACAAAGTACTTAGTGTTGGTGATGTGTATGTATGTGGGTTTTTCTTTTCCAAAATATTTACCAAGGGGTGTGCGTTATTAATGGAATGCCTAATAAGTTATGTATTCTATATTCAATAATATATCATTATTATATGATCTTAGTATATATAAAATTTAGAAAATTTCAATATATGTAGGTAATTGTAGTTATTTTCGAGTTTCATTTACTAACATTCAAGCTACAATTATATATTAAGGCTTATTTCTAGATCTACAAATACCAGGATGATTACATGGTAATAGACCCTTTGACAAGATGTAGAGGATGCCTTCCACAATAGTAGGGTTTATTTTCCAAATGCCAAATGCCCCTTGCATTCCATTTATAGCCAAACTATTCAATTTCTATGGAATATATTCTAAAAATGAAAATGTATATCTCATGTTATTGCTTATTACTCACATGTTACTGCTCACCACTCATTGTTCACATGCTAGCTTCTTTCAAATCTACATGAACCAAAATCAAGAACGCAATGTGGTTGGAGACAAACTTTGAAAAACTACAAACCATCTTAGGCTCAATTGTCAAGGCATAGTTGGTGAGCACTCAATGAGAGCGAGAATCCTAGTCTTTGATAATGAACAAAAATTTCATACAAGCTCCAAAATTACGAGGAAAGTGTCCATGGCCTTAATTTGGATTTGCTAACCATCTTGTACTAGTTAATCATGCGTTTCGTATCCTAGGGCAAGTGAAATAGTTGAGGAAAAGATACCATTCAAGGCCCGTCTACTTTAACCTAAGGTAGCCGACAAAGGAACACAAACACATTCCACAAAAGCCCAAAAAGACATAAAGCCTGCAACAAACACTTTGAGGCACAAGCTTCCCGTACGCATGTGCATGGAGGGCACAAAACCCATGACTCTCTCATGGCCATGTCGCTTGGTAGATGATGGGTCCGGTCCAAGGTAGAATGGGTCTTATATTGTTACCTCAAGTCTTGAGACATAGTAAAACATACGATTAAGTGAGCACAAGATGGTTAGCAAGTCCTACTAAGTACGTCTTGAGATCATAGCCACTTTCCTCATGATTATGGAGCTCATCATATGAATATCTTATTTTATTATCAAAGTGAAGATTCATGTGATGATCAAATGGTCATAACCCCCCTTCCAATTATGTTGAATGTTGAATGTTGAATGGTTATCATACTTTGAACACGTAGTCCAATCTCGATTAAACATATGTCTTTTTAGTATCCGACGTTGAAGCCATACTTCACCACATACAACTTGAATACAAGTGTCCGATTCATAGGGGTGCACCTACACTTGATTTATGTATACACATGCGAGAACCCCCTATTTAATTGGGGGGGGGGGTATTTACCTTCTTTTGTTGAATATTTTTCACCCTATAAGTAGCTAAATTTCTACTTGATGGTATTTTCTAACACTATGTTATTAAATATAAATTCTAGAGTCGCATAATTATAATTACCCTATTTTATTTATAAGCAGTAGAAATTTCGTGTGAACAATATGCACGTACATTATGCATACAGTACACTATGCATACATTACACCGCGCAAATATTACTCTGCACATTACACACATACAAGCATCATACTATGTATGGTTCTTGAACCCCCCATGAAACCCTAAATAAACCAGCCAACCCTTCCATCGCCGGATGAGGGTATTTTTCATCCAAAAGCAACCGTTTCAACAAATCCATCCACATGTCCACATACATTTTGCCTATTTCTCATCCAATGCCACTAATGGCAGATGATTTATGTTGAACCTATTTTTAAAAATTATATATTTAATGATATTTATGCTACTTTACATCTAAATAAAAAAATACCACAACTTAAACCACACTGTACATTATATATAATTCCTAGATTCACATTTAGAGGATGCTATTGTATATCTAAGAAAAATGTAAGAATTATGTGTCTTGAATAAAATCCACCCTACATTTTCTTGCATGTGGTTTTCTACATTTTCGCCAGTGCCCCCCCCCTAGGTTCGATTGAGATTAAGTGATTGAATTAGGCACGTCTACCTTATGTAAGTAGATGTCATGTTTTTTGAGTTGCCCCCACCAGTCTCCCATGAGGTGAAAATGCAATCACCTCTATCATATTACAAAATATATTATATTAATAGGGGTGGTTGAGGCAAGCCGATGAGGTCTTGCAAGGTTGCGATCGTGAATCGTCAGTGTTGAGGTAGAGGTCGTTTGGGAAAGGTGTTCAACAATCATCTTGGATAACTTAACTTGATAATTAAGAGTCTCCATTATGGACTACTAATGCATGGACTAACTATTAATTATTAATGGAGACTCCATGTACATTTAGAGTCTCCATTATTATAATTGACACTTGATGTGTGCTATTCAATTTTGGTTTAAGACTTACCTCGTAGTTGATTCCACTATATATTTATAATTAATATATATTAGTAATAATATGGATTCAGATCCTAATAGCATAAAAGAATCCAAGCTGCAACGCAACGAGCCACAATACTAATTATTATTATTAAAACTAATTGAACCATTTACCCCATAACTCATACTTGGGGGGGGTCTTTAGACATCCTTTGTACCTCTACCTTTGGTAAGATGGTTGGGTCAAGCTCAAAGAGCAAGACATGTAGCTAGGGCCATGGTTTTAGTAGAAACATTCTTCCCATATCTTATCTCAACTAGGTAGTTCCCACTAACATAGAATTATTGAGCAGTGTACGTTTGTTCATGTGGGCCCTGAGAATATAACCATGGGATGCCTCAACCTAGTGCAAATTCAAACTCCTTAATATGAGTACCCTTGCACTAGGTTGGGGCATCCCATGGTTATATTCTCAAGGCCCACATGAACAAACACACATTGCCTAATAATGTTATGAATTAAACAAGTTGAAGATTTTTTATGTCGTTTTCAAAGTCAAAACAACTTAGGTGTTGTAATGTATTTGATTGTGTTATCACCTTAGGTGAAGCGAGCTTGGTTTGAGGCCAACTCAAAGAGCAATACATTTGCACTATATGTATATGTAATTTAGTGTGACATCAAAGGTGATGTGCCATGTTAATTGGTGTAGCCTTCATGACGTCCTACAATAGCAAGTGTCCCATGCCAGTCTATGGTGGCCACCTAGTGAATGCAAATTCATTCACATGGTTCAATGTTGAATAATGTGGACCACACTAAATCAAATGGATAGTGTACTCTTCACTGCAATTTTTCTATTATAAATATTGCTCTTTCAAACATTCATGTTTAATTTCATCCCAACTACCCTGATATCACCTATTAGTGTGGTTTACCATTTGGAGCTACACATTGTTGTAGCTCTTACAATGAAATTATCATTTTTTTGCCCAAATAACATAACTCCGCACATTAAGGAACATGACATAACTTACTTGATAAGAAAATGATACTCTCACATCCATTCAACACAAAACTGGACCCCCATATAGATTTCTTGCCGATCGAACTCAATGACTTGGTCCAAACTAATTCTAGGTCTTGAAAACTACTTCCAATGTCAGTAACCTCCAAGATGCATACTATTTCATGGTTTTTGTTTGTTCATTTTTAATTTTTTTATCTTGTGTGAATGACATGTACACTTGTATGCAAAAATTCTCTCTCTCCATACAAAATGTCATAGCATTGTGTAGCTCTAGCTGGCAAACTACACTATTAGGTGAACTTGATGTAGGTCCCACTATAATAATTTAGGAACTACGACACAAACCACAAAGTCAATTCTATCTACCCTCCATAGTATGACACTCAATTACATGACACCTCGATAATACGATGCATTTCATGTTGACCAAACTATATAGTGTTAATTTACCTCCATGCTTCGACTATGACGCTCATAATACGACATTTTTAGGCCTGATTTGTCATATAATAGAGGAAATTAACGTGCATAAATGGTGGGCCTACATGCATTTCAAGCTTCATATGCAATTACTTGGTACTTTGGAACGTGCAAGGAAATCTTAAGGAACGTTGGAGGAACGTTGCGAGCATAGTTCCTCAATATAGATGTTCTTTAATACTTATGTGTTTTGGTTATCTATACAAAATGATATTGGACATTGAAATAGGCCATTTTTTTGAAAAACCTTAACAACATTTGAGACCGAAATGTCATGTTACACACTAAACTCCGTAATACCAACCTCCATAATGTCACTCACTCTCTAATATCCCGAAACCCTAGGGAACGGATGTGCATAGTTCAAATCTCACTCCTTATTGTCACCTTTCTCTCCCTTATATCACGAATTTTGTCATTAATGCAAACCACCAAAGAAGTCAACCCACACCCTTGCATTGCGCCATGTGTCAGTATGTGGAGTGTCACCTTCTTATTCTTATTCTTCTTCTTCTTATGCCACTTGTTGAACGTTGGTGCATGCATCCGCCACATCGCCCGGAAAGGCGAAGCGGAGTGGACCACACCACACCATTCAATATATTGCACTTTGTGTTATTCCATAGTGTCACATGCTACACTAATTCACTAGTATCACGCATCCATGTTAACACTATAGAACTCCGTAATATCACGTGCACTTTGGTTGCTACAGGTGTGATACTACGGAGTTTAGAGTGTACCAAGATTACGACATTCGGATTATACAACAACACTTTCTTGCATGGCCGAAAGTGTCTTAATAAGCGAGGGAGAACCGAATCTGCATTATAATACTACAGCTTTTCCCAGACAGCACCGTGGCGCTTGCCTTTTATTATATGATAAGTTTGAGATTCCACTAGGTACAAGTAGCCCCGGGGGGCCTGCATTGCAATTGAATGTAGTGGTGGACTTGATCTACAAACGAGGGACAGGTGGAAAGTGCTTGGAAACCATCAAAGCTTTTGCAAATTTCAACTTCACCTTGATCATGAGACCTGCAACAGTTTTCTCCAGTCTTCGGTCTCGCCACACAGACACCTAACAGAATCTTAAAAATAGACAAAGCGGCTACTCGACCATGCAGTGTATGTTACATGCACTTACTGTGCATGCGGCAGTTTTGCGGTGGAGTTTCTTAGTAATCAATTTTGCAGCATGATTTGAGCATGATTTGGAGCATGATTTGAACAGGGGGCCCTGTGGACACCCGCCACTTACGTTACCTATATAGCCCAGCTCTCTATAGAGTAATATGGCTGTGCTTATTGTACCAACCATGATCATTGGTACAATCATGTAAGTAAAGTATGTACACTCTAAACTCTGTAACATGGTCCGAGATGACCCTAAACTACCAGATGATGGTGGAGGGATACCCAAATCTCAAGGAAGAGGTTGGCGGTTCGAATCCCGGCTGTGAAATCTCCTCTCTACCTGACAGAAAACTTGCCAGGTGGTCAACTGCCTCCTGTGCTTTGGCGTTGGCCTGTCGGCCTTCTGTCTCAAAAAAAATAAAAACTAACTCTGTAACATCAACCCCCTTAATATGGCACTCCTTCCTTTTACACTCTAAACTCCGTAGTATCACACCTGTGGCAACCAAAGTGCACGTGATATTACAGAGTTTTGTAGTGTTAACATGGATGCGTGATGCTATAGAATTAGTGTAGCATGTGACATTATGGAATAACACAAAAGGAGATGTGGAGGACAATTTGAATTCGTTCTCCCGTCACCTACGCTAGTGTGGTCCACTCCACTTGGCCTTCCCGGGCAATGTGGCGTATGCATGCACCAACAGTCAACAAGTGGCATACCAAGAAGAATAAGAAGGTGACACTCCACAAGTTGACACATGGCGCAATGCAAGGGTGTGGGTTGACTTCTTTGATGGTTTGCATTAATGACAAATTTTGTGATATAAGGGAGAGAAATGTGACA
Organism: Polytrichum formosum; assembly: GCA_964035585.1. Taxonomy (NCBI): domain Eukaryota; kingdom Viridiplantae; phylum Streptophyta; class Polytrichopsida; order Polytrichales; family Polytrichaceae; genus Polytrichum; species Polytrichum formosum. Next base: position 21,076,084 of record OZ037936.1, read on the forward strand.
ATAAGGAGTGAGATTTGAACTACGAACATATGTTCCCTAGGGTTTCGGGATATTAGAGAGTGAGTGACATTATGGAGGTTGATATTATGGAGTTTAGGGTGTATGTCACTCCTTCCTTTTATATCCCGAAACCATAGGGAACGGAGGTTCTTAGTTTAAATCTCGCTCCTTGTTATCATGTTTCCCTCCCATGTATCATGGGTTTTGACATTAAAGTAAACCACCGAAGGATCGGAACCGCACGCTTGCACGCATCACGCTGTCATTATTGCAATGTTTTCATAATGTCACATGCTACATCAGTTCTCTTTTATCACACATCCATGTTACACACTAAAGAACTCCTTGATATGATATGCACTTTGGTTGCCACAAACGTGCTATTATGGAGTTTAGAGTGTGTATACAATAAATTAGCATTCGGTGAATAACTTTATTTTATTTTACTTTACTTTGCCTTACTTCTGTTTTGTGTGAACAACGAGGCTATGACTATAAGACAATATTTGTGTTTGAAAAGTTTGACTCGTGTGGAGGCCACACACGTTCGAAAACGCTGGTTTCAAAACGGAGTTTGGTAAGCCAAGCCTCTGTTTCCAATCGGAGTTGGAAACATACGGTTTTAACCAAAAAAGGAGGGATCGACCTTGGAACCAAGCTCCTCGAAGTTAGGCACATGTGAAAGCCGAAATTCTTTTGCCTTGGCTTACCAAACTCCTTTTTGAAACTGGCATTTTCGAATGTGTGTGGCCTCCCCTTCAAAGTTTTCCTAGGTTAAGTACAATCTTGTCTGTACGACACCAGCATCGCATCACATTACATGGCAATGATCAATGGATTCTTTTCTAATTTGTTGAATGATCACACACATGTATGTTAAGCTACAGGATGTGTGAACAAGGTTCCGCTCCTTGAAGGGAAAAGGAAGAATGGTGGAGTATTTTCGGCATTGAAAGCTTTTTGAATTTTGGATCATATCTATGAATAGAAATCCCCTCTAGTGTACTCAAATTGAGGGAGAGAGAGAGAGAGAGAGATTGGTTGCATGTGAATGGTGGGTCTCCAAAACAGCACCACGGAATCGACGCCGGCAGGACGGGACGGCTCGGCAGAAGAGCGGCAGGGGAGTAGGCCGAGCCGAGGAACACAACAAAACAAGAGAGAGAGAAGGTAGGAACGTGGAAGGTGCTGAGAATTTGGAATCAGGGTGACACGCAGAAAGCCTCCTTGAGTAGTAGGGAAAGCGGAAGGAAATGAGCGTTGGGAGGCTTGAGCTGGTGGTTGTTGGTGGAGGACGCAGACAGAAGGGTTAAAAAGCAGGGTAAGGAAAGGAAAAGGAAGGAAAGGAATGTAAATCAGTGAGCCTTATAAAAGGATGTGCGAACCATAAAAGCATAAAGCTGGGGTGGACTGAGGTGGGATCCATCGTGTACCTACTATCATCATCGTGTAATTGACGAGATTCCTGGAGGATGCGATCAGATGCGGTGGCAATGTATGTAGCCTTGGAGAAGTAAGCGAGTAGTAGAAGAAAAACTTTGAAGAAGAGAAAGAAGGAGATGATAACGGTGATGAGATGGTGGCGGTGGATAAGTTTTAAGTAAACTTTGCTCCTGAACTTGAAGAATCATCATCATCATAATCATCATCGTTCATCTGATCTTGGGTTGGGTTGAGTATTCACCTTTTCCCATAAAATGATGATGCTGTGATGTTGCGCCGCCTGCGAAGCTGCCACACGTGGACACATACGATAACAAGGTTGATGAACTGTTGGTGCTTGCCGCGTTGGTAACTCAGCTGAAACCTAGCTGCTGCTTGCTTGATTGATTAACAGTTCCCTGCCACCCTCCTCACCTCGATTGGAGCGATTCCGAGTCCCTCGCTCCGTCAGCAACTGCTGCTACATTTTCGGTCACCGTGTGGGTGTGGTGTGGGTTGGCTTCCACTCCCTTCCCTGCCGAGGCTTTGTAGATCTGCCTGCACCGATACGAACCACACAGATCTGCTTTGATTGCAGCCGACTTCTATTGCTGCGCTAGGATCCCAACAAAGTGGGCTAAGTTAGGATTCTCCATCACAGGTCGGAAATAGGAAGAAAGGTAGAGGAAAGAAAGAAAAACCTGCATATTGTTGGTTAGGATTCATCGTCATCACAGGTTGGTGGAAACAGGGGGAGAGGTAAGGTTAGGGGAAAGTGTGAAAGAAACAAAACCTGTTAGTGGTTTCAAGGATGTGGGTGTTGTGATATTGGATTGGATTGGATTGGTGTGGGAGGGGCGGGGAGGTGGGGATCTGAGTTAGTTTGGTGGCGAGCTAAATGGGGAACTCACGGAAGGAGGGGCGATGGAGGCAAAGGGAGGAATGTAATAGTAGTAGGTGGGGGGTTAAGGTTAGGTGGTGCCAGGGGTTTGGGCTGCTGGTAGTGGTAGTGGTAGTGGTGGCGTTGGAATGTGCGGTGAGCGTAGGGGCACAGCATTTGGAGCTGGTACATGGCTATGTGCATTTGGAAGGCTCCCCTGCGAAGCGCGGGGAGAAGGGTGTGACGGCCGCGTATTATGAGACGCTCATAGCTCACGATCGGAGGAGAGTGGGCAGGCGCCTTGCAGATGTTGTCAGGTTCCCGCTCACCGGTGATGATGACCCTTTTACTACAGGGTACGCAACCTTCCCTCTCTCTCTCTCCCTCTCTCCCTCTCTCCCTCCCTGTCTCTTCTCAACTTTGCGCACAATTGTTACAGAGGTAGTTATTTCATCTATTGTGACTGAATGGTGGCTGCGACACATTTATGTATGTATGAATGGACCGGAAATGCAGAGGGATCTCTCTCTCTCTCTCTCTCTGATACCACAGAGACCAATGTTGGGGTCTTTGGCTCTGATACCACAGAGACCTATGTTGGGGTCTTTGGCTCTGATACTACAGAGACCAATGTTGGGGTCTTTGGCTTTTACGCGCTCGCGCCGAAATGGGATCCTCAAGTTTGTGCACAATTGTCACAGAAACAGTCATTTGGTCTATGGTGGCTGAATGGTGGCTGCGATGTATGTATGGACCGAAACTGCACATTAATCGTGCTGATCGAATCTCTCTTATTTCCATTTTACTTTCTCCACATAATTGGGTTGTGCGAACTGCACACGAGTCCCTCTCTTCTTTTGGGCGCGTGGGGGTTCTCGCCACGGGCATTGGTGTTTTTGAATGGCAGTTGAGGATTTTTACGGAGACCAATGTTGGGGTCTGGGGTCTTTGTGCGCGCGTGCCACAATGGAATCCTCAAATTTGCGCATAATTGTTACAGAAACGGTCATTTGGTCTATGAATGGCTGAATGGTGGCTGCGACGTATGTGCATGTATGTGTGTATGGACCGAAACTGCACATGAATCATGTTCATCACAGGTCGTATTTTAGTTTCTCCACATAACTGGGTTGTGCGAGGATCAGCAGTGAAGAGAAGCTTAATTCTTGAAACCAGCCTCGTTACATTTGAGGCCTCAGACGTCGATTTTCTTGCTTTCGCCGCTGCAATTCGGAGGAACGTGGCCTTTTGGCAGTTGTTCCATATCGTTTCGATATGTCCGCGCTGGTGAATCAATCCTGGACAAGGGCTACCTGGGGATTTTACTTGCAATTCAGCGGGACTCCTGATGTGCCAAGCCTTTACTATAGCAATGTAGTCTGGGCAGAAACGGACCAATTTTGGGATTTGAAGGGAGGGGTTTAGGTGAATGTGACCTAACTGATCAAACTCGGAATTAAGTGGCGGTCCTGATGTTTTCAGGTTGTACTATACACAAATTTCCCTGGGCACACCTCCGCGTACATACTACGTGCAGGTAGATACAGGCAGCGATGTTTTGTGGGTGAATTGCGCCCCTTGCTCCAGCTGCCCAACTACAAGTACTTTGAATGTAAGTTAATTTCTCTCTTTCAACTCTTTGACATCACTTGAAGAGTCACTTTGCACCAGGCAGTTCTCAGGTCTTCTTGGGCGGCCGCCTGTTGGAGGCCAAGTTGTCTAAATTTACACCCATTAGTAGGCTGTGTATATGTTTTGCGACTGGATTGATGAGGTTGAGGGATTATTTGCAGCTGTTGTGCGAAAATAAGGATGCAACAGTGCTGTAGTTTGGACACCCACGATACAGTAAAAGCCATATGAGCAGGATTGATGATTGATACAGCATTCATACATTGCGTATTTGTTTTGTGACTGGATTGATGATGTTGGGGGTTTACTTGCAGCTGTTGTGCGAAATTAAGCACGCAGCAGTACTGTAACTGCATAGGTTTTAACATCCAGGATACCTTGAATGCCATATGGCCAATTATGAACATCAGGTTACAAGTTTGAGTCTCTTTTCAAAAGCAGCATTCTGTACTTTAGGAGCATTCACTAGTCGTGCTCCTGGGCACGTTGATTGGAACTGAGAAACTGAGAACTTCTTCTGGTGGTGTTGTGCAGATTAAATTAACACTTTACGACCCATCAAAATCTTCAACAGATAAGGCACTAAGTTGTGCTGCTCCAGAATGTACTACAGCCTCAAATGCGCAAGGGTCTAATCCAGTTTGTGACTCAAACTCGCTTTGCACATATTCGACCCTCTATGGTGATGGTAGCAGCACCAATGGGTATTACATCAGTGATGTTTTTACTTACAACACAGTCGGCGTTGGAAATGCCACAAACACAACTGGCTCTGCCACTGTTTATTTTGGGTGAGATTTTGAGTACCTCACAAGAATCTCAGTTTTGCTATGATGTTTTATGTCAACAAGTGGATGTGTCATGAATATGTTCTGCAAATAGAGTTATCCTCTAACTCAACATGAATAGTGGTTGGGAAATTGGTTGCTTTGCATACAAGACCTTCCATGTTCACAAGTTTTTGGTGCATGCTTGGAGGTAGTGTGCAGGTTTGAATGAAGAACATTCTAGATCGGTTCATCAGGTGTCAAACTCATTTTAGCATGCCAAGAGGTGCTAAAATGACTTTGGCCTTTAATGAACCGAAATAGGTTGCTATTCATTCTAATGCAAGCATGAACCTCAACTGGAAAGAAATTATTGATTTTGTGTGCAAAACAACCAATGGAAAATTATAGGGGACCAACTTGTGATGAAAAGTCCCTTTGAGTTAAAGGATAACTCTAATGTGTTATGAATATGTGATGCAAGGTTGGACTAATTATTTCCTTAGCGGTTGTTATACATGTCTTAAATGTGGTGATTGGAATGGGATGACAGGTGTGGAAATAATCAAACAGGGGGTTTGACACGCTCATCGCGTGCAGTTGATGGTCTTATTGGCTTTGGTCAAAAAGCTATTTCTGTGCCAAGCCAGTTAGCTAGTCAAAAGAAAGTGGGGAATGTATTTGCCCACTGTTTACAAGGGGACAATCAAGGAGCTGGTACTCTTGTCATTGGAAATATTTTGGAGAGCAACATAACATACACCGATCAAGTCGCGGATCAGTAAGCTCCTACTCCTTATCTCCATCAAAATAAGTGGAGCACCAGTCCTGCTTTGCCAGTCAGTAACTACACTAAACATCTGATTTAGTGTGGCATTAAATCGGTGTGCCATGTTAATAAGACTGGTCTTTGTGACAAATGTCATGTTTACCAAGTGTCATGTGTCACCCTCTCTGGTTGCCACCCAGGGATTGCAAGGCAATTAATGTGTGTTGATATGAATAGTGTGGGTCACACTAATTCAGATGTTGGGATAAAGTAAGCAGGCTCGATTTGGTTACTCATTTTAAATGGAAACCTGCATTTGAGTGGTGTGTGGTTAGGTGTGGATTTAAGAATGGACACCAAAAGACGTGTGTTTAAAAGAGATTGGACTACATGCTCAATAATTGTTAACCACTCGAGGTAGACAATACATTTGGGGGGACTTATACACGATCATTTAATAAGAGAATCTTCATGTTGACAATGAATAAGATATGCATATGAGCTCCGAAAATTATGAGGAAAATGGCACGATTTGGATTTGCTTGCTAATCATCTTGCACTATTGCAATTTCCATATCCTATGAGAAGTGGGTGCAGAGCTAAAAGTGTCGCTTTAAGACCTGTTTCAAAGTCTGTTTCAAAGTCACGGCACTTATCCTCGCTAATAGACCGAGGGTGGGTACAGAGTTGTTTTTGGTTATTAATTGGACTGATCTATGTTGGGTATGCAGGGCACACTACAATGTTCAAATGCTCAACATTGCAGTGAATGGTGTAAATGTAACCACACCATCGGCATTTGAAATCACCGCCTCAGGTGGTGGAGTGATATTTGACAGTGGGACGACACTCTCATATTTGACACAGCCTGCTTATGGAAAATTCCTAACTGCTGTATGTATCTATCCCTGCAGATGCCTCTGTTGACAGTTACTCTGGTTCCTTGTGAATATTTTTACTTCTCTGAGATATTCAATCTTTCCATTCTTACTGTGATTTGAATGAACTCGAACCTGTGACCTATACAATAGAGTAATATTTTCTGCATGATATCCACTTGGAGCGATGTTATGATGTGAATGTTATATGTCGCAAGTTGATATCTTTGGTACAGATCTATTGTATATTGGCACCCATCATGGCAGCCGTCATTTGGTTTTATTTCTTAGAAATGAAAACAGTTGACAGGGAGAAGTTGAAGTCGTCGACATAATTGTAATGGTATTGTGGTACTGTGGCAGGTGGAAAGTGGTGCACCTGTTCAAATGACAACTGTTTCTGATTCTTCAGGAAGTAGCCAAGATTGTTTCATAACTAACAGGTGTGTTTGAAGTGTTCTAATTCTTGATGTAGTAATCTACCTTCTTGAGTCTTGTGTATCATGGTGACATATTTAGTGAGTGAACCAAGGCTAATGGGATTGAGATTTCACCTAAATAGGAATCACAATGACAGGTTTCAGAAAGATTGGAAGTTCCGTGTATAGTTTTAAAGAGTATTATTGAACACTATCTCCTTACTTACAAATACATCTGTTGCTTTGTGAAGGTTAGATAGGTAAAGCTTTATGTGTGGTTGCTGGTTGATTGCATTTGATAATGCATTTGATATGATGGATTTTTGCAGTCTATCAGGTTTCCCCTCTGTTATCCTCTACTTTTCTGGTGGAGCAGAAATGGCTCTAGGCCCCGATACCTATCTCTTCAAAGAGACTCTTAATGTATGTTCTCAGTTCCCATCGCATGTTTTACAAATAGAGTTTCGCTTGTGTAGTTATCATAGGGGTTGTGGGAGCTACGATATCCTCAGGTTTCCCACTTTCGAATGAATCAATGATGCAGTAAGCACTTGGTTTTGAAGAAGCTGTGTTTGTACTTCATGTTTCTGCAACATAAAATGGTTACTGTTGCATGTTCTGATGTATACATTTTTCTTGCAGAATAATGTTATTGCTTACTGTATGGGATGGCTTGAAAGTACCAGCCAACCTGGGTATCAGGCTTTCTCCATATTCGGAGGTACTTACTTCCCCTTTGTTGTGTGGTTCTTGGACTGATAAGGTTCTAAGTATCCTGGCGCAAGTTGATAGTCAGCAACTGCGTGCATGATTGAATAAGATATTTTAAGTGTAGTTTTTTTACTTGCATTGGTTGGTTGTTGGCAGATAATGTGCTGAAAGACCAGCTGGTTGTCTATGATAATAATTCACCAGCAAGAATTGGGTGGAAACCGTTTGACTGTAAGTAGTTCCTTCCTTGCATGACCAACCCAGAAGCACACCTAAATCCGTCTCATAACTCAAAAGTACTACACCATTTATGGTATTTAGTGTCACTTACTATTCGGAGTTATGCAGTGCTATATCTATTTATTGAGAATATAATATTTTACCAAGAAAAGTCATTTATGCTCTATAATGTCTGAATGACCTATTCAAACTCTGCCAGTAAAAATTGAACTCCTGATTAAGAAGTTATTGCATTGCATGATTCCAAATAGTAAGTGACTAAAAATCATAAATGGTGTAGAATGCCTGTTCTTACCAAACTGACCATCAGTAAAGTACCACATATACACCTTGGAAAGGTATTATGTCTGACCTCACAAGTTTTGACTGGGAATACAACAGAACTTGACGATGAAAAATCTGCAATAGCAAATCACAAAAATTCATGACAAAATGGTGTACTTTAAAAAAATGATGTGGACACTTTTACAAAGATATGAGTGCATCTGTCCCTGAAAATCATCAAGTTTGGAGGAGTAACTTGGAGAGGGGCAACTTCGACCTTGTTACTTAGTATCAGATCATTGGGTTTTCTTCCTTCCTGTGTATACCTACCTAGAAAATTGTTCATGATTAGCAACACAGAAATGGCGAGAGGGAAATATTACACAAGAGCGTACCTCTCAACATAAGAGCCCCCTAAATAGTATGCAGTCCGGGGTTTAAAAAAAAAAATTGACTCTGGAATTAGCCACAAACCTGTTGGGGGTCAAGTTTTATGTTGGATGGATGAGAGGTATGCTTGTATGGGACAATTCCCTCTTGGGCAAGGAAATGGTCGATGTTGAAACTTCTTTTTGTGGTAAATGACACAGGTACAAAAGCCATTTCAGTGAACAGCGCATCCAACAGCCCTGGTGTAAATGTGCTCCCGGGTTCTGGAGGATCAGGCTCCAATGCAGCTGTCAGCTTCTCCAGGATAAACAGTGCCTTCCTGCTTCTGTGCTCTGTTGCATTAGCAGTCTGTTTTGGGATGCCATAACAGACGCATGCAAGTGTGGGAAGAAGCAGTGCGCGTGTCAGCAGCAGGATCGCCGATTACGAAACAGCCTACAGATTCAGTGTCCTTTTGAAGAAGGAGCAAAAAGTTGAGCAATAAATTATGAGAGAAGCTGCTGTCCCTCTCTCAATCTGTCGCAATTGCACAAGATTGCATTCTGTAAGATCAGGCAGAATCTCCTGGTTACATACTCTTGTACCATTCATTCTAACACAGGAAAGTTGCAAACACCCAGATGGTTTTATGCTCATTTTCTGGCTGTGGTGGAGGCTTTTGCCCATTGTCATGTGAACGCCTTTCCATTGTAGGGTTGGAATGCAGCAACTTTTATTGCTAAACTCCTAACACCTTTTTGTGGAAGGGTTGGAATGCAGCAATCTTTATTGCTAACCTCCTGAAATTTACCCTAGTTTGTTTGGCCCCTCTTCTCCATTGTAGCTTTAGCTGCAGGAAGGAATTGGTAATTCAGGCCCCCAATCTTGTGTAATGGGGCTTCACCAGAGTGATTCGAAGTTTCACTCTAGAAACTCATCATGTTGATTTCATGGATGTGTTGCAGTGGTCAGTAAGGTAGTTGCACCTATTCTGACACTGGCAAATTTGTGTTGGCCTTTTAACAATTGTGCTGAAAATCAAATTGAGAGCATCAAATGTGATTTTCCCATGATGGAACAAGTGGGTGCAGGCTCCAACATGGGTAGAGCCATGAGTTATAAATATATAAGGCATTATAAGCATGCCATTCTTGCTACAAAGTGGAACTCTTTCCACCTCATACGAAAGAAATTAGATATCTTCATCTCAAGGCCTTTCTCAACTATGAACTTCTTGAAGTCTTTTTCCAATTTCATCACTAAGCTTATATTAGTCTTTATCTCACGGAGGCCATTGCACTCTGGTACTCTAGGGAAGTAGCCGGTTTGTCATATCTTGATGTACTTTTAGCCCCATGAGCATTTTGGTTTCCCAGATTTCAAAACGAGATTCAATAACTTCATTTCTTGATGTGGTTGCATGGAGAATTTTTCAATTTATTATGTTGGGGTTTGAAGAATTCATGCTATCCAATGAAATGAAATTGATTTTAAAGTTTGAGTAGCCAAAAGGCTAATGGGACTAAAAGTACATCAGGATGGTTTTGGGCCAGCTACAGTAATTCCTTATAGTCATGAAGTGGGGATAGAGGCAAATGTCAACTTCGATAATGGTTTGTTACATTATCTCTAATGGGCATATGTAGGGGATACTTGAACACAGCGTGTGCCTCATTTTCAACCGAGTAAAAGTGACATAATCTATCATCTCTAGAGATAGGGATAATTGACCACCATCCAATTTCAACAGCATCTTTGATTGAGGTACGGTAAGCTGCAATGATCTTGCATTGTGATGGTGTCAATGGTTGCTTCAAGTATAATTCACATTCATATTTTGAGAAAATCCTTGAGGTGGACGTAATCTAGTTTCTTTCCTAAGAGAAGAAAAGAATTTCATCCTTTAGCAAGGAAAACCTCCTTGATATCATCAAATACAATTTTGATGTTGTTGGGTTGTCATGGGTTTTCCAATGAGAAAGACCCCACTATGCCTTCTGCATGGTTGTTGATTTGTTCTAGGTGTTAAATCTTTGTTCGGCAATGTGTCAAGAAGGTGAGGTTGCTTGATTGACTAACTAAGAGGAGGGTAGGTGGGCAAGCCGTTGTTGAAAACCCATGGTGAGCTTAAGAGTGTACAATTCTATGGGAAGTTCTCCAAATTCGGCGTACAAATATGATACATTGTCAAAGAACGCACTTGACATGAGACATCATATATGTATCATCATGCCCTCCTCAGAAAACCTTCCAATAAGAGTTTTTCATGTTTGCCTCCCCAATTTTCAATGCCATATGTGAAAGTTGGAAGCACCAGAGCCAACGGTTAGTGTAGTTTATGGTCTTCCCTCCTCTTTCAGTTTAAAAATTTACTAGTAAGTCAATTTCTATGCACATTGACCCTTAAATGTTTGAGAAGCCTAGATTGGAGCTCCCCATGCACAAATTAGCATATTTGAGCTACATACTTTCAATATTATCTAATTATGTAAAAGGTGACCCTATCTAAAAGTAACTTGTTCTTCAAGTGCACTTTTCAAATTGGTTGAATACCTTAATGTAATTAAAGATTTAAATTCAAATACACAACTTGGATGCCCTTCGATGCAAATACATATGTTGTATTGTGGTCACCCATGTCAAGTATGAATATAGTTTTTTTTTCTCCTTATAAGACAACATATAGAATAAGGTTTTTAAACCCATAACATACAACATATGATTTATGAGCTTGATGAAACATGTATAAATTGTGTATCTGATTGTGTATAAGGCCAAAGTTCCTACTCTAGGTGCTTTAACCTTATCCTCCACCAATGTAGGAGCCCAGGCATGGTTACACACTGAATAATGCACAACTCAAACTAAATCATACCTAACCTGACACCCTACTGATGATGGGTCCACTTTTCAGGCAGTATGCCTATGTACTTAAATGCAAGCAAACCAATTTCAGTATGTAACTTATACTTCAAGACATCTTACCTTTGCTGTGGACACTGAATACATCAAGACATGTGCTTTGAAGTATAATATCCTGCCAATAGTTTTTCCTATGCCACGTGAATGATAATAAGCCGGTAGTTTTTTACATATATGATGTGACAACCTACCTATACATTTTTCATGGAAAAAAAGATTCCAATGTGAGCAAGATTGAAAGTGACTACACCTGATCTCGTTTTGTACATCCTTGTGTCTACAACCATAAATATGAGGTATCATAATTCAAACTACATACTGAACCACATACTTCACATGTGCAACATTTTCATGACAGGGTAGTACAAATCAACAACATTGAGGAACTCTTGTAGCAATTCAAATGCATACGCCACTGAGTACTGCTTTCTCCTTTACATCAGAAAAGTGGACAGCCCAGTACATCTGGATTGGGGGCAAGATGAACACCTCACAAGTTCCTTCAATTCCAAATAGGAAAACTACAATAAGAGCCTAGTACAAGATTTAGACTGCCAGTACAGATGATGCGAGTCACAAAGACATAGCCAGAGTGTTTTAACAGCACAAAAAAAAAATCACACCAACATTATCGTGAAGCCCAAAATCCTTCCAATGCAATGATTTTGCTCCGGGAAAATGTCTTATTGTGCTATGAAAACTTCTGGTGTCTCACAATTGAGATGGTCCAGCTCTATACATAACCAAAACAAGAATGAAACTTTAATAGTGCACATCACTTCACAGAAACACGAAGTGTGCACAATTGAAGCAGTTATACCCTAAAGGGAATACACCTAGCTTCTAGCAGCTAATAAAAAATGGTATGTGAATAGAATATTACAAGTTCTGAGCTCGGTAGATTACAGCATCAAAATTAGCCCCTTTGACAGTTGTTGTCCCGCCTTTCTGGAGTTAGCGTTGATGACGAAAATATGACCAGGATGTCATCATACAACTATGCTAAAACAGCTTCTTTACAGCTCCTGATGAATGGTCCTACTTACAATTTAATGAAATGTCTTCCTGATGCTATGCCTGTTACCCCATGCCATTCCTCTTATAACCCACTGCTCCCATGTCTTCACGATGACCATGCCAATTAACTTCAGCAGGCCTGTATCCATAACCATGGTCCACCCCATGAAGACCATTGCTTGGTGCCTGGCAATACCAACTGGCAACATATTTTGCATACCTGTGAATTATCCACCGCATCTTACAAAATTGGTCAATTGCCCCTAACAAGCATAAAAACCGAGACACTTCATAAGTAAATATAAGTTACATGTTTCAGTAGAGTCTAGATCTTAGAGAATGATGGATTGATGATCTACAGATTGTCCAATGTAAAAATTGCTTTAGTTCCTCATTTCTACCAGTGTGAAGTTCCTGTAGACAATGAGATAGATAGCACCTACATGTCATCATGCGAGTAGGCTGCGCTTGGCCCACCAGCAGTCCATCCTCCGTATCCAGGACCTCCAATTTGAAAACCCAACTGGCCATTTCCCCCCTATTCCAGTAATGGATTGATTAGTCTTTTTATCAAGTAAAACATCACCTTTAACACACTGTTTACTTAAGATTAGTATATAGATTAGAAGACAGTAGGCAAACTGAAGAAGAAAGTAGGCAAAGAACTGAGAAATTTAAAACATATTCATGTCTCTGACTATATAGATGATCAAGACCTACTTGATGGTAGCCATTGTAGTCTCTTGGATGTCCATGTCCATGACGTTGAAGATACTCTTCATAAGTCTGCGTCATCCGCTAAAATATGTGAAATTCTATTCAAGAAACTATTCCACTGCATAAAAGGAATCCCCTCTTAATTGAAAATGAGAAAACTAGAGAATGCTGGGAATGGCCCTACCTGAGCACTATTGCTAGAAGATCTTTTTGTGATGAACAAAGCCCTATTGCAAGATACACTCATGACCATCAATTGCTGTTTGGTCTGAGTTCCACTGAGTCTAAAGTACCATGACCAACTAACACCACCAGAACAGGACACATATTAACTAGTCAATGTGGATATAGTGCAAAGGACCAACCATATTGCTCAAGTCTTCTTCAACCCCCAAGTCTGCACTTCGACTGCTGCTGTGGCTTCGAGTGCGCTCCTTGTCTAATATCCTGTCCTTATCTCTGTCTCGGACCCTCTCTCTGCCACTCTTCTCAGAAGTTGGTGGATGTGGGGACTTTGACTTTGAAGATCTGAGTGCACTAGCAGTACGAACACTTTTGCTCATGAACCCAGCAGATGCTCTGATTACAGGCCTGGATTGAAACTTATCTGAGGACGGCAGATGAGGAGGGTACAATATGGGAGCTACAGGGGGAGCTGGAGGTGCTGCAGCCATCAGTAGCCTCTGTGGCCCTTCTCCTGCATCCTCTCGAGATCTTTTGCCCACTTGAGGAGATAAAACACCAACTCCCAGCTTCCTGTCATGGATTTCCGTTTCCAATTATTGATCAACTCATTGCCATGTACGCTTGAAAATGAATACAACTGCTCCAGCGCACTCACAATACCTAAGTGGAGATAATGACAAAATATGGCTGCAAAATTAACTATGGGTGAACTATCACATGAAGAGGAGGGAGAGATAAAGAGATATTTGGCATGATGGTAGACAACTACACAGTACAATTTGCCTCACTTAAATGCTGGTCGAACAAGTGAACCATCCCTAAAGACTAGCTGGAATTACTAACAAGTGCTTGAGATAGCCAAAGATACATTACATCTGTGAAACCCAAGCCATTACAGAAAGCTAACCGTTTGGGACGACCATCTCGATCATCACCTTCATCAATCAGAGCACACAGTGCCTCACCAATAGCTTGTGTAAGCTCCTGCAATGACCCACATTTAAGCTTGAGAAAGCCATTGATATGATTAAGAAAATTTCCTTGACAGGCCCCATTATATATAGAGAGATCTTGCAGGTACTTCACAAGAGTTAACAAGTAGGAAGAGCTCACCTGACAGTCTCGGCTGATTTTGACAGGTTTGAAAGCATTGAGGGGATTCTTCAAATGAACAGTTTTCTGAAATGGTAAATCGTGGAGTCGCAACCACTCTACTCGAAAAGTGCCCCCCCAGGGGTTGGCCCCTTCATTAGCTTCACTCCAGATATTGGCTCGGCGTCGACCAATTGGAGACGACATTCGTGCATATCCTTGAAAGTGACTGCTCATATTCACACTAAATACCAATACAACTCTCTCTGATGTCTGCAAAACAAACCCACCAAATGAGTCACACAAATACCTCTACAAGGGGACTAAGAAGAAATGGTGCACGTATAAAAATAAAAATAATATAAAAATAAAAATAAAAACTCACAATGACTGACCTCATAAGCCTCATTAAGGACAGGTTCATTCATGGCTTGTGTAGCCCAAATCCCTTTCTCGATGGACTTTGCAATGTTGTGATGATTCAAGCTCTTTATGATGAAGTATCTCGTATGATAACTTTTCCGCTGCTTTGCAGCTCCTTTTGTTGTTTCTCCATTCATAAGATGTTTGCAATCCTCTCCAGTGTCTGCATGTTGATGTAGACCACTCTGTCCATCACGCGTGATTCCTGCTACCAATAACTCCAATTTTGAGTACATGTTCATTGTCTGACCATAATATTTTCTCAAAAGACTTGCATACAATCACAAGACATGAAACTCCTACCTGGACAATCAAGATTTGCTCTTCTTTTTGCTCATGAAACATTTATGTACTGCGACTTGGACCGACAGTCTAGGTAAAAAGAAGTGACATTGACTGTAATTGATTAACTGTATCTCCTTCAGAAAACAACAATCGTTAGATCAACAGAGTAGTATGACATCTATGTAATCAGCAACAATTTTGTTTAGCAAATTCAGATCTCCCAAAACACAGGGCCAACAGACAAGCCCTTGGTAAGTCAAGTCCTTGATGAGGAGTGCCCAGTCATGATATTTGCTTTCCAGACCAGATGGGCCAGGAGAACTTGATTGCAAATATGTTTCTGTCATCGTAATCTAATAAAATGGTATAAGTGGCCTTTCTCCCAGATTAGGATCATGAAGGTTTTCTCCAACTCAAACCTACAGGTCAATAGACTTATATTCCTAGGTCAAAAATCCAATGCCTGAGTTGTGTAGCAACCAAACTTGCCATTTCCTGTTGGAAAGCCAAAATGAACAGGCCCACTAGAGTAACGATAACCTGCTCTACCACCTGTAGATTCTTTAATAAGACAGACTCAAAGACAAGCATTGCTACAAGTGCTTATAGTAGCGATATGTCTTTGCAACAAAACATAGCATATCTCTAGTTTGCTCACCTTCACAGCCAGACGAACTTGGACCATGCGATGTGTCAGGCACTCTCTTGCCTAGCTGTGTACAAGGTGTCAACACAGCTAGTTGGCCTGTGACTCCTTGTCCACTCTCCTGCTTCTCCGCCACCAACTCCTATTCCCATCAGAAATTTACAAGTTGAACATACAACTGTTAATCTCTGCACCTCATAATAATGACTAACCTCCCACCTCCATACTTCTTAAGCAAAGTGGTATAAGGAAAGCATCCTCTCGTCCAAAAACCAGTAAATAGTTGCCACTAGCAGACGTAAGTAACTTAATCAAAATTTCAAGGGCCCCTTGATTGAGTTGGGTAAATAGCACCCATGAACTGCTAATAACAGAAGAAATTGTACCTTAAGCTCTTTGGCCCCTTGCTGCACTTCTCCAGCAGCTGCTTCATCTTCAAGGCTGCAGAAGCTCGCAAAAAAGAACACGCATGAAACAATGCACCAACAGTATATAGATCGGAAAAGTCTGCTGTCTAAGAGAGAGAATTATACGTCCACCTGAGTCACGATACTTGAGAAGGCTTTCCATTGACCCCTGCACCATGTAGTAGTTCGTGTCTGGATAGGTGGACTAATGACGACACATGACTGATGCTGGAACTGAAAACAACCCATATATTCCACAGAGGAGCTTTTGTTCAGCAACTTGCTGTGCAAATTTGAAAATAACCTGCATCAAAATATGGCTCCCAGCCGATGTAGCTCGAGTCTAATTCGTTCTGTGGCCAAGTAACAAGATAACCAAATTTTGAAATTTTCAATTTTCTAAATATGTAGATCATAGCCTAGCTCCCTCAGCTCTTATGACCGACCAGACTGCAGAGGAAGAGTTTCTTCTGGACGTGTGACCAGGGTAACCTTCATTTGAGACCTTTTATGGCATGTTCTACTTTAAAGCTCTCTTACTAGCAGCAATCACCATTTATTGGACATCGAATTGAGACAAGGGTACAAAGATGTAGATTGCAAGACACAAAATCATCTTATCCTCCATTCCAAAGGAACAAGTAAACAATAAAAGAACCAGAATGTCGTTCATATATCTTGCTCTATGCAGCAGTAGACAAGAGCTGCTGCCATTTTCCAAAATGACCAGCTAAAAATTCCTAGATACAGACGATCTGGTCCCTTTGAGTTCAAGCACATGCAGGCCGCAGCTCGTTCCAACATAGGCTACATGCACTAGCTTTCCCTAGTGTCCTACAAAATACGACTCCCAAGATTCATCACAAACCTTGCTCACAAGATTGTACAGACTGACAAAATAGTCCCAAATTGAGAAGTTCCAGCCCTACCTACATAATCTACATTCCACATCATTGGTGGTACATAATCCTCAATAGAATACAAAGAGCGGTATCAGCAATTATATGAGCTCTTAAACATCATAATGTTCTCCACATACAACCAGGACCCAAGTGTTAAAGGAAACAAATACAGTATATACAAACTATGTATAAGTATAAGATCGGCAGTTTCAGATGCCCTTTCTCTTACTTACGCCGCTCTAACTGCGTCTTCCCATCTTCCCCCATCACTTTCTGATGGCAGATCACAATCCGCAAGGTCTTGAAAGTCGTCAGGATCCCCCATTATATCATCCAGAACACTCTTCTCCAAGCCCTTTCGCCGTGAAGATGGTTGCTTCTCAAGTACTCTGCTAGAATCAACCGCACCAACAACTCCAGACTTCTCCCCATTTTGTAGAAAAACTTCAGGTGCTTCAACTGCAACCATAGTTGAGCGAGGTAATGCTTTCACTCCCATCGCTAATCCACTTTAAACTGCAGAAACGTCCGCCACTATTTCAATAAAACGAAAGTATTTTGGGCTTACTTTTCAAAACAAACCCAATATACAAACCACAAGAGAATCGCTAGACGTTGACCTTTTTGTAGTTATCCGCTCTTATATTTCCATTCCTACAGTAATATTTCCACTTGCATAGTTGCAGCTATCCAGGAAAGGAAAAACTACACATCCGAGCACCACACGACCTCATGAGGGGTTAAAATTTGTCATACTGGAATGGATTTCACCACAAAATACACATCAACATTACACACTTGAACACCACTGCGCAATCTAAACATTTTTTCTGAACACAGGAAAATCGCAGCAAACCCTATTTATGCCGTTGCCATCACACAAACGATATATTTTATACTTACAATTACCCACCTCACAGACAATGTTCGGCATACGCATCAACAAAAACAACATTCAGCATATGCATGAAGAGGCTCCGTCTCAACCGCACAATTAAAACCTTCCTTTAACATCCATTCCCGGATAGTTTCCCAAATCCACAAAGAGTCTCATACACGATGCCTTCGCACCACTCTTTAGATGACTTCTTTCCGTCCTATTGGAAATACCATAATATAAAGACACAAACCCTCGTTATTCACAAATCTTCACAGAGTTGAAATACAATGAAATGCAGGTATATGCAAACTCGGCGACCGACCTACCCGGAAGGAGTAAGAATGGCGAAAACCCGAAGAGAAAAAAAATCACTAAAGAATAGAGAGATGAGCGCGAGAATTTCACACCGCAAATGAACGCTAAACCATCATTACGCACACCACACGGTGGAAAACTCGTAACCCTACCAAGCGGTCAGGGACTTGAGCTCCACCGGTTGCGCCAAAATCGACTTCGTTCAATTTCAAATAGATAGGAGAGCCTCAAAATCATCAGAACCTACCCCGTGAAGGTTACAAAGAGATCACTCAAGACACAAACCCCAAGTGCACCCGAAAATCCCCTATACTGCACAGATATTTAGGCTGGTTGGCGCACCTGACGTGAAATTCAAGACATGGAGGCAGGAATTAGGCGCTGGTGAAGCTCCAGCACACGCATTCATCATCCTTTTGCGCGGAGGTTTCTGCCGGCGCTCGATCAATCTCTTCTAAGTTAATGTCCTGCATCGCTACCCCTTCGCCCCTGCCTTCCTTTCTCCCTCTCGTGCTTCCCTCCCTCCCTCCCTTGAATGTCTTTGTCGTCCTCGTCCCATCATACCATACCCTACCATACGAATGACATACCATATCAACATATACCATGCCATGGTATGTCGTCACAGCATGGCGTGGGTCGATGGTATGCCGAGTCTTCTGCGTCCATCATACGTGTCATACCATTACTTGCAATTCACTACCATGCCATGACACGCTACATTCCACCATGGCATGGTAGGTCGTATCAGCATGGCGTAGTTGATGGTATGGCTCTGTCCATGGCCATTGCCTTGTTCTGAAGGGAGGTACACGTGTCGCGACGCCAAGTAATGACCATCACATTGCCAACCTTGTGCTTGTGGGCACACCTGGCAATGATGTTTTTGACATGCTAATGATGAAATGAAATCGATTCCAAAGCTTTATGTGATTGTAAGTTTACGTTAGGGTCCGTACCCAAGAAACTCGGGGGCCAAAACACCCACCTTATTTTCATACGAAAGAGAGAAAGGACACCACCTTTAGAGTTAGCATGAATGAGGGACATTTCACCTCAATCCCCAACATAGTTTCCGTCACTAGTCTTGAATGCATGAGTTATTTATGGCCATGCCAAAAATGGCAAAGCATATCACTTTGGGGATCACACGCGGGTAGATGTTCACATTATACTGGTTATTATACACATTCAATGTTCTAATGTTCTAGTGTTTTAGAGTTTAGCAAAAACACAAGGGACTTGAATGTTTTTATTTGGAATGTTTAATACATAACATTTGTGTGAAAATTATATTTTAATGTTGCAAAAATGCAAGTGTGGCTGGCGAGATTCGAACTCACGTTTTTTTCTCCCAAAATTTCTTCCAACTATGCTTGAAAATCCCCAAGGAAACAATGCAAGGTGAGAACACCAAGAGGACGGATTGCCTAGAAACATGTTGGGATGTCTTAAATAACAAGTAAGCTAAATACCAAACAAATTTTGGAGGACCAAGTAGTTATGTCATGTCTAGCATGCATGAGTTCATGAACAATGACGACGTGAAACCATGTTCCAAAGAACATCGCCCATGAGGCCATTAGATACGACCCAGTGGTGTCGAAGTCATGACAAAAATAGATGAAGTCTTGGTCATCAAAAGAGAGCAAGTTATGACATTCGAAGTCCATTTTTTCGAGGAAGAGCTCCGCAATGATGAAGGCCACTAGGCCCATGAGTTTTGGTGGGGTGAACTAGAAGGATTTCGTGTTGTGGAGAAGGCACCAAACTTTGATTGGTGACGATTGCATCATGGACCCATAGATCCAATAGAGTGAAGGCACTGGGATTGAAAAAGGTAGCAAGTTCATATGGAAGAGGAGGTTTCCATTTGGGACATATGTCCCTAGAAGCAAATGCCTCTCTACAATGAACATGGTTCAAGTAAGTCAACTTTGATTTGCCACTCACCAATTGGGAGGCCATGTTCAATACATTGCCACAATAACGAGGAGGCCTTGTGAGGTAGCCATGGGTGCCATAGCTTGGAATAAAAGGTTTTCCTCTAATTGTACAAAAGACCTTTGTCAATCAAAATTTGCGTACTCTTAGCATTGGGCATATGTTCAAGCAAAGTTGTACATTAAATATGTCATATGGAATAGCCAAAAAAAAACTCTACTTCTAGAAAATTTGTACAAATCTTCCATTTCCAATTGACTAGGTCGAAAGGTGGCTCTAAAATTGGAGGTCATACCAAAGTTTAGAGCCATTTGGGATTGGGTATGGGGGATTGTATGCAGCCACGGTACCCTTGGCTCCTTTTGTTGAGAGCAATGCGTATAACAACCATGTACTGAAGGTAATACAATGGTATGTCAATAGTTTTTTCTTTTCTTTCTTTCTTTCTGAGACAGAAGGCCGACATGCCAATGGAGGCAGTGGAGGACCACCTGGCAAGTTTATGCCAAGTAGAGAGGAGATTTCGCAGTCGGGAATTGAACCGCCAACCTCTTCCTTGAGATATGGGTATCTCTCCACCATCATCCAGTAGTTTAGGGTCGTCTCGGACATGTACGTCAATAGTCTATATGAACTCCATGAGATGGAATTGGAAGATTGTGAACCTATGGATCTATCACTTGGGAGCTTGAATAGTCGCGATATAAATTATGATCGGAGGTCGTTGGCGGGAATCCATAAGCTTCCAATCTCCTATGGAATGAGATAGAGGGGGGGTTTAACATGCTCGGGACGTTGGTCCGGAGTTGTTGAATTATGGGGAGAGGTTTAAATTGGGGATCAATGTCAAGCTTTGTGACAGATCGCCATGCCATAGCCTTTGATTCCCATATTTCATCAACTTTGTTGTAACCAACTAACATCCAAGCACGAAACATCTCACCATGGAAATTTCGCACATTTATATGATCATAAAGAGCAAGATGGGAGTGGATTTTGATGTTCCCCATAGTGTTCCCCTCTAGGAAACATCAAAATCCACTCCCACCTTGTTCTTTATTATTGAAAGCCTCGAGGGAACAAAACTGGGAACATCGGTCTACCATGTACACCTATCGTGGTTATGAAACATTGGTGCAGTATAATATTGTAACATTAAAATATCATTACAGTCTAACCTCGATAACATCACACCATATGTTTCACCAAAAAATGTGATATAAACAAGGTGTGACATATTTGATAATGTCACATTTGGAAGATTTATGCATAATGTGATATTATCAAAGAAATAGGTAGAAAAACAAATAAAAATTACAATGTTCAAAAGAAAAATAACAAAGATGAGAATTCAATGTATTGATACAATTCAACTTCATCCGCTTATCCCACTTTGGAGAAAATCAAAGTATCTAAATCAACATACATTTCCACAATCGACCACATTTGAAGTTGTTGGAGGTAGTTGTGCATAGGGGCGGCGCAAAGAGGTGCGCAGGGTGCAAAGACTAAAGCCAAGGTCACAAACCATGTTCTCGGTTCCAAGAACGGAGATCCAGGCGGAAATGCGGGTGGAGATGCCGACATCATCCATAGAATTTGTTGTCCATCCGGCCTTTTTTCATCCATATTACTTGTTATTATCACACTTACACTACAAATTTTGGAAGTGACATTATCAAGGGTGATAGGGATAATAACGAGGGAGTTTTACACTAGAAAATTTGGTTTAAAAGTTTTGGGTGACAATATCAAGGTGTTCTATAAACAAGGGTGACATTATCAAGGTTAGACTGTATTGTGTAACATTAAAACACCGAAACATTGAAAATTACAATAGGTAAAGTACCCATACGCGGTTCACAAGGCATCGACTTTTGCAAAGCATGACACAACCATAATTAGCTCGTGCATTCAAGGCTAGTGACGGACACCATGTAAGGGCACCTTGATCATAGTTGTGAGTTCATATGTGATCCCGATGTAGGTTTATTAAGCAGGGCCTCAGACTCCAAATCGAGACCCAAACTTGAAGCATGGTTTCTCGAACGAGGAAGAGTGTTTTCTTAAATGAGGACCAAGTAGAATGTGACATGAAAGTGATGCCACATTATTGCCAAATCATTTTATTTTATTCCATACTTTGGACCCCATATCCCAAGTGTAAACTCCTTAGGTTCAAAATTTTGTTCTCTACCAATACGATCACTCGATTTCGGAGTTTCTTTGGCCTTGGACCTTAGTGTAAACTCACCTTTATGATAAAAATGTGGTTGTTTTGGCTTCGTTGTCACAATTTTATGGATGATAACACTCGGTACTTGGCATCATTAAGTAATCGATCTATGCATTGGATAATGTTTTCGGTTCCTTTTCGGTATCACATGCCTCTTAGATCATAACTTTACCCTTGAAGGCATGTGTCCATACAAGTGGATGAGAATCTAAGTGGGTGAACTCGTGACTTTAGAATGGTTACATATGGTCCAAGCTTCATCTTGTTAATTTATGTGAAGTACATTCGACGGAGGGCCACGTAGAAACGAAGAGAGGATAATGGATTTTTTTGGGAAGTAAGATTGGAAACTACACTAGACATTTGGTTATAACGTGGCATTAAAATTGGTATGACATGTTTATTAGAGTGGTCTTCATGATTTGTAATGCAACACCAAATGTCACATGAAACCCTCTCCAGTTGCCGTCACGTGATTGCAAGACAATTGATGTGGGTTGATGATGAATAGTGCGGGCCACACTAAAGCAAATGCTTAGTGCACATGTCTGAATGCAATAGTTTTGGTGCCTTATCCTTGTGTTATGCATAAGATGTCATATATCTTGTACTAACTTGTCACTATACAAGCTTAGTTGTGCTTTCCATCTTGTTTATGGTTCCTAGGACAAACTACGTTACATTCAAAAGTGCATTATATATAAGTTGGACCACATTAATATGTACTACCTGCTTATATTGCCAATATGTATATTCATAAACCATATATACGGTGATTCTTACTTTTTATTAGATGGAAATTATATTTATATCCAACATGTCAATTGGAAATAATAACATAATCTTCTTGACTTACCATGTACCAATGTAAATTGAATACAAAATTGCTTGGATATTACAAAACCATGTCACTCATTTCCATCTCTCTTGATGCACTAAACCATCGAGAATTGCGAGTAAGTATCGACCAATCCATTGAGCAAAGCCTCATGTGCATAGCACCATGTTTATTATGGATTCGTTCGAGGTATGTTATATGACCTATGACGGACACTAGAGTAAAATGATCAGTAATGTACGATTCCAAATGAAATTCTCGGAGTCCTCTAGGGTGATGTTTCATAGCACCTACCAAGTGAAAGGGTGAAAACATTGATTGTTATGTAGAGTCCATGTTTGCTATCTGTAACCAACTTAATACCTAGATCAAACTCATATATCTCAAATCAATCTACTGATGTTAAGTTAGGATGAATCAACAACAACAAACTTATATGCGGTAGATTTTCACTGCACCCCCCATGGTAGGTGTTGGGAACCAAAATATGGTCATCTATGGTCGTCATATATTCCTAACCATTTCAATCCAACATCCATTATAGGTATCGGAACATGTGCACAAGAGGCCTATAACCTCATTACTTATGAATTACTTATGGTTCACACTTTTGGGTGTTGAAAATTGCCACGCATGAATCTCTAGGTTTGCAACCAATACGATGACACATGTGGCAAAATCGCATATACACATGTACCATAACGCGAGATACAATATTACCCAAAAGAGGTAAATCGAGTTCATGAAGCCAAACCTTACCTTGATTGATGTTCTAAAGTAATCCTTTTGGATGTTTTTTCTTTGAGTGGTCCTCCGCAACCTCATTTGGGTCATTTAAGCAAATCTAGTACACATTATTTACTAATGGAACATACAACGACATGTGCATCAAATCTAAGGGCCAATTTACACATGGCTCAAGGGCCATGACCATCAATTTTTGAAAGCCCCTTAAAAAGCCTCAAAAGGGTGTGCCAGTGAATATCTAAAGCTAATTAGTATGGGCATGGACATTTAAGCATAGCATAAAGCTTATGTGCTTGGGGCCCTCAATTGAGTCTAGAGCTTCCCCCACGAAAGAGGGAATTATTGCATACGAGCGTATTTCTCATATCTCACCCTCCACGGAAAAACTAAACTGGTTAAAAATAGCCATGCGTCCAAAAGGGCGTCAAGAATGCAGTAAAACAATAAAACTCGATTTCTAGCAAAGGAAATAGTAAACTAGCTAAACATATTCACGCGTCCAAAAGGGTGTCAAGAATGTAGCAAACAATAAAACTCGATTTTTAGCAAAGGCAACCCAACTTCTATTTTTAACCAGTTTAGTTTTTTCCGTGGAGGGTGAGATATGCCTAATACAAAAGTCATTAAATAGTATGTAGCCTAAATGTTATTATTCGTATTTATAGTGACACTAGAATTAGTTTTAAAGGCCCGAATTAGTCTAATTATAAGTTACTTGAGATGAATTAGTCACAAACTTATTGGGGGTCAGTTTTCGATGTTGGATGGATGAGAGGTATGCTCATTTGCAACAATTCCCTCTCTTCCTTATCCCATACCATGTACACTTAGTTGGATTGGATCCATCACAAACTTATTGGGGGCAAATTATTATGGAGTTTTGTCACCCTTGAATGAAGGGATTTACATGATTGGGGAGAATTTAAATTTGTTGTTTATCATGTCACGATGTACGATTTGGTTTCCTAACACCTACTGAGGAGTAATGGTAAAAACTGACCCCTGAATGTTTGATACTAATTCATCCCCATTTAAGTTCACCGGACTAGTTCAAGGACTCTGAACCCAATTTAGAGATTTTAGCCAACTAAAAATATAAAACCCGGGCTTTATAATAGTAATGAACGTTTTCACCCTCCCCTCCCCCAATCCACGGCCGGGGCAAAACAACCCGTACATTAGTTCCTTGGAAGCAAGGGTTTAGGCATCCAACAAGGAACGAGTGTATGGGTTGGTTCGCCCAAATCCCCAGTCCATCATCCCTCGGTAGGTATTGTGAACATTCACCCCATGATGTACGGGTGAATGGGATTTTTTTCACTTCGCTATAAAGCGTTACTACCTCCTTCTTTATTTTGATTACACAAGGGATTTGCACTTGATATGATGTAAGAAAAAGACAAAGATGCATTTCGAAGTTTCATGATATCCGATTTTTGTGTTAAGCTTAAATCCTATAAATGCAAAACCGGACAGCCAAATTCATAAGACAATTAAACATTACATAATCGGTGCCATGTAGTATTCCGTGTAATTTGTTCATTCATACAAACTTTATTGGCCGCTTAGGCCCTTGGAAGGCATCTAACATGAAGCCAACTTAGAAGGTTATCGACCTTTTCTACAATGAAGATATTTTTAGGGTTGAATATTCATGGGCCCTCAAGCTTGTGTGTAAAGTGGGCTCAATAATGGGTCGTTGAAGGAGAAAGTTCAATTGTCTTACAAAGGCTAGACCAATCAATGGAACACAATTGGTTTGGGAATTTGCAAAGTTCAATGTCATGGCCATGTATGTTGAGAGCATCACAACACATGAGTCTCTACATGATGGCCACCTCATGCTATCGTGTATACCGTGGGTGATAAGCAAGTTTAGCATAAATCAACTCAAATTTTGAGCAAAATTGTCATGTGTCCCTTTTCCTATAGGTTGGAACCTATGCAAAAAATAAAAATAAATAAATAAATAAATAAGAAATCATGTATCACCTCAAAAATCTAGCATTTTGGTACCAGAATGTTGAACATGCTTATCACATATAGTAGTGAGTCGAGCACCAAGTGTGGTTATTTTAATAGGGGCCTGGCTTATCAATGAAAACGTTTTTATGGGCTACGTGAATGAAGATTATGGAGGGCAAAATATTGTGTTATTTACGGGACTAGGTTGATGTGATTCTAGAACATTTTTTATGGGATTTTGTAAGCTTGGGTAGAAGATAATGCATTGGCACGAACCCCCTTTCACATGTTGACAATTTCCAATGACATGTCCTTGAGGGGGGTCTTACACATGGAATGTACTAGGGCAAACGCATTATACTGCACATCGCAATGATCCCAATTACTCCGTGCAACATAATTTTTCACATTATGTTGCACTAATTGATTATAATGTCATCCTACTTTGTTGTATGCCAAATTATTCTATTACCAAAATACTTTTTTTTTAATGTATATATTGCATGACAAATACACTATACATTCTTGATCTCCACTCGGGTTGCGCTGGTTCACATGTGTCTGGTTGTAGTTTGGTTACTCTCTTGCAGTTGAATTTTCAATTTGTGAAAAAAAACAAAAACAAAACAAAAACAAAACAAAAAAACAAAACACTATACACCACTAGGTGTACTAATTACATCAAACACCACCTCTCGGAAGTTTGTGATGTACACTTGATGTATGGTGAGCATCACATCACATGAGATAAATGGGTCTTAAAGGGACACCTTCCTCTCTACAACCACTACTTGTAGGATATGCAAACACACTTTTAATGGGAGATGATTAACAAATCCAACTCGTTATTGTAGCCACTTTTCTCATAATCTTCATAGCTCCTATGAATATGATATTCATAGTCAAAGTGAAGATTCTCAAAGTTGTTAAAAGAGCATATGGCCCCCCTCTCCCCCCCCCAAACCAATTACGTTGACTACTACATCTAGAATGGCTGATGAATTTTGAACACACAATCCAAACTCTTTTCAACACATGTATTTTTGGTCTCCATTCTTAGATCCACACCCAACCATTCACTAATCAAATAGAGATATCCATTTAAGGCGAGGACTCGAAATAGCCGCACCTACCATATTCTAGAGGTTTTCCACTTTGTACTTGAGGCATGCTACTTCAAGAGTTGGTTTAAGACTACGGTGAAGAAGTGCACCGGTCAAGAATTTTGGGGGAATGAAGCAACATGATTGGCTAAGTTTTGGGTTCTTCGCGGGCTGGGGTTTATACTACGACCAAGACTTCTCCAGTGGGGAACTTCAAGCATGACAAAATGACATGGTGTCAACATGGCAACACTTTTTGGTAGGGGAGTTCTTTGGATATCAAGTTTTTGGGCAACCTCACGGCCTAGACTACAGTGAAGAAGTGCACCGGTCGGTCAAGATTTTCCATCCCAATCCAAGGCAATTTGAGACAATGATTGGCATGGCAGACAAGATGGAAAAACAATAAAAACATATCCCTCAAGTTGGAGTTCTTTGGAGGCCAAGTTTCTTTTGGGGTTGCCCAAGAACTTGCCCTTTGGAGAACTCCCCTACCAAAAAGTGTTGCCATGTTGGCATCCATGTCATTTTATCATCCATTATCAAAATTCTCCACCGGAGAAGTCTTGGCCATATTGTAAAGCCCAACCAGTGAAGAACGCAATTCATAGCCAATCGTGTTGCTTCATTCCCCTAAAATTATTGACCAGTGCACTTCTTCACTGTAATCCAAAATGACCCTCAAACTCTCGGACAATTAACTTGACCTCTAGAGAACTCCAACTCGAGGCATTTTTAAAATTGTTTTCCCATCTTGTCCGCCGTAGCAACCATTGCCTCCAATAACCTTGCCCTAAGCTGAAATTCTTGACCAACCGATGCACTTCTTCACCATAGTCTAAACCGGTCTGGAGTAGGTCTACATGGTGAGTTGGGTTATAGAGGGCAAGAACACAATCTTCCAAAGGTGGAAAGGCAATCAAATAGATAAAAGACATTTGCACCCAACAATTATTGGAGGTCACAACAATGATGAAGCCTACACTTGCTCTCTATTTTGGTTACAAACCCAACCATTTGCCATCATATGTAGGGAGTGATATGAGTAACTTGGGAATGTAAGGTTGCTTATTAGACACCTTGAGTATATTAGTACGATTGCGGGGGATTATGTAGGACTTAGTGTGGTTAACCACATCTAATCTCTTTGATGGGAAATGGAACTTTAAATCATTGTGATTTGAAAGGCTTGGACATGAGAGCCTTCAACTTGTAGACAATATGATGTTTGTGATCGTACATTCAATCACAATCCTATGGAGGGCAAAAGCATCGAGTGTGAGAAGGCACGTGTTTGATATAGTACCAATAACCACAACCTTTTTGTACTCTTGATAAAACATGGAGGTGAAGAAGATCATTTGCATTGAAGCATAAATGGGTATATACGTGGGCCTTACGTGGTCACTCTTCTTAATCGGACACCTAAATATGAGTGGTATAAGGCAAGGCTCATTCTTAAGAACAATGGACATCAAAAGAACATAAATTACAATGAGATTGGATTATGTGTTTTTGATGTAGATTAACCATTGTAGTCTCAATTATTAACACATATGGAGGGCTTATGTGATCGAGAGAGAGAGAGAGAGAGAGAGAGTGAGAGACTCCGTTATGTCTCATAATAATTTTTGCATCGATTGGTCGATGGATGAATTCTTTTGTACATTAACCCCATCCAAGTCATTCATTTGTAACTATAAACATCGAGCCAACATGAATATCGTAGTACCTTTACAATTTCAGCAATTTATAGGCAAACACTCAACATTCAATCTTATTTTTAGATTTGGCAATCATGGATTTAAAGGAAAAAATTCATATATTTTTGAGATTTTTACAATATAATTTCCAGTCATTTTGATTTTTTTAAATAGTTTAAATAGAAACAAATAGGTATAGGTACTACAATACCTACCCATAGACACATGAGCCGTGGGTGAGCCGTGTAGTTTGGAGGTGATTATCATGTGTAAAGAAATGACAAAGTGGGAAGCGGTATCGATTCTGTTGGGTTGGGAGCTCATGTGAGGGTGTTGACTCCAAATCAATGGTTGTCGCTTTAATGCAAACTTTGCATGAACATCAAAGACGTTTGTTTCAAGAAAGGCGAAATTTTTATGTTCAATCAAGAATGGCCTTTGTGCTCATATTGGCAATTCACTTTAACATTTGGACATTCTCCCTAGTTTTTAAGGAAATATGTGCATATATGTGGTTAGAAATATGGGACAAATTACATACTCCATTTGCAAGGTGGCTAGCCTATTTCCACTCATTTGCTAGGTGAATTTGATTGATGAAAGGTCCTTTTTTTGGGGGGGATAAAACATGGCAATTTCTTGTGCATCCCTTCCTTCAATTCTCAAAATTTTAAATTCCAAAGGGTTATCCATGCCCATCTTTTCCCTCAAAATAGCTCATCTCCCATGTTTCAAGATCCTACAAATGAATCTCATTTAGTCTCAAAACTTGTCCATGAAAATTCCACAACCAACATAGAGTAAGATGCATAAAAAACAATCCTTACATAGGCTTGGGAAGTTAGGGGTTAATCATGCATGTTATACGTTTGACTGGGTTGGTTGTATTTTGGGTTCTTTCTGCAATTGAATTTTCAATTTGTGCCAATAAAATCAAATAAAATCATACATGTTATACTTACATGAGCATATATGAATATGAATTCCTTAAAATGTGTTGCAATTCTTATGGTGAGTTCTCAATAAGGTCCAACACCAAAAAAATGGGTCCAAAAAGCCACCTTTTGTGGACCCTAGTTTTTGGACCCAAGCTTGAGATTTGGTTTTTCAAACTAGGAGGAGCTCCTTTTTGGTTTCATGACCAATGAAATTTTGTGAGACATGCCCTTCAAAGGGGGAGAGAGGGAATTATCGCATATGAATGTACCTCTCATTCATCCAACATAAGTACTTAGCCCCCTATAGGTTTGTGGTTGATTCATCTCGTATGACTTGGATTGCACTACCGTAGGTTGATAACATGTTGGGCAAATTTTGCCCAACAATTAATTAATTTCATAAAAAAGGCTTAGACGGTCTATAAAAATATTTATATTTTTTTTGGCAAATATGTTTCTGTATGTTTATTCATTGTAAGCACATAGCATATCCTACAGTCTTCACACAACAACACACACACACACACACACATACACTCTTCTAGGATATTTTGCATGCTCTTAAGCTTTTTATTGACTTGAATTTGAGAGGTTCAATATCTAACATGTGAATGTGAAGTTGCCTCCGTGTGAATGTGCGTGACATATTGTGTTGTTAGTTGTGAGTTGTTTGATTTTGGATTGAGTTGTTCCAATGCACCAAATTTCCTAAAATTTAGGCATATTGATAATTTTTTTTAAATAAGCCATTTGGCCTAATAATTTCCCTAAAAATGGGCTTAATTATTTGGAATTAATTTTCTGCCCAACATGCTATCAACCTATGGTCGGACAAGGTCTTTAGAGCTAATTCTAGTGTTAAATAAACTTTAAAATGGAATCCACATGCTACATACTATGTAAAGGCTTTCATATTGGATGAATAAGAGGTACGCTCGTATGCGATAAGTTCCTCCCTCCCTTCAAAGGGCTTGTCAACCTGGAAGTTGTTTACCAATACCGGAGTAGTGTATTGTATGTCTCACATTTCGTAAATAAATAAATAAATAACCAACGTCAGGCAATCTGACGTGAATTTGAGCCCATTAGCCCTACCCTACTCAAGAATCCTCTTAGTGTAGGGTGGGGTTTACTGTCTACCTTGCGGCGGGTGGGCTCTTGGCTTTCTACCTGTTAAGACAGGATGAATGTCATCCATTCATTCTCCGGTTCCATCCATAGCTTAGTAAGCATACCTGCCCGACTGGTCCTTAATAACCAGTTAAGTCACAGTAGGTAGATAGCGATAAGGTAGATGGATGATAACTCCAGTCACACTATAAACCTTAACCCGAGTTAACCAATTGTCTTCACCCCTATATAATCTTAATGGAATAGAGCTCCGGCTCATTCTTTTGATGCTCATACTTTTTATTTTTGCTTGTCTCACAACACGTTATCAGCACCGTTAGGTCTTCCGCCATAGCTCTTCCACCATAGTTTTTTCTAGCTCTTGCTCTTTTTCACTCATATTCATTATCTACACCAAACTCTTCTTATCTCTATTTTTGGATTCTCCTATCATACTGTTATGTTGTCCCATTTTTCCAGGATTTCTGTCTATAGAGGAGTTATGCTGCCCAATTTTCTTTAGAAATTCTGTCCATAAAATGGTTATGCTGTCTAAATTTCTAGTCTAGCCTTTATACTTTTCAAATCTTCT
This sequence comes from Polytrichum formosum, assembly GCA_964035585.1. NCBI lineage: Eukaryota > Viridiplantae > Streptophyta > Polytrichopsida > Polytrichales > Polytrichaceae > Polytrichum > Polytrichum formosum. The sequence continues at coordinate 21,107,403 of OZ037936.1, forward strand.
TTCAGATTGCACTCTCTTTACCGAAATGCTATTGAAATTCTCCTAGAAATTTGTTCTAACTTTCTGCCTTCACTCTTGGACTCACTCTGGTCATAACATATTTTACTGTTATGCTGCCAAAATTTTCTCAAAAAAAATTTCACTAACTTTCTCTTCATTTTTTTCTTCACCTCTTTTCTGTTCCTTTCTCCTCCTTCTATAGCATTTATCCGCTAACCATAGCAGTTCACGAGCGTAGAGAACAACCTTAGGATTAGCAACAAATTTGCAAAACCTAGAGATAGATGTGAAAAACAACCTTAAAGACGGTAGTAAAACGCGATTGGAAAGGACAATTACCATAGCCGCATGTATTGTAACCTCATGCGCTGTAGCCCAAATTAGCACAATTGATTACTATAGACCCCATAGTCATGGCCACGCAACGCCAACCCCGTGACATTCGAACACATCCTCTCTTTTTCGATCCGCTCGAGCCAGATGGATCCAATTACTTAGGGTGAAACATTAACATGCGTGCATACTTGCGTGCAGAGGAACTCGACGCCACGATCGCTCCTGCACGCGAGGAGGAGATCCCCACCTCACACAAATGGCATACGCTACTCATCTTGCGCTGGCACCTCGATTCTTCACTTCAACGGCAATATATCCAAGTCGAGGATCCTGCCGAATTATGGGCGGTGCCGGCGGCACGGGCGGTACGATTCAAGCATGAAGAAACCATTTTTCTGCCACAAGCCCGGAGCGACTGGATCGGCCTCCGCGTGATGGATTTTCCAAATTCCCTCGCATTCAACTCCGAGCTTCACCGCATTGTAGCCCAACTCCGGCTCTGTGACGACACCATCAACGACACCAAAATGATCGATAAGACCCTTTCAATTTTTCCTCCTGCTTGTGCAATTTTGGCTCAACAATATCGTAACATGAAATTTACTACACATTCCGAACTCATGTCCTACCTTCTGTTAGTCGAAAAATAACAACAACTACTTCTCAAGAATGCAGAATCAAGGCCAGCTAAGGAGATTCACAACAGCGAAGTCCAGAACCCGCGCATGACAACCAGCTCGGCACCCACACCACACCCGAAGCCGGGCAATCCACACAGGGAATCCCACATCTCCGACGTACCACGCCGGAAGCCAAAAGGAAATTGGAAGCCCAAGCACACGTGGAACCGATCTTCCAAACCCCAAAGGTACGCGAATCAGACCATAACCGACCGGTCCTCTCAGTCGTCGAGAAAAATAGAGAAGGGAATTTGTCATAAATGCGGCAGAAAGGGTCACCATGCTAAGGAATGTCGTGCTTCTAGTTATGTCATTGCAATGTACAAGGAGCTGCAGTCATTGAGTGAAAGAAATAGGGAAACTCACACCCTCGATGCTCCTTCTCCCACACTCAGTGAGTTAGACTCCGAAATCTACATGGTTCAGAGTAATGTGCCTGTCAACAAAGCTAAAATTGCTCTGTTTGACAGTGCCTCCACTCATACCGTTTTGCAAGACCAGGCACATTTTGAGTTCAAAACTCGAAATGAGCCGTAGTAAACTTGTGACCTAGTCACAATCGCAAGCAAACAAAACTTTAAGTTTCGTGAGGGCCGGGCAGTTGTGATTCTGCCCGGGGGAGCCCCCCTCATCTGCAAAAGGGCCATGTACGCCCCGGACGCCCCTCGGAGCCTGATCAGCTACCGTGACCTACGGACTAATGACATCCACGTTTCCACTGCGGTGGAAAACGATGAAGAGGTCCTCGAGCTTAGGCGAGGGCCGCGGCGCCTCGCCACCGCACACGCAGCAGCCAACGGCCTATATGAGCTTTGCATCATGCAAGCTAGCCCCCCTTGCAAAGGTGCAGAAGAGGCCGGTGAACACCGACACAAGTGTCACCCACACCTAAAATGTTATTTAATCGTGGAAATGCCATATCGGGTGCACCTATAAGAATCGGAAGGAACAAACCAATTACCAAATGGCCATCTTTCTGGATTCGCTCCGCCTTAAAGCCTTGCTTCCTATTGTAATTGCCATTGTAGCACGTGTGTAGCCCAGCCCATAAGGGCCATGCGGACTTGACGTCATCCCCAACTTCCTCCAGTATATCATTGGCAGTTTCTTGTGAGTGCAGTACATGGCATGGATTGTCAATTATTTTTACAAAGACTGGGTGCCACATTGTTATGTGTGCCACGCTATGAGAGTTGTGCTCGTCGAAGTGCAAATACTGAGTAGCAGCATCAAGGTCTGAATCGAATTGAGCAAAAGCGGCTACTTCACGATATTGCACCAATTATAGTTTTAAGCTACCACATACCTGTTTCATAGCCTTCAACTGAGCCGCAGAACCTCGGCCCTAAGGTGCCCATTTTAAGAAATAAAAGATCTAGATTTTTTGGGCGCAGCCCTATTCGCGAAGCGAATAGGGTGCAGCAAAAAGAATACTTGTTAAAATCCTCTATAATTTCTTTCCAATCTGCACAGAGTGCAATGAAGGGTTTGAAAAGTGGCGCAATTGAACTAATTAATGGAAGGCGTGTTCGATCCACTGTCAAATTTTGTTATAAAACTGTCTATGAATTTGGGTGAAGGCTCCGGCCGTAAATCTTTAATAAGAAGATTCAAAACATCAAAGGGATCTATATTTGAAGATCAAGCAATCTGGTTACACTTAATCTTGATATTGATCTTACAACTTAAGCACTTGAATTACTGAGCCTTTTTTTAGGTGTTAGAGACAGAAAAATAACCGTAGTGATTAGAGGATGGTGCGATCACTGCGGTCCCTCGCGCACAAGTAGATTATGATTATAAAACGCATGTCATATTAATATCAAATATATCATTTTGATATATTTGAATTAAATGGGATTTTTTTTCCCAGTTAGCCAGCCTTTAATGGCGCCTGTATGCCAATAGGAGCCGGCCTTACCAATCGACGATGTTTTTACGGAGGAAAAGCCAATAACTCTCTTTTTATCTGGGCTGACAATTTGCTATAGTATCCGGGAGTATTCAGTTGGGATTTTATCTCGAGACCCCTGGGGGGTGCCCAGGCCTCTTTTCTAGCCGCCAGCTCCAAAGCCAACATTTGGCATCGCCGGTTGGGGCACCCCAGGACGACCATGATGCGGAAAATGATTCCCATCTTGACTGGTCACGACCTATGTACGAGTGATGCAGAGCGCGTGGAGGAGTGCGCAGCGTGCATTCAAGGGAAGCTCATCAGGCAGCCATCACGGTAGAAGCTCCCGACCAAAATGCCAACGACATTGTATCGTCTCCACGGCGATTGGTGCGGCCCCATCACTCCCCAGTCAGATGGGAGCTTACTACTTCATCAACAAACATATGTGAAGAAACTACTCCGCACATTCAACATGGACAACGCCAACACGCTTTCAACTCCCATGATTGGCAAGAGTCGCACTAAAGATGATCCCTACTGACCAGCAGATGACGACGAGGAGTATTTAGCCGCCGTTGGAGCTCTACTGTACCTCGCCATGAATACCCGGCCCGACATCTCATTCGCCGTCAGCATCCTCGCGCGTCACAATCAGAAACCAACCTCTCGGCATTGGCAGGGCCTCAAACATCTATTTGCGCTACCTCCACGGCACGGAGAATCTTGGCCTACACTTCCGCAAGGATATTTCTAGTGACATCATTGGATACGCAGACTTTGGCTTCAAGACAGACCCCGTTTCAGGCAAGTCTCAAACCAACTATATTTTCATCAAAAACGGCGCACCAATCTCATGGCGCTCCACCAAGCAGACCGTGACTGCTACGTCCACAAATCATGCTGAACTACTCTCTTTCCACGAGGCCTCCCGTGAAGCCGTTTGGCTACGCACTATGCAACAGGCCATCCTTCAAATGAACGGCCTTCCATCAATGGACAAACCCACGACCATATTTGCAGACAACGCGGCCTGTATCGAGCAAGTTTCCTCCGGATTCATCAAAGCCGACCGTGTCAAACACATCAGTCCTCACCTCTTCGGCTATACTCAAGACCTCACGGAGACCAAGCAGATCGAGGTCAAGAATATTGCATGAGTAGACAACATCGCCGACGTCCTCACCAAGGCACTACCAGCCCCTCAGCACCGCAAGCTCATCATTGCGGTTGGTATGAGGACCCTCACTGAACTAGAGTGAATTAGATGGCGAACGATGACTTTACTCTTTTTCCTTCACAACATCATGAAGTCTTTTAACGAGGAAGATCATCGTTCGAGGAGGAGTGTTAAGACAGGATGAATGTCATCCATTCACTCTCCGGTTCCATCCATAGCTTAGTAAGCATACCTACCCGACTGGTCCTTAATAACCAGTTAAGTCACAGTAGGTAGATAGCGATAAGGTAGATGGATGATAACTCCAGTCACACTATAAAACCTTAACCCGAGTTAACCAATTGTCTTCACCCCTATATAATCTTAATGGAATAGAGCTCCGGCTCATTCTTTTGATGCTCATACTTTCTGTTTTTGCTTGTCTCACAACACTACCTACCTAGCTAGTTTTTTCCCCGTCAAGTAGAGAGAAGATTTCAGAGTGGGAATCGAACCGCCAACCACTCCATTCGAAAATGGGTACCTCTCCACTATCACCCGGTAGTTTAGGGTCACCTCAGACCATCTCATATTTCAAGCATTGTGTGCACAATAGAACAAAATAGAAAAGAAATCCCAACAAGCCATAAGTTTGAGGTTTCACGGCCCTAGCGCTTGGGAGCCCATCTAGAGGATTTCGGTGATGCGGAATACATCAATCAAGGTAAAGGCCATTTTTGGGGCCATTTTACGCACGTGAGTAAGGGGCCGTGAGAAAAAAAAATGAGTTAGGGTTTCTCGTGGTCATGGTTGGCGGTCCAAAAATCACCATTGAGAGAAATCCACATCACTCTTTTTAACCCCTGCATTCTCGAAAGATTCAAAATGACCAATTTTTTTATGGTTTTTTTTCGAACGAGACCTTTGACTTTTTTGGATGGAGGCAAAATTTTTGTAAGCATTGGTGAATTTCATTTTCCATCCAACACTTCAGTTTTCATTGGATTTGGACTAAACCTCAACTTTGTGGAAGTTTTTAAAGTCACCCAATGCCCAAATTCCATTGGGTTTGGACTAAACCTCGTAATACACTAGGAAATGTGTACGATAGGGAATCAACACTCAAATGTACTTGGAGATCTATGAGATTTTGCAAGGATTAATTTTATTGTATGTTTCAAATAATTCATTGTTGGTATTGGAATTTGGAGTTCTTTGAAGTTACTTCAAGAGAATTGTGTAAGATTGGATGTAAAATGGAGCCATACATATTGCAAGGGCTCTCAAAAAACTATATTGGGTGCAAACATGGAAGTTCCAAGCCTCAAAGGTTCAAATTTTAGTTGGGAATCTGATGCAAAAAAACTCATCCCAATTGGGTCTCACCCTATCATCCATTTGATGATGTCAAATGTTATTTATTTATATATTTAAAAAAGATTAAGTCAGTTGCCCCATCTGTTATACCTTCACATATGTATTAATGTCTCAATCATATTGCCACATGGACGGTTGATAACTTCGGGTAGCTCATACAAAGTCCAATATCAATATGACCAAATTCGTTATTTTGAGACAATATCATAATTTTGAGACTTTTTGCCTACAATTTCAACAATTGTTTAGAGACAATTTTCATATTTTTGGACTTTCTAATTATAGACTATCCTCGACTCAAGGATAATCTTCCCATATATAGTCAAAAAATCACTTACAAATATAGATTCAATCAAGAAATTAATGAAAAACATAAAATTAAGCATTAAATTGATACTATGAAAAGTCTCAATTTAACGAATTTGGTCATCAATATGTATACGGTTGGATGTTTAAAAACACCTACAAATTGAGTCCTACATAATCTCACTCATAAGCAATGATTTGAGGCCGATGTTACGGGGAATGTTGCTTAGGGATTTAGGGGTTAAAGCCTTGGTCACGGGTCATAGTGTAAAGTGAACTTAGACCGGGACCAAGTTCATGAAAATTAAATAAGAAACTAAAACAAGTATTGAGAACTACAAAGTATATTATAAATATAATCATAGAATGATAAAAGTTACTCATGTATGTTTTTTCCTTGTGACACGGTCACCTTGTAATCTATTGAGACGCCCTTATTTGAGTTCTCTCGCCGCAAAATCAAGGTCACCAACAAACATGATCCATTTATGAACATTTCATGCCATTTCTTTGTCATTGTCTCATCCATTTTCTGACATGCTCACCCATGATCAATTCTCTTTTTTGGTGACCTTTTGAAAATGAAGTGGGACTACCACTCATTTTTCAACCAATGAGAAATTTTTAAAAGTAGTGGTCACGGTCACTGGTCACTAGTGTAAACAAACCCTTGGCTCAAACTTGATCACAATACTTATATTTGTACTATGAATTCATGCTACCCACACAACCACCTGGTGCTCGATTTTCACACAAGTGTTTTGAATGAGTGATGTGGATGATAAACATGTTTGACAAAAATTAATACCAGAGGGGCTACAAGTCACTGGTAGAGAGAGGCATTAAGAGTAAGTTTTCACTAGGGTCCAAGAACTAGGAAACTTCAAACTTGAGTGTTCCTATTGGTCAAGAGCAAAATTTTGGATCAACGGGTTCAAAGTATTTGCATTGGGGCGGGGTCCAAAGTATGAGGAAATGAAGTAACACTAATGTGGCATCACTTTTCTGCCATATCTCGGTGGTCCCAACTCAAGAAAACACTCTTTATGGGTTGAGAAACCAATATACAAGCTTGTCTCCAATCTTGAGTCCAAAAGTAAAGTCCGTTAAGGGTTGTTTTGGACCCCAAGTTTATGGGACATGGACCCTAATGTAATCTCACCCTAAGTTATGTTATGAACGGACCACAAGTCGACCAAATTCTCATCATAATCAAAAGTAGGCAACACATTGTTATAAAACTTGCATTTACATTACTAGATGAAACAAAACCAAGTACTTTACATGCAGAGAAGTCATTCCTTCACTCTCTATAGATCTCGTATAATAAAATGTTGAGATGCCTTACAAAAAAAGAGCTTGACAATGTAGAAAGAAAAAAAAAACAGACATCGATGTTTTTTGTTCATTGATGTGAATAAGAGACCGTTCCCCTTACACTTAATATGTTTTCCCAAGCTTCAAGGTAAGGATAACACCTTCCTTGTGATCTCCACATAGCTTTACAAAAGAAGAACTTTACATACTAAGCGCATAAGAGCATTGCTCATCGTTCCCTTTGGGAGCGACCCCTACCATAAGGAAGCTTTGCATGTAAACAATGCAAGGTAAGGTAAGTCTTTTCACTGCAAAATGCACGCCACTTATTATTTGTACTTGGGACTTTATCTTTTCCCACTATGGCATCCCAAGTCTCATAACATTATTCAGATCCATAACGGTGTTCTGTGGGACTGACAGTATTTTGCGAAATATTCCATCATTTAGGCTGAATGTGAAGAATATTCTGCATAGTATTGTCAGTCCCACAGAACACTGTTGTGGATTTGAATAATGTTATGCTTGTGAAATTGCACATGTTTCCATTGTTTATTCACTTTAGAATCCGGGAAGGCAAAGTTTTCTCACCTCTAAGTAGGACTTTGCAAAGTAAGACGAGGGACATAGTGTAAAGTGGCCCAAAGGGTGACATAACCACTTTGAATGGGTCTGGGCCGCCCTTTGACCAAGCACAACCCTTGAAATGGGTTAAGTTACCCGACCCAAGATATGGACCATCCAAATATATATTTATTCCGGCCACAATTAGCCAAACCTTGTAGCACCTTGCCCCGTCACCACTGTACACTCTAAACTCCGTAGTATCACACCCGTGGCAACCAAAGTGCACGTGATATTACGGAGTTCTGTAGTGTTAACATGGATGCGTGATACTAGTGAACTAGTGTAGCATGTGACACTATGGAATAACACAAAGTGCAACATATAAAATGGTGTGGTGTGGTCCACTCCGCTTCGCCTTCTTGGGCGATGTGGCGGATGCATCCACCGACATTCAACAAGTGGCATAAGAAGAAGAAGAAGAAGAATAAGAAGAAGAAGGTGACACTCCACATATTGACACATGGCGCAATGCAAGGGTGTGGGTTGACTACTTTGGTAGTTTGCATTAATGACAAAATTTGTGATATAAGGGAGAGAAGGGTGACAATAAGGAGTGAGATTTGAACTACGCACATCCGTTCCCTAGGGTTTCGGGATATTAGAGAGTGAGTGACATTATGGAGGTTGATATTACGGAGTTTAGGGTGTACATATTGAGCTCTAAGTTATATTTTGTTGGACACCAACGAGTAGTAAGTCGTCTAGTGTTACATTGTTGCTTTTCTTGCATGGAAAAGGGGCGGGAACATGTGGGAAATGCAACACATGCAAAGCCTTGGAAATTCATGCACTTAACCCTTACCTTCCTAAGTTCCTAGAGCATATTGTGGTTTCATCATATCATCTAAAATCTAAGTTCCCTAAACCTCAACTTTTATTATATCTAGAAGATCACGTCAACACAGTAGCAATATTTAGTGTTTTTAATGATTTTTTAAATAATTTCTTTATAATCATTCAACTTTGAGAAATTGTGATAAATATACGCAGTGGAATTGTAGTCCAAACTTTCAAGATTGTATTAAAAATAGGTATACACTTTGAAGGTAAGAAAAAAAGTCCATAGAAAATTGATGATTTTCAATCATAATAATGATAAGTTACTATCTATAATATTGTATAAACAAATAGAAATTTCATTCTTGACTTTAAAATTCTCTTGTGAACAATCATATTTTCATATTGGAGTGGGATCATCGCCATTGAAAAGAAAATTTCATGAGGAATTATATGATAACTATTGTGACCTTCCTAGCACCTTCCTTTTGGATGGATTTGCCTTCAATATGTAATCATTCAAAAGCCTGAATATAGCCTCTTAGAAAATCAATCGCTAAGGTAAATGGGTTTTAAATTTATTTATTTTTAATTTGTTTTTCCTACTGGCCCAATTCTCCTTTAGTATGAAACACGTGATTGGTGTGAGATGGTTAGTAAATCCAAGTCAAGGTTCTAGCCACTTCCTCATGATTTTTGGAGCTCGTATGAATATCGTAGTCATTATCATAGTGAAGAATCTCATGCTCGTTAAATGGTCATATTAGTCCTCCCAACTATGTCAACTACTGAATCTAGAATGGTTATCATATTTTGAGCACACAATCCATCCTCTTTTAAACACATATCTTTTTGAGATCCGTTATGGAGCCTCACCTAACCACATACCACTCAAATATAGGTGTCCTAATATGAAAAGTAATTGAATTAGGACACTCACCTTATGTATCAAAATGAATTAAACGCTAACATCGCCTTTTTCAACATTAAATGAGACATCTTGAATAAATTATAGCATTTCGATGATGCATGGGGACTTGGCTAAGTTCGATTTAATGTCCGGAGAGATTTTTGGGTCAAGGTCCTAGTGTTTCCAAGTCCAAATGGTTTATTAAATTAAGGTACATTCCATAGATTCCTTCTAAAATGATCGGTAATTCTCCTAAAGTCTTGAACTTCAACCGGTTATTTCTCAAACTCAACCAATTCATTTGTAACTAGTGGTCCAATGGTCTAAATGGAAGTAATCATAAAACTGGCTAAATATTAGGAAACTTGGTGTGTTATGGAATGAGGCCAAGGTCAATAACTCACATGCATTGACAACATTACCTATCATGTGCATTCACTCTCATAGTGAAGCTTGACATTCACACGTTACAAACTTAACATCTCAAAATCACGATTCCTAAAAACTTGAGAGAAGTGGAGTCTGCTAGAGAAATGTGGGGGAAAGTCTACATAGGATGTGTTACATGCCTATATAAAAAATGCATGTATGTATGTGTACATGTATACACACATACATACATACATGCATGCCTATTGTTTCATAAATATTTTTACGGACCACCTAAGCCCTTTATTGAAATAAATGAATTATTTGGTAATTTTTGCCCGTCGTGCTATCAACCTACGGTACATGTTTTTATGCTTGGAGAGGGCCACTACGGACCTCTTGGACACTTCAGGGTTAAACCCATACCCCATGGGAACTCCAAGGTTAAGCCACTTAATGTCATAATAGCATTTAGTTCGGTGACCTTGCTTAAGCACTTGAATTTTGGTGCACTCTACCACTTAATATGGTTGAACCAGTTATTTTCAACCAACCATGTAGGAACCTAGGGGATTGCTCTAAGGGGAGATAGGTGTTTATTTGCAGCGATTGAAGGTGTTCACTTTCAAAAAGGAGGCAGTAGTCTTCAAAGACGACATTGACCACAAATTGGTGTGAACGAGGGACGCTTCGCTCTTGATCCATAAACTCATATGTAAACCCATGACATGTTTATTCTTTATGGCTATGGGACAAATGTTATTGCTTCGTGTCAGATGTGATGTTATTTAACAACTACATCCCTTACAACTACAATATTGACCCATTATTAACTTCATCAGTTTGAATTAACATGGTATTCTTTTGTTATGACCGAGTTTTATGATTTAGAGTGTTGCATGGACCTTGTGGGTAGGTGAGAGCCCATAACATTAGCATACGAACTCTAGGGGCTTAGCCACCCGAGCCTATAATTGTGGTGGGACGGGTGACCACCCTACTCCCTCCATAGGACTTGAATTATGATGCACACTACTACTACTACCCCATCATAATGCAAAGTACGGTATCATAGTCAAGCATAATTGCTTAACCCCTAAACCTTAAAGAGGCCCACATTGGGCCCCTCCAAGCAACAAAATAGCGTATTTCAACTACATATTTTCATTTTTAGTTAATCATGTAAAAAACGATTGTATTTGAGATCAACTTATTCTTCAAGTGCATTGTTTGAATAAGTTAAACGCTTTGATGATACAAAAGGATTAAAGTCCAAATACACAACTTGGATGCCCTTGGATGCAAATACATATGTTGTATTTTGATCATCAATATATAGTATGAACATGTTTTTATTGTCTCATTGCAGGAAGACAATGTATATAATATTTTTTTTAACACATGAATATATAAAGTATGATTTTTGAACTTGGTGAAGCCTATATAAATTGTGTATATGGCCGTATATTGTGACCCTACGTCCTTTAAGGGTGAACCAATCATGTTAAATTCATAAGGACTTCCCCTTGTGGGATGGATGTGCGGACCAACTAGTTGGATCATTCAAGGTATTCAACTTTTTTTTAATAAAATAAAATAAAATAATAATGTTTAGAATATTGTAGAAACTCATTTTGGAAATGCATGTAGAATCATGCTCGCTCAAGGATGAAGCAACATCACTTGATTTCATGCGTGTCACAATTCCGGAGCCATCTCTTCTTTTGTATGGTCACTCTTGATCTATTTGATCATCTTGTGTACACGAGGTAGATGTGCCTAAACCCAACATAACTAATATATAGAAACCTATATTTGAATGACACGTGGTTAGGCATGGATCTAAGAACTAACAGGAAAAGACATGTGTTTAAAAGAGATTGGATTGCATGCTCAAATTATGTTAATTATTCCAGTTTCAATAGTCAACGTAATTGGAGCAGAGGGAGATTATATAACCATTTAACGAGCATAATAATTTCCACTTTGATAACCAATAAAATATTTGTACGAGCTCCAAAATTTACGAGGCAACATAACACTATTCAACAACGTGGGCCCTCATAATATAACAGTGGGATGTTGGGAGCTCGGTTAGAATTTAAATCTATATGCGCAACTTTTTGAGCATCTCACTATTATATTTTGAAGATCCACAAAATGAGAATTGAATGCTAAGTAATGTTATGAAATGGCTACGGGCATGAAATGGAACTGGTAATCATCTCACACTCATTGCCATGGATGTGCAATGCCTATTTAAAAATGAGTGGTGCACATGCCTTACCAATGGCTTGGTTTCATTGTGTATTTAGTTGGATTAGTTATGCTATATAAATGAATGTGTTGGCCCTAGTGCCCTTGCACATGTCCCAACCTCGTGACATCTTGCATGTCAGGGATTTGGAAGAGGCCCCATATGTGGCCTACCAGGACGTCCTTAACAAATTCGATTTGACTTGGGGGTCAAAAACCTTATTGTGACCTAGAGTAACTTAGTTGTCACTTGGACGGATAAACTGTAGATGGACATTATTTCTTGATTCCACTTGGGTTGCAATGGCTCGCCCCGGTTGGTTGTATTTTGGGTTCTTTTGCAATTGAATTTTCAATTTGTGCCAAAAAAGAAAAAAGACATCTTGCATGTGGAACGAGTGTAAGATGTATTTGGGTTTGGTACATCCCACCCATCCCAAAATAAGCATTGTTTATAATGGCGATATGTTGTCATATTGTGTAATATAGAAAAATTAGGTGGGTTAAGATTTTTTTGATCCAAATAGGATTTAAGTGTGAAACTGACTTATTGTGAACTCAAACACTCAAAAACTGTAGGTATGAATGAGCAATGAACTTGAGATATCAAAAACCATAATTTGAGAGACTATAGCCTAATTGTAAAGGGCACCAGCAGGGGAGAGCATGTTTTTCAAACAAAGCATAAGTAGGTGTGGAAAGTTACCTCAGGGGGGCTGGGTGAAAAGACCATCTTCTAGAGTCTTGAGAGAGAGAGAGAGAGAGAGATAAAAAGGCTATTGTCTGAAGATAGAGATTGTCTTGTGAGTGATATATAACTTCAGGCTATTGCCTGATGATAATTGAAGAAGAAGCCTCCAGGGGGTTTGTATTGGAGTGCATATATTTTACTCTGATTCTACTATTCTCTATGGTGTTTCTTGCAAGTGGTTTTCTATTATGGCTATAGTCTTGGCGTATGTTGAGATTTTGTATCATGATATTGATATAGATGATGACCTAATAGAATTTGAGAGAGTAACCGTGAGTAAGTGAATACTTCATGATGAAGTGATTGGAATTGATTTAAACCATGCCATAATGAGAGAGTGATTTGGGAATTTGCAAGATAAATTCATTACCTCAAAACTGATAGAATTGATTTGATAAGTGATAATAAGGTTGGACCTTGTCTAATCATAACCAATTATATTATTGTGAAGAATTGTCTTGAGTGGAATGAACTTGAGTAATAAGGAAAAGGCTATAGTCTGTGCATAACATTATTTCTACCCACGAGGGGTTGAGAGATGACCGATTACCTTGAAGTATGAGGAGGCTATGGCCATCATTAGAAATAAGTAGATGAACTACTTGAGTCAGCCAGTCCATTGAGAAGAGAGATGATCATATTGTTGAGTTATGAAAAGGCCATAGACTAGGAAGATTGGAGTCTCAGTGAATGGTCTGAGACGTCGTTGCAGTTGGAAGTCGCTTGAGTGTAGGTTTTTTTTAATAAAAAACCCATCGGGTGAAAGGAATTTGAAAAGACAATGGCCTTGGTAAGATGAAAGGTCATTCCTTGAAGAGTGTTGGTTACCAAGGGGAGCAGAGCGTACGCAAGGGAAAAGAAAGTGCAAGATGAGGTCAGTAGTAGAGATCATCAAATGAGTTATGTGGTGTAATAATTTGATGATAACTTAATCTAAGAAATTAAGTCCATAATCTGGAATGTTCTCTCGGGATATAGTCACTAAGGATTATCAAATACCATGGTTTATTTATATTGTTGCATTTGTGGTTATTAAAGAGACTGTGAAATATAAGATTCTTTTAGTTATATTAAGAAAATATAATTAATGAAAGCCTATTGCCTATACCAAAGTGCCCGTGGCTTTGGTACAACAAGATTTCAATGTGTTATGGATGCAAGACTATTGCCGATGGTTGTGCCTATGATTGTGCACCGCACTTGGTCCAATTAAAATGAACTCGCCGCTATACTATTGCCTGGGAAATTAGAGTGAGGTGAGTGATTGCCACAATTGCATGCACTGACATGGAGATGTTTTTCCAGTTTTTATCCCTTACTCATTATCCCATTGTCAGTCCTAACATGAAATAAAGTGTAATAACCTTGTGTTTTCCTTCATAAACCTTATCTGAGACACCTAGATGATACACAAGTCACCTTTTAAGTCTTCCCTGATTTTGTCCCTGGGTTTGTTCGTAACCAAAATCTACACTACATATTGCAACATAAAAATGGAAGACCGAATATATCGTCACAAAATTTGCGATCCAATGGAAAGGAATGTCAAATTTCCAACAAAAATATGCACCCAATATGCATATATCTTGACGAATACTTGTGTTTCAACCAACCATGAACATTTAAGTCCATATTATTGGTCTCAATACTACAAAAGTGATTATCTACAATGATTATCCCAATTAGTGAGGGGGGGGGCTACTAGTGTGTGTGGGGAATTAGTGAAGGTGATACTAAATTTCTCTACGCTATGAAATTATTGCCACCAAAAGATCTAGGAAGCATTTTTCATCCCAATACTATTCACTAAAAATATTATTCATAGCAACACTATTCATTGAAAGTATTGGCACTATTCATTGACAAGCATGTGTTTGCATATATTATATGTTTCTATCACTCTACAAGCATCTTCGAGCATGCACAAATTTTCTTAAAATGTATGGCAAATGAGCTTGTATTCATGAATGTAGTATCACTTAGTAAAAAAGATCCAATCTTCATTAATCTCGAGACTTGGCAAAATAGTGCATGTTTTGGGAAATAATACCACACGCACTAATTGGGATAATCTATACCCCCATTTGATGTTTATGGTTTTACCTTACACTTAGTTGGTAAGTGATTTATAGACATGGGATAAAGCACAATTGACGGTACTAGACATTGCCATCAAGGATTCTTGGTGCATGCATTCAAAATGACACAATTGCATTCATTTGTTGTCATATTTTTGTGGTGTTGTGACTTGATAAAATCAAGTAATTCCACCATTATGAACATGGAGTACAATAACCTATGGCAATAATTCCAAAGGCATCATATGGTCCATTTGGGGATAACTTGGAATGTTTGCAATCCTAAAACGTTATTCTACAACACATGAGAATAATAAATATATACCTTGAGGATATAAAGTCATTATGTTTCCATAGTAAAGTTCGTTGATATGAAGTATTACACATATGGTAAGTAGGTGTGGAAGATGTGAAAGACTAACGACTCATATTGATGGTCCACAATAATTGTGGACATTATAATACTTATAAAAAGTTGGGTATGAAAGGTAAACAAATGTGTTATGTCCATGTCATCCTTTGTTTCACATGGTTCCTCAACACACATGTGAATTGTTGTTGGGTTGGATTGGGCTAATAATAACATCATTGAATCCACCGTGCAATGTATTCATATTGTTGTACTCTCCACATGGGATAGATTACCCAAAATAGATTAAAACCACAAATACATGATGAACTCCAAATTCATTGGTTGACCATCAAAGATCAACACTCTTACGGTTCATCATAACATTATTAAGCTCATCGATTGCATTCCGCGGGATGATGTATTGGGTGAGAATATTCCCCTTACTTGTAGGACTCCTCGTTTATGGGGAGCACTAAGGTTGTGCACTGTGGAGTTTTCAACAAGCAACTATAAGTTAAAAGTGTTTAGATTAGAAAGAGACCCAACTTTAGCAATATTATGGTTATGTTGGTGTCCACTCATAGATCCACATATACCCACACACCACTCAAATATAGCAGTGCGATTAAAGATGATTAAGTGATCAAGCCTACTGATCACACATTGTTTAAGGACTAGTTAGGTTCAAAGTTTTGCGGTCGGACTCAGTTAGTTAGAGGTAGCATTAGCTGAGGATAATGTAATGAACCTCCATGGGGTTTGTTGGTCATGTTCTTGATTTCTTGATTTATTGGTTTTTCATGTTTGTACTTAACACCTACACAAGTGTATAAGTTTCATTAAATTGGTAAACTAAGGACCCTAAGTTTATTTAATCAATATGTCTATTGCATTGTTTTGATCCGTGTAATACGCACATCTTGACTACGAATCGGATTCAGTAAAAGGTGTAAATACATATGAACATGCTAGTGTTAGTTTTGCTTTCTATATGAAGTATATGTGATCCCCATCGCCCTATATTGTCGTGTTCTTTCTTGTATCTTGCAACACAATGTGCTCAACATAGGTTGAATATCATGTGCATAGCTATAGATTCCTAAAGTAGTCCAACTTTCTCATAAAATACTGAAATCGATAACCATTGTTGTTATTTCCTCCATTCCACGAGTGTGGGTATCACTTCCAGCAACATAGATGTTATCATGAAGTCACTTCCAGAACTTTCTATTATAGTTTCAATGAATCTCAAATTCATCAACTCTTTCACCTTCGGTTATTTCCATATTTTTGCAAAAAGAAAAAGAAAAAGCCCTTGGTTCATAACATTATTTAGACCCATGGTAGTGTTATGTGGGACTGATAGTATTCCAAGGAATATTCCCCACATTCAGACTGAATGTGAAAAATATTGGGAATATTCCCTAGAATAATGTCAGTCCCATAGAACACTGTCATGGGTCTGAATAATGTTATGTTAACCCATAAACTTTGCGAAAGCCCCGACTTGGGTTTGGGGAGAAATAAAATAAAATGAGTTTTCAGTATTAACATATTTTTGTTATTTCTTAGAAAGAAAACAACTCTTGAAACTCTCCTACGGAGGCTCTCTTAGGAAAAGGAAGAAGTTTCTTATTATCATGCAAACAAGGTCAAGTAGGAATCCAATACACACTTGGGTGCAATATGTATTTCTTTACATTCCACCACAATGAATAGGGAGAATTGGCCACTACACTAAAAAGGATATTTAGTGTTTGATTATATTTAATGATGTTACCACCCTACCCTGCTCAACACTAATTTTCAATTCCTTAACAATTAGTGTTAGACATAAATGTGCCGCTGCCTACCCTATTGCCACCTCCCTTCATGTGAAGCATGGATTTCATATCCTTACCAACACTAGATTCAAACATGTAATTTCCATATATTATCATAGTCGATTCATGAGTTAGTTTCGAGCTTTGGAATACAATACCATGAACCAAGGCCTTGTTACGGAATTTCCGATATCACAAAATAGCACACGCGGTGTTTTGTACCCCGTTTCAGCATACCAAGATGTTAAACTTCAACTTTCAACCATATGGATACATGGGTTCTTTTTGCAATTGACTTTTCAATTTGTGCCAAAAAAACACACCATATGGATACAATATTTAAGTGATTTGGCAATTAAAAAGAAGCTTTTAGTATAAACAACATCTTGAGCATTATAAGCCTCTCGTTTTAAGTCCTCTCGAACTTCAAAAAGCGCTCTTTGACCTTCAAGGGTTAACAACACTCAAGCTCCCGTCCTTATAACACTTAGTTGTGTACATAGTTTACCCCGGAAGGCAACATCCCTAAGTCACGGGGATAATTCCTAAGCCCTTTTGCAGCTACCGAGAATGCCATGGCCCACGGTGTTCCCAAATCCTTTTGAATTGTTCACAATTCAAAAGCCCCCCGAGTTTCGACACGTGCATGCCATTAAGCAAGTGCCAAGCATGCAATTGTCAAGCACGCGGACTATATCTTACCTTATTTTAGGCACATGTACCCAAACCCAACAACTGAATCTAAAATCCAACACTATGTATCAATATCGTGCCGAGGTAGAAATATGTGAAAATGGGCTAATTTAGTTTGAACAAGCATAACATTATTCAAATTCATAACAATGTTTTGTGGGACTGACGATATTTTGTAGAATATTCCTCACATTCAACCTGAATGATGGAATATCCTGTAGAATATTGTCAGTCCCACATAACACTGTTATGAATCTGAATAATGTTATGAGTGACTTAAAAAAATATGTAATAGTTTTTCCAGAGATGGAGTAGAGGAAATGACGAGAAATGCAAGTTGTTTCATAATTTCAATCCATGTAGATATTTTGTTACATTTTCCCAAAGAGGTAAGTAAGTCGAACCCCGTACTTGTACGACAGAGTCTCCCTAATTTGAGCAACCAATATATTTTACTATATGCACACAAAAACGGTTACCTCAATGGCACCCAAAAGCGATCCCAAGTGGTGTGAAACAATATCTATCCAACCAATCACTACATCCCTTTTGGGCCACCACTTTTACAATTAGGCATGTCGGGTCCACACAAGAATCATTCTTACTCCTAGTCTAGTGCACCAATAATGGTCATTCACCGTTTTGTTGTTTTCCTACCTTATGTGTTACATAGTGTTGATTACATTGTTATGAGTTGTTTTGGATAAGGTAGAAGCGCTTTTTGCGGACAATTTGAAGCAGTACAGTCCCTAACCTATCCCATACAAATTATCCAACATTATTTGTGGATTAGCAATTACGTCATGAACACAATGACATGAAGATCATATGAATCACAGCATATACAATTTCTATAGAAATGTTCAAAATCACAAACCTTGTTTGACTTTTCTAAGTCACATGCCCTGCCCCCTCAAAATAGACAACGTAGATTGTTGACATTTTTGTCTCCTTCAACCAATAAGTTGTGTGTTTCAATCCTTATACTAGTACAAATTGGTGTTCGTGTTGAAGTACACAGTTGCCCCATGTGTGGAGAAAATAGGTGTCAAAATTGGGGTCACTAACGGAATCGTGTGCTTCTACCTTATGCTTATTGATCTTCTTGCAAGGTGCCAACAATGGCTTCCCCTATGAAATACATTTCAAATGCGTTGACAAACTTATCCCAAACACACATACCCGTGACCAACATTGAACATTCTCAATGCAAACACTATGTATTGATAACACACATTTGAAAGTTCTAGATGCATAGTTGTACTATGTAACTTTGAATATAGATTATGTGTTGGTTTTGGAGAAGGAGTTCCAAACATGCAATCACATGTGGGTTACAGCTCAAACACGCTGACTATCTATTTTAGGCATATGCACCCAAACCCACACATTGAATCTAGAATCGAATACCATATATATATTGATCTCATACAATCGGGGAACTTCAACGGTATGACTGTGTCATGTAGTGTTGGTTACATGCCATGTGTTGGTTTTGGGTGTGCCTATCTATCTACCTTTTATTGCAAGGTGCCGGTGGTGGCTCCCCATTCATTGTCAAATTGACCGGTCCTTCCTTTTGACCTTGCCCAATCCAAATGAAAAAAATGCACTCCGAACGAGTCGCTTCTTTGTGAGTGGCGGCCGACCACTCAAGTCTAACTAAACACCGCTCTACTAGCTCACACGTAAGTTGTGCATGTGTCAAATGGGCCGTGTGACATGCTTCCATGGCAACTAACATAGGTACAAGGGACCGAGGCCTGGGTGGGGGAACGAATGAAATTGACCATTCTAACGTCCAACAACTATGTTCTTTTCCCACTTCACATATACATAGTGGTAATAAATAATTGAACATTATGCATAAAGAATGGTGACGTCACTCTTCAATAAAGGTTATAGCAATGATCACAATTCTATCTTCTATATTGGACGACTGGGCTGTTCTCATATATGCAAAGAGAGAGAGAGAGAGAGAGAGAGAGAGAGCCTCACTTGTAAGCAAAATCAATAGCTCAAGAGTTGTGATTATTATACTACAATAGGCACCTAGTTGAACACACTGCTTTCAATCCTACCACATGGTCTTCAATTTAATCCCAAATTATAACGTACAATAGTGGGATTCTTAAGTTGAGATGGATCAACTATAAACATATGGGAGGTAGGTTTTCACTGGACCCCGTAAATGCAACGAAATTCCATTTGTCTCCCCGACCTCAAAAAAAACAAAACAATCATACCATGTCAAACCTTAAAACAATTCACTAGTCAAGTTTCGTGTTTTATTTCGGGCTAGTGATTAGCATATGGTTTGGGTTGGGCACACACCATGTTTAATTGAATCCCATTGCTTTGCTTTGATGTTCAAATTTAAAAGCTGCTAAGATTCAATGGCGTGCTGATGTAAACATGATCTCAGGAGGTTGGAGGTTGGAACTATCAACCCTAAACCTATAGAAGGTATGTTTAAAGTAGAGTCCATAATATGGCTCACACAAATTTTAGACCGTGCAATGTCATTGTCGCACCATAGATTTCAATGCAATGCAATTCCATTTGCCTCCCGCCCACCAACATGAAAGACATAACCACACCTTGTCAAATGGTTCACTTATTGGTCCGAGATGACCCTAAACTACTAGGTGATAGTGGAGAGGTACCCAAACCGAATGGAGTGATTGGCGGTTCGATTCCCAACCGTGAAATTGTCTCTCTACTTGACGGAAAACTAGCCAAATAGTCAAAATGCACTTCCTATGCTCCCAAAATCAAAAAAAAAAACAAAAAAACAAATGGTTCACTTAAATTTGAATCCTGTGTTCTTCGGGTGAGTGATTAACTTAGCGTAGGATGTTGGGTCAGGCATGCACCTTGATGATTTTGAATCTTGGGGCCTTGCCTTGACATTCAAATTCGAGGCTGCTAGATCCAAAAGAGGCCTAAGTAAATGACGTGACGCTGGAGGCATAATCCCATGGAAGTTGGAAGTTTATGACCATTAAGCATAAACCTAATAGAAGACAAGGTTTTTACTGGGGCCCCATAACTTGGTTGCCACGAATTCTAAGCCAGCCATACAATGTCACGGCCATTGCTACCGTATATGTCAATGCAACGACACATTCGTTTTGCCTCCCCGCCCCCCAACAACAGAAAGAAAGAAACAACACCGTGTCAAACGGTTCAACAGCTAGCCGAATCCCGTGTGTTTCTGGCGAGTGAGCGATGTAGCTTAGCGTGTGTAGGGTTTTGGGCCGGGTGTGCACCTTGATGGATTTGAATCTCAGGCTGCCCCAGCCCTGCCTTGACATTTGAATTTGAGGCTGCTAGATTCAAGGCGACCTAATTAAGCAAGTAATGGCCCTGTGGGTGCTAGGTAGAAGAAGCTTAGTAGGAAGCTTAGGGAGCCTGGGGCTTAGTGTAATAAGAGAAGGATTTGGGCAAACCAACCCATACACTCGTTCCTTGTTGGATGCCTAAACCCTTGCCTTCAAGGAACCAATGTATGGGTTGTTTCGCCCCAACCAGAAGAGAAGTTCCAGAGTCCAGGGAGAGGTTTTTGGGCATAATTTGTAACCGAGATCTTAGTGTTTCCAAGACCAATTGGGTCACTTGTTCACATATGTCGGTTTTTTCTTTATTCAATTGAGGATTATTTTGTAGATTATTTTAAATGCGATAGATAACACACGAGGACTAGGACATTCCGTGAATAACGGTCTGCCGGAGGCGGTAGCCCAAGGACATGGCCATTATTTGCAGACTACTATAGTCTCAGGGCATAGTCGAGCGTAAAGGCTAGGACCAAAGTTCAACCATGAAGTGTTTGCCATATGTTGTTGTGTTTGAGGTCCCCCCGTGATACATGACAACAATTACAACATATCATGCACCCATCTCATAACAGAAGAATTATGAACCAAGGCTTCACATATCGGTGATTTTCCTCAAGCCTTGAATTCGAACCGGTTATTTCTCAAACTCAACCGGTTCATCTGTAACTAGCGGTCGGTTCTCCCCGTTCATAGAAGAGAACCCCCTCCCGAGTCGGAGTCATAATGCATTCATTCATTCATTCATTCTGTTAGAGGAGCAATTACTTGATTAATGCAGATCCCTAGCTCAAGCCCTCACATCCTTTAAATAAATCGGGATCTAGGGACTATATTTTCCCCTAATCCCCTTTATTAGTGCCCCGCCCCGGCCTTTGACCCAATGGGTTGCCAGTCAGACACCCGTCTCAGGCCAGGTCGTCAGCGGCCGAACGGAAACACCCGCCCGCGTGCGTAGCCCCACCACCCGGTCACCGAAGGGGAGTGGTACCCAGGACAGGAAGCGGATATCTATCCCATACGTCTGGGCGGGTACACCTCCCGAGCGCTGACGACCACGGAGTAAATAGTGTACCGCCGCGGTACTTGACGAGGAGAAACCCGGAGGGTAGAAGCCGGGTGTACAGAGGACCGCCGGATAATGTGGTAAACTGTCCGGAAAGCGGCTAGGTGGCCCAGCAGGCATCCCAAGATCTTCCGCTTCTTCCCTCCCCTTTGGCTTTCTCTCATTCGCTTCGCTTGCCCTTGCTTTTGCTTCCCTTCCCTCTTCTGTCTTCTCTCTCTCTCCCTCCCTCCATCTCTGCTCATCCTCCCGCCCTGATTCCGCCCCGATCGTCACAGCCCTCAGGTGCGCTAACTTACTCCTCATACACACGCCTCGTCGCTGGCCGTGACCCGATTCCAATCTTTGCGTGTTTTCTGTGACCGTCAGCCGCTCCGTTGTGCTTACCCTAGGGCTTGCTGTTGTGCACCAACAAAACCCCTGGTCGCAGGAAAAATTGATGGCATCGCCATCGGTGTGAACGTGGGTGTGGTTGTGGTGAAGCAGTTGCGTAAGTAGTTGCTCCTATGCGGATGTGATCTTGGGTTATTAGCGCGTTGTTTTGGTAGTTTGCCCCCTTAGCCGTGGGAAGGGGAGTAGTGGTTTTGGAAGATGATGATGATGATGCATCTTGGTTAGGAAGGAATGGAATGGCGTTTCTAGGATGAACTTCTTGTGATGGTTTTGTTGGCTGGTGCGTCTCTGAGGGTTTTCACTCTTAGATGATGATTAGTAGGCGAGAGAAGTTGTAAGGTGATAGGCAGGATGGAGGGGAGTTCATAGTTCAGTGTTGGTTTTAGTTTAGTGTCCAATT
This sequence comes from Polytrichum formosum, assembly GCA_964035585.1. Classification (NCBI taxonomy): domain Eukaryota; kingdom Viridiplantae; phylum Streptophyta; class Polytrichopsida; order Polytrichales; family Polytrichaceae; genus Polytrichum; species Polytrichum formosum. Next base: position 21,130,302 of record OZ037936.1, read on the forward strand.
CTATATCCGATCTTATGATGCGTGGCGTTTATGGTCCCTATATGATAAGTGTGCAAAATCGTTGTACAAACCCTAGGTGCGCTGTTTGAATGCATCGTGGGTTTCGGTCGCTTTTCTTGTAGCATATTAAGATATATTGCAAGTTTAGTTAGTGCATCTGGAGTGGTAGGTTAAAAATATGTTAAGTAGGTGAAGGGGCGGATATGTTTATGTGCAGATAGGAAGAGCTTTCTTGTGGTGATGATGATCTTTTGCAACCAAGGAGCTTCTGTAGTATGTCCTTTTGAGTTGCTGAGAGTGGAATGGGTTATAATGGCAAAATTGTACTGTTGGAACTATTACATCAGAGTAGAGCAGAGAGTTCTGTGGGTGATCCTATTTCATGGAAAATTAGCCATTCTACAGTGTAGAGGTCTCTTGCTCTTAGTGTCAGTGTTCTAGATTAGCCAGTTAATGTTTGCTTGAATGTGATTGAAACCATTTCCGGCTTTTTGCAGGTATTGCTAGGTAAAAGTGGAGTTTCTGCAGTAGTGCGGGTGCACTTTGCAGAATAATATAGATTTTCAAGGAGGACATTCTACAAAAGAATAGCAGGGTACAGAAAAGGGAGGTAGCCATGCCCAGCGAACTTCTCAGCATCCAGCCGGGGGAGCTGAAGTTTCCTTGTATGTGAATATTTCTGTTATCCATGCCATCTCTACTTACGTGTTGAAGTGGCATCTGCATCGTACTTCAATAAACATGAAATATTGCTTGCATCCGCTTTTTGAGAAGTTTCACACTGATAGGCTTGTATTCATTGCGAAGAGTATTCCCGTCACCAGATTCAAAGAAGTATGGTCATCGAAGCGATGAATGTATTGAAATAGTCTATCAAATGGCACAAAATCTAGTGGAAATTCTGCCAGAACCTTAAAACCCTGTTACTCAGCACAGCATCTAAATATGTGCCACTTTTCTCCATTGAGTAGAGTACCTTACGCAATTATCTTTTATGGAGTGCCCCTATATGTTATTCCTGTAGTGGATATCCGATTTCTGGGACTCTTGGATTTATCTTGAATTGGTCTAAGGAACATCCACCATGCAGGCCCCAATTAGATTTGGATTTGATTTACAGCTTGATTTATTGCACTTCCTTTCTAATGTGAGCCTCTTTCTATATTTTATACTGCAGTTGAGCTGAAGAAGCAGATATCATCTTCACTACGACTTGTCAATTCGTCGGACAATAATGTGGCCTTCAAGGTTGGTTGTCTGTGAAGCCATGGGGCCACTCTGTATATCCTTGGCTGGTTCTTTTGAAGAAGCTTTGACTTGGTCACTGCTAAATTTTCTCTGGAATGCACTGCCTGTTAAGTGTATTGGATAAGATTAAGAAGCCTTATTGAAATTAGAAATTGAGTTTTATTTTGAGTGATTGAATGCTGTTTGAATAGGAGCTAGTTTTATTATCTGTGGACATAAGACAGTTCATTCTTTGAGTTTTTCAAGCTGATTGATTTCTGTGCTTTGTATGTCCTAGGTCAAGACGACCAACCCTAAGAAGTACTGTGTGCGACCCAACACTGGCGTCGTCCAACCAAACAGCAGTCAAGATGTCACTGGTATGACTTAAAGCACTCAATGTTGTAGACATATTTTGAGGTACAAATCTGCAGGTTTGTGCAGTTGTGTCCGTTTGTCAACGTGTCCACAGTGTCATGATTGTCTTTGTGGAGCAGCAGACAATGTGTTCTCTGAATTCTGTAAGTTCTTTTGCTTTTAAAACATGACTAGTTTATAGGGATTCCTTCTACAAGTTTATCAGAAGCAATCAACACTTATACAGTGGTGTGTGCTATGTTTGGCAGTCACCATGCAGGCGCAGAGAGAGACACCCCCAGACATGCAGTGCAAGGATAAGTTTCTTGTGCAAAGTGTCGTAGCACCTCCTGGGTCCTCAACCAAGGAGGTCTCCCAAGATTTGGTAAGAATTCTATATGGTTGCTTTTGTAATAAAGTAATGTTGTGTGCTGATTTGATTTTTACATATCTTCTTGATTATTTCCAGCCCCTTGCATGTGAGAACTGCTGTGGCTACTTTGTATCTGAGGTTCAATTCTATCTCTCTGGATGCAGTTCAACAAAGAACTTGGCAACGAAATTCATGAAGCTAAGCTGAAAGTGCTTTATGTCTCTCCACCACAACCACCTTCGCCTATCACAGAATCTAATGAAGAAGAAGAAGATAAAGTGGGACCAGTGGTAGACAATGGCGACCGTCACTTCCCTCCCAATGAACCGGTATAGTAGCCTGTTATTTTAATTTCCCATATTCTATATATTTTGCAATCTCTTGAACTTGAGCATGTCCTTTTTGGCTTTGGGAAAGGTATATACTGATACTCTTATGTCTTTTTTGCAACAGACTGCTAAGGCATATACTGATTCTCTTATGTCTCCTTTGCAACAGACCTCTAAGGATGTCAACGAATATAAGTTCAAGCTGAATGAGGTAATTCCTTAGTTTCACCTCTGGTAATTTAGTGTGGTTGTTTATCCTAGATCTAGATAGAAGAGTTTTATAGTAGTACAAAACATTTTTTTTCAGCATGTCCCAGGCCATTGTTAGAGTGTGGCATTTGAGAACAATGCCCGTTGTGTGAATTTTGTGAGGTAGATGATTTTATATTTGAATTTTTGTGCATTCTACTAAAACTGTGGTCTACCTACTTCTGATTTCTTGTAGGTAAGGGCGGCTTTGATTGCAATGACTGAGGATCGAAACCAGGCTGTCCAGCAAAGCCGAAGCATGCAGCAAGAGTTGGTATGTACTTATCTAAATAATCTTACAGCTGCACATGACTTTAGGATTGAATGTTTAGTTGCATGCATTATATTTGTTGTTTGTGTAAGCTGATGATTGTAAGAGGATGTTTGTTATAGGAGATCCGATGCTTTAGAATCTTCACAGTAAGAGGCATACACACAATCTTTATTAATTTCATTCCTGTATGATTGGGGTGGATGTGTGATAATATCTGGACTACATGTGGCCATTTGTGTCACTGTTGTAATGTGCATTAAGTGTTGTTTGCAATGTGCTCTAGCTGTTCAAAAGCTTTCCACCATGATACTTGGCCACCTTGTGGTCAATTTCTGTAAGGGCAGTGGCATGTTGAGAAGAATGTGGTGATCTTATTCCTGTTCTTGTTGCTGCATGTGTTGCAGCAAGCGTTGAAGAATGGATCAAAACTTGGTGGAGCGCAAGCACTGAAGACCAACCAAAAGTTGCAGTCTGGATTCTCATTTTTGTTTGTTATACTTGTTGGATTGCTGGGCATGCTAGTAGGCTATCTACTTGGAGGTTAGAACCGCAGATTAATCAAGGAGAGCAGCCTGACCAGCAGGTATACACACAAAGCAGGAGCTACCTTGTGCTAAGTCAATATGTGAATGGGTATCGGGAGCTTGGTAGGAGCAAGCCCTGCATTTCTTGTTTCCTTGGGGTTATCTTGTATCTACGGTGTAGAGGTAGGGGAGTATTCTATTTAACATCTGTGCTAGCAGATGCGGGCATGCATCCAGGACCCGAAATGGTGATGGCATATCCGTGTGCTATTTGGTTGTCCTTGGTCTTGCACGCAGCTTTTGATTTGTACTGGTAAGCATGGTAGGGATTAAAATTTTATTCACATTCAGATACTAGAAATAAATTGTTCCCATCACTGAAGTCAGCCTGGTGCAGGTTTTGTAAAACATTTGGCAACTCAGGTTTGGTATTTGATCTTTACCAAGTCACAAGTTGGGGGATGACCCTGGGTTGGTTCTTTTTTTCTCAAAAAGACATAGTTTGTTCACTGCTCTTCCAGCAAGTGTAACATCTGTGAGGCATGAGTTTTTTCACCTTGGAGTGTGGGCTCAACATAATGCATGTACATACATGCCTCAATCAACTCTTAGGCTGTTTGCATCGAATAGGTTCTGAAGTAACACTGGATCACTGTATTTACAACGTTTTATTCCTATGCTATATTTTGAAATGATGCAACTGGTGTCTTTAGCTTGTGGTTGGTTTTTGTTATTTTCATTTGCTGAAATTGCCAATGTGTTACTGTGTGAAGCATACTAAACGGACTGCTATTGGAAATGTACAGACCTAATACCAGTCCATCTAGTGTGCTTGATTTGTTTACATCTGTTGGTGCTAGGTTTCACAGAGACAGCCATTCGCATGCCAGGAAGTTTCATGAACTCTAGCCAGTTGCAGGGAATTACAGGAATCTATCATGGATGAAAGATGTGCAGAGTCACGAAAGTGATTTCAAATAATACTATTGTTAGTTGTCTGACTTGTACTACTACCACAATCTCTGAAAGCTTGGTAATTGGCAGTGAAAGTAATGACACTTATTGAGAATCCTGAGGTTGATCTGATCAACCAGCTTTGTTCCAGGGTTCGCTTGCCAGCATTCTGATTGACGCAGACCTAGAACTTCGGAGAAACTAATGAAATCAGGGCTCTTGGGTTGAAAAGGGCTTCTTACCTATGCAGAGTTACGAAGTGCCATTTAAGTTCCATAATTTAAACATCCTATTTGGCTTTCGTTGGTACAAACGAAGATGTATCGAATAAACTACTTTATTTCGCCTAATTAAGGTGGATAACCGTTTGGATTTACGTGTTGCTATAACTTCAAACTGTAATTATCGCTTTTACCAACCAAGTTATATCATATTCTTCGGTGAGCATACAAACTACACTAAATATGATATTTAGTGCCATATGGTATTTTATGTCACTATGGTAACTTTTTGGATGACACTTCTTATAAAATAAGCGAACAAATATTGTCATGGATGATGGATGAGTTCATCCATTGACCAAAACCATAGCTTGTCTTGTCAGCAACTTGTGATGAAATATTGTCGTGGATGAAACTTACTTGGTAACTTGAAAATTGGATGAAACTTACTTGGTAACTGCAGCACTGTAAATCTATAATTCCCCAATTTTTTTACAAGGAATGACAAGTGATGTTTGGTTAACATTTTATGTTTTGACACTCGTCGTGGTTTACAATTAGTAGTGAGCAAGACAATTAGGATTGGTGACACTAAATATCATATTTTAGTGTACTTATTCAAGGATAAGTAAGATGTACCATAGCATGTTACAAATAACTTCTCAGTTGCAACCAGCCTAGCAATAGGATCGTGGCTGACGTGGTTTACTAAAATCCCACGTCAGCATTTCGTGTTTTGCAAAAGCTGACGTGGATGACGAGTGCGGTCTACAGCAGGATAGAACTTATCACCTACCATCATAATTTATGCGTTACAAACTATTGTTAACTCACAATTGTCTTCAGTGCTCTGTTTTAAAGACCCCAATAAGAGCTTGTGTAAGTTGTTTAAAATATAAGTGATTTCCATCCAGAGTTACAACTTGAATAACATTGGAATAGGCGTGTTACATATCAAAAGCAACCACACTTCCTCAAATCCTACTAACTTGCTCTCTCTTTTACATTTGTGCATACCTTCCATTTCTTAAACACCTAATGTTGGGCTAAGTGACTTGGCATTTGGCTTGCCATTCTCAAGCATCTAAGAATTGTGGTTACTAATTTGCTCAGGAGTCATTTTTTCTACTTGCTACATTTTCACATGTCGGTTCAAGATCACATGCAAGTGGCCCTTTCTCCCTATGATTCACATGGTTAAATGACCCAACAACCAAGAGATAATTGTCTTTTTCTCACTTCTAATGACCCCATCACAAACATCCTCCCACATTACGATCTGCTACGTGTGTTCATTTCATTTCTCAACCAGCTAAGTTATGTGGTGACTAACCTACTTGGGAGTCGTTTTGCTATAGTCAAATATCCACATGTTAGTTATTGTTCATGTAAAACTACCACTCCCTCTCTATTATTCATATGATTAAATGAAGCAATGATTAATACAAGCTTTCATTGATTTATTCTCATGTATATATCTCCTTCCAACATCTCATTCATAAAAACCCCATGTGACATTAGGAATTAAGATCCCATAATTAGGTAAGTTTGTGTAGTTTGCTCACTAACTTGTAATATGTTGCTAATTACAAAACTATGACCACTGTTGCAAATGAGTATCGCTCTAGCGGTGGCTAATACCACAAGCGGCCCAATACCTATTCCTCTGTCACATTTATTCCGATTATATCAAACTATATAAAAACTCCACACATATGTTAAGTTCATTTACAAATGTTTCTCCTTGCGCAATGACATGATTAAATGAAACAACGACCATTATTTTTTAAATTTATTTATTCTAGTGACCCTATAATTTAGAAAAACCCCATGTCACATCAATTAAACTTCTTAATTAGGCGGATTTTGCAAATTGTAGCAACATTGAAGTTTGTGTAATTTGCTCACCGACTTGTAACGTGCTGCTGCCTGCGCAATTGCGGACGCCACTGCCGCAGACGAGCGTCGCTCCAGAGGTGGCCCGGCGGCGGAAGCGGCGGCAGTGGGATTCGCGTGAGGCCCAGCACCCATTCCCTTTGTCGCATTGCTCTGATTGTGTGGAACTATCTCAGACAATCGAGGGATCCTTGCAACATTTGCACTCTCCTTTTTCTCCCTACTTAACACACTTTCATCAGGTGGTGCTGTTTTCTACATATACATACAGTTTGCACTTGGTTCGGGACTTTTCCTTCTTCCGTGGTGCATGTTAGGTGAGTTTCTGTAATTCGGAATCTTTGTGTGTCAGTGCTCCGCAACATTCCTTTTCATCTGCAGATTTTGGTTTTCCATTTGTTCACGGTTAGAAGCTCAATTCCTTGAATTTCTAAGGCCTACCATGTATGCATTTCGTTCTTAAGGCTTCCTTGAGTCCGATCCTGTCGATGGATGTGATTCCGTTGGAATCAAATCGAAATTAGGTGTCGCCAAGGTGATGTATTTAGTGCCAATTGCGTGGAATGGTTATGGATGATGTTTTGAATGTGCCCCTTCATTGCGGACTCGTTATAATTCTTCGAGGTGCAGCATTTCGGATGTGATAGGCATGTGGTGATGTGCATCTGATGCGTTTGTTGTCCTAAGTGGAGGTGATCGAGGAATTGAGCGTGGGATGTGAATTTTCCAGAACTGATCCGGTTATTTGATGTGGGGATGTGTAGAGTGAGTACCAATGATGATAGGTGCAGTGAGGCAAACCCTGCGGGCCAGCAGGTGCAACAGCATCGGCAGGGGTTACCACAAACTCAGTTTCCAGTTGCTAAACAGCAACAACAATGAGACAATCGTCCCAACACAGCAAACTCGTTTGGTATTTTCCTCTCACGAAAGTGTTGAGCAATTTTCGAAGGTTTCAAAGAAACCTTATTATTTTCGGTCTTTCTCTGCAGAGGCTGTTAAGGATGTGCCATGTGGTGAAGCTCCCAAAGTGAAGCTGTACGTGGGAGGCAAGCAAATCGAGTCCCAGGCCACTGAGCACATTGACGTGGTTAACCCTGCCACGCAAGCAGTAGTGTCTCGGATCCCTTTGACGACCGATGAAGAGTTTGAAGATGCCGTGGCTGTTGCTAAAGAGGCTTACAAGACATGGAGGAACACTCCTGTCACCACTCGGCAGCGGGTTATGTTGAAGCTGCAGGAGCTTATTCGGAGGGACATGGATAAATTGGCTATGTCGGTCACCATGGAGCAGGGCAAGACTCTTGGAGATGCACGGGGAGATGTTTTTCGGGGACTTGAGGTAATAATAATAATTTCTCAGCTGCCTTCCTTGACAATGTTTCAGAGTCCTTTTGTGAGTAAGCTGTGTGTGGCCCTATTGTGGGCAATTTGAACTCCACAGACAAAATTTTGGGAATTGCATCGTCCGGTTAGCAATTGCGAGTCACGAAGATTGTCATTCTAAGTTTCAGAATTGGAGTTGAGATGCAAAAGTTATAAGAGGTCAAAGTGAAGATTCTCCTTCTCTTTAAACAATCATATAGGCCTTTCCAATTCTGTTCAGTATTAAACCTAGCATCGTGCCTATGTTTTGAACGTAACAGGGGTCTTTCTGGTGTCCATTTATAACTTAAGCCTCGCCAAATACGACTCAAATGTAGGTGTCCTATTAAGAGTGTAACCACACAAGACTCTTGGGGATGCACGTGGGGATGTGTTTTGGGGGCTTGAGGTACTTATAATCTCTCGGCTGCCTTCCTTGACAATGTTTCAGAGTCCTTTTGTGGGCCCTATTGTGGGCACTTCCAACTCCACTGACAAATTTTGGGAATTGTGTCATGCGGTTAGCAATTGCGAATCACGAAGATTGTCATTCTAAGTTTCAGAATTGGAGTTGAGATGCAAAAGTTATAAGAGGTCAAAGTGAAGTTTCTCCTTCTCTTTAAACAATCATATAGGCCATCTCAATTCCGTTCACTGTCAAGGCCAAATACCACTCAGATATAGGTCTCTGATTAGGTGGATGGGGGGATGTGGTTTGGGGGCTTGAGGTAATAATAATCTCCCAGTTGCCTTCCTTGACAACATTTCAGAGTCCTTTTGTGTGTATGGGATGTGGGGCCCTATTGTGGGCACTTCCAACTCCACAGACCTATTTTGTTGTTGAATTGGATTGGGAGTTGTGTTGGCTCCAGTTAGCGCAAATTGTCAACTAGCAATTTTGTGGCACTCAAGCCAATGGGCTTTCAAGCATTCTTTTGGCTTGTCACGGATTCTACCTGGTTGAGTACCATTGGGCCCTTGATATCTCACTTTGAGCATAGCAGCTTCACACTTGCTCAAACTATTGAGAGCTTGAGGATTGGTCAAGCTCCCAATAGTTTGAGCTTTGGATGGAATCTTATCAAATTCAAGTATCAAACTCCTGAAAATTACAAGGTCAGCTCTCAACTCTAGCTCTAGTTTAAAGGGTGCCTTAGATGGATATAACTTGTTGTTCATTGGCTTCTGATCCTACGAAGACGAGAAGCCCCTGGACAAGATTGACAATTCCTTGGACATTCTTTATTGGGGTTAATGTATTCCTAGGATCTTGGCACTTTTTCCAAAGAGGGGTCACCAGTTTTCTGTATGAAAATAGAGTTATCCTTCAACTCAGTGAGACTTTTCGGCAGAAGTTGGTCCCCTATGATCTCCCATTGGTTGTTTTGCATACAGTAACATTAATTTCTTCTCACTTGTGGTGGATGCTCGGAGGTAGTTTTGAATTTGAATGAAGAGCAACCTACTTCAGTTCATTGAGGGCCAAACTCATTGTAGGAAGCTCATGTAGCAACCGAAGTAGGTTGCTCATGAACCAATATAGGATGTTCTTCTTTAAACCTCCACACTACTTCCAAGTACACAAACTTACTGAACATGGAAGTTGTTGTATGCAAAACGATCAGCTCCCCTACCAGAAGTCATGTTCAGTTAAAGAATAACTGTTACATCAGCCACTTTTCTTGTGAAAGCATTGACTTGGGACATGAAGTTTAATTCCACTGTGAAATTGTGATGATGTAGGTTGTGGAGCAAGCGTGTGGGATGGCGAACCAACAAATGGGTGAATATGTTGAGAACGTATCCTCAGGCATCGACACATACAGCCTCCGACAGCCCCTGGGTGTGTGTGCAGGCATCTGTCCATTCAACTTTCCAGCGATGATCCCTCTTTGGATGTTCCCCATGGCAGTAACAACAGGCAACACATTCATCCTGAAACCCTCAGAGAAGGATCCCGGGGCTGCAATGCTGCTAGCAGAGCTTGCGCATGAAGCAGGTCTGCCACCGGGTGTGCTCAACATTGTACATGGTATGCATGATGTTGTGAACAAAATTTGCGATCACCCTGACATAAAGGCCGTTTCATTTGTCGGTTCGGATGTTGCGGGGATGCATATTTATTCTCGAGCCTCTGCGACAGGGAAACGGGTGCAATGTAACATGGGTGCCAAGAACCATGCTGTGGTCATGCCGGATGCAGACCCAGAGGCAACCATGAATGCACTTGTGGGGGCTGCATTTGGGGCTGCAGGCCAGAGATGTATGGCTATTAGTACTGTTGTGTTTGTGGGAGGCTCCAAGCAGTGGGAGGAAGGCTTGAAGGAGAGGGGGTTGAAGCTGAAGGTTACTGCGGGAACTGAGCCTGGAGCAGACTTGGGGCCTGTCATCAGCAAGCAGGCGAAGGAGCGTATTTGCAGTCTTGTGGAATCGGGCGCCAAGGATGGTGCAAGGTTGATTCTTGATGGCCGTGACATTAAGGTAGATGTGTGGAAGAAATTATCCACTTATAACCTATGTTGAAGATGATTTTGGCATTTGTGTAGCAGTGAAATCTGTTTCTAGTGAGCCTTTTGCTTATCATGAAAACACACATAGGTAACCACTGTTCTAGAGGTTTATGGTTGCTGTTTACCTTCTTTTGTTCTATTTTTGAAGAATAAGGAGGGATAAGGTGCGTCCATGATATCCATGACAACCACAACTACGATACAAGGTGTAGTTGGGAGTAGTTGTGTTCATGGTGTTATTTTACTTTCTTTGGCTATATTTTGTTTTTAGTTACTATGTGGCACTGGGAAAGAACTTCAAGACCAAAGCATGGGAGAAGAGCAAACTTCTTCCATGCAAACTTTACTTCTACTAGAATCCACAAAATCGTTTTTCTCTACTTCCAGGATTGCATCAATAGGAGGGGCAATCATTGAGGTCAATCCACTCTTCAACTACAAGAGTAGTTGTGTGTAAACAAAAATATTTGTAACGGTGGTTGAAAGTGGGCCTGAACCATAACCACAACCACAGCCACTTAAATACCAGTGTGTAAATGCACCTTCAGTGGACTTGTCAATATCCTTCAAAACTCATCAGTTCAACGTTTTACAACCAGAGGTTTAAGCTTATGACAAATTTTGTTATTTGTGCAGGTTTCTGGATATGAGAAAGGCAACTTCGTAGGCCCAACCATTATTGCTGATGTGAAGGCAGACATGGAGTGTTATAAGCAGGAGATCTTTGGCCCTGTGCTGCTTTGCATGGAAGCTTCCAGTCTTCAAGAGGCTATTGAAATTGTAAACCGAAACAAATACGGAAATGGGACAGCCATTTTTACTCGATCAGGGGCTGCAGCACGAACATTTCAGCATGAAATTGATGCTGGTCAAGTGGGTATCAATGTACCCATTCCGGTGCCCTTGCCTTTCTTCTCCTTCACAGGATCGAGGGCCTCATTTGCAGGTGATTTGAATTTCTATGGAAAAGCAGGAGTGCATTTCTTTACACAGCTGAAGACTGTAACATCGCAATGGAAGGATAAAGATATTCAGGGGGTAGCAATGGCATTCCCCACTTCTCAAAAGGTGTAAGGCCTTTGCAAAATGTTGATTCAGGAAATAGTTGACAAGCTTTAAGTTGTTATTTGGCCTTACAAGGCTTCGGGGTGTTGATGTAAAGGTAGGTATCCTCTTGCACATATTTGAGTTTTGTGAATAGAGGTGGTCTATGTGACTTAGTGGATGTTTTATCCTCAAACCTTAGTCACCTGTACCTACAAACAGATGTAAGGAGCCTGAGATCCTGGAAATCCTGAGACTTTAGTGGGTTGAAGATACACAACCTATATTTGTCAGTCAGGAGAATTTCCAGAAGATAATGCCGGAAAAATAGTCATGTTGATAACATCTTTGGCTGATTGAAGAAGGACAAGCTTGATTCTTCTACCCACAATATACTTGCTTTCTCTCTAATTATGGTGTAGATTTAGGTTGTAAAATTTTTCTTTCCTTCTTTCTGTGGCCTTCACAGCACACCTGATTGATATTATGTTAATATGTGTCTCAAGCTATGTAAAATCTTGCATAAGAATTGTAGGGGCACCTTCAACTTCTGGTAGTATCACACGTTGCATAGAAGGGTCTGCTGCTGAATTTGTTGGGTGCACACAAAACTAAATATCTCCCAAAACTGGTATAACTTACCAGTAAGCTGTAGCTACACTCTTTCTTTATTTCAAACTTTTGTCACTAATTTAAGTAGCTAACTTGATGTGGTGCACACTAATAGTACAGCACTACGAAATAGAGAAATTAGTGTAGTGTGCAAGACATTACTTTACTCTCTTTATACCATTGTAGAACAAAACATAGGTCCAAATCACATGAGGCCGTGCAAAATAATTCAACTCTTGGTGCTTTATAAACTTCTTGGATATTGCAGCAACGAGGCCATGGGTTTCTTCTAGCCTAGTCGGAAGGAAGTCGGAGGGTTGTACTTCTATGCCAACATGTAGATGAGTGAGAGATGCGTTTAAACATGTAGATCCTGAGACGAACATGCATATGGATGAGTTTCTAACACAACAAGGTGATCAATTAGGGCAGTCCACAAGGACAAAGAGAGTATGTATTCTTCTGACCTTGCAAAAGGTAATATCTTCTCACTGAAAAGGAAGTTGTCCACACAAAACAGGGTTAGCGATGATGTGCCAACAATCCGTCAATCAAAAAAGGTCCACAAGCTCTTGGATAAATTTGTCACTAAGATCATAGTGGAGCACCTAGTGAAGAGGCAAGATGCACAAATGCTTGAGTGAGAAAGACATGGTGGATGTCATGCTGGATGAATATGAAGCACAAACCTCTAGTGATTAGATTACAAAAAGAAATATGAAAGGGGTAATTTTGGTAAGAATCTCCATTGTCTCCCTCATGAGCTTGACGCACATTAATACGTACACTTGAGGCAAATTTAATCTGCTTCCAGGTGTGCTAATATTTTGGAAAACATTATCAGACTTTGCCCACTGCTTGCACCTCTTTTAATATATATTCAAGGCACCAATCCCCAAGAATGGGCTCTCTCATTGCTAGGCTAGTGGCCAGCTAGTTGCAAGCTCCTATTGGGTCCTCGCCTCAGTGTTGTCATTTGTCATTTTGATATCCCAGATGTGATTCTTTTTTGTACACCAATTATGTGGAATCTAGGCATTAACCCAGCTCTAAAAACCATGTCCATGCAAGCAAGGCTCGAAGTTGGTGAACAGACATTGCATGTCAATGTAAAACACATTGACGTTCCTTTTTCATTTTCTTTCTTATATTGGAATGCATTGGAAGGGATGCATATGCCCCCATATTACCTCATGGGAGGAGCTTTCCAACCACCCAAGAACCTTACAAACAAAGTCCTATATATATCATTGCAATGGCCATAAATGTTGTAGGTTGTGTTTGTGGTAGCACCAAATATAACAATGAAAATTGCCAAGTGGACAATCCCCAAATTGTTTCACATTCCGTCAATTATAAGAATAAAATAAAATAAAATAAACATTTGAGGAGCTTGATGCCTTGATTGGACATAACCAATTGGTACAAGAACCCAACCTCTCTAACTTGAAGTACGTCAATCCAATGCAAAGAGACATTCTGTCTACAACCAATGTTGCCCTTGCTCCTTCCTCATGAGTCATATCAAGCAAGCAAACCCTCAAGATTTGACATACCCGCCAAAATCCAAATGTTTGTAAATGTGCATGCTATTGGGAGGGATCCAAAGACATGGGATAATGCTTTGGAGTTCCTTCCGGAGAGGTTCATGGAGGGCATGCAATACTCACAATTAAATGGCAATAAATGACTTTGAGCTACTACCTTCCAAGTCAAGGAGGAGGATATGCTCTAGCATGGATATGGCCAATGTTCTTGTACAATTTGTTATGGCGAGGCTCTTGCATGCATGCATTCAATCGGTCACTCCCTGACCAAATGAATCCAGAGGACTTGGACATGTTGGAGGGCACATGATTGATGACACCAAGAATTGTCCAATTGTGTGCATTGGCTAGACCTCGTCACACATTCTATTTGAAGGAGGCACATTTGTGGTCAACTCTATCCTACACCTACTTGGGTGAACCCTTCCAAATCTGCAAGGGTGGACGTGAAGAGAGTAGAATGTATTTGGAGAGTTTTGATGGATCCCATAATATCATAATGCACAATTTCTTTAAAAAAAATTAAGTGCAAATTAAGGAAATTATTGACATGAGATGTTTCAATGCATAACACGTATGATGTAGCATTGGACCACACAGTAGAAGGGAGAAGTTTAAAGCATTCTCTACATTATGATGACAACATTAATCTGCAAGATAATGGAGAGATGCAACAGTGATGGATAACAAAATGTTGGTGTGTTCAAGGTGAGAAACTTGGAGTTGTTGAATACAGTGGAGAGTATAATGAGGTTATCCCTCTATCATCATGGAGTGGCTAGTAGTGGTGGCACAAAGATGACAAAGTCTAAGACAACAAGTTGGAATCCCACTCAAAGGGGGTGTTCCTTGGTGCCATGTTGTAGCTGTAACATGTCTAATGCCACAAACCCAGCATGGGGGACCTATGAGGTCATCCTGCTAACAAGAGAAAGTAGTTGTAGTGTTGCCATAGGCAGTGTAGGTGTTCACTCCAATTTCATGGACTAGGGGACCAATTCATATGTTGTCCCACTCTCTGTGCCAGTGTGGGAGTTAAAGTGGGGTAGCATAAATGAGGCTGTTTTGTTGGGTACAATTGACTTTAAAATGTATACATTAATGTGTACATTTTGTAAGAGGCTTGGGCTTGGGCTTTGATGTGTGATATGTCATTCTATTATGTAATTTTTTACGGATTATCCTTGTGTTTTTAATTGCTCCAACCTGCAGCGACCCATACAAATGTCAATATTGCAGATGTGTTGGGTCCTTACCAGCAAGGGTCACAAGTTAGGTTTTATGTCCAAGTAGACAAAAACTTCGTTTGTTTGTCTATTGTCGTGGCAATTAGGTTTTAAGCTATTGGGTTGAAGGACTTGAAATGGGTTGGGTCATCATGTTTTCACAAAATTTGTAATTTGATCTTGAAGATTCACATTCTCTGAAGGTATTGGACATGTATTCACTTCTGCTATGTATTTTCGAGTTTTCAAGGATTGTAAACTTGGGCGATTTCATCCATTTTAAAATTTAAAATTGAGGGACACTACACTAAATAGTATATTTAGTGTTAGATTACATTCGGAGTTACTTACTCCTATATCTTTTTACTATTAATGTAATTTTTTACCACATAAAGATGTTAATGTTCTATAATGTCCAACAACCCAATTCGACCTTCGTTGGTAAAAAATTACATTAATAGTAAAAAGATATAGGAGTAAGTAACTCCGAATGTAATCTAACACTAAATATACTATTTAGTGTAGTGATTTCGCCAAATTAACATACACTGGCTGGAATGGGCAAGAAACTAAATGGCCTACATACAAACCTGACTATTTTGGAACCTCGTCCCATAGATATGGAGCAAATATATAACAGACACTCAAGCGGAGACAATAATATTAAACAACACAACACTTGCACATGCCTTGAGAATAAAAGCGTACCAATCTGACTGGCATGTGGAAGTATCCAGAATCCTTGTTAGGGCCACTGAATGAAAATTTTCTTTTTAAAATGTAGCATTCATTCAGAATAAAAACAATCCAGAATGCTAGAAGTTATACACCTATGAAAGGAGCAGTTGAGCTCACACTTAACATAAATTTACATACTATTATCAGCCTACCTACGATCTGTCTTCCCAGTACCTCGTTTACCAGAAAACAAATGCTTAGGTTTTAGGTTGTAATGTACGCGATCAGCCTCTCCCTTCCGTGCATTCTTATTCCTTTGCTTCACAGCATTCTTTCCTATCTTCATAGCCTTCACCTTCTGGGCACTGTCCTTAAAGCCCTCACCTGCATCCAGTCCAGTAACCACCATGAGAACCAAGAATACCACTTTCAAGAAAGGAAATCCTGACTTTTGTGTACAAGGAACATCAATCAAAGCCTACAGGTATATAACCCACCTACACAAGAAAAGCAGAATATGAAGGACTACTATTCAAATTGGGAATATACCAGCCTGGTGCACATCACAAAGAGAAATCTTTTCTAATATTCCATATGAGATGTAATTTACCTGGTAGAGCCTCCATATGTGGCCGTGACAAGGAACGGGAATGGGCTCGCATTTTCTTGTTGGATTGCTGGTCAACATCCATAGCATCCTCATCTCCACCTTCAGACCTATCCCTCTTCCTGCCTTTCCTTGAAGCTGATCTACTACGGATTCTTTCCATGGCAGCACTTGGATCCAAGCCCAAGCTAGAAAGATGGCGACCCATTCTACCGCTAGTGAACTGACGGGCTGTATCATGCTTTCTAGGAACGACTGGTTTATTATCAGCAGTTTTCTTCTTTGCACGATGCTCTGCTAGCATAAGTCTCTTCTTCCGTCGAATAGCAGCTAAGGCTTCTGTTTCCTCTGTAGTCATGTCCTGTTCCACCCAACAAACCAGAGAGAAAGTGTCAGCCTGGTGTTGGCACAACATAAAAATATCAAGGACACCTGCCTTGCTAGGAACATAAGTTATGGCTCATGCCAACTTCCTCTCACATAAGAATGGAATCCAAAAAAGCCTACAATTATGCTAACATTCTAAGTAGCAATGAAGATATGTCAAGACTATAGACATGCATCCCATGGTGATCCTTTCTGATGGTGTATAATTTCTTGATGGGAATAACAGTTTTTTCTTTAATACATATAGATGAGATAAAATTTGACTTTTGAACACAACAATGCTTTACCTCGTCACTCATGTCCTCATCCTCTCCGGCTGCCTCGGCTGCTGCAGCTCGCTCATCCTCTTCTCTCTCGAGTTCATCTAGCCTTTGAAGAATATCTGGATCAACAAAATCAGCAATGTTGTGGCCATCCATAATCTCTGGCACAATATCATCCTTCCAGTCTGGATCCAAAAGCAAGTAGTGCTTGTGCAAGTTCGCTGAGTAAACACCTGTCATAGAAAATCCCAACATGTTGAGTCATAGGTATCGTAATTAGGATTAGATGCTCCACATCAAACCACTGCATACATACCTAGTAAAGGCATAGCTCATATACAATACAAGAACTAAGTGATAACCATCTACTGGCCACAAAACAGAGGAATTGACACCAGTACCTGCTCCACCATTCTCATTCTCAAGATCCTTCTCCAATTTCCTCTTCTCAGCTGCCTTGCCTTCAGCTGCCCTTGCATCCAGAACTGCCTGAGGAATTACAGCAGGCCGTTCCTTAAAATCCCTCTGCTTTGGCATTGCCACATGTATCCTGTTCAAGCAATCGTTGATCTTCTTTGATTTCATTTTCACTTCCACACGCATCTGTAGCAGCTTCTCACAGGCAGCATTCTTCACATTGATAATGCCCTCCTCAGTCATGGTACTCATAGTCAGCAAACAATTTTCATCATCTGCAGGTGCACCATCAACAAGGCCTGCACCAGCCTTAGCAGCCTCTCTCTTCATTTCCTCTATCAACAGTCGATCAGAGTCAGGGAGGGTTTCAAAAGGCTGAATATCAGTTTTATTGCAAGCAACTATCAGAGGCTTGTTCTGGAAAAGAGGCTTGATCGAGTGGAAGAGAGAAGCTTGTTGGGCAATGGTGTAGCCACAGTTGCCAGAGAGATCCATCACAAAGAGGACTGCTGCTCGCAGATGGGCAAGTGCTGTGATACTCAACATCTCAATTGTGTTGCACTCCTCCAAAGGATGATCCAAAATACCAGGAGTATCAATCACCTGGAGCATACAAGACATTCAGTCAAGCAGTAGAACAACATCTACATGAAGTTACCAATTTCCCACATTCTAACACATTTCCAACATAAATGCACACAACAGCACATTTGAACACCAAGAGATGGCCCAGCAAAGATAATCCCAGTATTCCAAGATAATGCCCAGGAAGGGACCTCCCAAGTCTAATAACATCCACACAAAGTCACCAATTTCCCACATTCTAACCAACAAAAATGCAGACAACAGCACATTTGAACACCCAGACGAGGCTCAGCAGATATATTTCCAGCATTACAAAAGGACCCTCAAGGTCTAATAAATATTTGTACCTGCCATCGGAGATACTTGTAGTCTGTATGACCAACAAACAAGGACTTGGTGGTGAAAGCATAAGGCTGAACGTCCACATCCGCTCGTGTAATTTTGTTGATGAAACTACTCTTCCCAACATTTGGATAGCCACAGATAAGGATGGTTCGAGTATTGGGATCTATTGATGGTAGCCTTGACATGTGTTGTCTGACCTGCTCCAAGTATGCCAAACTAGGGCTTCCCCTTTTCATCACTGTGCACATCCGACCCAAAGCTGCTTTCTTCAAGTTCTTACACCTGGAGTAATTGGACACATTGTGTTACTCATAGAGCAACACTTCGGGCATAATAAACATCCATGGGAGTTTCTCAAAAGTCTCATGTTGAGGACTATAGGAGTAACACTTATCTCTTCACAAAAAAATTGACGGTTTAGTTACCAGTGATCTAATGAGTCCAAAAAACCAGAAGACAATGCTAGCTAGTAGACTTCTCCTCAAAAGCAGACATGAGGGAGGTTGAAGGAAGGAAAAAAAACAAAAAAAATATCCACTTTATTACCAGTTTATACTAACTACAGAACTGAATCCTCTCTCGATGTCACAAACCCCAGTACCCGCTTGGAATAGATTGAAATGACAATAGTTTAAATACCGCATACATGCAAATGGAAAGAGTCGAGGGCTAAGTAGACACCGACCTGTAGAGAGAATCGCCATACTTCAGCAGGCGAACATAATCCTTAGAAATTTTCTCTATTAAGTTCCTTGCGGTGTTGATCTGTCCAAGAGCAAGCTTATAATGGTCCTTGTCATACAAGTGGTTCAAGAGATCGCCATAGAAAGGATGGATATCGTCAAGACGAGGGAAATCCTCCAAGATGGTGGAAATCTTCTCGTGAAAGTTCGTCTGTGTATACTTCACCTTTCGCATGTAAAACTGCCGGATGCGGTTGATGGCATAGCCCTTGTGCACCACGGTGGGAGTCTGCCGCTGCGTCCGCGACAAGATAATATCCACAAACTCCTTGCCCGAAGGCACCACCGTAATCTTCTTGAAATTATAGAGCACCATCTTGCTCCACTTTCACAGCACCCGCTGGTCCTGTGTTGGGAGAAAGAGAGAGAAAAAGGAAGAGAGTGATGATGAAACGGTAACCAGGCTCGAAGGAGCTTCGAGCACCGGATACAGTAAGGCAGAGCCTCACCGGAAAAGGAAGAGCACGGAACAGGGCTCCAGCCTTGTTGGAGCTCCAAACCCTAAACCTAAATCCCTACTGACGGATGAATGGATGATATTTCCCTCCGTTGGTTCTGTGGATGGATGACATTATGACCGACCCAGCCAACCCCTCCCTGAACCCTGAAAGGCCTGAGGAGTCAAGTACACCCTAAACTCCGTAATATCAACCTCCATAATGTCACTCACTCTCTAATGTCCCGAAACCCTAGGGAACGGATGTTCGTGATTCAATCTCACTCCTTATTGTCACATTTCTCTCCCTTATATCACAAATTTTGTCATTAATGCAAACCACCAAAGAAGTCAACCCACACCCTCGCATTGCGCCATGTGTCAATATGTGGAGTGTCACCTTCTTCTTCTTCTTCTTCTTCTTCTTCTTCTTCTGCCACTTGTTGAATGTTGGTGGATGCATATGCCACATCACCTGGGAAGGCCAAGTGGAGTGGACCACGCCAAACCATTAAAATGTTGCACTTTGTGTTATTCCATGGTGTCACATGCTACACTAATTCTATAGTATCATGCATCCATGTTAACACTACAAAACTCCGTAATATCACGTGCACTTTGGTTGCCAAATGTGTGATACTACGGAGTTTAGAGTGTACCGTACTCGGCCGTCAGGGTCGGCAAAAATTAAATAAAAAAATAGAAGTTGAAAAAAACCGGAAATTATTGGAGAAGAGAGTTGAAAAGAAAAGTTATTCATTCAAGAGCATGCCCAATATTACAAAATTGAGCCAACTTCATGTAGTAAAATCCCAAAATATTGCATATTGTAGCATCATAACTAGTTTGTGCAAAAGTATATATTTTTTTTTAAACCGGACATTATGAGCCCGAATTTTTTGTTGTTTGCAAAGCAAATTGAATTAACCCCTAAAGAGCTTGTGGCCAAAATCATGGCAAACCTAAAGGTTGCAGTGGCATTTTAGGATCCAAAAGTAACACATACAAAGGACCACTAATTGAGATTAGGGCATTCAATTAGGTTAAACACACCAAGGCCGCCACAAAAGGGTGAAAAAAAAATCTTTCATTGTTGTGAACTAGCCTTGTATTAAAGCGTTGAATCTTTTACAAATATTTTTTGAAATTGTTGAAATTTTTATTAATTTATTTTTACCATGCCTAACCCACTTTCTCCACTTTAATTAATTATTCGGCATGAGATGTTGACCCTGACGTCCAAGTACGGTACTTTCTAAGGGTAGGATTAACCCTTAAATGCCTTAGAATTTGCATTCCTTCAAATAAACAAAATCACTTATATGCAGTGCTTTGACTTTTTGGAAATAGGCCCATGCATTAGGGGTTCAAGTGGTCGAACTTTTCTACCAACTCTTGAATCTATGATGAATGAAGATCTCCATGAATGATTAATAATGTTAGCCTTCAAATTAACAACATCTTATAGGAATCAACTTTTGCATCTACTTTTGAGTTAAGTCTTATTTTTAGAATTAAACTAAATTATCATCAAAATTGTAAAAGAAAATCTCATAAAGTATTATCAAGAGCTAATAATCCATGATAGACGTTATGAACCCTGTGATGGAGTGCAAACAATCGACAATCTTATATGCTTTTTTTACATGAATGATGAGATCGTAATGTTTCAAAACCTTGAAGTTTCGTGGAAAAACATCCCGCATTGCTAGTTTGATGAACACCAATGCCACTTAACCTAAAGAGCGAGACCCTAGAACTCTAGATTATGAACCCTAATTTCCTCCTAATTTTCACTTAACAACTAAAGTTAATGGCTTTAGGGCTAGGCTTCCCACTCTCTTTCAAATTATAGTTTTTTCCTCACCGATTGTTTTTTGGTAAAAAATCATTAAGTTTAGTGAGGGGGAAGGAGGTTCGGTGTTGGGGTAGGGGTTGCTCACGTGTGAAACTACCTTATGTGATGGTCTTAGGGCCCCTTCACACTATGGCCGTCTAAGTCGAGAGGTTGCGGGATTGAATGGCCAAACTTTGTTGAGAGTCCAAAGAAATGGGCTGAAATTAGCTAATAAAATATAGGAATTGGAGCCTTCGGGTGGGCATAGTGTGAAGCCTCAAAAGGCCAAGCCCAAAGTCCAAACCCATACCATTTGTCCTTCCAAAAACAACCCCTCCAATCTAACAGCCAAGATCTTGTCAGTTTTTTATTTTTTTATGAAAAAAAATCGACGGCCTCTAGACCATAGTTTGGGTTTTCATTCTTGTCCGACCCAAACTTCCTTTGAGAGTCCGTCACCTTGGTCAAAAAAGTTTTGCCATGTAGGCATTTTAAATTGCAACGGGCTTTGGACTTTGGCCTATAGTGTGAAGGGTCGAGAGGCCGAATTCTTGGTTTCTTGCAATTTGATTGGTGGAAATCCACAGCCTCTCGACCTTCGGCCAAAGTGTGAAGCGGCCCTTAGCTTGTGATTTGTGGATGTCAAGTAGGTTGAGATTGATGGTGGTTGCAATGTTAGTGCATGAGATTACAACAATGCATATATTTGTTACTCGTTTCTAGTACAATATATCGTGCATTGTTTGCATGATTTGTGATGGTCATTTGCACATTTTTTGTATGGTCTTTGCATTCACTAGCATTGTGAAAATTTCTTATGATTTTAAAAATAGTTTATTAAGACACGATGCATGTGGAACTAACATATGTTATCTTTCATACAAATCCATGCCAATATTACTGCTAATCCATTAACAATGGTAAATGTTGCGAAATTTGGCACATGCAAACAGTGACATGCCAAAGTTTGTGATTATATTGTATCACAAACAAATTACAGAATTAATTGACCAAAAATACTCTCATGGCATGTATTTGCAAAACTCAGTGAAAAAACTATCATGTCACTAGGTTGGTTTATAAAAGGTCAAATAGAAGATGGTAAAACACAAGGAAAAACATTGAGTTTTCACATGCAATATAAATGAATTTATAACTAGCCTATCCCATGCTAGGATGTATAAACAAACACATTATCAAAGAAAATTTTGTCATATTCTTGGCCTCCCAAGCATTGTTATTTCCTCTTGGAAACATGTAAGCTCAAATTTGGAAACTTCTAGGGAGTTGTGAGGACGGCGGGCATGTCATGTTTATATCTAGTTTATTTGTTAGAAGCTCAAAGAATCCAGCTAATACACCAAAGACTTGATGCACCTCCAAATTATTGGACGGTGCTACAGACCTCACAAAGATAATTGGAATGGCTACTGACTAAAGTGAAGAATAAAAGCAATTGTTACCACGACTTTTATTTTGAAAAAATACAGGCCGAACCAATTGGACTTGGTCATGTTTTTGATTGGGATACCCTCAACACTATGTACATCACCAAAGCCCTTGCTCTTGGACAAGAGACAAACTTGGCAACATTGGGTGGATGACACTAAATGCTTAAATTTTGTAAGAAAGACGAAAAACTTAAACTCATCTTTTTTCAAATTGTAAGACCACATTACCCCAATGTCAACCCCAATACACACTACTATGTGCATTTGGGGTAGCTACCAATAAAACCCAAGGCCCTTGAGTGCCCTATATAAATGACCAGTGGGATAGAATAAAATGCAAGGAGCATTTGCAATATCAACCGGTTGGGTGCGGATGGTTGGCTAGGACCTAATATAAGAGCAATATATCTTGTCATTCATTAGAAAATTCAAGGTGTTAATTTTAAAAAATATATACAAACATGGCGTTGCCGAGGATCACCACCACCCAAAGCATTTATGGCGGGACTCACACCCAATTATACTTTGGTTGTTCTTACTTTTAATGGACCATGCCAAACATAGGATTCTAGATATGGCAACTCTTAGTCACCTAGATTAATGTTACCCACCCATATGATGGGGATGCTCTAAGTTTCTTCATGCAATTCACACATTGTGCACGTTAACTAAAAACCCGTGCTAAAAACACAATTTTTTTTAGGAGTAGAGGCAACTAATTCCGACCCCTATCTAAATTTGCCTCCTAGGTTACATTCCCATTCAAATACCTTTATCCAATCTAAATCAGTCCCAATATAAGTACGTAGCTCAAAGGTTAGTATTGAGTGAATTGACTAGTGAGCTTGGGCATTGATTGGACATGTAAGTGGCTACTTGGGGTCAACAAAGGTGTAACAAACCTCTAATTCCTTGTTGGAAGTTTCTTTGGCATGAACCACCCAACCACGAGGTAAGATAAAAAGCCCTTACTCTTGTGCAAGAGCCCTTTATATACCTCCCCACCATGCCCGGTTGTCTTAAGTTTATCTAAAGTAAAAACAAGTTCAACTATAATGAACTCTATGCTTTTTCTTAAGTAAAAAACAAGTTCAACTATAATGAACTATGTTCTATGCTTTTACTTTAAACTCATTCTAGACTACCGTTATCTTAGTTCTAGTCAACATGTACCAATAATGGCCCATGTTACACTCCTCCCCATTTAACTTTGAGCGTCTCTGCTCAAATGGGACACTATCTCAAACTCCCAAGCCATAGGCTTGCTTTCGTTTGTAATTGCTTCTTCTATTGATCTTATTGGAAACACTAACACTCTCAACACCTTTATTTTGTGTTAGCCGTTCTTGTGAACGTGCCACGGTGTCCCAATATTCTTTGAGCACTTCTGAACTCAAATTCTTTTCTGGCTCCCAAGAATTATATTTAAGTCCATATCCAAGCCACTCTATGAGGTAAAATTTTTGAGGCCTCGTACGACTACCTCTTACCTCATGTGTAAGAACGCGTTCGACTTCGAACGACAATTCATCATCTTCTAGGATTGGTGGTGGCGGAGGTTGTACTTTGCCAGAAGTCTTATATGACTTTAGAAGTGAGATATGAAATACATGATGTATTTTCAATGTCTCTGGCAATTCTAATCTGTAAGCTACTTTGCCCACCCTTTTTAATACCTTAAAAGGACCAATCCATCTAGGTAGCAACTTCCTTGCTCCTGGCATCTTTAACTTAATGTTAGATGTACTCAACAACACTTGAGTTCCAACATCAAAAGAGATTTCACGTCTCTTTGTATTAGCATAGGACTTCTGTCTATCTTGTGCCGCTAACAAATGCTTCTTAGCCTCTTGCATAATACTAGACATCGATTGCACTACGTCATTTGCAGCAGGGACATTGCACCTGCTGATCCCAAAATTTAAAGGTGTCAAGGGATGTTGACCATGATTCAACATAAAAGGAGTAGTTTGAATGGATTATTGCCAATCATTATTGTATGCAAACTCAACCAAGGATAAATAAATATCCCAGTCATCTTGAGTTGGACTAACATAATGCCTTAGCATATGTTCTAGAATCCAATTAACTCTCTCCGTCTGCCCATCTGTTTGAGGATGAAAAGCCGTAGACATAGCTTGTTTTGTGTCCAAAACATTACATAGTGCAACCCAAAACCGACTAGTAAATCGAGTATCTCGATCACTAACTAGCTTTTTAGGAAGACCATGATGCTTATACACAAAGTCTGTGAATAATTTGGATGTTTCTTCTGCAGTAATCTTGGTGGTCACTGTGGCTATAAAATGAGCCATCTTGCTCAATTTATCCATATACACCAATATTGCATCATGCCCTTGTTTTGTGGGAATTAATCCAGTGATAAAATCAAGACTAACTCATTCCCACTTCCTTTCAGGAATTTCTAAAGGTTGCAATAATCCTGCCATCTTTGTAGTAGAGGCTTTACTACGTTGACATACATCACATGTATTCACATAAGTCTTGACATCATCCCTCAGTTTTGGCCACCAAAAATTGGTCTCAACTTGTTTCAAGGTCTTCGTAATACCCATATGTCTGCTATAAAAAGCATCATGACATTCAAGGAGTATATCTTTACGAAGGGAATCCACATCAAGTACCACAATTGCATCTTGGTACCACCAAATGGCATCTTTGAAAACCAAGTTTGCTAAATTAACCGGGTCCTTAAACCACGGGTCTAAAGCATACCCTGCAATGATCTTATTAAAGAATTCATTGTCAAACCCAGGGGAATTTTTTCTAGTGTTAGTCATCTCCATGGGAGCACTCCTTCTAGTGTCGGCCGCCACTGGTTGGAAGCTACAATTTGAAGCGCTTCTTGTCAGTAAGGCTAACATGACCCGCTTTTCATCCAATGGGTTCCTGCTTAATGGATCGGCGACATTGCTTCTCCCAGGACGATACTCCCATCGATAATGAAAAGTTTGCTCCAAATACTAACCATTGAGCCTGACGCCTTGACAAATTCTGTTGTGACTTTAGATAGGTTAATGGATTATGATCTATAATCACTACACATTCTGAACCTTCTAAATAACAATGTCATGTTCGTAAGGCATGCACAACGGCTATTATTTCTTGTTCACTTGTGGTATAATTTTTTTCGGCAGGTGTAGGCTTGCAGCTTTCAAATGCAATTGGCCTACCTTTCTATAAAAAAACTGCCCTTATACCCAATAAGGAAGCATCACAAATGACTTCAAATCTTTCACCAAATATTGGTAAATTCAAAACATGCGCGTGAGTTAACGCATACTTAACCCCTTCAAAAGACTCTTGACATTGATCAGTACAAATGTACTTCACATCTTTTCTTGTCAAATGAATCAAAGGAGCGACTAAGGTTGAATAACCTTGAATAAATCGATGGAAATAATTACTAAGACCCAAGAATGAACGCAATTGACTTACATCGTTGGGCCTTGCCCATCTAGTCACCGTATCAATCTTTCGAGGGTCAACTTTAATTCCATCCTTACCCACCACATGGCCAAGGTATTCTAACTCACTCTTTGCAAAGTAACACTTAGTCAACTTAGCATATAATTTGTTCTCGCGTAGTATATTGAATACTTTACGTAAGTGTTCAAGGTGTTCTTCTTGTGTCTTTGAAAACATCAAAATATCATCAAGATATACCAAAACAAACTTTTCCAAGTATTGTTGAAAAATTCTATTCATCACCCCTTGGAAAGTTGCAGGTGCATTTGTCAATCCAAAACTCAAAATTTTGAATTGATAATGACCAAAAGACACTCTAAATGCAATCTTAGGTACATCTTCTTTTGATAACCTTGAGCCAAATCTAATGAACTAAACACACGAGATCCGCCCAATTGATCCAATAGATCATCGATTCTTGGCAATGGATATCGATTCTTTATGTTTAGTTTATTCAAAGCTCTATAATCTATCACCATTCTTAGTCCACCATCTTTCTTCTTAACAAATAAGATTGGTGATCCATAAGGTGAAGAGCTTGGTTCTATCCACCCTTTGTGGATACATTCTGTAATTTTCCTTTTGGCTTCTTCAATCTCCAAAGGACTGAGTCTATAAATAGGTCTAAAAGGTGGTTTATGACCTTTTTCTAATGGTATAGTATGGGACATCTCTCTCTCTCTGGTGGAAGCCTTGCAGGTATGGGCTGAAATATATCTTCATATTCCTTCACCAAAGACCCTACAAGATTATTTTCCAACCTTGAAGATGATTCTTTATTGTGCACCTTTTTCAAATAAATGAGTAAAGGTGTGCAACCTTTCTTTATTGCCCTCTTGAATTGCAAAGCTGATAACATGTTGCCTTGAGGCATGGACTTCTTCTTGCTTGTTACCACACTTTGAATTGTGATTTTCTTATTGCCCTTATGCAATATACAAGCTTTAGAATCATAATCAATGTGGGCTCTATGCTTATTCAACCAATTATCTCCCAAAATCAAGTCAAAGCCATCACTTAATTTGATAACCAAACAAGAGACTTGAGATTGGTATTGTTGAATTTTCACATGCACATTGACGGTCCCTTCCATGTCAACTTCCAATCCATTTCCCAATATCACTTTACCATTATTTCTTTCACATGCAAACCAATGCGTTTGACATATGATAAACTCAAATAACAATGACTAGCAGCGGTATCTACTAAAATATGCCCATCTATTCCAGAGACTTTCCCTGAAAATTGCATAGATAGACCTTTAGTCGAAATATAATTCAAGAGTCTAGGTTGAGGTGGATCGTAATAGACTTGCCATGTGATTTTCTTTGTCAATCCAAAAGCATCTACATAAGTGTGTTTACACTCATGTAATAATTGAAATCTTGACAATAATCTATTGTGGCCTTGACCCTTTTTCTTTTCCACTAAAATGCAAGCACTAGTCTCAAAGGGTTCTTTTGCTTTCACCTTTTACATAAGCACGTGCATATTTGGCTAGGTTTTTGGAATATGAATCCATAAGTAAACAATGACCAAAAACCTTGGAATCTTCACTAAAAAGTGTATTTAGTGGGCTTCGGAGATAAGAAAATTGGTTAAATGAATTGCCTATCTTAGACTCTAAGATTTGAACAAGATAATCCAAAAATTATAATCTTGATCTCTTTTCTACCTCAACAAATTGCCCACAATCTTTTTGATGAGGATCTAGAAATCCTTTTCCGCTTTGTCAATAGTGGAATTAGACTTCTTAGGACAAGTATTAGCCCTATGGCTCTTTTCTTCACAAAAGTAGCATTCGCCTTCTTTCTTTAAGGCTGCAACTCTTTTGTAGTCAATCTCCCTACCATTAGTGAACTTCATGGTAGATTTTTTTTGATTCTTGATTGGACCACCTACTCCTATAGAAAGAGTCTTTTCTCATAGTTCTTAGTAGATGCAATCCCCAACCCAAATTTAACTTGTTGGAGATTAGAATCTACAGAAACGCCATAGGTAACTAACCTCTGGAAATCCTCCTAGGGTTGGGCATCATTCAATGGGTCCACCGCTACCTTTCGTCTTATTTATGGCTTTAATCCATCAATAAAATGGTGAATCTTATCACCAACACTCATGGGTAAAGTAACAATTTATGCACATAAGTTTTGAAACTCATTGGCATAACTTTCAACCGACGAGTGTTGAGATAACTTACTAAGTTTGGTACAGGCAACCTGCTCGGGGTTCACATTCCCATAGGCCTTTGTAAGCGCCTCTTTGAAATGCACCCACTCTTTAGGGTTTTTGCCCTCTCTCTTTAAAATTTTCAACGTATTTTGCCATTTTTGCGCAACTCTAACCTCAAGATAGGTTTGGGCAATATCTACCCAAAACTCAGGAGAGGTGTTACCAGCGTGTAGGTAGTTCTCCATCACACCCAACCAAGCTTGGATGCGCACACGCCCTCCTTCTTTGAATTTCTCCGGATCTGCAGGCTTACACTTCATTGGCTCCTTTGCTATATTGGTTTCCAACATCGCCAACTTCACCTCAGTGCGCTCCTTGGCCCTTTTCAATTCTTCCATCTCTAGTATAAGGTTTTGAATAGTAATATTATTCTCTAACGTATCTCCATCTCTAGATTTACTAAAGCATTCGTTTCAAGAGATGCCATCTTTGTTTTGAAAATAAAACCTGCTCTGATACCAAATGTAGCAAACCTCTAATTCCTTGTTGGAAGTTTCTTTGGCATGAACCACCCAACCACGAGGTAAGATAAAAAGCCCTTACTCTTGTGCAATAGCCCTTTATATACCTCCCCACCATGCCCAGTTGTCTTAAGTTTATCTAAAGTAAAAACAAGTTCAACTATAATGAACTATATTCTATGCTTTTACTTTAAACTCATTCTAGACTACCGTTATCTTAGTTCTAGTCAACATGTACCAATAATGGCCCATGTTACAAAAGGCTAGTTGGGAAATGTAGTTTATTAGGTTTAGTGACGTATGACGCATGACATGGTAGATGGCCCTGGGCTAGATCACATCTTCATTTGGCTGGGCCCCGCCCCTCCTACACCTCCTTCACTGCCCGGTCTTCCTGCCCACACACGTGTGGGAACTCTTCCCCGTTGGGAACCAATGTGATAATACTTGGTCACTTAAGCCATTAAGCTCCTTTGGCATGTGAAGGAACTCCATCAATTAACTTTGGAACAATGAAAGTAATGCCAACTTGATTATTTGTAATTTTGATTGGGTATTGTCACATTAGTTCCCAACGAGGAAGAGTTCCCACGCAAGTGCGGGCAGGAAGACCAGGTAGTGAAGGAGGCGTGGGAGGGGCAGGGCCCAGTTGAATGAAGGTGCGATCTAGCTCGGGGCTGGTAAATAGCACTGAAGTTGGCAAGTGGCGTGTTGGCTTGTGGACGGAGAAAGCCATGTGGGGGTCCCGTTTCTTAGGGTTAATGGGGATAATTTTGGACCCACATGCTAGAATCAAGGAAACATATTAAGGTTGCGGCAAGCCAACTCAAGGGTAGGATGGGCTAGGAATAGGCTAGATGTGAACAATTAACCCCTAGTGTCCTAAGCAACCATAATATGGTCGTGAGGAGTTCGCTTTGACCCCTTTGGCACTAGTCCGGATGGTTTCTTGATTGTTTCAACTGCTCCTTTTGTTCATGTTCAAATGTGCTATGGTATGCCGCGTGAATAATTTTGATTCAACATAGTTAGCTATTTTTGGATTAATCCAAATATGGGAGTGTGCTCTCAACTGGTTTACAATGATAAGGTCCACGAACCAAACTTGACAATTTTCACCTCTGCAGTTTAGGGGCATCATATCCTAAACATGTTTTTTGTTGATCTCTATGTGCAAATAATTCCCAATTGATCTAAAATTTTGCATGACACTCAAATGCAACATATCCTAAACATCTACCATTGGAATTTTTAGTTGGACATGTGGTGGTGGGTGTAAATCCATTTGGAAGGTGCACATTTGTGGCACCGCTACCTCAAATTGCAAAGCTTCCCAAAAAATCACAAAATAATGGTTTCAAGA
Organism: Polytrichum formosum; assembly: GCA_964035585.1. Classification (NCBI taxonomy): domain Eukaryota; kingdom Viridiplantae; phylum Streptophyta; class Polytrichopsida; order Polytrichales; family Polytrichaceae; genus Polytrichum; species Polytrichum formosum. The sequence continues at coordinate 21,160,304 of OZ037936.1, forward strand.
TTTGTGTGCTGATTTTAGTAAATATATCGCTTCTCTTTTGAACAAGGGCAACATTTTGTCATTTGGAGATGATTTGAGTGGGGGTTCGATAAGAAAACCATCCCTAATTTAATTTCTAAACTTCTCCCCCTCAAGACCATTGTTGATATTCCTATTATAATCTCCTACATAATAGAATTTCAATGTTTAAATGTTATATTGTGAGTGCTCACCTCTAACCTGCAAACATATATACAGTTGGATTTGTCAAAAAAAAATTAGATCTACAGCTACGGTTGTTGAAATTGAGGTCACATTTTCTTGGGAGATTTGAAGGAAATTAAGTGTGGGAAGTTAGGGGTTAAAGCTATGAGGAACTTGCTTTGCAATTAGATAGTGGCATAGTCAAGGCTCCCCCTATTTGCCGGCATAGAGCAAGCTATTGCATGTGGTGAAAATAATTCATGTTTTATTGAAATCTTTTTTTCGCCCCTTTTATGACAACATGGTTGCATGTGCTAAGACACACATGCCATCTCTTATACAATTTGGATGCTTAATATATAGGCTAAGTCAAGCAAAGCATTGGTTTAAGCACTCTCTAGCTTAGCTTAAGTTTTCTCATGCAATTCACCCAACTTTGTGCACTTGTATCATTCACAAAATAGAGGTAAGAAGGCAACCTTTTAGAAACCCAAAGGTCTTGCACGAGCTCAAGTTTCTCGTCCCTCCTACAAGATTTGAGCTTCCGTCAAACCAATATTTATTATTATTTATTATTTTATTGTCTTTGCTAGAGAGCAAGGGCTTTGAGTTCAGGGAGTCCACATAAACCCATTTATTTAACAAGGTGAAAACACAACGAACTATTTTATAATATATACATATCTATTCTTAGACAACTTGACTCCAAAAATGACATAAGAGACCCCGAATTAGGGTCGCTTCACACTATGGCCGAAGGTCAAGAGGCCGTCAATTTCCACCAATCACATTGCAAGAAACCAAGAATTCAGCCTCTCAACCCTTTACACTAGGGGCCAAAGTCCAAAGGCCATCGCTCTCCAAAATGCCTACATGACAATACTTTTTTTTTACCAAGGTGACGGACTCTCGAAGGAAGTTTGGGTCAGATGGGAATGGAAACCCAAACTATGGTCAAGAGGCTGTCAATTTTGTTTTCATAAAAAAATAAAATAATGACAAAATCTTGGCCATTAGATTGGAGGGGTTGTTTTAGACATGGAATAAAGTGGGGTGCTCCAGACAAATGATACAAGTTTAGACTTTGGGCTTGGCCTTTGGAGGCTTCACATATGACTGTCCAAGTCGAGAGGCCGTGGGAGTTCATGGCCAAAGGTTTGGACTTTGAGTTTGGCCTTTAAAGGCTTCACACTGTGCCTGGCTGAAGGCTCCAATTCCTATATTTTATTGGCTATTTTCAAACCATTTCTTTGGACTCTCAACAAAGTTTGGCCACTCAATCCCACGGCCTCTCGACTTGGACGGCCATAGTGTGAAGCGGCCCTTAGTGTAGTGGACGCAAGTGGGAATGAATCCGCCTTCAACTTTGTAAGGGCTTGTTTTAGCTACAGTATCTGCAGCCCAGGCTTTGGTGTTGGAGATAGTCGTCACTATCTACAGCACTCTTAACAAAACGGTTTATGCCCCCTTCCCACTTGACTTTAGCTAAGACTAAAAGTTGGTTCTAACAATCCGGCCTTCACACCATCGACATTATCTAGTGCCGAGCCTAGTTGGCAAATGATGTGGCATGGCTTAAAAGTGGAGGTTTTAAGCCTCAAGCACCGACCCTCCCATCGGTACCTAAACATGAGGCAAGAATATAGGACCTTTAAAAGTGTCGCCTCCCGCCCTTGTGATTGGTTGCTTTTTAGTCTTAGCTATGAGGGCACGAGGAGCTTCATTAACAAATACCGATGGTAAGATAGGTGTGTAGTAAGGCATTTGGGGATGGGACAAAAACTACCCAACATTTATTGCTTGGTAGATAAAACAATGAACATGTGTGAAAGCTACTTAACTAAAACCTACTTGAAAATCTCCGGAGCAAGTTCTTGTAGGTGCATTGGGATAGCCGGATGCCTCCGCTATAACCGAGGGAGCTTTACCCGGTTTTTAGGAAATACTTTGGGTCTTAGCAAAAGTCAGGTGGGAAGGGGGCATTAGTGATTGAGGGGCACTTGGTGTGTCTGGTGGAGGTACTCCGTCAACTGCAACCTCTGTGTCTCGCGGACCCATGCTTAAACCCTAAACCCTGTATTCCTTTCTCGCCATAGCTAATCAAGCCACAGCATCGGGCCATGAAACCTACGGATTACAAAACAATTCTTCTCGAAACCTGTCATCCTGACGCGCACGTTGCCACGCAATTTAGTTAGCTTGCGCATTTTTCACTGTGCATATTGCAATTTGTGTGGGGCGGATTGAGGCAGGGTTTTGGTTGCACTCGGGGTTTGAGGGCGGTGGGGAGGAATGGCTCATCTGGGTCGCCATTTCAGGCTCCTCTCTCGCCGTTTGACGATCGAACTTTCCTCCCCTGCGTCTTCACGTTCCGCATTGAACGGGGGTCGCTGGAGATCGGATGATGTGATGATGGTGTCCATGCGAGGGCTCTCAACAGCCTCGATTAGGGATGGGATTGTTTTTCCGTTTGAGGCGTGTGGGGGTGACAAGGAGTGGTCCTCTCGCAAGGGCTTGGATTCAAAAGCAACACCTGGCCTGCCAACATGGATGGAATCAAGAAAGTTTGCCACCGTAGCTTCCTCTTTTGTAGGTGAATTGGCAATCTATCCACGCCCCCAGCTACATATTTGAGGTTCCAACATGCCAGGCTGATGATATAAAAGGGAGTATGTGTACAGTTGTTTTTTATTCACTCATATCAATAATTCACTTGAATGCGGTGCAAATATATGACAAAAATGGTCTTGGAAAATCTGAATGTGCCCTGATTAATTACCATGGCGCAGAATTTGCACATTTTCCTCTTCTGGAAGCATTCTACATTTCCGAACTTAATTCTGCTATTTGGAAACATGTTCCACATCATGTTTTCCAGTTGAAAATAACTAATCTGCGAATATATATGTGTATTCCCTTCAAACCAACGGGCTGCTCCCTGCATTTATCGATGGCAGTTAGTAAGAGTCGTTGTGAGCGCAATTGTCTTTGGGATTAGTATGTCCCCGACATTGCCCATTCTCGCACCATCTATGTCACTCAATTGATCATTGTTCATGCTGACCTAGTGTTGTGTGATCTCATCCGCAGTCAAAGGCATTCTTCAATCACCTGCACTGGTAATAATCTTGCTTCTCCATGTCAATTGTAGGAATTCCTTTCCAGTGTGGTTCCTTTTCTTATTGCGTTAAGATGATGATCAAATTGCTGTTCCTTATACACATTTATTGGCAAATTCAGGTTGGTAGTATGTTGCGAGTTATGAGACAAGTAGCCTCCAATTTGTAAAGCAGTTGTAGCATTCAACAACCCTAAGATTGGATGTGCCATGTACAATGCGTCAAAATGTTTATCAATGTGGGGGACAGATGATTGATGCACGAACTTGGCCAAGGGGAGACCGTGGTTTTGCAAAGGCTGTTGCTTTACCTCCTCAAATGCAAAAACCAGTAAGCAATATACAACCGTTTCATTTCGTTTTCTTTCATTTCTTTCAATCAGCTCTATGTTTATTTGTATTTGCAAAGGAGAAGGTTGTACATGTGCCTTTCTAATACTGCTCACATGTCATCCTCAGTCTTTGGAGGTTCATTTTAAGTTTAGGGTTATTTATGGATCTCCTCTTCTCAAGATTGCTCCTGGTTTATAATGAAGTCATCTATTCATGACACAGATGAAGTTACGGGTATATCAAGGAAGTCCTGGAGTCATAGGAGAACCATATAAACCCCCTCCACCTCCCCTTCCTATACTCAGACGGTTTGTCCTCTTGTACTCTCAGCCTCTCTTGAATTGATCACTTGTTTCAGTTATTGTTCATAATGTAGGTTAATGAAGCATGCCTTTGGTCTCTTAAATTGCGTTTTTGTTTTTTGCATCTAAACTTGTTTTCTTTTATGAGAGGTACTGGGGGGTTGTCTTCCATTAGTTTCTTCTCTAGAAGGCGACCTACTTGCTGTGCAATAATGTGGTTTTGGCACAGGTGGTTCACTAAAGAAGGATGGCAAATCAGAAGGCAGAATGTTATAGCCATGGTATATATGGATTCAACACCTAGTGAACTCTTTGAAGTGTTTATAGCAGCTTCCTTATTAGACACATTGGTAAAACCTTGTCAGATTATATATATATATATATATCCTGCTCATAGACTACACAAGAGTTCCCAGGACAAGAAGACACTGCCTCATTGATAGTCACTTGCAGATGGAACACTTAACATTCACATAATCCTCCTAAACTAACCTGTTATCTCACCTGGTGCAAGTTTGACATATGCTGGATGTGAACACCTCTGTTGCATATCCTATTTACATATTGTCACTGTGGCACTCATGAACAGTTGAGGACAGGCTTCACATTGGCAAAAATACGTCAGAAGACAAAAGGTTATAGCCAAGCTAAATTCTATAGGGAGGCTACTGATCTTTATAAAGAGGTGAGTTCTTCTTGGGTCCTCGGGATAGTTTTCTTCATACATGTAGGGAATCTTCTAGGGTTGATTTTTACTAAAAACATAAAAAACCCAATGTCATGTATCTGGAAATTTGTTGGTGCAGATAAACAGCGCCTTGGCACAGGGAGATCGCTCAGTACTTCGCAACCTTGTCACTGATAAAGTTTTGACAGTGAGTCTTCCTTCTTACTCATTATTTGCAAAAATGGTTGCTTCCCTCACTTGTTTTCCTCTCTTTCTCAGCAAAATACACAAATAAATGTGAAGGTGGATGATAGAGCTAGCATCAGAGAAAGTATGCACATCTTAGCAATTTTTTAATTTTATTTTATGGGTTGTATTATTCAATAAGTGGTAGGCCTTCTACACTTTGTATCATTCAATGAGTCATGGCTTTTCAAGAATCTTGCAAATTTGTTTAACCATTGCCAGGGTTGGTGCAGGCTGTCTGTTCCATGTCTTCATTAGGTTCTTTCTCACTTTTTTGCCACCTGAACCACTTTTTTGTTGCCATTCCATGGCTGGTAGGGAATGAAGAAGGAGCTGAAGCACAGGGAGCAAGCCTGGGCTTCTGTAAAGTGGGAGCTTGTGGGTCCAATCAAGAGGATACGTACGTTGCAAGGCCGTTTGGTAAGTATTATCTGATGTTTGCACTCCTTGAAATCCGTCTGAAATGTATTCTGGATGGAAGTTCTAAGGTTGAGGCGTCTATAACCGATTAAAAAAGAAGAAGTTTGCATCTGTTTAGAAGTAATAGCGAAGAATTATTTTTCTTGCGAAGAGAAACAAATTCGAAGGAGAATCCAAAAAAATCTAATTTTTTTTCATGAATATGGAAATTGCTACAAATTTCGAAGTGGTAAAGTTAGGGTAACACATAGTCAATCTATAGGTTAACCTGTAACCGCTCATGTAAATGCTAATGTTTGGCTATGACAGTTGTCAAAACTCTTATGAGGGTAATGAATCAGAAGCCAACACCACGTAACTTAAACCTCAACTCCGTTTGCCTAAAAAATATAGATCTCATCCATGTCGGCATTACATGACCGTAGTGAGCGGCTAAATGGACCCGGTCGACTATGGATGCCTCGACCTTAAAATTTGTACTTTGCAGATAGGAGTTGATGAGAAAAATATGGACACAGCATTTGCACAAATTACCCTGCGTATCATCAGTAACCAAGTAAGTGTTGTGTTGTGCTGGGAGGTATCTGGTCAAATTGCTGGATCGGTTGTCATATTACCATCGGTTTCAATAGTTGCTCATGACTCCAATGCCTATATTTTTTGGATCATGTAACATTGGAAGGTGTTTTATATGTTTGTAGAAATTTGCAGCATATGATAAGCAAGGGAAGGTTATTGCTGGAGATCCTGAAAAAGAGGTCAGTATGCCCATCTTATGGTCAACTTTGTTTCAGAATCATTCCCTATGTGTGGAAAGAGGATAGAAGTCCTCATGAATGAGGATGTGCTTGATTCATCTGACTGGTTTGGCCCTTATTGTTGGGCGAATCTCACAGGTCTTAATATAATCTAACTTTGTGATTTCTGCATTTGTTTACTTGAATTTTCTTGTCAATCAATGTATTTTCATTTAGGTTCATGGCTGAACACTGGTAGTGTCATTGGACAATAAAGCAGAATGTGAGACCCAGTCCTGATTGCGGGATAAACGATATTGATTCTTTTTACAGCTGACTGTGGAGGACATATGGGTGTTTGAGAGACAACTCTCCCACCCAGAGTTGAGGTGGCGCTTGTGTGGTCGCCTTAATGTTTGATGTGAACAAGAAAATGGACTTCTGCTGCCAACAGCTGCCATCCAAGAGCAAGTAATGTACTGTTAACAACAATTGTCAAAAATGAATCATGCTTCTATAGTGCCCCCAGCATACAGTAAGTTCACATGCCTTTGTACAGGTCTGATGTATTGAAACAGGGCCTTCTACTTTGAACGTCTTGGAACTTCTCAGTAGGCAGGGATGGGAAAAGGGAGGGGCTTAGTACAGAACTCTGCTGGGCTCCATTTATAGTGATATGAATATATTCCCGATTCAAATATGTTTGCTTGTGCATCTCACACATTTGTCTCATTGTTTATTATAACATGCCTGTCTGTGTTATTAAGGTGAACGTGCCTAAATGGTTAGTTTTTTTTGGTTTGCCATGATTCTCAACTTGGATTTCAAAGTTAGACTTTTTCTTGGATCTGTGAGTGTAACATGAGATTTTAGCAACAATCTGTAGCTATGATTTTCAACGTCAAAAGTGCCAGAGCCATAAATCAACACCCTACGTGCACAAACCCCCCCCAACCCCAATATTTCCAAACCTCAACTTGGAATAAGGTGGACTCTTGATCCTTTTCGGGTATACTTGTAAACAATTGCTAGGATTCACCAAAATGATCATTTTGAGGAAGAGTCTTGTAATGACTGTTTCCATAATTGTTGTAACTATGTCTTGGTTAATTTTGAAGCCACACACCTTTTCTGGACAAGTATATCATGCCTTAGTATGACATTGATTAATAAGGCCTTGTGGCTGTCAGATTTAGGTACTTTATTTAGTGCTGCATAATCTTCAGAACTCAAAAGGAACTAAGACAATCAAATCACACAAGCTTAGGAGGCGTTTACTGTGAATACAGAATTTTAGTACTCATCAAAATTGACTCAAGTCATTTGACACAAAATCACAGGCCCTCTACAATTGTCAATTCCTAATGTCTTCCAAAGCTAAACCGAAAATTTACACGGGATTCATATTTAGATTCACCACCTTAGAAGAATGTGCAGGTTGTATCTCATGATAGCTGACCTAAAGGTAGTTATGAAGTTTGTCATAGATGGGTATTTTGGGTAGGAAATTCTCTTGTGTTGAGAAACATTCCATGAAGTGTGTCGAAAAATATTCTATTTTGATTTTGGAATCCACTTCATTTTATCATTGATTACATTTTTCAAGACATAATCTCCAACAATGCCCCAATACTTTTTGTGCTGAATTTTTACTATATAAGAAAAGTAATGTTCTTAGCATAATAATATTTTTCCAATCTCAATCCTGTGATGTTTTTAATCTTCAACCAATCAAACCAAAGTTAATGAGGTTTCATTGTGTATAAGAAACATTTCCATTCTTTGCAAGAGAAAGCTTCAAAAATATTTGGTGGAGATCGATGACAATGTTGATTATATCATCCTTCACAACTTTCTTTTGTATGTCAACTCCACAAATTAATCCTCCAAATTAATTCCCCTAGGGGTTAACTCTTCATGTTCCATCATGTGCATGATTCCAGAGTTAACAAAGACAAAGATTGCAGAGCTTGAACAATTGCCAAAACAACTATAGTTAACTATATTTTTTTCAATACATTTTAGGGAACAACTATAGTTAACTAGAAAAATTTCAAACCGATTTGAAAAACAACTATAGTTAACTAAAAAAAATTTAAGACCAAATTCAAAACAACTATAGTTAACTAGAAAAAAATTAGACAACTATAACTTGAGAGTCCCAAAATCTATAAGGAGCCAACCGGCAAGTTTTTTCATTTATCTCAAAAAATGAAATGAAATATATTACAATAACTTCTTTAAGAGACCTTATGTAAGAATCAATGCTTGTCACCCATGCCAACCCATCCCAAGAAGGAATAGAACCCACTATTCCTTGCAACAGTTGAACCCATTATACTCTAAGTTACTTATAGATAATGAGGTCGTGCTCATTGGGTGTTGATCGAGTCTGAGTCACAAATGGAATCATGTCCCAAATTTTAAATTTTGAATAAAAGGAAAGGATAAGTAATAGATGCTCTAAGTTGTCCTGACACTACACTGCATGTTGCACTCAACTTTAGTTAACTAGATATAACTATAGTTAACTAGATTTTTTGGCAGACCGAAATTAAAACAACTATAGTTAACTACATTTTTTGGCAGTTCAAATCACGAACAACTATAGTTATGAAAGGCAACTAGTTAACTAATAGTTGAATTAGTTGTCCAAGGTCTGAAAGATTGCCTAGCTTTAACTTGTCTGCAAAGGTTCACTTACATTTCACTTTTTGAGGATGTAAGCAACATTTCAGCATCTTATTGATGATGGGAAAACTCTAGCAACTATGAGATTCCTGGTCTTGCCTTTGTAATCATCCCCAGTCATGAAATATCTCCACAACTATAAATTACAGGTATCCTCAGGCTGTATCCCTGTTTGTTTACAACAGAATTTAAAATGAGACTTCAATTCCCAGAAGTTTGCTTGTGGTCACAAGTCCGCCGTGTAGCTCATAATGACATAAATGAGTGTAGGCTCCAACATAGGTAATACTGTGGATTTTCCAATTTTACACTTCAATGAATTATATTATGAGACATTGGAAGCAAATGTGGCATGTTTCACAATCATGAGGTGTTTGTCAAAATCATTATAGGTTATTCAAGCATTTTATCTCATCCAAAAGGGAGGTATGACCAAATAGCACAAATGGATGCCCCATTGTGACCACCATGAAACATTTGAACTTGGAAATTCTGAAAGCAATTGAGATATGATTCAAATATGGATGCAATGCAGTTGCATGCCTTCCAAATCCACTTTGGAAAACTGATCCCACAAGATAATTGGCATACAAGTACCTAAACTTGCTTAGTGCCTGTGATAGGTATAGTTACCTTAGTTTAATTTGATCATATGTGTCCAAAACAGTGCAATTGCATAGAAATGTATTCACCAGGAAATAAGCAACGTGGGCTCACATTCGTAAAGATTCTGGGATCCCAGCTCAGCAGGAGTTGTCGGCTTCACAGCTTGTATTTTCCATCAGTGACTCACTGCAACAAATTTCTTGCAGTTGTCGCATAATGACAGACAATGTTGTAAATGGGGTTGATGTTGGACAGAATTAAAAACCTTACAATATTGAGGTTTGGGCCTTTCAGCAAATTCTTAGAAGGCCTAAACCATAAACCCTGACTAATTTTAGCACTACTTACATTTGAGAGCTCTCTGACAATTATGGTTACTTGCCAAGGTATGAAGGTTCTATAGAAACTTAACAAAGAGCGACCAGGACTGCAGATGTCTCATCACTAAACACATCAAAGTGAATGGTTGCCTCTTGATTTTCTCTATTCATGCAACTTCCCAACGACACTTCCAGCATTGTTTTCCTTGGAACACAAGCCAGCATTCAACTCTAGATTCTAGATGGCAAGAAGGCATACTGAAGTCCACTCTTTGAGTGATAGGTTAAGAAAGATAAATAAACAATTATATCCGAGGCTATTTGAGGGATTGATTGCCCGTCCAGGCAGAAATGCAGGGGGCTGAACTGAGAGAACTCTCTCCAAATAAATCCAATATGGTGTTTGAACGAGCCATAGATCATCCCAACAGCTTTTATTACAGCTATGATGGACTATACAAGTTGGAAGTTGAGGGCAATGAATTTAAATGACAATAATAATCACCTTTTCCGGTTCTCCTTCCTAGCAGTTATGAGTAACTCTTCGAGCCTCCGAGTTTTAGGTGTATAGGTTCGTCCTACATCCTTAAGAAGCTCCTGTAGCCTTTCCCGATCATCGTGTACGTCAGGATGCACTGTGCCCAACTTATCCTCCTTAACTTGCACAACATATTCCAGAAGCTTTATGGCTTCCTCTAACCTACAAAGCAAAAGCAGTGCATTAAGTTTTTTGTTGGTCTGACAAGACAATGTTCACAATATAAGGAGGGTGGTCATGACAAACGCTTATTTCCTAGCACTTGCAAGTACTAAATATAAAGAGAGATTTTCTTGCTGCCACATGGAAAATACAACAAGATACCAACTTCTTAGAGCAACCCCATAGGGGACCAACTCCATAGGACTTTCTAATGGGAGTTGGTCCCCTATGATTTTCCATTGGTTGTTTCCCATATACTATCAATAATTTCTTCTCACTGGTGCATACTCGGAGGTAGTGTTTGAATTTGAATGAAGAGCGACCTATTTTGGCTCATTGAGGGCTACCTCATTTTAGCACCTCTTGGCATGCCAAAATGAGTTTGACCCTCAATGAACCAATATAGAATGTTCTTTGTTCAAATCTCCACAATACTCTCAAAGCATGCACCCAAAACTTACCAAACATGGAAGGTTTCATATGCAAAACAACCAATTCTCCACCAAAAGTCATGTCAAGCTCAAGGAAAACTCTAATGCTGCAAAAATCTTCATTGCCCACCAATAATTGAGAGAGACAACCCTCTAAAGTTGTTCAACCATCAATTCTTGAGGGGGGAGGGGGGGCAAGAGGGTTGTGTATCTCTCAATAATTGGTGCCAATAAGGATTTGGAATCCATATGGACTTCGTGGATGGAAAGAGCATACGGTCTTGCCCTAAAAAAACCTAGAAAGCCAATTATTAAGAGGATCATTTTTCCGGTGACCTGTAATATAATAGAGGGTAATATGGTGAAAGAGGAATCATTACCTTCCAAGTGCGTCAAGGCTGCCAGCAAGGTTGGTGCAAACATCCAAAGTATCAAGATGATGAGGACCACAAGTCTCCTCTAATATCAGCCTCGACTCCTGAAACAACTGTGATGCTTGCTCAATATCTCCAAGCTCCACACACGTTATACCCATTTGGTTCAAGAGCATGCCCAATAATGCAGATTTTTGCACGCCTCCGTCCTTGAGCTTGTTCGTAGCACTCTTAAAGGCCTCCAATGCAGGCATAAATTTGTCCATCATATTGTACAAAATTCCCATCTGTGCTTCAATGCCACCTACTGCAGCTTGCTGACCTGCAATTTTTAGAAAAATGGTTCATCGTAAGAATGATTTCTCCAAGATGAACTCCAGGGCACAAGTTTCTACAACTTACAAAATATCGACTTCACCTGTAGTGCACAACTTGGTAAAGGAATGACTTCCAAAACTTCCATCATGGAGTGAACCTTATAGTGACGGACAGGGTTACAATTCTGAACATGGTCAATTAAAAAAAGAAAAAGAGAACAGTGAAGAACATGGAATTGCATGCGCAGTAGAAAGATTGAGAGCAGGATGGCAACCACCAATTCTAATTATCTGAGATGTAGAGATCGCTGGAGTCCATATAACTCTTGAACTTGCAAGTCTAACGTAAGTGGGCCTAATTCGGTTACTTATCTTCATTGGATACCTATATTTGGGTGATGGGTGGTTAAGTGCATATCTAAGAATGGACATCAGAAAGACATGTGTTTTAAACAGATTGGACTACATGCTCGAAATTTGTTAACCATTCTAGGCTCAATAGTCAACATAATTGGGGGAACGTATGTAACCTCCTTGTGACTCATTCTCAGTGGATTTTCATGATTATAGCAATTCGTGATTAGCTCCAAAGCTTTATGGGATTGATCATGGCTTCTTCAGACACATTTGGGGACGCACAGAAATCTTAAGCTCAAGAAACTGAAGACTATAAGGTAGCAAACAACAAAAAGTAAACAAATAAGAACCATCTACCTTACAACTTGAACCTTGGAACAATTTGGCAAGTTGGGGTAAAATATTGATCAGGAAATAGAGGTCCAACCTGGCATAGAATCCTGGATTGTAAGCGCACGTTGAAGGAGCGCAAGAGCCGTCTCTTTCTCATTCATTTGCTCATAAATGGCAGCTACATCCGTGAGCCCGTTAGCAACATCCTCTGGGTTATGACCAGATCCTTGCTTTCCATAGATCCGAAGAGCATTTTCACAAAATGTTTTCGCCTCACGAGGCTTGTTAGTTTTAAGATAGAGCTCTGCTAGGCTAACATAACAGGCAGCAACCAGTGTGTGATTGTCGCCCTTGAGTGCCTTAAAAACCAGCAGAGCTTTCTGGTATGATATAACTGCATCAGCATCCCGGCCAATTGCCAAGAGCTCATCACCAATGCTTGAATTGACTGCTGCCACATCAATCTAATTACCAGGAAATTTGATTAGAAAATCAGCATAATGCACCATAAACGTAATAGAAATAGTGGGTGTGAAACCTAAAGTGAATCTGTAACTTGGAATTTCTGTGACAAGCCAAAGGCTCCTTGCATTGTCTAGGTAGGCTAAGTACTTTCCCTACTTTAGGGGCACTTCCAATCTCAATGGAGGATACAGTTGGTGCTTTAGTCACCTAAAATGCATGCAATAGTGTTCTTACATTTTTGAAGGTGAAGATCTCCAACTTTGCAGAAACAAGGGAATTTCCACCTTCAAATCCCTTAGTCTAATGTATTCATCCTCAAAGCTTAAAAGGATTTCCTCACTCTTCTTGACACTCGTCAATAAGGAACCCCCTTCTGGCTAGAACCTTGTCACCAAAAACCTTTCCACCCCTCATCAAACCATACAAAACATCTAGGTCTTCTATTACTTATGTTCAAGTTCACATCCTCAATGCACTTATTTCCCAGGATTCCTGTGAAAATGAAATGAAGTGGATTAAACCTGGAGTCATCCAATATTGCATTCACAATAATGTATCACCTACCTCCAGGTTGTTGGCTTGAAGGGTTGCGCTAGCAAGCACCAGGTTTTCCAACGCCTTTTCATGGTCTCCCTTTGCACTAAAAACTAAGGCCAGAAGGCGCCTGTCTGCTGCTTCCTCCAAAGAGCCTGGCTCACTGTGTTCTCTATGTATGGCAAGAGCATGCTCACATAGTGCTTGCGCTTCTTGAAACTCCATTGCCTGCAGAAACCCAAATCATTAGCAAATCCATGTCATTTCAAGCCCATTTCAGTCAAAGACGTGCCTCTCAAATTTGACCTTGCCCTAAGCCCTGTGCTACAGAATGAAGTTATCTGCAGAGAACAAAAGGCATAGCCGCGTTCTCATAGACCGGGAGCAAGATTTAGAACAATTTCCATTAGCAAGAAATGATGAAGTGCAGAGACCAAGTTCCACAACAAAGTTGAAAGTTGCTTCATCCAGGTCCCATCAGAACTTAATAATACTTCCTTATTATGTCAAGGTGTTGTATCCCCAACCTTTCACGATGCATGGCAATGTAACACATTTCTTCTCATTAACTGATTCAGTTATAGATTTCAGATACGAGTTCATACAGAAGGACATATTCAACATTGAAATTTTTGATTTCATCAGGAAGTAATGATGGAGTACAGGGACCAAGTTCCACAACAATATGCATTCATCCAAGCAGATCACAGTGCACGTCACACTGAACCATTTGCAGATTGCAGGTAAGAGTTCATACAGAAGGACAAACTCGACCATCCTTTCCTCATTGACAAACAATCAATCTCAAGCAAAGAAGGAACCAAAAGAAGACAAACCTGCAAGTGGGCTTCGGCAATGTAATGACAGGTTTCGCCAACTCGAGGATCCAAATCTCCGAGCATTGCCTTTTGCACCACCAGCGCACAATGGTATGAATCCAGGGCAGGACCTTGCTTCCCGAGCAAGTTGTAAGTGTCTCCAAGCTGCATGTGTCCAGCAAACTTCGCCAAAGCGTGCTCCTCGCTCTCACCAGTGACAGGAATGAGCACGGATCGCTCAAGTAGAGGAATAGCATCATCATACTGACCCAAGCGTCCATGCAGAGCTGCTAAGATGTGGAGGCTCACGATGAAATCCAAGCTTGGTTGCCCATTCTCTGCTTGCTTTTCATAGAATCTCACTGCCCTGGTGCCATACTCGATCGCCTTTGTTTGGTCGTCACCCATCGCATAAGACTTTGCAAGCTTGATGAGGTAAGGCCCAAGATGCACATTGTCACCTTGCGCTTCATCATTCAAAATTGCATCTACTGCAGTCAATGGCATCAAGGGCATAATTTTGGCAGGAGTAGGTGGTGCGCTTGGAGCATCATCCTCGCTCCCCCCCTCACTAACATTCGTGGCAGTTGATCGCCTTACCGGCGTGGTGTTCCTGCTCTTTCTCGCAGGTGGCACAGATTCCAACACTGGGCTCTGTGATGCAATTGGAGATGAAATAGGTTTTGGAGCTTCCACACCTGGGGAAATAGGTTTTGGCACCTCTGAATTAAAAAGAAGAATGCCCGCGCCCTCCTTTGATTCATCACATTGTTGCTGATCCTGCTGCAATGGCGATGATGATGGCAATGGTTCGCAGTCTGATGTGTTGGTTTTGTCCTCCAGAGTTTTCGCATCTTTCTTTTCTTCCTTGTGAGATGGTGGAGGATGATGATGGTGGATGGCCCCATTCAGCGGGGTGGCAGACAACTTTTTCACAAGTGCCTCCATCTCTCGCTTCTCCTGGTTCTTGTGATCCACAGAGGAGCTTCTCCTTGGCCTTTCTGTCACAGAGCTCTTCCTTGGCCGCTCAGACAGGCTCATTCGAGGCTTCTCGGATGTGACTTTGCGTGACAATTCAGATGCACTCTTGCGTGCAGGGTCAATTCGGGGCCGGGTCGTGGCAGCAGGCCCAGTAGCTTTCTGGGGAACAAGAACCTCAGAGGGTTTCTTCGCAGCCATGGCCTTGGGTTTAAGCAATTTGATGGACGAAACAGGGCTGGAGCCTGGGCCATGGGATTTTGCATTTTTGTTGCTGTCTCCTGCTGCTGCGGCAGTGGCAGCTGTGGCTGTGGTTGGGGCTGGGGCTGGGGCTGGGGCCTCGCTGTTGTGCGTTGGTGTCAGCGTTGGCAACGAAGGCTCCATCACCATGGCTGGCATCCGAGAGACTGGCGGTTGTTCAGAGTCACAGCCGGGATACAGAGGAAGGCTCCATCACCGAATTCACAGAGAAACAGAGACAGGGACAAAGAGAAGAGAGACTAAGGGGACTGGTTCCAGGTGCTCTCTTAATCGCCTCCGAGGTCACTGCATTGCGAGTGGGCTGACCACCTCGTCCACAGCACAGACATCTTTGGACCTTGATGAAATTTGCAGACAACTACAGACTCCTCCCAAATACCTTATTTATTCTTCCACACTGTCACAAAAACACGGCAATGTCAAATACCGTGAGAAAGATATCAATCACAGACCTTCCACATTGTCACAAAGACAATGGTAATGTCAAACACTGCGGGAAGGATATCACCGAAGACCTCCCACATAACCTTATTCTTCCGCACTATTGTCACAAAGACATGGCAATGACAGATGCTGTGTGAGAAGGATATATCAAATCGACACCAATGGCGATGATACATCCTTCTTTCCGACTCCTGATGAGTAGTCGCAAGCAGATGCATCTCTAGCGACTGGTTAAGGGTCCTAAGCGAGAGAATATTTCTCGTGTAGGTACTTCCGTTGGAGTTTTTGAGAAACTGGAGGCATCAATGTAGATAGGAAAGAGAATGAATGGATTGCACTTTCAATGAGAGGGGGGAGAAAACACTACAAGCATCATCAAGCTTAGAATGAAAAACTTTTCCATACGATTGACCTCGCTCAAATCTCACAATGCTTCACATCACCATGAAGCGCAGAGAGACTGAGATCCTTGAAGTCTGCCGCAAAAAGAGTTTTGCCTTGATGCGTTGTGGTTTTGGGGGCGAGATCTCCGACTCCATTCAGAGTTACGGTGTGAAACTCTATCTTCGTTACATTGGGAACGACATCTGGCTAACAGACCTGAATCCTAGGCTACAAAACTCCGTTGACACAAAAGCTGAAGACCAGTCCAAGAGAGCAAAATATAGAAAATGTCCGTTGCATCACAGAGGTTGTGTGATTTAGAGCTATAGTGAACATCTTCACCCTGCTGAAGAGATTTTGAGCCGAACAGTAATACCAACAACTACAAATGAACAACAACAAGTATTTGGCACATCAGGTTCCTGTGAGTATTACAGTGGTTGGTGGCCGATGTTTCCCGCTTTGCCGCCAATGACAGATCTTCAAGCTACGTTCACAGGAGCATTCCAAGTTTGCACCTTTAGCTCCTTCTTGCTCTCTCTACAAATGCAATAAATTCAATTCCATAGGACACATAACCCAGAAGCAGGTCGTGTGACCTCAACATATCCTGTTGATGTTTCCTATTAGTCCCTCAAGCGCCGCCAGGTTGGCGAGTTTCACCGAACAAGGGAGATGACTCATCACCTCCACAACCATTGTCACGTACTTACCTCTCCTCTCGTCTCCTCTCTGGTTAGATCCTTGGCGTAGCCAAAACTCTCTCCCTCCTACTAGACAAAGATCTCTTCACAACAATGGTGGCCGCCAATGGGGAATTCCTTTGAACCACTGATTACAGACGGATGCAACTTACTCAGCAGAAGCTTGCAGAGGAGTGGAGTGCAACAAAAAAAAAATGGTGCAAAAAAATTGACCACACGATAAGAAACACGGATATATTTGAAGTGGCGGCGCACTTGGGGGAAGGGGAGTACGGAGATCGGAGGCAACAAACAAAACCTTGTTCCGCTCACCTAAGTTACTTACTTACACACGCAAACAAACTGCTGAAGGTTGCGAGATGTTCCGAAAAACCCACACCAGCACAATGGCTCTACCCTAAGAGATCTGACATCATGCACCGCCCGATGCCCCATTCCATCATCATCATCATCACCATCATCCCCGAATCAGATGGAGCATGCATGACTCACCCAAGAAGAAGAAGAAGAAGAAGAAGAAGAGAAGATGGCGGGTTAGGCTTTTGCTGATGGTAAAACAAGTTTTCCCCTTTCAACTCTCACAGCTTTTCATCACTTAACTGCTTGCATCTTCCCATCCCACATGGCCCTGATCATGCTTTGCTTTACTTTGATTTCCTTTTCACCCAGATTCGGCAGAACCTCCTAACATCCATGGCAAAATTCCTAACCTCCTCACCCGCCAAGCCTCTCTCTCTCTCTCTCTCTCTCTATACACTCTACGTTTCTACTTAATACTGTGTATGGTGCATACCTGGTACTGTACAGACATACCTATTGGTACAATTCAGGGTTTAAGGGCAGGGTTTAAGGCGAAATGGATGCATTTTCAATCACATACAGTCAAGACTCTATAAGTGTTACCCCTATAAGCGTTATAATTTCATATATGTTAAGAAAATTTTACTCCCCTACAAAAACACAATTGGTAAGACTAGTGAGTGTTATGTGTTAAGTGTTATAACATGCTCTACTCCCTTCTTTGTTAATTGCACCTCTATAAGTGTTAATTTTGAGAAAATCAAGGTAATAATATATGAAAGCATACATTTTAAACATGTAATCACATTTATCCCATATTCTTTGCGAACAAGTCAAATATTCTTTCTTATTTAGAGATCCTTCCTCCTTGTGTACTTTCAAGCAATTTGGGAGAGGAGATGGCAAACAGAGAAAGTATGGGAGTTGGGGTGCTTGTTGGGTGCTAGTTTGTTAGTTGGGGCTTACAGTACTTGATATAGCATCTTTCAGGCATAGCAATCAGGGTCAACAATCATGCGGGTGTTCTTTCGATCTCTATTGAGAGGGAGTTCTTTCGATCTCTATTGAGAGGGAGATAAACGAAGCTAGGCGCTTGGTAGAGGTTGATGAAGTTGCTACTCTACTTCATCAACTGACGTTGTTATCATCTGATAGTGAGGTGGGTGACGTGATGAATGCTCATGAATACCTCAATTATGAGACGGAGTTTGATTTAAACAACCCCTATGAACCTACCAATGAGGAGCTTTTGGATATGTATTCCTCATAACATCAAGAAATTGATGTTGATGAGGTTATGGTTGATGTGGTAGAAGTTGTAGGATTGAGTTTTGCTGAGCGTTCTCTAGAGACTTTGAAGAAATACTTTGAACAAAGAACAAATGATGCCCTATCACACATCAGGAGCATTCAAGGACTCCAGAAGGAAGTTTCATCTCATCATTTGGAAGCTTCTCATCAAACTACTATAGACTCCTTTTTTTCGGTTAGTTTAGTTGGAAGAATCTCATCAAGTTACTACTATATAGATTATTTCTTTCAATTAGTTTAGTTGAATTATGTATTATCATTTGTACTTTCATTTTTTATTTTTATAAAACGTTATGTTCTTCATTTTCGGAAATTTTAAGTGTTATTTCTATAAATGTTATTAATCATCGGTATGAATTCTATAAGTGTTACTTGTTATAATTCTCTATATGTTATTTTTTTGCTACTCCCGACCTGTAACATTTATAGAGTCTTGACTGTATGAGGAGCCCCCCTTCATACACACCTTGCAAGTAACTTACTTAGATTTCAATGTGGTGGGACTCGTGGTATTCACATAACATTGTTAAGACATGGGTATGCTAATCGTTTTGCCTACATGAGTAGGCTAGGGAATTTGGCATATATAGGGTAAGTAAAAACTTGGGTAATCTAGGTTTGGTCCTGATGCGCATGGATACAGTTTGTTATTCTTGTTGCTTGTCTAGGGTGGTCTTATAAGGAACTTGATAATGTTATGTTCATCACATGAAGTTTGTTCACTTTTGAAACCTAGTAATACAATTTAGAATTTAAGGGTACGGTTTAAGGTGAAATAGTTTAAAATCGTGTATGAGTTGCCATGCAAATCTTGTACTTAAATTAGTGTAACTCATGGTATTCACATAACATTGTTAAGACCCAATACGTTGATCACTTTGTCTTATTGGACGACCTAGTGTATTCAAGGTAAGTAGAAAACCATGTATACTACATTTGTCTTTAATGCTCATAAAAT
The DNA here is from genome assembly GCA_964035585.1 of Polytrichum formosum. Lineage (NCBI taxonomy): Eukaryota > Viridiplantae > Streptophyta > Polytrichopsida > Polytrichales > Polytrichaceae > Polytrichum > Polytrichum formosum. The sequence goes on from OZ037936.1 coordinate 21,179,596, forward strand.
CAATCCATTATTATTGTTGTAGTTAATTTGGATTTGTCATCTAAGGGAGATCTCACAAGGAGCTCAACAATGTTATATTCAGTGTATGGAGAGCATATGAAGCTTGTTGTTTCTCTTTTTCTAAACATGTAAAGGTTTATCCCCTCTCACCCATCCACTACACATTCAAGCTGAAGTTGAATGAAGTTTATGCATCATGCACTTTGATTATGAAATGAAGGTGCAACCAACTAGAGAAAGGGAGCAAACTCACCCCCACCTATTATCGTTATACTCCGTTCATTGCTTTGGTAGCAATTAGGTATGTGGCCCTATTGTGGGCACTTCCAACTTTGCACATTAGGTTTGATTGTGGGATAAGTTTGGAAATTGTGAGATAATCCCAACAAAGTTAGCAATTGTGTATGACACATAACATCGTTTCAAATTTTAGAATTGAAGCAAAGATGCAAAAGTTCAAAGAGGTCAAAGTGGAAATTCTCATTTTCTTTAAACAATCTCATAGACCCTCCCAAGTGCATCTACTCTATGGAGCCAACTACAATGGTTTTAATATATTTTGAGCACATAGTCCGATGTCCTCATAACATGTGCCTTTGTAGTGTATGTTCTTTGCAGCCATATACCACTTAAATAACATAATGCATGTGGACCTTATGTGGTCACTATTCTTAGTTGGACACATATATTTGAGTGTTATCCCCAAAAGAAATAGTGTCCAAACCAACCTTGTCATGTGGTGGCAATACCAGAAGTTGATTGCCACTTTGACTGTCACCTTACATTCCACTGCCATTTTGACTGTAGATTGGGTGCCATTGGGTTAATACCATTTTTTTTAATATTGTGTATTTTGGTACCCATGGCACCCAACAAAGGCAACTATCACCACTTCAGTGACTAGTCGGTAGGGGTTGGGTGCATGTTTTCGTGTTTTGGGCATGTGTTTTGGGTGGGAGGGTTGCCAATGGGTGGGTTTTCGAAGTTCACGCACACGCTCTATATGGCAGGTGGTTTGTGTGGGTGTTATGTCACCCATACATGGTGCACTTCACCCAAATAGATGGCGGTTTTTTGTGGAATTAGTGTTTTCAATGATGTCTTTTACTAGCCTTGGTTGCCGCGTGGTGGTGTCTACCACCATAATCCAACGTTTGTGGCATGAATTTGGCTTGTTGTGAAACATTTAGACCCCCCCCCCAAGAATATGCTTTGCACACAATTCCAACAAACTCGCATCCACATTTGCGGCATCCCAATTGATTTGTGCATATGGGCATAAAGTGATACCTACGCTATTGGGATTCAAGGGATAGTGATGAAGTGGGTGCATGGCACCCACCTTAGGGTGGTAGGTCGTCTACCCTAACATGCCATAGTCCTTTGCCAACATTGACCGACCATTCCACAAAGTATGCATTGTAAACACCTACTTATGGTAGCACACAATGATTTTGGTAAAGGGCCACTCCAGAGTGTTGTGGTGGTGCACTTGGTGTGATTAATGGTGTCTTCTTTGTTTTGTTTGTTCCTATATCTCCCGCTCTTGTGGCGTTCACAACCTATGAGATCAACAAAGAAGGATGTAATCGTGTTGCCAATTTGTGTTTGCAAACATTTTGGGGGTTTCACATACTTTGCGGGCTCAGCTTGGGGCATGCATTGCTTGGAATGTTGAAAACACTATAAGAAAATTGCGTTTTTGATGATGAAAATTGCGTTGTTGATGACGTTTTTGGACAACGCATACGATTTTAGGCGACATCCAATAGAACATCCAAATGTCAATAATGACGTCCACTGTAACATCTGGATGTTCTATTGGATGTCGCCTAAAATTTCAAAAACATCATCAAAAAACGTAGTTTTCTTATAGTGAAAAGAATGCCAAACACACCACTTGAGGTTGTTGGTGATGGCCATCACACCAAAAATGCCCCCAATGGAGTGAATCATTGCAATGGTGGAGATATTCCTAGCCCTCCTAGATTGCTTGTGTTTTGTCAATTGCCTTGCACCCAACCTACATGAAAAAAAACTTTCAATTAGGAGTCGTCTCCACAATGGGCTTTGGTTGTAAGAGCTATGGCTGTCATTCATTGCGGGATAGTTCAACTCTAAACATGAATGCATCCCCCACAATGTGTCCGTCAAATGCCAAGAGGTGTCGTGAGCCCAATGGAACTTTGATCTCTTGCAAGATGGTCATCCACTACTAGTCAAAACACACATCTATGTCCGTCAACTCCATAAATTTGTGTATTAGAGAGTGCAATATCCCAAACATGATTCTAGTGTGTATGTATACATGGATGCAAATGTGCAGTTGTTGAATGTTTGGATGCCATATTATGATGTAAGAACTAAACAAGATGCTAGATTACATAATGCACAATACTACAACATATTTTGTAGTAGCGATGCTCTGAGCACATCGAAGGTCAATAACCAAGGTCAATGGTGTGTGGGCCACTATGTACAAGGTTCATGTGTATTTGTAATTGAAGTTGACCATTTCAATGTACTTCACAATAACTTTATGCTTTCACCATAGCCCATGGGCCATAGACCACAATACCAAGTTTTGCATTAGCTATTTATGAGCAATTTTGGCATGACCTTCTTTGTTTTTTTTGTTCGCCAAAACCACATCACAATTCCTATAGCAAATACTGAGGGCCACACTGACAAGTTGAAATGCGCACAAAAAACCTTGGGGGATAAATGGGGTTGTGCACATTACTTATCGGCCCCATACTTTCTAATATTAAACATATGTGTTAAAGGTTGCAATATTCATGTTGGATTGAAAAGAGTGTATGTTTGTAAAGCTTTCGGCTTGGGGCAAGGAGGTGGATATAATACGTTGGCTTGAGAAGTGGAGGTCTAATCTCACCAAACAAGAAGAGGTGAACACTCCCAAGGTGTAGAACAACTCCGAATGGCTGCAATTTTCAACATACAACATTCTGCAATTTTGAAGATCACATCATTTAGTTCACCCGCTTGGATTCTTTGCTTGCTTTGCTTATATGTGAATAGTCAATATTGCACTGCACACCATAAAAAACCATATTTTTAAATGAAAATGACAAATGGCCATGGTGAAAAATTACTCATGGCTTTAGTCAAATTTATCTTTAGGTTGGTTTTGTTCGCCCTTCGCAACAAGGTCCTTCAAGAACTCCACCTCGTTATTCACATTAACCTTCGTGAGGGTCAGTGGTACTATATGAAATTAGAACTTGGTAATTTGGAGTTGCTTGGACATATTTAACAACCATTAATATTTAAGAACCAATTCAATAACTCATAATTAAGAAAATGCATATGTGGTTTCTAAATCTCACATAGTTGGTTGTTCTCCTCAACATTATTTCTTTTGTATCATGTTTCCGTAACTTGATTTCACAAATTTGACAAGGTATTAGCAATTGCCAACCTCAGACCATATGTGGGTGGCAAACATCGCCTGGAGAGTGGCAGTGACAATCACCCTATGGGTTGTATGTGCCACCCATCTCGCACTCCACATGGACTAGGTCACGGAGTCAAGATTGTTAAGGGTTTTTGAACTCCTCACATGGCAACTCCGACCTTTAGGGCTTCCAGAGTGTGTGAGAGGAGTGGGTATTGTGCGCGTCATTTGTAAAAGCAAGGTGCAGTGGCGCTTGGAGTGCCTTTTTGTGGCAAAGCTACATATGTTGGGCAACACTTGACAAGACATGGGAGAGAAAAGAAAGCATTTGTAGGTGAGGTGGAAGAGAGGGAACAATGGAGCGGCGTGGAGGATGATGGACTGGGAGTGGAGAGGAGGAAAGGTCAAAGGGGATCGGAGAGGATGAAGTCTCAAAAGGGAGCGGTGAGGAGGAGGAAGCTGAGGGGATCATCAGCTTGGAGAAAGACACAGAAGGGAGCATTGTGGATGGAGGATACAAGGCACAACGCAACATCTGCGTTGTGAGGGTGCAACAACAATTTGAAATCCTCTTGAACCAAAAATAAAAATGTGAGTGGGGATGGGTTTGTGGTTTTATGGGTTTTGAGTTCCAATTTTGTGGGTTGTGGGTTGTGGGTTTCTCGTTGCAGTTGTCTTGGGCAGGTGATGGATTAGATTGGTGTTGTCCTCGAAAACCTTCAATGAGCACGTTTGTAATTCACATTCGCTAATGAAATGACACAATTTCCAGTCCATTCGAACGACCCAAATCATTCATGGAGTTGGAAGTGGCTACAATAGGGCCACATACCTTAGCTGTCTAATTAAGAATATTGGCCACACGAGGCACACTTTATTTAAACATCACACATGCTTCTACAATGTGAGCTGTTGGAGTACTAAACTTGACATTACTCACTTTTCTGTTACTGCGTACACATACGGACCAGTGACCAGGGAGGTTTTTGGGCATAATCGGGTCAAGATCTTAGGGCCACTTCATACACGAGACTGAGAGCCCATGACCATTACACTTCACGCACTCTCATTGGTGGAAAAGGCGGAGCCGGTCCAGGTTCACTTCACACTACGCTTGAGGGACCAACAGAGTATGTGAATGCAAGATGGATGTAAAGTCTGCATGGATTCCTACATGGCATCGAATGGTTCATGTTTCATGGTCACTTGGATTATTTTCAAAAACCACCTCTTGGAGGTAGGCCTAATACAAAACCGGGAGACCATGATACTCCGAACGCTCACAACCGTTGATTTATTCTATTTTTATCATGTATGAGGACCCACATGAAAAGAAATGAATTGAAATAGCATTTGGTTGAGGGCCCGGTCACATATGGCTTCACACTACACTTGAGGGTCCGTGACCACACTACATGATTTTGGAGGTGTGTTGGGACGGCCTTTGCACACTTTTCTTTTGGGCTCTCACAATTTCATGGTCACGACTCTTGGCTCGTGTGTGAGGTGGCCCTTAGTGTGTCCCAAGTCCAACCAGTTACATGTTGTGATCTTTCAGTTTTTCTTTATTAATTTTCCATAGATTCCTCTAAAATGATTGATAATTTTCTTAAAGTTTCAACTCCAACCGGTTATTTCTCACACTCAACCAGTTCATCTGTTACTTGCAGATGGTTCTCCTCGTTCATTGATACGGACTCATACATTATACGCTTTGAGCCTCAAATGTTAAAAAGTTGTTGTCACTAGCTTGCTCTTAAGTAACTCACCCCCATCATAATTCCTACTTTACGAGCTGCCGGTTGGATTTAATCAGCCAAATTGAACGAAGTTAGGCATCACAATCCTGTGAACCGTTGTACGAAATTGATGTCTCACTTTTCAATTAAAGTTCAAGTTAAAGCTAAGGTGCGTAGTAGGTACTTTAGAAATTATTGCATATGAGCGTACCTCTCATCCATCCAACATAATAACTTGACCCCCATTAGGTTGGGGGCCGATCCATCTCAAAATGACTTGCACTAGGCTACATCGGGGTTTTTTAAAGTATTTCCGGTGTCAAATCACCTTTTAAAAAGTAACCTTTGTGATGCATACTATTCTAGGGCTTCTATGTTAGATGAATGAGAGGTATGCTCATATGTGATAATTTCCTCTCATGTACTATAGTAAGAGCTTGAATTGAGTGAAACTTGTCTTGAAATCACTCTACTCTCTCATGTACACGAAGCTTGGGCTTTATGGTGACTATGTCCCCTCATCCATTGTGGATAAAGGGACTTTAGTAAAAACTCTAGTTTGAGGGTTGATTCATCTCAATTGGATCCCATCTTAATTTCGATAATCGCTTTCTATGGTTATTCACAATAGTGGACCTTCTTTTGAAATTCCATAGATACAAAGACAATCTCAAGATGAGTGTCACCTCATTTGAAAGATGACTACTATAATTTAATAACAAAACCAACAAGATTCTACCTCATCACTCTTCCTCCTCTACTTCTTCTCTTCCTAGTTTCCTTCTCCTCACTTTCTCCCTTCCTTCCTTCCTACCTTTATGCCTTCCATGGGGTCTTCCCTTGCCCATTTAAGTTCTAGTGAGTTCCCATATATGATCCATGTGTAATAAGAAAAAAAAGTAGAAGCATGCAAAATGTAAGAAATAACCGAAGAATATAAAACACATGGAAGCAATTTATATGTGCTTAAACTCCAATTAGAATTCAAAATTAAATAGCCACATAAGACAAGGGAACCAATAAGCCACACAAACCTTAGTGAGATAAAGTTAGGATGAACCGTATTTAAACCTATAGGGATGGGATTTGACTATACTCCTATCATGGCTATCACAAATCCCAACATGTTTAGCAATTTGAGTGGGGCGTTGTCCCGGGACAACGCCTTGGTACAGCAGTGGCCTGAGAATGGCTAAGGTTTGAACAAGCATAACTTCCTCCATGCTTGCCCGAATGGGGCAAGTGAGGAGACCGTACAGCGAAATTATGGTGTTCTGAAGCTGCTGGGGGCTTCCAACCCCAATGGCTAAGGGAAAATGTCTACTTGGCCCCAACTCTTGGGAGAGAGACAAAAGGTTACTTGCCGGTGGGGTAGGGGCCTTGCATAGAGTCCTAGAGGCTTATATGGGTGAGGTGGCGTGGCCGGCCATACCCACCCGAGGCCGAACGGCACAGCCTCCACAGGCATTTGCCCAACATGGGGGCATAGTTGCCTAGTATGGTTCGGGTTGTTGTAGTGTTGCTCCGGCAACGCGATGATCAACTTAAAATTAGACTTCCATGGATGGAAGTCCACATCTTACCATTGGTTACCGATTAAGTGGTGAGTCCCGAATGCAAGTGTAGGAGGGTTGGTCCCCCTCCTATGAGCTAAGAGGTCCGCGGTATGGGGAGCTAACCATTTGTATGGCGGAATGCGAAGGGTTAGCGTTCGTGACCCTTGCTAGAATTGAGAAATGGGTCAAGATAGTTAAGGGGCGCTAGCAAGGGTTGCGACACTGGTAGAAAAAAAGGTAAGGGCCCATGGCAAAAAAATGTTGTTATAATAAATTTTTAATGAAATTTTTTTGGAGAAGAAAAGATGAAGACAAGAGAATGGTCAAACTTGATTGATTGATTGATTTATTTATTTATTCAAAATTGTCCTTTTGAACATGTGTTAAAAAGAATCAACACATTCATTTTTTTGGTGCATGGTCAATCCTCTTGGTCCACATTCGGTTTACACCAGTAATGGACCCAAAAAGCTTTGTAACTAGATTTTTCAAGAAATTGGACCATGGAAGTCGGACCATGGAAAAAGGCCATCTTCCATGGTCCGACTTCATGGTCCATGGTGTAAACCGGCCCTTACTTTACCTTCAGTGAAAATCCGTCAGGCAAACTAGGTACATCAGATTTCCTGCAAACTAACTAATTCCCCAAATCAATCCCCAACTCCCTTCTCATAAAGCCACCTGCGAGCTTTGCATCCTTGCAATTGAGTGGCCACTCATGATTTGGCACTCGACGATATAAATGTACTCATCCTGGACTAGGCTTCAATGGTAGCTCGCTCTTAAGTACTCCGTCTGGCCCTGATCATTGCAAATGATGCGAAATGACCAAGTGTCAAAAATGTCAAGATTGTCTATAACGTATGCGAGCCTCTAGTGGAGTCTTCCAATTCCACGATGACACTTCGGCTTGTGGCCATTGGATGGGATCGGGAATCGTCCCATCCGGTGAGCAATTGTGAATCATGAAGTTCGCCTTTTCAAGTGTCGAAATCGAAGTTGAGATGCAAAAGTTATAAGAGGCCAAAGTGGAGATTTTTACCTTTTTCTTTTCAGCAATCGTACAAATCTTCCCAATCGTGCTAGTCGTTCCACCAAGAATGGTCAATGAGCACATTGACCAATCTCATTGTAATCCGTGTCTTTTTGGTGTTTGTTCTTAACTAAGGGTTGGTTTACACCATGGACCATGAAGCCAGACCATGGAAGATGGCCTTTTTCCATGGTCCAACTTCCATGGTCCAATTTCTTAAAAAAACCAATTTTCAAAGCCTTTGGGCCCTTCACTAGGTGTAAACCGAATGTGGACCAAGAGGAATGACCATGCACCAGAAAATGAATGTGCTGATTTTTTTTTAACATATGCCCAAAAACGACAACTTTGAAAAAAATTCAAGTTTGACCATTCTCTTGTCTTCATCTTCTCTTCATCAAAAAAATTCATTGCAAATTTATTATAACAACATTTTTTTGCCATGGGCCCCTGGCTTTTTCTACCATAGGACTTATTTTGCCTCTCCCACTACAAAACATGTTGGACCATGTCAATGGATAATGTAGGCCTTTAAATATATCTTTAGGGGACCTTGAATTCCATGGTCACTCTAACATTTTTTCTTTGGTGTAAACCGAAGTGGTCCCAAGACAACTTCAACATCCAATCACAAATTTTACAAGGCCTTGGGACATCTTCATGGTCCATGGTGTAAACAACCCCTAAGAGCTTCGCCAAACACTACTCAAAGTGTAGGCGAATGCATAAGACTAATGTGTGATTAAGGTTCGCATACCTTATGATGTTTCATGTTAGGTGGTATATTGTGATTCCCAACAACATAAACACCAAAGGATAGAAAAACTCGGTACATGGTGTGTGGCCCTATTGTGGGCACTTCCAACTCCAATTGTGAATGTGTTCATTGGATCAACTCAATGATGGTCTCATCTAGTTAGCAACTGCAAATTGTGAAGATTATCATTCCAAGTTTCATAATTGGAATCGGGATGCATAAGTCATAAGAGGTCAAAGTGAAGAGTATGTTCTCTCTCAATGGTCACATAAGGTAGAAGCATCCAATTTTGACACATGTTTTTGGTCCCTACACTGACATCAACCATCCATTAGCCAATTTGCATGTCCCTACAATTATTCTTGTTCAAATTTCATGACATGTGAAAGAGACTCCATTATTATCCACCACGATGCCTAAAATCTTGATATAGGCAAGTTGGTATGGACTCCCTACGGACTTCAATATTTTCATATTGCAGTTGCCTATTGTTTGATTGGAATGGTTGCAACCTTGATTCATGATGGGCTAGACATCTAATATGTCGAGCAATTGCATGCATATGTGCACTCAACACTATTACACCTACAATTTTAGAGCATGCAAGTTACACCATTAAGTGCATGTGAGTGCGGTGAGGGCAACCACTTCCTAAAGAACTTGGCAACCTGACTAAGGTACATGTGGCTTTATGAAATACAACATTCGTTTTTACGCCTTTATTTGAGTGATTCGTGGTTAGGGGTGGGTCTAAAAACTAGCACCAAAAACACATGTTTAAAAGTGAGTGGACTGCATGCTCAAAATATACTAATCATTCTAGGTTCAATAGTCAACATGGGGAGGGGGAAAGACCTACATGATCACTTAATGAGCATGGGAATCTTCAATTTGATAATTGACAAGACATTGATATGGGCTTTGAAAATTGTATGGCAAATGGCTACATGCATGATTTGGATTTCCCACTCATCTTGCACTAGTTGCACGTTTCATATCCTACAAGAAGTGGGTGCACATACAAACATATCCATCTAAGGCACGTTTGTCTCATTCCATAAGGGCATGTAATTCCATCATCACACTCAACTACGTGTGCTCCCAATTACAAAATCTCGTCCCTATTGCACCCCATACTAGATTTCTATGTGTCCACTAGAGCATTTTTATTTTAACCTACAAGTGCCAGTCACCGAAGGATTGAAGATTGGTTTTAGGAGGAGGAGGAGGAGGTTTTAACCCGAGAAGGAGGTTAGTAGGTGGACCTGGATTTGAGAAGATGAGAGTAGCTAGTTGGCACATACAAACCCTACCCCACCAAATTCCATCTACAGTTGGGTAAGTTTGTTCCTATTCCCAGTAGAATATGGTGGGTGAGTAGCCTACATGGAAACCCACCCTAAACCATCTCCAACGTCCGCATGCTTGACTATACTATTTTAGGGTCTATGAACTATTTTCGTTGTGAAATCAACCGATAAATGCGACCTCCATACTACACACTATTTCAAGACATTTTGTTCAATGAATGAGAGGTAGGTTTCACATGTGATAATAGGGGTTGTCACACCTCCTCGGAGAATGGAGAATGAGGAAAAAGAGGAGCCAATAGGATAGCTTCTCCATAGAGAAAGGTGTGACACCCCTATTGTGGCCCGTGGAGAATGGAGAATGGGAATTACCCGTGAGTCAACATGTGGTAAGAAGCGGTGCAAGAAGCACCTCCAGCGGTGAAAGAAGCGACCCTAGGTGAAAAATAGAAGCTTTGCGGTAAAACTTTCACACAAGAAGTTTTCTCCATTCTCCATTCTTCACCTGTGGAGGAGAAGAAGTTTTCTCCATTCTCCATTCTCAATCTTCAGAGAATGAGCCTCCGCCTTTCAAGGAGAGCGTGCCACGTCCCCATTCTCTGAAGATTGAGAATGGGAAGAAAGAGATGTGACAACCCCTAATGCTGAAACATATGAAGCCCGAGCGACATGGATTGCAGTGAGTGAAATAAAGGATCGAGAATTGTCGACCCCACGCCAAGGTACAAGACCTTTGAATGCACCTTGAAGCTGCAGCTGCAGGCTTGTGACTTCATTTACAGCTCTAATTGGCCCATTGAATGAAATTACTCCAAGGAACAAACAATACACCCCATGTACTATATAGGCCGCTCATTATTTAAAACAAGATGATCACAACAACAATAACATAACATTATTCAGATCCATAACAATGTTATGTGGGACTGACAATATTTCACAGAATATTCCTTTATATTTCTCACATTTTGACTGAATGCGAGAAATATCAAGGAATATTTTGTGGAATACTATCAGTCCCACAAACACTGTTATGGATCTAAATAATGTTATAAAGAAAGGAAAAAAACAAAAAAACAAAAACTCAAAGAATGGCACATGTCATTCCTACATATGCTAGAACTCATGTGAATTGTACATGGAAATTACATTTGGCATTGGTAAAGGTGTAATAGAGTGCTCTTGAATAGGGTAAAGTCACCGGGCTCAAATTCACATCAGATTTTTGTTGTTGTTGTTGTAGTATGGTGACCTCTACATTAGTCACTACATACACGTGGAGTTGTATTTCTTTCCCTCCATCATATCTCACATAGTGTCATGGTGTTATAATATAAATGTGTTCAAAATAAGTTGGTCTAATTTGGTTACTTATCTTGATTAGACCCTTATATTTGAGTGGTGTGCAAGTAGATGTGGAATTAAGAATAAACATCATAAAGGCATTGTTTGTTTAGAAAAGATTGAAGTACATGTTCAAAATTTATTAATCTTCAATCTTTGATGAACCAAGGAGTTCAATGTTTGATCTACGTACACAGTTTATAAAAGCCTCACCGAGTCTTGAAGTCACAGTGTTGATGTTTATGGGTTGAAATTTTTAATTATTTAGTACATTATCTTGTGTAGAGTGTTAAGACTCCTACTGAGAATTCTGAAGCAGGCCAAAACCGGTACCAAGTGCCGGTAGAGACAACTAGTAAGAGCATAAAAAAGAACTTGGTAATGGTCTAGAGAGGAGTACACCATTTATGGTATTTAGTGTCACGTACACTATTTGTGAAGGGCCTAAACTAGATGCCTACAGGTTTCAAAGAGTCACATCCGCTAATTGCCAATATGATACTATTTGTCAACATAAGTAATTTCTTCAAGTGAAATTTTATTTACATTATGACATGTCGTGTAGCACATTGGGATACTTGAGATGATAGTTTTGTGTTTTAGTATGCAACGGGAAGATGTTCTTGAGCATATTAATGGCAAAGTATCATTTGTGTAACATAGGCATACACCTCATAACAATATTGAACATACCCATGCCAAGATATTAGTAAGTGCACTCGAATGTCCAAGTGCCATCACGTGACACTAATGATGAAGTTGTTGATCATTAGTATAACTTAAGACATGCATCAAAATAGGGTAAGTAACACTATTATGCGTGTGACACTAAATACCATAAATGGTGTAGTACTAGGAGGAAGTCCGGTAAGAACGACCAGTCTACCAAGGAGTAGATATAAGATTCTCTAACATTTGGTGACCATGCAGTGGATGCCTTATAAGGTTTGCAAATGGACATGATTGGTACTGCCTCCTTAATGCCGCTTCACACATGAGACTGAGAGCCCGTGACCATTACACTTGAAGCACTATCATTGGTGGAAAAGGCAGAGCCGGTCCAAGTTCACTCCACACTACGCTTGAGGGACCAACGGAGTAAGTGAATGCAAGATGGATGTAAAGTCTACATGGATTCCTACATGGCACCGAATGGATCATGTTTCATGGTCACTTGGACTATTTTCAAAAACCACCTCTTGGAGGTAGGCCTAACACAAAACCGGGAGACCATGGCACTCTGAAAGCTCAAAAACATTGGTTTATTCGATTTTATCATGTGTGAGGACTTGCATGAATAGAAATTCATCGAAATAGCATTTGGTTGAGGGCCCGGTCACAATCACTTCACGCTACACTTGAGGGTCCGTGACCACACTACATGATTTTGGAGGTGTGTTGGGACGGCCTTTGGACACTTTCTTTTGGGCTCTCACAATCTCATGGTCACGGCTCTTGGCTCGTGTGTGAAGTGACCCTAAGGGCCTCTTTACACTAGAGGCAAGAAGCCGTGAGGAGAGAAATTTCAACCAATGGGAGGCCTAGAAACTGAGAGGACCAAAGAATGTCACTTTACACCCGAAATTTTCAGCCCAAGGGATGGAAGGAGGAGAAAATGACATGGACAACATTTTTGTCCTTCGTGGTAGCAAAAATGCACATTTTTCAAGGGCCCCAGATTCCGTTAGGCCCACCTCAAGAGGTGGGCATGACGCAAAATCCGGGAGGTTGTTTGGCCAAAATTCTCACAACCAATCATTTTTATTTTTTAAGAATATTTCAGAACGGCCACTTAAAAAAATCAACACTTTATTTTTGTGGCCTTTTCTCACTTTACACTATATCCAAAGGCCATCAAGTTCAAAGGTTGGCTTCTCGAGGATGAGCCATGGCCCTTGTGAGGTTTTCTCCATGGCTTCTCACCTCTAGTGTAAAGAGGGCCTAAGACATGGGGCACAGTGGGGGCAGTGTGGGAAAAGGTGAGGGAGGGTACCAACGCCAATATGGCGGTGTTGACTCAAGGCGTTGGACAAAAACTTGTTGCGATATTGGAACAAATATGGATACAATATATGAAATTGAATTGAGTGAGCCAAGTGGAGGACAAATGGAGAGGGAGGTTTACTAGCAACATGAAGGAGGCTCTGGAAGATCCATAGAGGACGCCATAGGAGATGATCAAGGTAACATGAAGTGATGGAGCCACCCAGCTACCACGACATCTCAAAATCACGAATCACCTATCTTCTACATGCTTGACAAAGGGAGTCAAATGGAGGAGAGGAAGATTCAAAGGGAGAAAAACATCAACACCTTGCGCACCCCGATGGAGGGAATGGGTACATTTAGTATTCCAATGACACAAGAGAGTGGTCAAGAATTTTACCATGGAGGAGTCAAGATAAGACAAGAAGAAACAATCATAGGAGAACTTGGGAAAGTTGAATAGTTTCTATTGAAGGAGGTTGAATATATGTTTCATTGGAAATCAACATGAGCATCAGTAGTGATGAAGGACAAAAAATTAAACACAATCTAATCATTCTTGAGTAACTACCGAAAAAATTACCATACGATTGGAGTGCGCACATCCACAACCATCATGGTAAAATGTCCGTGAACCAACATTAGTAGACATTGATAGCAGTGCATGGTGATTAAACCCTTAAGCGCTCATGCAACCCAATTTGGGTCGCCACCTAATATTCTCATGGGGTTTGCAACCCACTAGGTGGCAATCTACGTGGATGGAAGGTATGTATTGGTTTAGGGTGTTGCCCACTATCGTGTGGGCCACTAACATATATAAAAGCCATACTCCAAGCATGGAGGATTTTGGAACTACTTGTTTTGGGAGATGGTCTCATGAGCTACCCAATGTGTGTCAAGTGCAAATATAACCACATGTGACCTTTCTAGTTTGCAACCCATATATTTCAGCTAGCATGTCCAAATTGGGTGAGGTTTCTTCCTTTTGGACAAGATCATGGATGTGCATGACTCCACTATACAAATGTGGCAAACTTTGAGTGTATAGGTCGAAGACCTCAGTCAAAGGGTAAATCTCCAAAAATGTCATGATTTGACCCTTCAACTTTGAGGGTGATGGAGTTGATATTGTAATTTCCTAGCAACTTGGGTAGAAAATGTGTAAATAGAAGGGTACCTAACTTTTAAAGAAATGATTGACATGGCTTGCCTTTTTTTTAATCATATAATGCCCAAATCACATAAGCTCAACTCACATGTGTTGTATTTCAATAAATTAGCTTTTAGGTATCAATAGGTTTAAACGTACATTGCAAAGTCTTTGTGAGTCTTTTGTCTCTCCATTCTAACCTTCTCACCCACGATCTTTCACAAGTGCAACATATCTCTCACACATAACAAACCATGTCACGTGAGAGTTTAGGGTAACTAATGGGAGTTTCGGAGGTGAAGGTAAGGGTTTAGGACAAATCAACCACCTTAGATGAAATTAGCTATAGCCATTCACAAACCGTAAGAGAAACTTGGATGAATGCCTAACTTATTTTAATTGTATTTTGAAATTGCCCAATTTTATATATATTATTTTCCAAGTTGCCGAATTGTTTTGCTCACTTAATTAATTGGGCAAAGACCTGCCCAAGTTGCCATGAAACTACAATATAAATTTCATTAAAAAAAAAACCCAAATTTTGGGGAGGAGCAAAATTTCATATTTGTTTGGAGTTGCCCTTGATGAAGGCTCTATTCACATGTCCATATGACCTTGCAAATGTGGTAAAATTGACTCCAATTTTTTACATCAAGAGTATATGGCAATGTAGTTTACATTCGTAGGTTTTGAATTGAGAAAAAAAAAAATTATAATTTTCTATAGGATTGAAGATTCAAGCATTGGTGTTGGACTTGCCTGAAAATGGAATGTGAATCCTTGAGCATTTAGGGGTTAATGAACCACGACAACTTCATGAACTACCAACCGCATTGGCGGCAACTGCAGTCACCACTCGTCATTGTCATCAACTTCATCATCATTTTCAATCCAAAGAGGCATGATATCATCTACAAATCTCAAAATCCATCCATGAGTTGATTGGTTATGATCGATAACCAACTTGAGTAGGTGGATGGCTTGTTGCTTTTGTGGTTTGTTATCCACACTCTTTGCATTGGTTATCTAGTCCATTAGGTTATCACCATCCAAAACATGGTATTCATGAAAATGTCACATGGCATGCAAAAATGTCACAAATGCCATTTTCTCAAATATAAGGAAGGTTGGCTTGAATTGATCTGTGGAGGCAGTTTTTGCCAACTACATTTGGTTGTATTTACAAAATGTTAGTAGCATGTGCAAGTGATAACGAGGGGAGAAAACTTTTTATATCCTGGATGTTATGTTCTTCATTGTTACTTCAAACACTCTTGATAGCAATCAGAACATAACTTTCATGATATAAAAAGACTTCTTCTTTACTCTATGAACTCATACCATAGGTGCCCATACAAAATTAGTTTCAAACTGCAACTTTTTCCAAAGTTGAAGTGCACTCCACAAGACTAGAAACTAAGTCGGCCTTGAAAAAAAGAAGTCACATGTGAATGTGATGAATCCTATGTTGGCAAATGGGTGAGTTTACATAGACATCACGAATCATTCCGAGAAGGAATTTTTCTACATACGAACTTATCTCATGGTAAAAACCCATTTTAGATTTTGTGGTTGTTTCATCTCATGATCGGTGACTAAGGCAGCAGATCCATTCTTGACTAGTTAAGAAATTTAGCATATTTGCGGTTGAGGTATGATCAAAGAAAAAAAATCCCCATGTAGAGAAATAGAAATAAGAAGCAACATTTTTTTTAGTAATGTTTTTTTGCAATCACTAAATTATTGTGAATTTTCTAAGTGGATATCTCTTCGACCTATACTCGAGATATAGGTTACCCTCTTTCCGTTCACCAATCAGTTAGATAACAAAAAAACACTTAATTTCCACAATTGATAATTGTGGATCCTAAAATATGCTTACAATCTAAACTTAGTTGTCAACTTAGCCACTAACACCTGGCTAAGTTGGATTTTGACCCTGGCATGTCAACACTAATTAGAAATTGATATTGTGCTGCACGGAAATAAGTTAGCCTAAGCTCCAAAAAATGAATGTTGGTTTGGAGTGGTGGTTGGGAATGATTCGGCTACCTTAAAACAATTCGAGGCCTTTGAAGCTAATCCCGGTTTCAAATCAACTAAAAAATGTAACCACCTCACTGCATACTATTTCACGATTTTTTTCTATTGTTTGAACAAGAGGTACGCTTGTGAGTATACAAGCATCCAATGAACAGGGAGAACCGGCTGCAGTTACAGATGAACCGGTGGAGTTTTGAGAAATAACTGGTTGAAGTTCAAAACTTCAGGAAAATGAATGATTGTTTTAGAGGAATTCATACACCCTAAACTCCGTAATATCAACCTCCATAATGTCACTTACTCTCTAATATCCCGAAACCCTAGGGAACGGATATTCGTAGTTCAAATCTCACTCCTTATTGTCACCTTTCTCTCCCTTATATCATGAATTTTGTCATTAATGCAAACCACCAAAGAAGTCAACCCACACCCTTGCATTGCGCCATGTGTCAATATGTGGAGTGTCTTCTTCTTCTTCTTCTTCTTCTTCTTCTTATGCCACTTGTTGAATGTTGGTGCATGCATCCGCCACATCGCCCAGGAAGGCAAAGCGGAGTGGACCACACCACACCATTTAATATGTTGCACTTTGTGTTATTCCATAGTGTCACATGCTACACTAATTCACTAGTATCACGCATCCATGTTAACACTACAGAACTCCGTAATATCACGTGCACTTTGGTTGCCACATGTGTGATACTACGGAGTTTAGAGTGTAGAACAAACCCCAATTGGATCGAATATCCACCGATTATGCCCAAAAATCTCCCTTCACACTGCACTACTTCACTCCCCTGCCATGTTGGCCGTCCTGGATGTGTAAGCTAATTTATGTGCCAGGAGTCGTATAAAAATGCAATTGCGGATCCAAGGAACAGAAAGAACAATCATAAAGTTAAGCAGGGGTGGTGACTGGTGTGGCCAATGACAAGGGCTTTGGTCCACAGGGTCAAACTCCACCGAGTAATAAATTACAGCAGAATTCTTATTGATGTTGGATTGGTTATGTAAGCACCGGATCACATGGGCCTGCTCAAGACAGGCTCTTCAATAGTCACAGTGCCCACAAGGTAACATTTATCTCAATTTATTGCAAGTTTTAAACGGTGCCAATGATGTGAGTTAAGTTTATACACGTGGAGGTACATATGTGGCCCTAGTGGGTACGCCCCGGGCAAGATCACATCTTCATTCGGCTGGGCCCCGCCCCTCCCACGCCTCCTTCACTGCATGGTCTTCCTGCCCGCACCTGCGTAGGAACTCTTTCTTGTTGGGAACCAATGTGACAATACCCGGTCACTTAAGCCATTAAGCTCCTTTGGCATGTGAAGGAACTTCATCAATTAACTTGGGAATATTGAAAGTGATGTCAACTTGAATATTTGTGATTGATCGGGTATTGTCACATTGGTTCCCAACGAGGAAGAGTTCCCATGCAGGTGCGGGCAGTGAAGGAGGCGTAGGAGGGGCGGGACCCAGCTGAATGAAGATGTGATCTTGTCCGGGGCTGTGGGTACAGTCTCACCGCGATTAGACGACACATATCTTGTTGACCAAACTTTCTAGTGTTGATTTACCCTCATATTAACGACTATGATGCTCGTAATATAACATCTTTTAGGCCTGATTTATCATATTGGGTTTTTTGATGATATTTAGATGAACTCTGTCACCCTCAAAGTGTACATGAGGACAAAGGGCCACATGAGGACATTTTGAGATATTCACCCTTTGACTCTAAGTAAGCAACATGTGCACTCAACATTTTCCAAATATATTTAGTAAAGTCGTGCACAACTGTGATCTTGTAATAAGAGAAAACCTCATCCAAATTGGACATCATTCCTATTGCTGCATTCCACGCATTTTGTCTTGCATCTAACCTTACACTTCATACACTGCCTCCCCACATTGTAATTCCTCATTATGGATTTGGGGCACATATGGAGAAAATATGGATACACATTTCTTTCTAGCTGTCCATCCCCCCCACTAAGTCCTTCTCCAATCTCAACCTAAATTCCAATTGCAAATATTCCACCATTTGGCGGCACATACTTATTTGGTAAGATGAATTCACATAAGTACAAACTGAATTTGATGATTTTACAAACCAATTTAGCAATAGGTTCTACCAATTTTATTGAAATCATGACCAAATTCACTATATAGACAACCAATTTAACTTGATCTTTGAACCAATTTCACTACATGTTGTGAACAAATTCATGTATAAAATCATTTAAAAAAATTAATCTTCTAAGTGTATAACTTTATTTCGCAAAGAATTATACATCATGTAGATTCTCCCCAAAATATTCCTTGACCTCTCTTATCCAATTGTGGACCATGTTTGTAGTAATTGCTTCGATGTACAATAATCAAAGACCACAGAAGAACTGGCTCTGCTTGCTTCCTGCTTTGAGGTATTGTAATGAAAGGCCAAAGAAACATTGACGCCAAGGCCTAGAGGCTTTCAGGTAAACACACAATGAAGAGGAACCAATGAACAACGAGAAGGCAAAGAATGCAAAACAAGGAGGCAAGAAGTTGAAAATATGAAAACCACATAGTGCAAAAAGATTTCTAACATTGGCTTGGAAGATTCATGAAGTTGCTAGAAGTAAAGATCCACTATCATGCATTGAAGTGTGCCACATGTGAAGTCGGTTTAGGGGAACCATGAAATTATTTAGAAGGTTCATGAAATTAACTAGGATTTGATTATATGTGGATTAATGTATGAAGTTTGGACAATTTCAACTGCCAATAAGATGTACACTAGATTGCAAAACTACACAAATATGGCGGTTGGCGAACATAGAATACTGGCGTTTGAAGTTGTGGTTGTTGTGTTGTTGCTTTTGTTGTTGTTGTTGGATGATTTTGTCCCCACATGACACATCCTTTATAAATTTTGGACAAGTTGTTTGTCCAATTATACTTAGATGTTAGTTAATTGGTAGAACACTTTGGTGACATTGATTAGAAGGTTTATGAACTAGTTTGAAACTTTCATGAAATTGAGTTTGCACTTATGTGAAGTCATCTTAACAAAGGAGTATCTATTGATGCATCTTCTATATGTTCATAATAGTAACATCTAGCAACAAAATAAAATCTATGCCACCACTTGTGGGACCTAACATGTGTGGAGCATTGCCCCACAAGTTGGTCAGCCACATTGCATCCTTGCATGTAGGTGGATAGGCTAGTCTTAGTAGGAATCCTTTTGTCCACAACCATGCTTTCCACATACATGGTATCTTTCTAGCAATAGATTCTTAACGTGTTGATAACATCAAAACAATTTTTGTCAACCCAAGACACTATACTAATGGACCATGACTTGTGAATCCTCTATACTATAGTGTCCTAGGGGGCTTACCTAAATCCTTCTTTGCTCTTAGAGCCTTTGGTAGTCCAATAATGTTTGACCTTATTGTATTGGTTGTATAAATGCCCACAGTGAGTAATTATGCAGACAAAGGTATAGACATGAAAAATTGACAATTACAACTTTATGACTCAAGTGCTCCAACCCCTTCACTATTTGCTTCATTGTTTTTAGCCCAACTTGTTGTTTCCCCTTGTTGGGTATTTTGACAACCAACATACTTTTTTTTACCACCATAAATGTTAAAATTATACACATAATGTAATTTGGCATCTACAAATGGCCACATCTTCAACCCCCACTTTAGAGATTTTGAAGGCATGTATTAATGCACATGACAATTAACCCCTTTGTAGCCTACCATTGTTGCGCACCTCTCCATGAGGAGTGCCCGCAACACCATGGGCACAAGGGGGACCCTGGAGTGACACCCGGGACTTGTGGCGCCATTGGTGAGAGGGTCCAAGTGATCCTAGTGTGAGTGAGGGCCCCGGGCGTTAGAAACGCCTCCCACCCACGGAGACTAGGAGTCATGAGGGTAAGACCATGAGCTATGAGTAGCTTATTGCGTCCGGATTCTAGAATGCTCAAGAATACCTCAATCAGAGGTGTGAGCTAAGAGATATGGCAATTTGAGTGGGGCGTTGCCTAGGGAGATCGCCTTGGGACAACAGTGACTTGGGAGTGGTGCCTGGGACTGCCGAGGCTAGAACAACCATAATTTCCTCAATATTTGCCTAAATGGGGCAAGTGAGGAGTCTATCGGCATTTACGCGAAGAGTAGATGTCAATGGAGTGGTCGCTTGTTAGAATCAAGGACCATACGACGAAGTTATGAAGGTCTAAAGTTGTTGGGGGCTTCCAGCCCTAGCGGCTAAGGAAAAATGTCTACTTGGCCCCAACTATTAGGAGAGAGAAAAAATGTTTCTTGACGGTGGGGTAGGGCCCTTGTCCAAAGTCATAGAGGCTTATATGGGTGAGGTGGCGTGGCTGGCCGAACCCACCCGAGGCCGAACGCCATGGCCTCCACGGGCGTTGGCCCCGCGTGGGGGGCATAGTTGTGTAGTATGGTTTGGGTTGTTGTAGTGTTGCTCCGGCAACGCGATGATCAACTAAAGATTGGACTTCCATGAATGGAAGTCCACATCTAAACATTGGCTACCGACTAAGGGGAGAGTCCCAAATGCAAGTGTAGGAGGGTTGGTCATCCACCTATGAGTTAAGAGGTCCATGGTATGGGGAGCTAACCATTCGCATGGGTGGAATGCGAAGGCTTAGCGCTCGTGACCTTTGATAGAATTGAGAAATGGTCAAGATAGTTAAGGGGTGCTAGCAAGGGTTGCGACAACCATCATCTTGTTTACCATCAGTCGCTCATGAAGATTCCACTGTTTCTGACAAGTGTCATGCATGATATCAAGTAACTAACGCACCTTGTACATTTTGTCATAATTAGGTGAGCTTTTATCCACAATCTCTCACTCATCTTTTGTCAATTGGAAACATCTCATTATACGCTCAAAACATGCAACATGCCATGGTCCCCAAAATTATTTGCTCCAATATAATCACATACTAGGTTTCCCTTTCAAACCCATTAGAATATGCATGCCCAAAAATGCCTTGAACTCTTGCACCTTAGGAGGAAACTGCTGCGGTCTAGCTTTGGTTGAATGTATTTTGTGACATTAAACCATTATCATGTCCATTGGCATTCTAATTTGTGTCACGTACAATTTTCCTTATTACTAAATGACTCCAAAAATAGCAAACGTGGACTTCACACCTAGAACATGCTTAAAATTCTCTACAACCCCTAGCCTAGGTCCAATGGAAGGTTTCACAACTGGTGCATACGTGGAAAATTCATGCCCCCAAATGTCCTCCCCGAAAACTTCAAATATTGGAGGTTTTTTTTCTTCTTCCTTTATGCCCCCTCCCAATGGCAATCTCAACCTCCACACCATGGTCAATTCATCCTTGTCATCAACGTCATCATCCATGAAATAATCTAAGTCCTCCAGATTACTGGTGCAGTCACCCTCAAACTATTTTTCATCTATTCATCTGCCAGTGTCAACTTCCGTCCTCAAAATATGCTCACAAAACCCCACAAGAACATTATGGAATACATTAGTATCCTCAATTTAACCACATACATTGTCTCATTGGTGCCCAAGCTAACATGGTTACTAGCTACCCCCAATAATCATTCCCCTTGGGCATTGTGTTGGTCATCATTGTCCTCATCCAAAAAAAAGAAGGGACCCTAACTGGAACTAAGAAGACTTGACCATGCAAATACGAAGGAAGATTATTAGGGCCCTTGGTTGCATCCAAAATTGGGACCATGAAGAATTTGGACATTGTTTGCATTACTATCATCCAATGTAGAATGTCCTCTTGTCATAATTTTGTTCTAAAACAAATTTCCTTGGAAATTGTCCACCTCATAACAATATGGGATGCAAACGCTTCCCGCCTCAAAGTTTGATGACCATGCTCCAACATCCAAGACATGAAATTAATGTTATTGCCCAAAAAATATTTCACAAATTTACGGGGAACTTGGTAAATTACATGTGGTGAAACATCAAACATGGATGATAAGTGCATATAGACGTTCATTCTTTCTTATTGTGAATTGTGGATAACTATGTGTGTCACATTCAACAATTCAAGTTTCATTTAGAGAGATTAGGTGTGAAATTTAGGAATTGAGAAACATTGACGTGCAAGTTGTGTCACATTTCACAATGGAGAAACAATTACTCAATTTTTTTCTTCTGAAAATGTCACAATTATGTGACACATTGAAAAATCCATGAATAAGTTGGGAATTGCACTATTACTATAGTCACTCAAAAATTGGAGGTTTGGAGATATACTTGGAAAATGCTTGGCCTGCTTCTTGATGATGAAATCCAAAGAAGAGTGGTTCGAGAAGTTTAAGGAGTCCCAAGCCGGGGCATGTCGTCCATGCATGTTGGCATCCATCACCCTCCCCAAAGTTCATCCACTTGGACAGAACTCTTTCCTTCTTAGGCTTTTTCACTGAACATGTGTCTTCAATAACAGAAGATTGCTTCATGTACTTGGTTGCAGACCACCGCGACCAACATTAGGGACATCAAATAAAACATACAAAATTGATAACAACATATAAAAGGGATGATCATGAGCCGACGTAAATGACTGCAACATGGTCATATTATGAAAGTTGAAAAGAAACCATGATGGAATTACCTAAGAGCAAGCCGATTGCTGCCGCATGGTCAGGGCTTTGTGACAAACAATCTATTTGCAAATTGATCACCAGTAGTCGGTGGCGTGGGCGATTTTGGCCGAAGTTTTTTCACACTCTGCCTTGTGGGATGTTCCAAGGTAGGGGGAAGATGGATTCTTGTCTCCTCGGCCAATGTTGGGCCGGCATGTACAAGCTCGATTGGGGTTCCTGACTGCAGACTCCGGAGGGAAGATCAGAGTTGTCATGGGCTCCGAAGCGTGCAACAATCATGTTGTGGGTTAGTTATACACCAAGGGAAGGGGACAAGTTCCATGACCAAGCAGGATCATGACAAGCATGACTACAATTGTATGGGCAGAGGTGTGGATTAGGCCAGGGATGAATCCAGAACACCGCGTTATTGCAGAAGTTCACACATTTCAGAGCAGTCATTGCGGACTAAATGATTCACCTCTAAATTTCAGAGCATGCATATGTGGTAATTTGGGCGCAATCTGTACGCCTAAAAATTCAGAATCTGAGAATCCATTTTGCTTCTGGACTTAGAAATCAAGCCATGGGTTGGGCCTGGCCAAATGTGGACCGCCGAAGCTACAGATGGCTCAGAAGCATATTTGTGGGAGTTGACTTCTATGTGGACTCAAGTACAGGCGCTCATGATAGATTCGGCCAAGACCAGTGAAGAATTCACGGAGAAATGGTGGAGGGGCCCATGTCTGTGTGTAGAGCTGTATGAGGTATGAAGCACGGCCGAGTGCTAGATTCGGCCTAGCACGGACCAACAATCCATGTGCTGCCGTGACCACTGGACCTTCAATCATTTTAGCACCACTACCTAACGAATGACTCGCTGAACAAAGGTGAAACTCAGCAATTCAACATGGCCAAGCAGTAGCTGTCGGCACTGAAATTCATGACTTCTTGAGCACTAATAAAGGCGGACCTAACGAAGTAGAGAGATGTTCATGATTGAAGATTGGAGAATTACACAACAGGATGGGATTTCAGATTTTGAGAAGAACTGAACGTGAAAAGAGGGCAAGGGTATGTGGGTATGCTTACATCCGTTGTTAGAATTAATCGTGTGATTAGTTTGAGGTGGGAACGTTGGGTCCGGCCACATATTCCAACGAATTTCGTCGTAGATAGCGTCACTTACAGCATCATGTTCACCTGCTTCGTGTCGGGCCCCCACGCAAGGATTCTTGCCCCATTCTGGTAGAACAAGTACCGGATCGCGACCGGTGTGGAGGGGGTGCCACGGGTTCAAGCAAAGTGAGCACGCGGTAAACTAAGAAGGTGCTCTTTTTTCCCAGAGGCGAATGACAGCTCTTCATTTGCCCCTTGAACACGATGAGCCCATTCCCGAATGAGATGCGAGAGATGAGCAAATGTTTCGGGAGATTGAATAGGGTTGGCCATTGGTGATTGCCAAGCTCTTATGCAAAGAGAGGAGATGTGTGATTTTGAATGGGAGCTTCTCGATTTTTATGAAGGTCTCTGCTCACTACTCTACCTCCCCACCTGGATTTACCAAATAACTAAAGTCTTTCCTAAAAACCAGGTAAAGCTCCTTCAGTTATAGCGAAGGCATCCGGCTATCCCAATGCACCTACAAGAACTTGCTCTGGAGATTTTTGAGTAGGTTTTCGTTAAATAGCTCTCACACATGATCATTGTTTTATCTACTAAGCAATGAATGTTGGATAGTTTTTGTCCCATCCCCAAATGCCTTACTACTCATTTATCTTACCATCAATTTTTGTTAATGGAGCTCCTCGTGCCCTCACAGCTAAGACTAAAAGCAACCAATCACAAGGGTGGGAGGCGACACTTTTAAAGATCCTACATTCTTGCCTCATGTCTAGGTACTGATGGGAGGGTTGATGCTTGAGGCTTAAAACCTCTACTTTTCAACCATGCCACATCATTTGCCAACTAGGCTCGGCACTAGATAATGTCGATGGTGTGAAGGTTGTGTTTTTAGAACCAATTTTTAGGCTTAGCTAAAGTCAGATGGGGAGGGGGCAAGGTAGACGTGCCTAATTCAATTGCTTTTCTTACGGAGACAATGATATTACAGTGGTATGTGGTTCGGTGTGACTCCAAGAAAGGATATAAAAAAGACATGTGTTCAAAATATATTGGAATGTGTGCTCAAATGTGATAACCATTCTAAGTTCAATAGTCAACATATTTGGGGGGAGGAGGTACATGACCATTTAATGAGCACGAGAATCTTCACTTTGATAATGATGCTCATACGAGCTCCAAAAATAATGGGGAAAGTGGCCATGACCTTGATTTGGATTTGCGAACCATGTTGTACTACTTGAGTGTTCCATATCCTAGGAAAAGTGGGCTAGTCAGGAAGAGGTAACCCATTTAAGACCCATCTACCTTAACACATGACCTCGTTTGAAATTTGCAGGTACTTGGTATTGTATGGTAATTGTTGTGAAATATAAGTTACACGTTTCCATCAAGGTGACATTATACCGAACATTTGCGGAGAACTCTAGTATTGTAGGTTGATTGTCATGTACCTCTCCATGAGGAGTGCCCAAAACACCATGAGGAGTGCCCAAAACACAATGGGCACAAGGGGACCCCGGAGTGACACCTAGGACTTGTGGCGCCATTGGTGAGGGCCCAAGTGATCCTAGTGTGGGTGAGAGCCCCGGGCATTGGGAACGCCTCCCACCCACAGAGACTAGGAGACATGAGGGTGAGGTCATAAGCTATGTGTAGCTTATGGCGTGCCAATTTTATAATACTCAAGAACACCTCAATCGGAGGTGTGAACTAGGAGATATGGCAATTTGAGTGGGGCGTTGTCCCGGGACAACGCCCTGATACAGCAGTGGCTTGGGAGTGGCTCCCGGGACTACGAAGCTTTGAACTGGCATAACTTCGTCAATACTTGCCCGAATGGGGCAAGTGAGTAGTCCATCGGCATCTACGTGAAATGTAGATGCCGATGGAGTGATTGATTGTTAGAATATCAGAGACCATATGAAGAAGTTATGGGGTTCTGAAGCTTCTGGGGGTTACCAGCCCCCACAGCTAAGGGAAAATGTCTACTTGGCCCCAAGTATTGGGAGAGAGATAGAAGATTATTTGATGGTGGGGTAGTGGCCCTACCTAGAGTCCTAGAGGTTTATATGGGTGAGGTGGTGTGGCCAAACCCACCCGAGGCCGAATGACACGGCCTCCACAGGCATTGGCCCAACGTGGGGGCATAGTTGCCTAGTATGGCTCGGGTTGTTGTAGTGTTGCTCCGGCAACGCGATGAGCAACATAAGATTGGACTTTCATGGATGGAAATCCACATCTAAGAATTGGTTACCGATTAAGGGGTGAGTCCTGAATGAAAGAGTAGGAGGGTTGGTTCCCCTTCTATGAGCTAAGCGGTCCGCGGTATGAGAAGCTAACCATTCGTATTGCGGTATGCGAAGGGTTAGCGCTCATAATCTTTGCTAAAATGAAAAATGACCAAGTTATGTAAGGGAACCTAGCAAGGGTTGCGACACGGATAGTAGGTTGGGCAGAAAACAATTCAAAATATTTAAGCTTATTTTTTCTTTTGGAAATTACTAGGCTAGATGCCTAAACAAAAAAAATCATCAAAATCCCTAAATTTCAAGAAATTTGGTGCACTAGAACAACTCAATCCAAAGTCAACAGCTCACAATTGACAACACAACCTGTCACACACATTCACACGGAGTCAACTTCACCTTCACGTGTCAGGTACCGAACCTCTCAAATTTAAGTCAATTGAAACCTTAAGAGCATGCGCAGTCTGCTAGAGAAGTGTGTGTCTAAGCAAATCTAAGATGAGGTGTTGTTGTGTGAAGGCCACACGATATGCTATGTGCCTAAATGAACAAATATACATATACATATTCACCTAATTTTTCATAAATATGTTTACAAACCGCATAAACCTTTTTATGAGTTTAAGTAATTATTGAGCAAAATTTGTCCAACCTGCTACACCCTAAACTCCGTAATATCAACCTCCATAATGTCACTCACTCTCTAATATCCCGAAACCCTAGGGAACAGATGTTTGTAGTTCAAATCTCACTCCTTATTGTCACGTTTCTCTCCCTTATATCACAAATTTTGTCATTAATGCAAACCACCAAAGAAGTCAACCGACACCCTTGCATTGCGCCATGTGTCAATACGTGGATTGTCACCTTCTTATTCTTATTCTTCTTCTTCTTCTTCTTATGCCACTTGTTGAATGTTGGGTGCATGCATCCGCCACATCGCTTGGGAAGGCGAAGCGGAGTGGACCACACCACACCATTTAATACGTTGAACTTTGTGTTATTCCATAGTGTCACATACTACACTAATTCACTAGTATCACGCATCCATGTTAACACTACAGAACTCCGTAATATCCCGTGCACTTTGGTTGCCACAGGTGTGATACTATGGAGTGTAGAGTGTATCGACCTATGATATCAAGATTTCCTCCACATCTTGTTGGGTTTTGTTTTCCTTTTGGGGCTCCCTCGGAAGAGTCAGGCTCAGCCTTCACGTTCCCATAGATTCTATTTTTGTGTGCGTTTCCCAAGGTCGTTGTACCATGGGCTTTTCTGGGGGTTCATCATTGGCTTTTAAAGCCTGCCAACTGCGATCCTCATTCACCAGCTCACATTCTTTAACACAGTTCGGATTGAATCAAATGTACAAAAACGCCTGCCGTAAGCTGTAGTGTCAGAATGGTGCAGTGAAAGTGTCCATTTTCTAGTCACAAGGATGCTTCCAGTACACAAGGGGCACAGGGAAGTCCTCTCTCAACCCAGAGTTTCAGAGTTTCGCTCATTTTTTTGTAAATTTTTTTGTGAGAAGATTTGCACGCCACATCTTCGACACATTTAACAAGAAGTTAAGACAAGTGAAGCCCAAGAGAAGACAAGAGAAGGGTCAAACTTGATTCTTTTTCAAAACTGCCCTTTTTGGGCATGTATTAAAAAAAATCAACACATTCACTCACTTTTTGATGCATGGTCATTCTTCTTGGTCCACATTCGGTTTATGGTCCACATTCGGTTCACACCTAGCGAGGGGCCCAAGGCTTTCAAAACTAATCCTTTAAGAAGTCGGACCATGGAAGTTGGACCATGAACTCGGACCATTGAAAAAGGCCCTCTTCCATGGTCCGACTTCATGATCCATAGTGTAAACCGGCCCGTAGTCTCACATGAATGACATAATTGCATAGAATTTGTGATGTGATTCTTGCTGCAATATTCATGAGCACTGAACGGGGAGAACAACCGATAAGCTTAGTTACAGATGAACTGCTTGAGTGTGAGAAACAACCATTTCAAATTTTAACACTTCAGGAAAATCTCCGATCCATTTACAGTAGTTTAACAAACTATTCCTCGATCTAATAAAGCAAAAGTGGAAGATGTCGACATATAACCGGCTGGTCTTGGAAACACTAGGATCTCGATCGATTACGCCCAAAAATCTCCCCAGACACTGTCCCTAAGTGCATGTTTACAACAATAATCCCAAACCTTGACCACAACATTTTGAATCCTCTCAGTGGTTGAAAATTGAGAGGCACTCTCACTTCGTTTTACACAAGGCCACCAAAAATAAGAGTGACCATGTCATGAAATCGATGAGAGATTGACTTGGAAGTGATATGAAATCCTACATGTGTCCAAGAATGCATAATGTTTGGTGATCACTCGGACTTTGTGGCAAATTTAATCCAAATAAGTTGTCTCAACATAAAATTAAGGTGACCATGTTAGGATTTTTGTTGAGTGATGTATAATTTGGTAGAGAGTGTTTTACTACTTGTTTTTCAAATACTAATTTTTTTTAGTAAATCACACTAAGTCTTGTTGCTTTTTTATTTTCATACGAAACATTATGTCTTAGTTTAAATCCACTTTAAACTATGTCCCAGAACCAAGGCTTTTAAAAAGTGATGTGGATATCTCTTGGTCATGATCTTCAGACTGCCGATAATGACCATCATAAATCTCAAATCATGTTTTCTCATCCTTGGTCACGTGTGTAAAATGAACCTATTCAATCCGGTTTCTAATCCTAGTACACCCTCTCTAAACATCATAGCATTACAATCCTCAACTGATGGTCATCATGGGATCCTCCTTTGAACCCTAAAGATTCTCTATGTGAACTCTACAATTTGATTCACTTAAATAAATAATGTTGTTTGAATATTCCATGTCATAGAGAGTAGCAAACCTAGTTGATTGATCTTATGACATCTCGTTGTTTTGAAGAGAAGGGTTCAAATGCAGTTCAACTATACCAACATTTGATTTGTATTGAAGTTCCAAAGTGCAATGTTCCCTTGATTATACAACATGTCTTTTGCCAACCCAACATTTTCATAAATTTAGTCCAAGAACAAAATTGTGAGAAGAAAAGAAATTCTCGATGTTCATGCACAAATGTGAATGTAAGCCTCTTATCCATAGGATTGTGAACATGTGATATAACATCTTGAACCTTTCTTTTTCATTTGATCAAGTTAGACTATGCACAATTGTTCTCTCAATGTGCACGACATTTCAACAAACATATTATGTATCTTATGTAGAGTGACCTAAAATATTTACCATAAACGATGTACGCTATTTTGTCTAATTAGTGTGGGTTATCATTTGGAGTTATGCATTGCTGTAACATATTACTGAGAATATCGATTTTCACCCAAATAACACAAGCAATTAGTATGCACACTGAATAGTATGATATAACTTAGTTGGTAAAAAAAATGCCGGTAAAAGTTTATAGCAACACGTAACACCGGATGGTAACCCACACTAATTAGACAAAAGAGTGTAGTCTATTAAGGAAAAAACTAACTGTTCAAAATCTGGTGTAGTTACCATAAGTATGCAAGAATCAATGTGGGAAGCAAATGCAAGCTTTGGACTTAGGGCCACTTCACACATGAGCCAAGAGCCGTGACCTTGTAATGGTGAGGACCCTTGACTCTCATCCAAAGGCCATACCATGGGTGTTTAGAAAGCCATTTTATGTAGTCACGGGTCCTCAAGCAAAGTGTGAAGTGAGAATGGACCATGTTGCGGGACCAATGCATATTTTGTTGGCGGAAAAAGAGAGGAGGATTTGGTTTAATATAATATGTCTAAAACTTTATCAATTTAAGAAAATTATTTGGTGGTGTTTGTTTGTCTTGGAATATGTCTTGGAATCTTCCCTAAAATCTGCCCTGAAATCTGTCATGTTGGAAAAAATATTAAAAAAGTCATGGTCTCCCGGAATTTTCGTCAGGCCCACCTCTTGGAGGTGGGCTTGACGCAAATTCCGGTAGACCATGCACCCTTATCCACAACTTGCCATGTAGGACTCCATGTAGACTTCTCATCCATGAACTTTTCTTTGGGCCTTTAGGCCTTCACCTCCTAGTGTGAAGTGAACTTGGACGGTCTCCGCCTTTTCGACCAATGAGAGCTCTTACATTGCCGTGGTCAGGGGCCTTCAGCCTTGTGTGAGAAGTGGCCCTTAGTTATACCAGTGCTTGCCTAATTACTACTACTACATGCGAGATATCCAGAACATGATAATAAATTTTCCCTCATTTTGTGAAGGAGGTGTTGCAAAGTATTTCCATATTTGGACTGTTTTTTGCCACTATAAAAGCCTCGCGGCTCAGGTGCAGCCAGTACCACTAGGATGAGGGCTCTAAATTTTGAGGGGCGCAAGGCTGTCGTGCTAGCCATTCCTGGCTCTCGGCGTGCAAGTTGCGGCTAGGGATTCGTGGTGTCTGTGTAAACTCGTCCATTATAGCTTGTGGAATGAGTATTTTTAGATGATTCAATTCCGGAAACAACATTAGAGACCCCGATTTCGTGAACTGGAGTCTTTTTGGGATGAATCGGCCCTCAATCTTAAAGAGGACTTCCTTTTTACAAGAGATCCTTCATCCACAATGGATGAGTTTACATAGACATCACGAATCCCAAGCCAGAAGTTGCCTTACTCGTATTTTCTTTCCATTTGGGTCTAGGAGCAAAATTTGGCATGTAACATAAAATACAACTGGGAGTAGAGGAGAGTTTTGAGAGCCATATTCATTGGTTCGGTTTCCCAACACCTACTGAGGGGTACTAAGAAAGCTTGCTCCTTAGAGGTTGGTTTTGGATTCTTCCTTATGTAAGCTCACTGGAATAGTTTGGGATGTCCAACCTCTATTTAGGGATTAATTTGGTTCAAAAGAACAATCATTGGGCTATAAAATGGTGATTAGTGTTTTCATCTTTCTCCTCCTTCAGTTTGCGCTCCTCTTTAGTAGGTGTTATGAAAATTTATTCTAAAGTCATTCATAATGAATGAAGGGATAGGGGAGGGGTTGCATTTAAAACATACTCTCTATAATGTTGAGGGTTGATTCATGTGAACTTGATCCCACTAGACTAATTCAAGACCGTTGATGTTGTTTTTGGAGTTGAAGTGCTTGAAAAGAGGCATGTACATGCTATCCCTAACCTTACACTCATCACAAGTTAGGTCGGGGCTAATTGAATGGGAATGCTAGCCTTGTAAATTTTATTTTCTCAAAATCAATCTAAAAAGCTTCAATTTAAAACCCAAATACCTATACCAAGACTTTGCTTGTCTTTGGTATTGTTTTTGAACTAGGTATATTAAGTCCAATTTTTGAAGTAAATTTGCCCCCTAAACTGGGAGTACACCATGTTACTTATAACACATTTCATTCCATTGTAGGTACCCTATATACAAAATATATTGTTATTTTATTTATTACTTCCAAGAATTTTAGGGACCCCATATTTGATCGATGGTTGTTTTATAATGTGAACACACAATGCCCTCTACTAGAAGTTTGGTGCACCTTTTATATGATATTTAAGTACATTTTAATAAACCACTTGTCAAAAAAACAACAGGGGATGCGCACTTGTGGGGACAAAAACAATCAAACGACAATAACAAAACAACAACACAATAATCACAGCTTTGAATGTTTGTATTCCATGTTCACCAACCACCACATTTGTGTAGTTTTGCGATCTAGTGTACGTCATTTTGGTGGTTGGAATTGTCGAAAATTCACGCATAAATCCTAGTTTTTCATACTCACTTTGAAGATTTAAGATAAGTAGGGATTTCACAACAAAATAAAAAACTATGTGAGTGCATTAGCAAATCCAATTGAAGAACATGAAAGCAGAGATTGTTATATTGAAAAATCATGTGAATATCTTAAGAATCCATGAAGTGATACTTGTATATCGACCGAGAATGGTTTCATTTACATATGTATGTTTCAGAGTTGGATATGTACATATCCAAATTAGAAAATTCATTACATATCATTGTCCATATTAGGTGTACCCACTCT
The DNA here is from genome assembly GCA_964035585.1 of Polytrichum formosum. NCBI lineage: Eukaryota > Viridiplantae > Streptophyta > Polytrichopsida > Polytrichales > Polytrichaceae > Polytrichum > Polytrichum formosum. The sequence continues at coordinate 21,211,988 of OZ037936.1, forward strand.
ACCGTAATTACCATGAACAAGAGAGAACGGCCCTTTCAAAAGGAGGCTCCTATGCATGCCACCAAACGGACTCATCCGTTGTGGTGCAATTTTGTAGACATTGAGCACCCGAAAGTTTTGTCTAATTGCTCAAAATACCAACCTCTACCTTGGGGAGTTTGTATATGAGAGTGATTTTGCAACCCCACCATAGACAAGGAGGTGGTGCCACACTATATGGTAGGGTAATTTGTCTTGGTTCTAATTTTTTCTAATATTATTAATAGAGACAAATAAAACAAGCTTTTTATTTCATTGCCCAAAACATACAAGACCGCTAGCCACATCCCGGGTTAGATCACATCTTCATTTGGCTGAGCCCTGTCCCTCACACGCCTCCTCCACTGCATGGTCATGTTGTCCGCACTTGTGTGGGAACTCGTTCATGTTGGGAACCAATGTGACAATACCCATGTTAGCCTAGCTGGGCAAGGTTCTTCTGGTCGATCGGTTGGGAATTGGGCAAGTAAGGTACTATGCGGGTGTATATTGGTTACTTTTCTTTAGTGGACCTCTGAATTTGATTGGTGTGTGGTTAGGTGAGGATCGAAGAGCAAACACATAATGACACATGTTTACAAGAGATTGAACTACTTCAAATTCTATCAACAATTACTCCATAGTCAATAGTGGACACATTTGGGAGGACCTAAGTATTTAGTTACGGTCTCAACAAATATCATGTGCTTATGATAATCATGGGTGGTCTGATTTCCTATACGATGTTCGTTGATGCTTCATTTTGGATTCGCTAGTACAACAAAAGTTTTGTCATGTACATCTCATTGGTAGAAGTTGGAGAACATGAAAAACAAATTGAATAACACCCACATATCTTATGCGGTGGGGCATCATGTACGTTGCAGTTGTTTTAGACAATATTGTCAATGTTGTGAGTGTTGTGGGATTAGAGGTTAGGACTTAGGAAAGAAGTGAAATGGAATTGATTTTAGAGTCTAGGAAGCCAAAAGGCTTATGGGACTATGAATACATCAAGATGGTGTCAAACATGCTAATTTCCTAGAGCAGCAGAGTGCAGTAGCCTTTGTGAGATAGAGGAGGTCCCAAAAAAATTCACCCAACTTTGAATATAGGCTCGGTCACACAAGCAGCTACGGAGCTCTTGATAGAAAGATCTCTCAAAGAAGGGTCAAACCCATGGTGTTGTCCCTCGTTTGAGAGACTTTGTGAATAACTCTATTTGTAAGTGCAAAAATGGCTTAATGGCTATCTCTAGGGATCGGAATAGTCAACTACCGGCCAATTTCAATGGCATGTCTATGGTTCGAGGTGTGCTAAGCAGCAATGTTTTTGGGTTGGGGTGGTGTCAATGGTTGCTCAAGTATGAGTCAATTGGTTCACATTCATAGAATGAGTAGGACGTCGCGGCGGAGACATAAGAATTGATTGACCGATATTGGATATATAGATGGGCTGCTCATAAAAACAAAACAAAAACTTCTTATTGACCCGAGTACGAGGAGTCTGACATAAAGGTATGCATCATCTTTTACCCAGCTTTCGAATCTACAGGAAACGTTGATCGCAGAGCTTGGATGGTGATGCTTAGGACGATATTGTCGGGAGCTTCGGTGTTGCGATAGAGCGTTGACGATGCAGGAGGCGGAGGAGCCGAAGGTTAACTCAGGAAGAAGCAAACAATAGGTAGGACGTCCTGATGAAGACGTCATCAGCTGGTGACTGATCCGTTCTGTAATACGGCATGCATCGGCGCTGTAGCGCTTACCGGACTAATTGTGCTACAGGGAAGCAACCGTTTCCGATGATAAGTAACGGCCGCGCTCGAAGAGGGCAGGTTGCCCATTCGGCACTCTCCTCAGGTGCCGTGTTTGAAAGAACGAAGATTTGAAGCTGTGCTTCGAAGGTTGACTCGTTAGTCCCGGTGGGCGTTGGGGTTGCAGCAGCTGGAAGAAAAGCAGCTTGTCGATCGGGGCCAAAATGAGGTAGATGGTGGGACATCACGTGCTTTGCAATTGTTTTGGTACCGACATTGCAGCATCGATTCTTGTCAATTGGGTCTGGACGTGTACCTGTGAAGCAATGTACGAGACGTCTCCGGGGTGGCAACGCTGCCTTTTAGAGCAGTTGTTTCTAAATCACTTCCAATACTTCTAACGGATTGGTGACCTTGTCTTTTGCAAAGAGGGCATAAGAAGGAATCCAACGATGTGAATTTTGTCTGTACCAGTGTCCGGGGAGATTTTTCGGCATAATCGGTCGAGATCCTAGTGTTTCCAAGATCGACCGGTTACATGTTGACAACTTTCGGTTTTTCTTTTACTAAATTGATGAATAATCTGTAGATTCCTCTAAATGGATATATAGGTAAATTTCCTGAGGTCTTGAATTTGAGCCGGTTATTTAACCGGTTCATTTGTAACTAGCAGTCGGTTCTCCCCATCCATTGGTGTGGACTAGAGAATTGGTTGCATTTGCAAATATCATTTTTAGAAGCAATTTTTCTAAAACAAGGGTCACCATCCAGACTATTTAGGTTTTGAAATTCACTTCTAAGGGGAATAAAAAAATTATTTATAAAATTTGAATCTTTAAAATGCTTATACTACAAAAGTTAGTTCCAAACTAAGGACCGTAACCCTTCCAAGTGGCACAGGATGGCAAGATGGTGCCCTTCCTAGTGCTATATATAGTTGCCATCGCAAGGAGGAGTCTCATGGCTTGTTCACACACATAACACTTTGTTGTTGTTGTTGTTGTTGTTGTTGTTGTTGTAAGATTAATGTTTCCGTGCTAATAGGACGAGAGAGAAGCAAAGTAAGACGAAGAAGAAAAACTTTACTTTGCCGTTGTACCCAAGTTCTCATCCACCTTGACAACGGCATTTTCAAGTGCCGTTGTGATGGTCCTATGGCCATTGCAATGTCATATGATTGGCTCCCATCGCTTTGGCATAAAGCTTGGCAAAGTTCAATGATTAAGCTTTATGTTGTGAACATGTTCCCATAGTTCTTTTCTAGGATTTTCTTTTGATCACTTCCACAAAATTGAAGCGTAGCACCTTCTTGAACAAATACTTCCCAAGATTTTTTTTAAATACTTTTTACCCCCTTTTGTGTGTGTGTGCGTTGGGGGGGGGGGGGAGGACTTTTATGTCACTACATATGTTTAACCCCTAACTTCCTACGAACCCTGATTTGGGCTTAAGAATGGCTTTTGGACACTCCAAAGCTTCTAGGAAAGTCTTCAAGCATAATATTCTCTTGTTTGACATAAAGTTGAACCTCATGTTGGCAACTTACATCAAATATAAAGTTTGAATTCTTCTTGAAAAAATCAAGAATTGCAAAAGTATAATCTCCCCATAGGGCCGACACTCTTTGAAAATTAGAAATTATGTGTGGCCAAAGATAGGGTCTTTTTAAATGATGGTATCAAAAAAAATTGAAGTGGTTTCAAGATAAAATAGGCCCCACACAATATGTGACTTTGAGTTGAAAATATGTGGGATATTATAAAGTCCATGAAATTAAGTTTATATTGTTTCTAAAATACATAAACTTGCAAAAGATGTACAATGTATACATTCCCCCATCCCATTTTTCTAAAGTCTTGAACTTCAACCGGTTATTTCTCAAACTTGAGTTTCTCATCTGTAACCAACAACTGGTTCTCTTTGTTCATTGTTCCCCACACTAGAATGGGAACTTTGAAAAGAACTTGCACAAAAGAAAGAAGCATGATTGGTTTTAGAATACGTCTAGATTAGGGTTTGGCTGTTAGGTATATCTCAAGGAACACGATGCAGTGAAGTTTAGTCATGTAGTAGTCACTGTTGTCAGCGTAAGAGGGAGAGAGAGTCAAGATGGACATACTTAGACTATAGCTCTGAAGACAATTGTTTATGTGCTTTTGCATTTGACTCATGAATAAAGTACGTAGTTTCTAACCGTTATACATCTGTTTTCTAGTTCACTTCAATAGGTTATGGGCCCACGATCATCATCGATGTAGTTTTCAATTTCGGTTTTCCTTCCTCATTGAAGTTTTTTTTCCATCGCTGTAGTTTTACAATTTTGTTTTTGCTTGCTGTCTCTTCTCTCTCTTCATGGAGACATCTGACAAGAACTACGTCAAAATATTTGACGGCGATCATTTCCCCGTATGGAAATTTCAGATGGAGGTCGTTTTTGATGCAAAAAAATGTTAATCGCATTGTCCAATGCACTGAACTTTGTCCAGTGTTCTCATGTCAATGTAGACTTGTTCCTAACTATGAGGAGCATCTTCGTAATTGGAATGAACGACATGCTCAAGTCCGCATGCTTATTAGCAGTGCCTTCTCTCACCGAGTTCTCAGTAAACTGACTACCTGCTGGACAGCAGCAGAGATGTGGCAAAAACTTTGTTCTCTCTATCTCAAAAGAACTGCAAAGAATGTGTTTACACTTCAAGGCAAATTCTATGACTACAAAATGGCACGCTTAGATGATATTAGCTCTCACAAACAACATGTATATTAGTGAGTTGGCCTTGTTGTTACAGGATCTTGGAAATCCACTTACACCTCAAATGATCATGTCCAAAATTATCTGCAGCCTTCCTCCCAGCTACAACAACATCATAGCAACGTGCGTGGGCCTAATGTGCCTGTCCTCCAACAGACGGTTAATAACCTGGAGGAGCGTGTATCACGGCATGAGCACTTAATGAAGATTCAGGGCGGTCTTGATGATGTTGCGGACCAAGGTTTCTTTACCCATACACAACACTTTATGTCAGGACCTTCCCTCACCAAGAAAGAACAACATCAACGTTATGTAGAGTATATCCATGACTTTAAAGCACGACCCAAGTGCTACAACTGCGGGGACATTGGACATTGGAGCGCTGATTGCAGAAAGCCATGTACACCCCGACCTGCGGGTAAGACAAACCCTACCAAGATTGATTACGGACTTAGCGCAGCCAATTTGGCTGAGAGTTTACGAGTAGATTCAGACACCGCTAACTCCGATGATGACTATGCTTTCATGGTTACTTCTGTAATGCATAGCTACGCTTTCTATTCTAATTCTTCCTCAGTGACTTGGTATGCTGATTCTGGAGCCTCGGATCATATATATGACCGACCGATTGGATTACTTCACCAGTTTTCATCCTATCCCTGAAGGCACTCATCCGGTTCATGTTGCGGATAATACCACATTATGGGCCAGAGGACGGGGTGACATTTGTAACACTCGAATTGTGAACAATATCAGTAATCCTGGTACTTCATCACACGTTTTGTGTGTCCCCCAGCTTCGACGCAATTTTGTTTTCCGTAGGACTTGCCTCTACCAAACAACTATCGTTTGTTTTACCCTTCCTGATTCTTGTATACTTAGCACTACCTCTGACAAGACTGTTCTAGAGGGCACACGTCGTCATAATCTCTACCATCTCTCTGTTACGGTCATTCCTCCTCCGGTTCCTCGCACTACACTTTCTTCAGCCTTATTTCTTGAATCCAGCATACCTGTTTCCTCCGACAAAACTTCCATGGCATGCACAGATAGTCATTTACCCATTGCGACTATCAACCATTTGTCAAAGTCTGAAAGCCTACAGGATTTTCAACTTGACAAACCCCTTGTCGAAGAAGCTATCTGCGATGGATGTTTACTTGGACAAGAGCTCGTATCCCATTACTCCTGGTAAAATTCGATGTCAAACTCCAGGTCAATTTATTCACGGAGTTGTCGTAACCCTCGAATGCTCAAACAACCCAAAATAGGTCGCCACTAATAATCTACTGGGGTTTGCAACCCACTAGGTGGCAATCTATGTGAATGAAAAGGTATCTACTGGTGTAGGGTGGTTCCCACTACCATGTGAGCCAAAATATCATATAAAAATATCTTAGACTCCAAGAATGTAGCATTTTTTGTTAGGTTGGCATTGCTTGTTTTGGGAGGCGGTTTCATGTGTTGCTCAAATGTAGGAGCCAAATATAGGAGCCAATATCTTTCACATATGATGCCCAATTTGGGTGGGGTTTTTTTCCTTAGGAAAAGGTGACAGTGTGCACAACTTGACCAGATGGATTTGGAAAAACTTAGTGCACATGTTGCTTGCTCCATGAAAAAGGAGAAATTTCCAAAAATGACCTCATGTGGCCCCTCCAACTTTGAGGGTGTTAGACTTCATCTAAATTTGCTCAAAAAAATCCAAATTTTTGGGAGTAGCTCATTTGTCATCCACATAACATATTATAATTTGTGCCATGACCGAAATGGTCATGAAACAAAAAAAAAATCAGAGTTTTCTCTAGCTGCCCCCTGGATGAAGGCCCTATTCATATGTTAAATTTGACCTAGAAAATGTGATCCAATTGATTTCAAATTTTCAAAGAAAGAATATATTGTAATATAGTTCACATCCATACAGTTGGATTTGAAGAAAACAAATTCTATTTGACAACATAACAAAAAAATTCAGCACTGGTGTTGGAGGTGCCCGAAAATGAAATGTGAAGGCATGAGCATTTAGGGGTTAAGGAAGACTGACATCCCTTCACTTCGCGGGGCTATTTATTACATCATATATAAAGATAATTGCACTTCTTTCAGTTTCGTCCACTTTGTCAAAGAGAAGTTTAAAGCATTTTCTTTCTTCCAACAGATTTTGCTTTAGTTCAACGGGATACATGGCATCCAATTCGAAAATTTTGATCGGAGAGGAGAAATTTGCAACACTGATTTTGATTTATTTATGAAGACACAAAGGATTGATCATGAGACAAGCATCCTGTTCACTCAACAAAATGGGTACTATATAGAACGGGATATTATGACTATTATGGAGATGGTCAGGAATATCTTACCTGCAAAAGGCTTATCCAAAAGAATTTGGGCCAAGGCGGTGCACACTGTTGTCTATCTTTTAAACAAGACAGTGTATACACAACTTGGTGATCGGACACCATTTGAGATGTGGTACAATACTAAACCCAATGTTCAACACTATTGAGTATTGGATCACAAGCTTACAGTGGTTAGCAAAAGTCTTCGGACAAGATCCCTTGTTCTACAAAATGAACTAGTAATCCTATGGAAGTTATCATAAAATGATAAGAAATTTAACATAAGATCACATAGTTGCAACAAACATGTAGCACAACATTCATAACCAAGAATGTCAATCAAAAAATTAACCAAAAATGAAACACATGATATGGGTGTACGATTCTTTATGCAAAAGTGAAGTTGTCCTTTATTTACTATGGAAATAGAACCTTGAGCTTCAAAATCAATTTGATAGCTAACAGGCACAACCATAAAGCCCTTATAATCACTACCACCGTGTATAGCCACCTTTTGCTTTATAAATGTCAGCTACTCTTTCAGCCATAGACCTGATCAACTTCCTCACAATATCAGCCTGAATACCATACCAAATTTTCTATAGTTTCTCCCACAAATCCTTTTTGTTAGTGGGTTTCTTCTCAAACATTCTCATATGATGATCTGCTTCATTCCGAAGGTGTTCTATAGGATCTAGGTTAGGCAATTGAGCCGGATGCCAAATGAGTTGAAATTTCTATGCTAGCAACCAATTGTAACATACTAAGAAGTATGGTTGGGGTCATTGTCATGTTGGAAAATGACATTCTCCTTCATGATAAACATATTTATCCATCTTCCGTTCTATAAGGCGAAGGTTGCCAACTCCCTCCCAGCTCATGCATCCCCAAACCATAATACTTCCCCCCCCCCCGGAATTTGACAGTAGGTTGCACATGTCGGTCCAAAAGACGCTCTCCACTCCTCCTCCAACAATATTGCTGCCCATTTGAGCCAAACAAATTGAATTTTGACTCATCCGAAAAACCACATAACTCCAATCCAACCAAGTCACATGCATGCACTTCTTGGCCCATGAATATTGACGCGCCTTGTGTTTTTTGGTCAATAATGGCTCCTTAGTCTTCACACATGCTTTCAATCCTTGCATCCGAAGGCTCCTTCTAACCATATCATCACTCAAATCCAGTCCTTGAGATCGCATTTCTCTACCCACTGTTGTAGTTGTACCATTAGATGGATCAAGTAACAACCTTACAACCTCATGATCAACACGTTCATCAAGAATTCGAGGTCTTCCATCTGAATATGCATCTCTCAAATCACCTCTCATAGGGAACCTTCGCACTATATCATGGCAGGTGCTTCGAGAAATCCCTAACACTGTTGAAATTTCAAAGTATAAATTCCCTCTCTCATGCATTTGAAGAACCAACTTTCGCTCATCAAGAGACCTTCTGGGAGCCATAGCTAGTGAGCTGTAATCTCTCTCAAGCTCTCTGAATTTCTAAATGCAGGAAGTCTCAATATGTAGAGGTTCTTTGTTGAGAATTTTTGGATGCACAAATTCTGTGCATATTGAACCGGACACCCCTGGATGACACATTTCCGATTGCTTCACTTGCAGGTGGCTCAATTTCAACACCCATACACTTTCTTGATTGCCATTTGTCTCTAATATCATAATTAGTTGAAAAAAACAGTTCCTCTACACCAAAGTCAACAATTGTCGGTGCTATCCGGATTGCCATTACTGTCCAAAGACTTTTGCTAACCACTGTATCATGTATGTGTTTCTCAACAGGGAGGTGCACACAAAGCTCGAGCCGAAAAATTTTATGGCGTATTTTGTCGGCTTTAGTTCGACGTCCAAGGCTTATTGATTTTGGGACTCTCAGCGCAACAACAGTGATTGAGAGCTTTGACTACAAAGAAACCTCAGGAAAGTTTTCGGAGTAATCTCTCAATTTCAAGAAGTACCCCCTCCCACCACTCATGTTCCCTCTTTTTCATTACCATTACCAGTGGGAGCAACCACCACAATACATGATCACTCTGTTCCTATTAATATTCCCTCACCACGGCAAATTAATTCATAGACTTCAACATCACCCGTTTCCTTACCACCATGGGAGATCTAATATCGATGTGTCAGTCGTCATCTAGTTTGAGGGTCCTAGTGGGAGAGCTTCAAAATGTTCCTTCCTCCTCATGCATACTTTTGTTGGTGGGAGAACTTCCACATGTTCCTTCATCTTCGGGCATCATCACTAGTGGGAGATATTCAAATATCAAGTCCCGCATCCACTGTGGGAACTACTTCATCCTTCTTACCACGGGATAGTGATTCCCTTGCTTCTCTCAATTCTGTATCAAGACCAAAATTCAAGACAATCACTCAACTCTATGAAGAGACAAAGAATAATCAGTTGTTTCATCAACCTGCTGTTTCTCACCCCTTTTTAGCCACGATAGGTGAGAACATTGCAGAACCTTAAACATATCACGAGGCGCTTCGCTCTCCACATGCAAAAAGTGGCAAGAAGCCATGGATATTGAGCATCAAACTCTTATGGACTACAACACATGGTGACTGGTACCGCTTTCGCCAGGTAGCAAAGCTGTTCAGAACAAGTGAGTGTTCAAAGTTAAATACAAAGCCAATGGCGACATTGAGAATTTCAAAGCACGTCAAGTAGCCAATAGGTGTACACAAATACTAGGTGTTGATTTCTCTGAAACTTATTCCCCTGTCATGCGGCACTCTTCAGTTTTGAACAATTTTCGGCACTGCAGCAACTTGAAGAATGCGATTCCGGCAGTTTGACAGTGGCACTGCCTATCTTATTGTGTTTACATCTCGACTTTGGAGGGTGTTTCCTCCCGGGTCCTGATGTTGACTTGGCCACATAGATTCAAGCAGAAGATGAATGCTAGGTAATTTATGAAGTCACCAGGGACAACTTCCTTCTTCTACAAAATCCACGTAATTATCGTATAAGATATTTGTCTCGATTAATTCAAGGAAAATTTGTATGAATACCTTCACAGCATGGAATAGTTAGTCCAACCACAAGTGGCAATATGTATATTCAGGAACAAGTTAATGCGGAATCTGAAGATAATTTTCTTATGCAATCCTCTCTCTGTAAAGTAGAATAGGCGATTGAACGACCAGATAATGCCATAACACTCGTTAGTGGGAAGAGTCCTATCCTTAGATTTGCATCTCTTACTAGCATGCGGCAGGTACTGTGGATATACCTTATTTTGGATCTTAAAGCTCTCTCGAAATTTTTGGGATTGAAAGAGGGAGTTCCAAGGAAATTTCCCCAACTTTCAAAACTAGGCTTCAAAAAAGTATGACCTAACGAGAGTTCCTTAATAGAAAATTATGTCTCCAAAGGGGGACTATAGTCCTAGTTTCGTCTCTCTTTGAGTGATTTCACGGTCTATTCTAATATTATAGTTCGAATTTTTTGGTTAATTAACTTATAAAAATCTATGGCAAATGTCAGGTTTTTGGTGGACATCACCAAGGTGGCTATAGAGGTTAAACAGGTGACCACAGGGCTAGTGACGAAGGAGGTGGAGAGGGTGGCAAGACTGGTGTTGCAAGACCAGGAGATGAGTAATTTGTTACGTTCTAAAATAATGGAGTTGAACCAGATGGTTGCGCTTTGTGCATCCTCCAGCACTCCTTTGGGCCCTTTCCTGGCTAAATTGACCAAGATCAGCGGACACAATAATGCAGAGACAAACTCAACCTGCCCAATACAGTTATCTAGAAACTCTCATGTGGTATCTGAATCTTGAGATCATTGCAAGGTGTTTCAGAAAGTCCCTGCCTTATACGCTTGCCAAAATTTAACCTACAAACCTATGCGGTGGAGACAATATTGCAGAGACGCTCTCAACTTGCCCAATAGAGTTACCTATCTGAAAACTCCCATGTGAAAATGTCATATCTAAATCTTGAGATCACTGTAAGGTTATTTAAAAAGTCGTGGCCTCTCAAAGCTTCCCTAATTTAATCTTAAGCATCTCTTGGAATTTGCTCAAAAGTCGAGATGTTTCTTAGCCATCATTTGTTTCTCTAAAATGTAGCTATTGAAAATGTTTGTGTCACCTTTAAAAGCTTCATAGATGTTTCATGATCTAGCGTAAAGTATCCTTGATCACGAAGTTTAAACTATCCTTTATACCTCGTGAAAATGTTCACATCCCGAGATGTTTCGACACTTTCATCACATCAAGATCGTGAATTAAGCTTGCAACTTTCCACCAATCTATAATATTAATAATTTCAACCAATCTCTAACTACTTTGACAAGTTAGCTCCTCCAAGTTCTCTCCAAATTCAAACCCTTCCAGAAACGAAGTCATGAGATATTCAACCAACTTTCAAATTAAACCTATAACATTAAATGCTTGAAAGTTCTTCGAAGAGGCAAGAAACTCCGGTGTTGGCACCTCTTTAGGAGGAATTTCTGGATGACTTCAAGGTCCATAGATTAATGGTGTGCTCATGTCACTATGCCCCACTTTCTGCACACGAGAAGAAGCATTCTGGTGAGCTTGTATTTATGATCGGTTGATTGCCAACCGAGATGCAGTGAATCAGATGTTTCCAATTTTCATTCAATTATCCAACCAAATCGGCATCGTCTTACCTCAATAACTTAAAACACACTGGCTGAAAATGTACAATGGCACAACACAGTAAATCCATAAATTGAGAATGATGGATCACTCTGTTCCATTATCGTCTTGTTGCCAATTCCTGCATTCCAGAGGGATACATGTCCCGTAGCAGCAATGACAAGTACAAGAACAGATGGTATACACTTCTGTTCTGGGCACTTCAGACACCGCAGACAACTTTATCTATTTGGCGCATGCATCATAAATTGCCCCATACAGTTACTAGTTCCGAATCCCAAAGTTTATTCATTCAAGTTTCAAAAGGCATAAGACTTGCAATATGCCACTCAAATATACTGTTACAATGAGAGTTTTGTAGGAGGTATTCTGGTATAATTTCTGAATGCGTATCTCAAAAAACTAGCCGTTAACTGTCTGAAGTGAGGAACAATCCAAAGTATAACTACATTATGTAACAAATAATGTTCTATGTTATGTTACATATATTCTTTATTTTTTCTACATAATTTCAGATGCTCAAATCCGATTAACATATAGGTGAGATGCGACATCATATATCGAGGTATTGGAAACTGAAGACTGGAATGTAGGAAGTGCAAAACTGTACACACTTTTTATTACAGGGATTTACAGGAATGCAATGAAATACTTCACGAAGATCTCCTCAACTATGTCCGCCCTATCAACTAAATAAGCTTCAAGGATCAACAACTGGAGAACTGAAGAGTTCCCGACACGTTTTCCCTTTTACTATTTCGATCACATTCTACCAAAGTGCGTTGAGGAGCGCAATTACACTGCCAACACTCTGCACATGAATGTCTCGGTACAACGATAAATTTCAGCGTAGATTTCACGATCAAAAAGATTTTGGAGGGTAGAACACCGAATCACTGAGCAATTTACTCTGCACACGAAGAGCACACGGACATTCACATCAGAAACAGCATTTCAAATTTCACCTCAAGTACAATGACGGATGAAGTGCAAAAACATACCCCAAGTTGACAGTGCAAATGCTCACGCAACAACACCGGAGTGTAAAAACCACACAAACACAAACACCAGACAGCGTTTGCTGAACAGGATTTAAAATTCATCGTGACCATGAAGGGTCAAGGATGAAACCCCTCCTCCCAAGTTTCAACCACAAATGTATGCTAAGAAATTCAGATTTTGAAGAATCGAGACTTAACCCTTCCTAACCCAAATTTCAAGTGCAATGGCATGCTGTTTGAAATGCAACAAATAAATTGAAGAGATTCTTAGTACTGACCAGTGGTGGTTGTGTGTGGAACCGTGTCATGGGGTACATCGGTGGTGTTGTGCTTAGGTTGGCCAAAGCCGAAGAGGCCGGTGAGCTTTCCCATAAGCCCTTCTTTGGGTGCAGTTTCGTCGTGGGCAGTTGGGCTATTGGCCGACTGCGTGTAGCTTGCGACAGTGTCCTTCACCTGGGCAGGGAGGTTGCCTAAGGTGTCAGTTACGTGGTCACTCAACGCCTTGTCATGGTCCTTGGGTGTGACGGTGTCGACCGTGGTGTCCTTGGCCTTGGTGGTGTAATCGTTGGTGGTATCCACAGCCTGCTGGCCGTAATTCTTGGTGGTGTCTACAGCTGATTGTGTGTAATCTTTGGTGGTGTCCACGGCCCTTTGGGTATAGTCCTTAGTGGTGTCAGTAGCAGATTGCGCATACTGAGCTGAAGTGTCGTAAGCCTTTCCGGCGTAATCCTTGGTGGTGTCCACAGCGGCTCCGGTATACCCCTTGGTTGTGTCCGCTGCTGAGCCTGCAGGATATACATTCCAGTTGATTAATTGGTCTGAAATGATTGGCTTCAAGCCGCCATAAAAGAATTACCTTCTCTTCCATATGTAATTCACAAAAAACGACGACGACTCCATGACTTCACAGTATTCAACCACCAATTCGAAGCACCAAGCGGACAAACTCACCAGCATTGTCAGCGGTGGTGTCCTTGGCCGAGTATGCATAATCCTTGGCTGTGTCAGCAGCAGAGGATGTATTGTCGGCGGTGGTATCCTTAGCGGAGGTCGCATAATCCTTCGCTGTGTCTACGGCCGACCCGGTCTTGTCAGCGGTGGTGTCCTTAGCTGAGGTTGCGTAATCCTTGGTTGTGTCTGCAGCCGAGCCGGCATTGTCCTTGGCAGAGTTTGAGTAATCGTTGGTGGTGCCAACAGCAGAACCAGCATAGTCCTTGCTGGTATCGGTGGCTGATCCTGTGGTGTCGGCGGCTGCATCCTTAGCCTGGTATGCCTTGTCCTTGGTGGTGTCGACAGCACTCTGAGCAGTTCCGGTGGTAGCGCCTACAGCTGATCCCCAGTACTCCTTGGCCTTATCGAGCACGGAAGGACCTGTCGATGACTGGTTCAATCCCAACGTGTTGGCTATATTGTCCTTGGCAGCGGTGGCGGTGTTGGCAGCCTTGTCGGTGTATGTCTCGGAGTCGTTGGTAGCATTGTTCAAGTCACCTGCCTTCGATTGAGCAGCGTCCTTGGTCTGGTATGCAGCTTCTGCAGAAAATTGAGAAGAATGTTAGCTCACGAATTTAAAATTGAAACCGAACTCCCAATACTACAAAATCAAATTTGTTCATCACGCACGCATCATCACACTTGTGTGACATTTGAGTACACACGATGGATCTCATGGTTGCCATTCATATCTCACTATAAGAATGGCCAGTTTACATTTGCTCGAACTATTGAGAACTTGGAGATTTGAAATACCACGTTAATCAACTTCCAAACAAAAGATTGTTCAATCCAAGCATCAAATTCCCGAAAATTGTAGAAGGGCATTAAGTACCTGTTGCGCTGCCGGGCAGGTTAGGTGATGAGGAATCTGAGCCAGATGAGAAAAGATTATCCGTCTTCCGGGCTCCTTCATTAGCCGTATCCGAAACGGTGTCCTTGGCATCAGCGGCGGTGTCGTAGCTTCTGTCACGCACTTCCTGTGCCTTATCCTGGGCTCCAGAGGCATATTCTCCGGCATACTCTCCAGCAGGCTTGTTGTCTTCCTTATCCTTAGAGTAAGCATTATAGCCCAAAGCGCCAGCGGCAGCTGCTGCTCCACCGAGAAGAGTGTCCTTTGCAACGTTCACTCCCTGCGTAGCTTTCTCGGTGTAGGAAGGTGCATTCGAAGAATCTTCCTGGGGAGTGGAGATATCCTTACTCTCCGAGGATGGAGTTTCGAAGCTTTCATCATCGCGTGGCACGCTGGTCACATCATTGGAGGTCTCGGTGGGAGTGTAACCCCTGCTTTCCTCGGTGCTCTCTGAGCTGAATGGGTTGGTAAGGTTGTCAGGGACCGAAGATTGGAGGTCGTCCACCTTCTCCGAAGCACCAGAAGTGGGAGTGGAAGATGGCTCCTTCAATTCCTTCTCGGTGTAAGGAACGATGGGCTCCACGCTCTGCTCGGGAGTTTGAGGATCCACTGGTTCGGTAGTGTCGAAGTCCTTGGGCTTCGTGATGCCCTCGGGAATCTTGGCGTCAGATTCATCAACCTTCCGAGAGTTCGAGTCCAACAAGCCCCCGGCTGCAATGTCCTGGGACGCACCCGTTGTGGAGCTTGGGTTGTAGCTGGAAGGCTCCGAGTCTGTGGCGGTATCGAAACCAGTGGGCTTCATGATGCCCTCGGGGACTTTAGCGCCAGATTCATCGACCTTGCGTGAGTTCGAGTCGTACAAACCCCCGCTGGCGATGTCCTGGGATGCTCCGGTGGTGGAGCTTGGCTGGTAACCTGAGCATGGTCAACAAGTTAGAATTCATCAAAAAAAATTCTCCAAGAAAAATACAGTCCGAAAATTAATCGATGAAAATAACCAGAATAGTATCCATCTTCCACAACAATTCCCGGAAGTGGAATGATCCTTGCCTGAGCTTCGGACACAATCTCCAGAGGTATAGCGAAGACTGACGCAAATTTTTGCCTAAATAGCATTTATACAAAAATCACAAAATCCACAAACGAAGACCAGAAGATCCATTCAATTACAAAGACAGGCCAACAAATCATAGTATTAGCATAATTGTATATACCTTGGGAGTAGTCGCTGTAACCCTCAGAAGTGGGTTGCTGAGCGGTAGAGGTTGGATGCTCGAATGTCCCGAAGGCGCGAGGAGTCGACTCTGGAGCCCTGTACTGGTTGCCGCTGCTAGCGGGGGTAGCGCCTGGTGAGGAATCCTGGATGTCCCGACAACACAACAACAACAAATTAAGGTTTATGAAATGCCCAGTTTAATCCACAAATTATGCAGAACTAACCAAGGAAATCTGATCACAATTCCTATCTAGGAAATAACATGAAGTTCTAGGGACATGCCATGTGATGCAAACTCACATCAGTGTCATCTTCCTCGTCGTCATCGTCCTCCTGTCCGGGTGTGCCGGTGCCGTCAGATTTCTTCTTTCCCACCTTCGACTTAATCTTGTCTCCCGCCTTCTTGGTCTTCTCCTTCAACTTTCCGAACAGAGACGATTTCTTGTGACCGCCCTGATCGGGAGCCTGAACGTAATCCG
The DNA here is from genome assembly GCA_964035585.1 of Polytrichum formosum. Taxonomy (NCBI): domain Eukaryota; kingdom Viridiplantae; phylum Streptophyta; class Polytrichopsida; order Polytrichales; family Polytrichaceae; genus Polytrichum; species Polytrichum formosum. Next base: position 21,228,055 of record OZ037936.1, read on the forward strand.
CATGGCTGGGGTCGATGTTCGAGTCCGACTCCTTTGTTGTCATCCCGGTGTCATACTCACCTGCAGAATTCAAACGTCAATTAATATGTAAGCAAACATTCGTCATTGCTTCTCTTCATAACGTGGCATTCGAGATAAGATTTCACAACCCAGTCATTTCAATGATATAATTCCCGAGCTTGAGCCTCTGACATGCTCAGATATATCTTTTCTCACCAATCCATAGTCCACACTCTTAACCAACTCACCACCTCACAATCCATTCCATGATAATAGATCAACAATGCCCACATTCAACAATTACCCCCTTGTTCTGATCTTCTGCAACTACCACTAAAGAAAACCCACCACCTGTAGAATCTTTCAATAGCCTCTCAAAAAAAATTCCACCATGCCCGCGAACTCCAGTAACTGACTCTAAACAGATTCGGATCCTGGACTCTCTACCAATTCCAATTTGGCCCAAACAAGTCCCACTTACTCCAGCACACCCAAACAAGTGCCCAAAACATATCAAATGAACACTTAATCTCTCTCTCTCTCTCTCTCTCTCTCTCTCTCTCTCTCTCTCTCTCTCTCTCTCTCTCTCTCTCTCTCTCAAACACACAGACACACACACCCACCTTGACTGATAGTGGGCTGCTCGTCACCGTAGACTTGCGGCATCTTGACAGGTAATTGACTGATCACAGCGACAAAGAACTAAAAATTTGGCTGCAATTAAAGCTTAGTTGCTTGATTGATCGAAGAGCAGCTCCCCCACACCATACGCTAACTTAAATGATGCTGTTGTGGCTGGAGATCCAAATGAGCAAGTAAGGAGAGAGGGGATAGGGAGGGCGAGGGAGATGGAGATCGGTGAGTCGTGTAGCGCTATAAGGGCCTGCCGCTTGGCTGGAGCGGACGCCCTGCGTGGCAGCCCTGCAGGCTCTGCGGCAGGATGCTTGACGCGTGGCAGCCACCCAAGGCAGTACTAATAATGCCCAGTTGTCAGCCCCCGGTCACCGTTCTCCCCTCCCTCCTCCCATGATCCATCCATCCATCCATCCCCTAGCAAAGTTTGTGGCTAACTTATTATTATTATTACTACTGATCCATTCCATTGTGGCATTGTTTGTAGCATTCCCAAGATGCTTGTGCAACAAGGAGGGGGGCCAAGGGGGATTGGATCTCGTTTCCCACCCACCTACTTTAGGCCGGTTTAGACTACGGTGAGGAAGTGCACCGGTCGGTCGAGTCGAGAATTCCAAGGTTATTTCAGGCACCGACTGGTATATGAGATGGAAAAACAATGTGATTTGTTTTACATGCCTCAGTTGGAGTTCTCCCGGAGGCCAAGTTCTGTTGTCCAAGGGTTTGAGGTTACCCAAGAAACTTGACCTCCAAAGAACTCACCTAGCAAAAAGTGTTGCCATGTCGGCAACCATGTTGTTATTTCATCCATGCTTGAAAGTTCTCCATCAGAGAAGTCTTGGCCATAGTGTGAACCACATCCAGTGAAGAACCCGTTTCGTATCCAATCATATTGCTCTGTTCCCTTCAAGTTCTTGACCAGCGCATTTTTGCACTATAGTGGGGTGTGGTAATAATTTGTGCCTTTTAGATTTGTTGATGATTCGTCGCAATTTAATTGCAGTAGATTATTTTGGGGTATAATAATATTTGGGTTTATATAGTAGCAATTAGTGATTCATCTTTCCCCTTGGTGGATGTTGCAAAACATCACCCATGGGAATTGGGGATGGGTGGGACCCAAATCCCATCCATGGATCCATCCAACACCCCCCCCCCCACACACACACACACACATACACAACACAAGTTTGTTGTTAACTTATTATTGATGATTTGTTCCACAATGGCATTTGTAGAGTCACCGAGATACTTGTGCAACCATGAGGCCAAAGGGATTTGGATTTCGTGCCCACCACCTACTTATATGGGGGTGTGGTTACAATTTTCCCCTTGTAGGTTTGTTGTCAATTCATCCTAATTTAATTGCAGTAGACTACTTTGGGGTTTCAAATTTGGCTTCAGCTGATATTTTGAAACAAAATAATAACATGTGGGATGTATACAGTAGCAATCGACGATTTTAACTTTTCCCTTGACGGGTGTTGTAAAACATCACCCATGGGGAATCGGGGATGGGTGGGGCCCAAAATGGTATCCATGGATCCATCCACCCAGCAAGTTTGTTGTTAACTTATTATTAATGATTCATTCCACAGTGGCATTTGAAGCATCCCCAACATGCTTATGCAATAAGGCCGAGGGGAATTGGGTTTTGTTCCCCATCACATACATGGGGGTGTGGTAACAACATGCTCCCCATATAGGGTTCCCTGTTGGTTTGTTGTTGATTCATCCTAATTTAATTGAATATGGTAAACCAATTCAAGGTCTTTGATTATAAATTAGGTGTTAATTTGGTTTGACATAGTAATATATTGATTCTACATAGCAATCAACATTTTCAACTTCCTCTTTGGTAGGACTACGCCATAACATTATTTAGCGCCCCCGGATTGACCTTCTCAAAAGAGCATCAAACCGGCGCGCGCCGGTTTGATGCTCTTTTGAGAGCAAAGGTAGTAATAAGTTTGAGTTTTACTTAAGCTATTCTTAATCTATTTGGGTAGTTACTTTCAATGCTTAGAATTAATTATGTCAGTTTCTAGGACAAAACTAATGCCAAGTGGTGGTAAAGGTTCTAATCTAGGCTAAATTACGATCTCAACAAATCTAAATAGCTATAAAGCAACGGGAAAGTTGGTGAGGTCAAAAAGGTAGTTGCACTTTTGGAAAAGTCTTCCGACACCCGCATTGGAAACCTCTTTGATATCTTTTTGAAGCTTCTATATTTGATTAATTATCCATTCATTCACCCATGCTTTGCAAGTTTTTCCCTTCTTGTTGAGGTAAATGTGCGGGTACTCAAAGGGTACCCTCCTAGCATTGCTACTTAATGTTATGGCTATGAAACAATCAGCATGGGATTTGGAGGTGGATGGGCAAACCTCTTATCCATCCAAATTGTAGCACTAGCCTCTTACTTAGTTGAGAGGGGATTGTTGTATAGAAACATATTCCCTACCATATATGTATTTTTATTTATTAAACACTTAACCCCCCCCCCATAGTTTGTGGTTGAATCTTCATCTCAAAATGTGAGCGACTACATTCTTGGGGTCTTTGAAACTAATATATCTATCAAATCAACTACATAAAAACCTCTAGAATATATATTATTTCATGGCATTTTTTGTTAGATGAACAAGAATATGTTGACATGCGACATGTATGCCCTCTCGCCCACCTCCTACATGTTTGTGGTTGATTCTTCCCAACTAAGTCCAATTGAATGAAATCGGAATCTTTGAAACTTTTAATACGGTGTTAAACGAGCCTATATAAGAAACTTACAAGCTATAAATGGTTTTTCGGAGTGCATGGCTTTTAGGGGGAAGAGCGGATATTTCATATTGCAATATTGTTGATGTTTCCAATTGGACAAATGAGAGGTATGATTGTATGCAATAACTACACTTAAGTGCCCCTGGTTATATTCATCTCGCTCAATACTAAGTGTAAGCCGCTTGTGGAGTGTCACCAACGCTAAATGTAAATCTAACATTATTTTTCATTCTTTGTTAAAAAAAAATTGGGCTTACATGTTTACAATGTTGTAAGCACTGTCACTTACTAAGTGAATTTTCATCCAACTTTCAATCATCCATGACAATATTTACTTCCATAAATGCATAGCATACCAACCTTTGTAAGTGTTTCATTGTAGAAATGTAAGTTGTGATGACAATACTTGTGAACTTATTCATAAGAAATGTCATAAAGAAAGTTACCACAGTATATAAAATATCATATGATATCAAATATAACAATACTTCAGACGAGAGTCAAAACATCAGAAAAGAAAAGAAAAACCAACATCAGGTAATCCGACATGAATTTGAGCCCGTTGGCCTTACCCTGCTCAAGAATCCCCTTGTTGCATGGTGGGGTTTATTGCCTACCTTGCGGTGGGGTCGAAACATCAAATTTACACACCCCGCCCATCCGCGAGATTTTTGTTTTCCTTCTTTTGGCGGTCTTAAGGCATTGGGTGGCCGTCCACTCATCGGGCCCCCAATTTCCGAATGTTTAATCATATGAAATGGGTCGGCTCCATTTGTGTCGGTTCTCGAACTGCCCAAAAGCCTAACTTAACTTAGGGTTCTCTTAGCTTAGCTGAGGTTGAAATCCTGGATAGGGGCTCAGGGAAACGAAAGCTTGCTGTTGGAGGGTCTTCCTAGTATCGAGATTGGTAATTATTGGCCATCTATTTCATCAAGACTTTTGTGCTTCCAAATTAGTGGGAGTTTGAAGCACTTGGTCTCATAAGATACCTACACTATATGTCTTAACTCTTCCAGTTTCCCGGACCCAAGACTGGGACCAAGATATTTATGTGTGAGACACACCCAACACGGGGATTTTCGAAACAAGCATTACGAATGGATCCTAGTTAATCAATCAACGTTGTAGAGAAATTATCCTACCTCGTTGGAAGTTCTACGAATCGGCCACTGTGATAGATTTGTATATTTCTCTCACCGACACAGGTCGATTGTCTAGGTCTCATATGCGCCCCAAGCTAGATCACATCTTCATTCGGTTGGGCCCTGCCCCTCCCACGCCTCCTTCACTACCCGGTCTTCCTGCCCACACTTGCGTGGAAACTATTCCCCATTGGGAGCCATTGTGACAACACCTGGTCACTTAAGCCATTAAGCTCCTTTGGCATGCGAAGGAACTCCATCAATTAACTTGGGAATAAGGTAGAAATACCCAGACCGGTTAACCACCCTCTACCCGTGCACTAGACTGCCGTCATAATAGTGAAGTGCCATTTCTGAAACCGATCATGGCGAGGTGGCAACTTCAATGCGTGTACACTTAGTGTAGCCAATGGTAGTCAAGTTTAATGTACTCATGAGTTAACCGGTTTAGGTGATGTTCTGTATGGAAATGCGGAGTTTACAAATATTCAAGTTGACATCACTTTCATTATTCCCAAGTCAATTGATGGAGTTCCTTCACATGCCAAAGGAGCTTAATGGCTTAAGTGACCGGGTATTGTCACATTGGTTCCCAATGAGAAAGAGTTCCCATGCAGGTGCGGACAGGAAGACTGGGTAGTGAAAGAAGCGTGGGAGGGGCGGGGCCCAACCGAATGAAGATGTGATCTAGCCCAGGGCCTCATATGCTGGCATATTTGGAAACAACCGATCACGAGTCCATAATTTTCTAAAACTAGCCGGTCGTTTGGAGTAGGTTATTGGTCTAATCGTTCCAAACGATGTCACTCGAAGTCTATGCCGCTCAACTTACTTAGTCATTAAACTAGCCTCTGAAGTGGTCGTCCCTGGAATAAAGTGGTTCTCAACCGAAGTTATGGTGTCTTGTAACGTATACGGTAGGTGCATTGAATCATTTCTTGGACTCCACCAAATTATTAAACAAGCATTATTGGTTTCCTTTGAAAATGGTTCATGATGACCCGCCTGGGTGACATAGAAACTACATACGTAAACGGAGATTCTGTGGTACTGGAAGATAAAGTAGGCTTCAATCCAGTTTTGTTGCTACCTTTGCAGTGTCTGGAGCAGGGCTCGGGGAGAACCGGCGGTTAGTTACGGATGAACCGGTTGAGTTGGAGAAATAACCGGTTGAAGTTCGAGACTTCAGGAGAATCACCGATCATTTTAGAGGAATCTATGGAATATATCTCAAATGAATAAAGCAAAACTAGAAGATGTCAACATGTAACTGGTTGGATTTAGAATCACTAGAGTTTTGACTAACTATGCCCAAAAACTTCCCAGGCACTGCTTTGCAATGTCTGGGGAGATTTGTGGGCATAATTGGTCAATATCCTCGTGTTTCCAAGTCCAACCGGTTATGTGTTGATATTCTTTGGCTTTCTTCAGTAAATTATATTCCATAGATTCCTCTAAAATGATTGGTCATTTTCATGAAAGTCTTGAACTTTGAGCGGTTATTTCTCAAACTCGACCAATTCATCTGTAACTACACTAAATAGTCCTATTAGTGTGAGTGGGAAATTAGCATGGGAATAATTAGCATGGGCCATACTAATCTTCAAGGTGGAATTAATGTGGGTCCAAGACCCTGGGTCTTACCTGAAGTCCTCATGAAGACTTCCGACCAACACATTGAATAATAGTTATAGGACAAAAGTAACACAAAATAAAATATCACCCACACTAATTTTTCTAGGAAAACTATTGTTGTGGCTCACAATGATTTTTTACTACAAATATAGTGTGGCTTGAAAATTATTGTGGCCCACATCAATTCTTATTATGAAAATTAGTGCGAGCATTAGAAAATCATCGTGGTTCATAGTAATAGGACTATTTAGTGTAGCAGTTGATTCTCCTATTCATTATCCCTTTCAAGTTCGTGCATTGCATTGGATTATGAAAATGACCTAAAACTCTTGTGTTGCAAAATGGCAAAATAATCAAGCCACCTTGCACATTTTATATCCAAAAGTTACATTCAAGGGCACTTTACAATAGAGCTCAAGGGCCCAAGACCATTGAAATCTAAAATCTCTCGTTGGAGTAACTATTGACATCCCTCAAACGCAAAACATTGTTGCTTATCATAATTCAAATCACACACTTGCCATTGAAAACTAGCATGCGATTGACAATCCTATTCCCTAGATACAACATACATTGTCGTTCTTGTTCTTATGCCACTTGTACTTTTATAATGTAGTTGAAAATCATGCATACTTTGTGCCAAAGTGCCTCCTCTACAACTCTTCTGGAGATAGGTTTCTTTCCCTATTTCATAATATAGTACTCAACAATCTCAAGCCTTTCTTCCAATTGGACCACCAAGTTGATATTAGCTTCTATCTCATAGAGGCCATTGCACTCCATCACTCTAGGAAAGTAGCCGTTCTTGTCTCCATCTTGATGTACTTTTAGTCCCATAAGCCTTTTGGCTTTCCAAACTTCAAAATCATTTTCACTTTATTTGTGCAAAATGTCAAGACCATCCCATTTCACTTTAACACTAGAGCTTGAGGGCCTCTGAGACCAAGGAAATATGAATGGATGAAAAACATGCATGGAATCCTAAACGGCAGGCCATAGATAATGTTTGGTGGTCCACATGAATCTCCATCAAGTCCACCTCATAGAGGCGCGTCTAAGCACAAAATTAGAAATCCACAAAACACTTCAAAATCTCAATACCCTTGATTTATCAAAAACATGCATGTAGAAAAAACCCATGTGAACACTAGGATGTTATTCAAATAGCATTCATTTGATACCCTAGTTGTATATGTCTTTAACACACTCGGAAGGATGTGTCCACACAAATTTCGATTTCAAAATTTCATGGTATGGCCTTCAAATGAGTTTCAAGTGCCTTCACAATATCATGGTCTTAGGCCATGGCCATAGTTTGTAGCGACCCTCAAACTTGGATTCAACCGGGGTTAAATGGTCATAACACCTATTGGAGGGGTGAGGGTGAACTGGGAGAAGGGAGAGTGAAAACGATGATTCTTGTTATAAAACATGGTTTTCTTATTTAAAGACAATACCACTCCCAAATCAAGTGCATAACATTATTCAGATCCACAACAATGTTATGTGGGACTGACGATATTCCACGTAGTATTCTTGGATATTCTCCACATCCACATAACACTGAATGTGGGGAATATCCGGGAATATCCAGGAATACTACGTGGAATATTGTCAGTCCCACATAACATTGTTATGGATCTGAATAATGTTATGTGAAATTCTCCAACCTAGTCTAATAAACTTGAATTGAAATGAACCGGCAACCAAATTCACGGGCTTGGGGGGGGATGTATCTTCTCTTACACCCTCGGCGGGTGATAGGAAACCAAACCGTATTCAACCAACCGCCCACTTACGGTAAATTTGTGAACCTCTCTTTCAAGGGGATGATGACTCGGTCCACTTGCATAAAGGACTCCGGGCAGGGTCCCACATGCTTCAAAGGACATTTTGTCAGGCTGGCCACCCATGATCAACAACAAACATACTATGTAAAATTTAGGGTTGGTTTTTCACAAGAGTCCCACGACCAAAGGAACTCCAAAAACAAGCGATCCCATCCTCAAGAGCAAAATTCTGACCCTATTCGAACGAGCTTACACGGAAAGAGGAAATCATTGCATATGAAAGGATGCCTATCATTCATCCAACATAAAAGCCTTGAAATGATGTAGTACCTATGTCACGTTGCCTATTTAATAAATCCGACGTTCCCGGGGTTTAAGGAGACATCAAAATTTCCATTTTTTATAAGTTAGAGATACACTTTTCATAAAAGATGGCTTTTTAATTAAAAATATTAATTAGTGCCCGAGTGGTAAAGGTACTTTTGTAGTATGCAGTTTGGATGTTATTTGTGTTAGTTGATTTGACACCAAAATCAGTTTGAAAGACCCCAAAATGCCTAGTCTAGTCCAAGTCATTTGACATGAAGAGGTCGCAACCCTATAGGGGGTCAAATTTTTATGTAGAATGGATGGGAGGTATGCTTGTATATGATAATTCTCTCTCTTCAATTTACAATAGGGTATGGGTCCAATGTATGAAAATATGAAGTGGCTACTATGGCATCATTTACCTGCTACATTTCGGCAAGCCCCACTTCAAACTCAATACTTCTCCTAGTGTGAGAAACTAATCTTCAAGCTTGGGATTAATCTTGAGTCCAAAAGTAAGGTCCTTTAAGATGTGTTTGGACCCCAACTTTATTGGAACCAAACCCTAATTTAAGCCCCATTACAAGGTTTATCAACCATTTAATCTAGGAACACTTGAAACTTGTATATCGTTCAATTTAGCCATAAAATGTTTACTAAGTATAGAACCAATGGCTCACTCTAGTTCTCTTTTTAATATGCATAGATTGGAAGTGAAAAATTACCACCTTGGAATGAAAGGTGTACAATATTAACTTACGTGCTATGTAAGGTATGTGCCCCTCCCCACCCCATGTGTGGCCCTACTGTGGACCTTTTCAACTGCACATACTATCTTGACTGTTCAATCAAATCCATAACTCTTCCATTTGGTTCATAATTGCAAATCATGCATACTGTAAATCCAAAGCTTATTAACAGAGTTGAGATGCAAAAGTTGCAAGAGGTCAAAGTAAAGAGTTTCTCTCTCGGTGGCCACATGGACCCGCCTCTCCTAATTGTGTTGTTAATAAAACCTAGAATCTCAAACATACTACATGTTGGTGTGTATATTTTAAGCACATGGTCCAATGCCATCATACCATGTGTACTTTGGTGCGCATTCTAAACTACGAGCCGTGCCATAGACCGCTTGAATAATAGGCGCCCGGTTACAAAGATTGACCAACCCTAAACCCCAAAACCTTATGATGCTCTCCGGCGTTGAGCTTCATATTCAGATTTTGAGCAAAAGCATTTTAAGTCGAGGTGTGTTTAATAATAAAAAAGGGCCCAACCGAAAGCAGTTGGGCTTATGCGTGGCGGTCTTTAGATTGACTTGTGTTGCGGTGTCACTTTGGTCGCTAGTTACGAGGCTTCGATGCATACACAAATACCCATAAAGCGACGAAGCTCGCATTTACAAGCTTCTAGTGAAGTAGGCAACTTTGCATACTTTACTTCATGCAGAGGTTATTAGTAGTAGGGTGTGGACAATCCGGTCGTGGTTGGAGCCACCGGGTGCCGCGTGTCTCGGCTCCCCCAAACGGAATTATAAATGCCAAGCTTTGAGCGAATACATACTAATGCCCCATCCCCGCCCGACTTTACGAAATAACCAAAGTCATTCCTAAAAACTGGGTAAAGCTCCCCTCGGTTGTAGCGGAGGCATCCGGCTATCCCAATGCACCTGCAAGAACTTGCTCCGGAGATTTTCGAGTAGGTTTTAGTGAAGTAGTTTTCACACACGTTCATTGTTTTCTCTACCAAGCAATGACATGTTGGATAGTTTCTGTCCCATCCCCAAATGCCTGACTACTCATCTATCTTACCATCGGTTTTTGTTAATGGAGCTCCTCGTGCCCTCGTAGCCAAGGCAAGGGCGGGAGGTGACGCTTTTAAAGGTCCTACATTCTTGCCTCATGTCTAGGTACTGATGGGAGGGTCGGTGCTTGAGGCTTAAAACCTCCACTTTTAAACCATGCCACATCATTTGCCAACTAGGCTCGGCACTAAATAATGTCGATGGTGTGAAGGCCGTGTTTTTAGAACCAACTTTTAGGCTTAGCTGAAGTCAGTTGGGGAGGGGGCATAAGGCCACTTCACACACGAGCCAAGAGCCGTGACCATGAAATTGTGAGAGCCTGAAAGAAAATGTCCAAAGGCCTCCAACACACCTCCAAAATCATGTAGTGTGGAAACTAACTCTCAAGTGTATTGTGAAGTCATATGTGATTGGGCCCTCAACCTAATGCTATTTCAATGAATTTCTATTCATGTGGGTCCTCACACATGATAAAATAGAATAAATCAATAGTTGTGAGCGTTCGAAGTGCCATGGTCTCCCGGTTTTATGTTAGGCCTACCTCCAAGAGGTGGTTTTTGAAAATAATCCAAGTGACCATAAAACACGATCCACTCGGTGCCATGCATGAATCCATGTAGACTTTACATCCATCTTGCATTCACATACTCCGTTGGTCCCTCAAGCGTACTAGTGTGAAGTGAACTTGGATCGGCTCCGTCTTTTCCACCAATGAGAGTGCTTGAAGTGAAATGGCCACGGGCTTTCAGTCTCGTGTGTGTAGTGACCCTAAGGGTCCTAGACCAAAAGAAACTCCCAAAATCAAGTGAATCAATTGGTTGAGAAGCAAATTACAAACTCAATGAGTTTATATTAAGGTATGGATCCAAGGCACGAGAAAACGAAGTGGCGTTAATGTGACATCATTTTCCTGGCAAATCTTGTTGGTTCCAAGCCAAAAAAATGATCCTCTCCATTTCGGTAACCAATTCTAAACCTTGAGTCGAAAGCAAGGTCCATGAAGGGTTGTTTGGACCCATACCCTAGCATATAGTATCCCATCTCTTATTGTTGTCAATTGCTTTACTCGCCCTCAAGCTAAGTGACAATTTGCACTAGAGCTTTAGGGTCGGTGCTCGTACAAATCTAAAATCTCTTGTTGGTGACGAAGCCAAGACTTTGCTTTATGTTAAAGCTTGAGGGCCTTGGTGATTGAATTCAAATAGATGAAAAAACTACATCAGTGGATCCCCAATGATTACTTGAATGCCATACTATTAAAATGTGATGAAAAAATCATATATATATATAGGATGTTAAATGTGTGTATTTGGATTTCAACTACAGGCAATTGCTATAATATTATCATAATCATGTTTAAGTGTTTTAATAAAAGGATCCTACCATACAAATCTTAATAGAGGATCCTACAATAAAATTTAACGTGTTGTAAAATTTGAACTTGGACTCAATTTTCAATTTTACTTAAATATAAACATGTAAAATAATAATCATGCTATATAGTGTACAATGGCCATAAGGTAATCACGGGTACATTTCCAAGTAGAAACTTGATGTTCCACTTGGATTTGGGAGTTTCACAACCATATAAGGTCAGGACATCCATAGTCAACCATATCCATTTAACTGCTCACTAGGGTCATGTAATGCCAACATGGATGAGATCTACGTTTTTTATGCGAACGGGGTTAAGGTTTATGTGTTGGTGGCTCGTGATCGATTACCCTCATAAGAGTTTTGACAATTGTTGTAGCCAAGAATCATCATTCAGATGAGCAGTTACGGATTATCCTATAAATCGATTGTGTGTTTCCCTGAACTGCACCGCTTCAAAATTTGTAACAATTTCCATATTCATGAAAAAAATAAAAATAAAATTGCATTCTTCTTAGAATTGGGCAAACATGTATGTATCATTCTGTAGTAAGTTTAAATGCATGTCTTGGGTGCCGGGTCTTCTTCAACCACGGTCTATAGTAAACAAAAAGTAGAGAATGCTTTGACATTCACTTGCTTCTCCTCCAAGAATCTTCATGTAAAGGGACCCTATGTGGGGCCTTATGTGGTCACTTGTCTTGCTCGGACATCTAAGTATATTTTAGTGGTACGGTGTTAGACAAACCTTGTAGTTGAGAACATACACCAAAATACATATGTTATGATGAGATTGGACTATATATGTGCTTAAAATACAAACATTTGTTTTAATGTTAAGTACACTAATTATGATATTGAGTGTCACCAATTCTAGCTGTCTTGCTCTATACTAATTGTAAATTGCCATATAGTGCCACCAACACTAAATGTTAACCCAACATTATTTGTTATTCCTTGTAATTTTTTTGGGGGATTATAGAATTACAGTGTTGCAATTACTGTCACTTACCAAGTGATTTTTCATCCAAATCTCAGTCATTCATGACAATATTTCATCACAAGTTGCTGACAAGAGAAGGTAGGGTTTTGGCTAATAGATGAACTCATCCCTCATCCATGACAATATTTGTTCACTTATTCATAAGAAGTGTCATCTGAAAAAGTTACCATAGTGACATAAAATACCATATGAAACTAAATATCATGTTTAGTGTAGTTAGCACAATAGACTCGTGTGATCATGCGGAGAAAAAGAGAATCATCATTTTTACCTTCTAAATCTTTTGTATCTCAATTTCGGCTCTGAAACTTGAAATGACCATCTTTATGATTTGTGATTGCTAACCGGATGAAATAGTTCAAAATCATCCGATTTAATGGTCAAAATTGAATGTGAAGTTGGAAGGGCTGACAATAGGGGCACATAACTCACAATCAATCGTATGTGATGCAAATTCTAGAAAGTCAACATCCAAAGTTTATATTCAAGCCATTTGAATGGCCTTGGATGAGCCGGTAACACTGCACGAGATTGGTCAAGCTATCATGAGTTATGCTATACATGGATAAAATGTGTGGTCAAATTGTGGGCATTTCCAACTCCACAATCGATTTTGACTGTTGGATTGGTTTGAGAATTGTTTCATCCAATTAGCAATAGCAAATCGGAGTTGAGTGCGAAGCCCTTGGTAATACCTAAAGATCAACTTGGAGAAAATAACATTCACTTTGACTAATGCTATTGGGTACGATCAAGTTGACTAGTCGGATCAATCCTCGAGATCTGTGTGATTTAAAGGACTAAAGCATATATTAAAAACCACTTGTTAGATGGTATCAGTAGCAAAAGACAATGTCTAACATAGTTTTGGATTTATGTTACTTGTGAAGACCTTCTCGAAAGTGCAAGCCACAACGTGCATGGAACTTGTGCTCTAGTTTTGTGTGAAATATAAAAAGCCAAAAGCTTGGACCTTGTGTATACTCTACTTATCTGTACCAACATTGTAATTCATGTCTATGTAAGTCTCAACTGGTGCTCATCTCCCTAACCCCCTAACCCTCTGGAAGTGTTAACATTGAGATGCAAAAACTATAGGAGATCAAAATGAATATCCTCCTTCTCTTTTGTATAATCCAACATTGACCCTCCCAAGTGGGTTAGCAATTGAAACCACAATAGCTTATGAATTCAAACACATTGTTAGATCCTCTCAGTCTCTAGTTAGTAACCTTCAGTAATATTATTCTTAAATAGCAAAAGTGATTTGGTGTCGAAAACTCGGAAATGGACGAAACCGTCCATGGCATTGGGACTTTAGGGGTTAAAAGTTAAAGGAAGAGTGGCCCCATTAATATAGGCCCACATAATAGAGATACCTTGGCTCTAGACCTCTTCAACAACAACCCCTCTTTCTCTCTCACCCTCTCCGCTTACGTGTCGCCACGTGGACAATGACTAAGTCTGTGCCACTTGGCAGGCCCATGGAGCCAGCGATCACGCTTTTCCGCCGCTGCTAAGGTTTCAGCTCTTAAGGTATGTTCAAGCCGCCTACAGCGGATCAACCTGATCAGCCTTCGTGGCAGTCCAACGCAGTTTATCCGATCCTATAACCCTCAATAATATCCCTAATTGATTTTTCGAACTCACTCTACACAACTTACAACGTATAATTTTGTTATGCATACATGGATTACAGCCTACGGTTTGCATCGTATCTCATTGCATGCACTGACATTGGTGGTAGACGAATCGATCGGAATCACATGAGCTAGCGTGTTGATGGTGGTCTGTGGACTGCCTTCCGATCGAACCTGCAGACTGGTCCGGTCGCAGTCTCGCCAGGCACCGGCCCTGTGACGATATGTCGGTGGGATGATGTGCACTCCAGAAAAGTAATGAATGGGGTGCTGTGCGAACACCCACTAACATTAATTACATGGATACGGCGGGCAAGTACATAGTTGGCAGTGCCTGCGAATAGTAAGGTTTTGGTCGGCAGAAGGACGAATCTCTTTCCAGCTGTGATTGTTGACCGGATATGTCGTGCAATCCGACGGTGAAAGCATGTGCCGACGAGGGGATGGGGCGTGAATGAGGGGCAGCGCACTCATGATCGATGAACATCTTATGTATGAATGTGTGGATGTGAACGGCTTATGCGTGAGAGAATTTTCGGCCGCTCATCCCACTCATGCCGGCTGGAACTGGTTCCTACCCGACCAAATGAGTTTATCCAAGAGTTGTAAGATGAATCCACAAAGTGGTGCACATCGCAAGATTGGGTGAAGTTTCGATGCGTCGAAGTTCAATTGAAGGAAGCAGACTCAGAGTGTCTGTTTCCAAAAGACAGAAACAATGTCCTTCCCCTTCCCAGACCTTTGCGACCCTGCTTGCAATGTTCTTCCTCTCTGGCTTCCTTCCGCAATTGCACGAAATGCAGACAATAGATGTGTCGTGCAATCTGATAGTGAACGCATGTGAGGGCACCCATGATGGAGGGTTAATCCTGCAGACCATGTTTGATGAACAGCTTATGTAATGAATGTGTGTGGGGAGGAGAGAAATATCTGCCGGTCGTCCGGTTCGTGCCGGCTGAAAGTGGATCCTACCCAACCAAATGTGTTATCCAAGAGTTACAAGATGAGTCCACAAAGTGGTGCACATTGCAAGAGTGGGTGAAGTTACGATGCGCCGCGATGCAATTGAAGGAAGAAGACCCAGCGGGGCATTCCCTTCCCAACAGCCCTTCGCGACTCTACTTCTAATCTGTCCACCTTCCGCAATTGCACGAAATTTAGACATTTGAAAGGATCTCTTTCCAGCTGCACCACATGTGTCATGCAATCTGACGGTGAAGGCATGTGCCGAGGAGGGAATGGGGTGTGAAGGGGGGCATGGCAGACTTCATGGTGGGTTAACCCTGCAGACCATGTTCGATAAAGCAGCTCATGTAGTGAGGTGAGGAATTTCGGCCGGTCATCCGGCTCATGACAGCTGTAACTGGCTACTACCCAAAGAAATGAATTATCCAAGAGCTACAAAACGAACCCACAAAGTGATGCACATTGCAAGAGTGGTTGGAGTTTCGATGCGTTGAGGTTCAATTGAGTCAGAGTGTCTGTTTTCGAAAGACAGGAGTAATGCCCTTCCCCTTCCTAGCAGACTTTTGCGTCCCTTCTTCTTCTTCGTTGTCTACCTCTGCAATTGCACAAAACTCAGACAATCGAGAGGATCTCTTTCCATCTTGTGCCGTATGTGTCGTGGTACCCAACGGTGAAGGCATGTGAGGGCATTCATCACGATGGGTTCATCCTGCAGACCAGATCGATGAAAACCTTATGTAACGAATGGGTGAGGAGAACAGGATTTTCGGCCGGCCATCCCGCTCATGCCGGCTGAAACTGGCTTCTATCCAGGCAATTGAGTTATCCAAGAGTTACAAGATGAAATCCACACAATGTTGCAGTTTGCAAGATTGGGTAAAGTTTTGATGCGTCGAGGTTCAACTGAAGGAATAAGACACAGCGTGGCTGTTTTCAAAAGACAGGAACAATGCCCTTCCCCTTTTCAGCCCTTTGCCGCTCTGCTTCTTCTCCTTCCTCCTCTTCTCTGTCTTCCTCCCGAAATTGCACGAAATTCAGACGATCCAGGGGGTTCGTCGCACATTGGCCAGGATAGATTTCGCATATCAAAGAATGGCACGGCATGTTTAATTTTTGCGGAAGCTTTAATATCTGTTGTGCCATGCCGGGATACCATGTGAGGGATCCGATATGATGGTTTACCAACTGCGGATCGTCGCAATGACCCATTTGCGAATGCGTGTGTCGGCCAATGCAGAACAATGACGTGTGCAGACTCCAGTCTTTTGATAATCATTTTTTGCTCCATATAAGGCCGAAGCCTCGCAAGCAGGATTTGGTTTGCAAAATAGATGTGATGGAGGATGTGATGGGGCGCAACATCAGATTGCCGCCTGAAATGTCCACATAAATTTCACGTGCACTCCCTCAACAATTCAAACGTCTTAAATTTGAACACAACTTGCTTTCGACTATGAAACAGCCACTTGAGGTGCTTCACTTTTTCCATCCTTGAGAAGAAAGTAACAGGTTGTCTGCTCTAACTTACTCTAATTGCATGCGGCTGTCAGGCTGGAAGAGCTTATTCGTAATATCATCTTTTCTGTGCACCAATCGTTCACTCCTGCTTTAGGATGTAACATGTCTTGGAAAATTTCTCGAAATTATCACAAGAACTGCTTCGATGATATTGTCAGAGCCAATGAAGTAAGGGGGCTTCTTCACATCGTGATTGGGATGTGGAAACACTGCACCAACCTCCACTCAAATGCTTGAATTTAGCAACAACAACATTCTAGAGAGAAGGGCACAAAGCTTGATGATGGTACAGTAGAATCTGGTCCAGGAATATATTGTTTTTAGTGCAGCCTAGTCAAAGATACCGGTGTACAGGGAAAAACGCGCGAGCTAGTAGAGGGCTGTATAGTAGATTGCTCTTACAGGACACAAGTCACAGGATTGAAGTTGTCTCAACTGCGATGAATCACCATTGAGGAAATGTTTTCGGTACGCATGGACAGTGACAGATGCTGAGAATGCTCTACAAAATAAAATTTCAAAAATTCCACCTTCGGCCTCCCCCTATACCAATGTCCTTTCACAATCTCGATCCGAAGTAGGTCAAGACTTAGAAATCCGCCAAATCTCTTGAAAGAAATTCGCCTGTTTATGAAGCCTAAGTACTTCACACAGAAACTGAGTTTGCAGAGTCCCCCCAATCAACATCCTCCTCTTCCACTTTCTTTGGTTCCTGTCAACGTAATATTACTCACAACACCTGCACTAAAAAGAAATTTAACCTTTTTAATGCCGCCGGCATAGATCGCAGTATTGTGTTCTAGGGTTCCAGGTTACAATCTGGCAGACGCCATGGCCAATTTTTATATGATTATGGGATACTCTGAAATGGAAGTCTGCATCGTCGACTAGTGAATTCTCATCACGATTGTGCATTCTCTCGGCTAATCTGTTCATCAGATGTGTGGCTACAAAGCATGGCCAACGATCGAGAAGTAGGTGAAGAATATTAAGAGCGCAGAAGCACCATCATCATCATCATCATCATCATCATCGATCATCTATGGGGCGCGGCGCAGGCGAGTCCTCTGTGTTTGTCGGGGAGGGCGCGGAGACCTTCTACGACACGCAGCAGTATCAGTATGGAGTTCGTGAGAAATGGGGCTACTGCTCCTATGATCCCAACACAGACACCGGGCACCACATCTATCCCAAAATCCCCGAGGGTGGCCTGTTCATCAAGCCTTGGGAATACGTAGGTAACCTTGGTTTCGTGTGCCTGCCGTATCAAATATCCCATTCAATTTGTCCCGTGATTAGTTAGGTGTTGAAATCCCTGATACTAATATCGTTGTTGTTGTTATTGTTGTTTTGTTTTCCTCCACAGGGAGGCCATCCGCATGATTTTCTGAAAGCTACACGACAAGCACGGAGCAATGATCCATACGTCCACTATGAGCATGGGAAGGCTCTCCAGGTGCGGTGCTCAGCTCCAAGCATCAAATGTTAGAGAATCTGTGCAAAGTTAAGCACATAACTGAAAGAAACTGTGAAGGTTTTATGTCTTAAGGCACGCTCAAATGAGGTGAAGACATGAGTATCCTCCACATTCATTGAAGGTTTCTGCCTTGAGTCTAAACAGAAAGGGAACAAGCTCAGAAGCTTGACACAAGGCTTGATAATATTATGGTCACTCCTGGATCGTTGGAGAAATTATATATAAATCAATCGGCAACGAGACGTTGGGTATTGTCAGCTGCGGTAGAGTTTTGTGTCTTCGTTAGACATTGGAGTGTATGTGCAGAGGCACGAGAAACTGGTGGCGGAAGTGGAAGCCTGGAGACGACGTGAGCTCCTCAAGGAGCAGATGCTCATCCAGCTCAGCAAGTTACAGGCGGTCGAGAAACAGCGCCACCATTTCCAAGGTCGGTTTTCCTCGTCAGCGCCACCTAGTCATGCTTTTCTCCTCGTTTTGGAGTATCTGTGAGTGGCAGCATAGCACTAACCCTTCGTCATTCGCCGTTTTCTCTTCACAAAAGTTTGAAGAATTCGTCTGTTTTTGTAACACCTTGCACAACGAGAACCAGCATTGGCCTGGAGATCGTCAAGTCCACATCGATCGACTAGGAAGAAGAAGAAAAAAAGAAAAAAAAGCGTAAGGACATCATCTTTTCAAGGAGCCATAGGACTATCCCATCATCGCCGATTTCTTTCTCCAAAGGTTTGTAGAAGTCGTCTGGTTATGTAACACCTAGCACAATGAGCACATCAGCATTGGCGTGAAGATCATCACGTCCACATCGATTGAATGGGAAAATCGTCATCATCTTTTATGCATCGACGCCTAAATTTCTAAGAGGTATTGTCGCCACACTTTAGAGATGGCTGGTCCGCTGGATACGAGAGGAGGCCGGAGAGCATCATATCCTGCGGTTTAACATGACTTCCTATGCGTCGTGAAGCTGTTGCGGGGGTTGTTATGTAGCGGTCACAATTGTACGAATCTGGTGGAATATGGTGGTGTCTTGAGGCTTCTTGTGCTCTTTGTTCTAAGATATTTGACAATCGACGCTTGTGATGCAGAACTGAGGAGACACATCCAACTGGAGCAGTTGAAGTGGTCACGACCGATGACCGCTGCGTCTGGGGCCACTTCAACTCCGCAAGCGTCCAGGGAAGGATCCCTCAACGGTGGGGAGCCTCATCAGCCTCACCGTCCGGGCTCTGTCAACCTGTCCACCCAAGACAATTCGCTGCGAGGCTCCCGTCGCGGCTCGCGCTCGGCTGGCGGCAACCACACCGCCCCCTCGTCCGCGCGCTCTTTCAAGGGCTGCAAAGATATGCCCCCCATACGCATTCTCAACCCTAGTTCAGGTCAATCGCCTCTTCCCCACATTTCTTCCTCCGCATTCCTTGTAGGAAATTCGAATTGCCGAACATAATCATAAGACGGGCGTGTTGGGAGTCGAATTACCACATTCCCTGTCCACGATCAGCTGCACTGCCATTGCATCCTCTCAAGGGGCGTTTACATTAGGGGTAGTTGTGGTCGTCTTGGTGGTAGTTCTTGGAAGCCCGCCTCGCCACTTCCCCCACATTCATGTCCACCAGCCTGTCCAGGGTTACCTGCACTGCCATTGCATCCTCTCCTCTCATTGGTCAAAGAGTGTCAGATGTCAGATGATGCACAAGAGGCAGAAATTTCTATACGCTCACAGCACCCTTTCCGACTTTACTAAAATCTCAATTCTACTCTGAAGATTGGTTGAGCTCGTAGTGTAAACATTCAACATTCCTCCAACCACCGATCCAATTTAAGTCACAATCCAATTCAAAGCTTGAAGGAAAAAAATTCCAGAGGCATTCTGACAATTTGATCACTTCAAGATCATATCACACTGGCAACGTTCCACCACCTCGTCTCAATTCTCTAATATTTGTGAACCCAGCCAATCATATGAATGAATGGAGGGGGAGTAAGTAGAGGTGAACTCGAAGTGAAGATGCTATGGATTTCTCGTTGTAAAAATTGTGCGATGTCTGATGATCTGTGCAGCCTCAGCAAAGGCGGAGCTTCGAGATTTGGACCACTTCGACGAGAGGCTTGAAACTTTACTTGTCACCACTCCAGCACCAAGTACCAGCAAGAAGCACAAGTGATCGCACTCGATCACTAACTTACTGCCACTCAAGCGGATCCTCCTTTCATTTGCTGCCCACAAATTGTACATTAACCATAACCGATCTCTCATCAAAGAGGTGAAGAGTTATCATAACTCGACGTAATGTTTCATCTACGGAGGCATGGTGTCATCCTTAATTAGGTTTTGTTCATGAGCTGATCGGTTATGACTGATAACCAGCTCGAGTAGGTGGATGATTTTCTCCTCCCACTGTCTGTCATCTACTCTCCTCTTGTTGGTTGTCTGTTGCATAGTTGCTGCTGAGATTTTTCTTCTAAAAATCGGCCCTAATCTTTGACTACTCTCATCGTTTCCTTGTGAATGTCAATTCTCCTCCTCCCACTCAACAATTCTTCACCAAAGTGAGGGATAAGTTGGAACTTAGGGCCGGTTTACACTACGGTGGAGAAGGCCTCCGGTCGGTCAAGAATGCTTGGCCAAGACATGGTTATATGAGGCAAATGGTGGATGTGCCGGAGAAGAATTAAAGGCAATAAAATATTTCTTAAGGAGTCTTGACCGGTTGAAGTCTAAACACCTAGAGGAGAAGTTTAGCGGAGAAGTCCACCGGAGAAGTCCACCGGTGAAGAGAAGTTCACCTAATGGTGAAGATTTTTTGTGATAAAAAACCATAATTCTCTACATTCACATTGTATCAAAAGATTTCAACAAGAATTGTGTTCATAAGAATTGTGTAATATAATGTTCAATTTTATTCAAAAGATAATGAAAATTGCCAAATTGCCAATTGTCAAGTTTGGCCCATGTAGGAAATAAATGTCTCCTTGGGTGTTTAAGAATGAAGAGGGGAAATTGCCTTGAGGGCTCAAAATAATTCTCACTACCAATGAGGTCATCCTCATCTTGGCTACTACCAAATTGAAATTGTGAGTAAGTAGCCATTGCGAAAAAAAATTGCACAAAAAGAAATCGCTAAGGAGCTACTACAACAGAGAGAGAGAGAGAGAGAGAGAGAGAGAGAGAGAGAGAGAGAGAGAGAGAGAGAGAGAAGCTTGCCAACACCTAGGTTTTGAAAAAAAACTAGATTTGAAATCTACGATCCATATTTGTTTTTGAAAAAAAATTTATTGAGTTGGGCTTCTCCGGCCTCTTGAGGCCGGACAAGAAACTCCTCCTCCGGAGAAGCCCGACTCCAAAAAGTGCCACCATGTAGGCGGCCATGTCATTTTATCATCCATGAGAAAAGTTCACCACCATTGTTTTCTTCACCTAGTGTAAACACCCACCGGTCAAGAGTTGCATTTTCGACCAATCACAATTGAGAAACGCCCTTTTTTTCATGACCGGAGGCCTTCTCCACCGTAGTGTAAACTGGCCCTTAGATTATGTTCAACCTGAACTCAAGTCTCTCATATTCCAATGTAATTAAGTCAGCTGTAGATCATATGCCTTACATTCTAAGAGATCACGATTCATTCCATTGTCTAATTATAGTACAACATATCCAAATAATGTAATGCGACAATGTTGGATCCTCCCTTGAACCCCAAAGATTCTCTTCGTGAGCTTCCCATTTTGAGATTCATCTTCAAAACTCATATTGTCATAAATATTTTTCAATTGACTTTGGAAGGTTCCATGTCAAAGGAGTGGGTGGGCCCGGTTGAATATTGTTATGTGAGTCAAAAACAAAACAAAAAACAATGATCATAGAACATGTGTCATTTGGAATTGATGCTCCTCTTCAACTCCTTAAGAATTGGGATGTGTACTACTAATTACAATGGAGGTGAGACACTAATAATGATTAGTTAATCATTGAGAAGCAAAACCAACATGCATAACTCCTTCCCTTTCGAGTAAATATGGGGCCATCCACCAATAGTAGTGTCATGTAAAGCATGAGAGTTACTCGTTTTTTTATAGTAACTTAGCAACAAACAAAAATGAGATTAATGTTCATTCTAGTCCAAAGATTTGTGGGGGTGAAAAGGAGGTAATTCAATGTGGGTTCACCGTACCTCTTTTAACCACTTATTTTAAGAACTTGTGTGGAAGTTATTGTCCTGATGAAAAAAATTAAATTAAAAAAATGAAGGGTTGACGGAGATACAAATAAGGTCTTGTGGTTTGATTTTTTTGGACAATAGATAACATATGTAACATTTGTTGTTTGTGAGTAAAACATGGTTAGCATGTTTTATAATTGGATATCCCAATTTTTATTATCACAAATGTGTTGGAAATCTATGTGCATCTCATTATATGCTTTGTCATGTGTGTTCACATGCATGCAAGTTTGATTCATAAAAAGAGTCAAGAAAAAATTTCTTTCAATTGAAACTATAATGAAACCGTGCAAGGGGATGTGTCAAAAACCTCCTATAGCACGGCTATGGGCACTGGCAACACTTTGATGAGCTAGCCTCGTGGAGTTTGACAATATTATCCTTGTGGCACTTGGTGTCCAGTAGGACCCAAAAAAGGCAATGAATTGTGGATAAGGATATGATGAGTAGCCCAAGTGAATTCACCCTTGTTGTTTCCAATTTTCAACATCAATCATTTCAACAATCGTCTTATGGCTTTGTACATTATTCACAAATTGAATTATGCACTCACCCTCACCCCAAATTTAGATAGAAACATTTACAACCCCATGAATTGTTGTTCTATTTCATATTTATTTATAGCGCCAAAATGTGATTTCAACATACTAGGATTCAAGTGGATCTTAACCAATGTACAGATTATATGTGACATACATGACACCATTTAACCCAAATTTTGACTTGTGTGGGCCCACAAATTTATCAAGAATTATGTAGAGATTTTTTGGATGGCTTTACATAAGTTGGATAAAATCCTTAAGATACCAAAGCTATACAAATCTGCACCCCCCCTCAAAAAAAAACAAAAAACAAGCAAAATCATTGTAGGGTCACGTCTTTTATGGTCGAGTAGGGGATGGAGGGGTGCATTCTCACATGCATTTGCATTGTGAATGTACCTCTCCATCCGTTAGATGTAAGCAACTTAGATTATATGAGATTTATTCACAATGACAGTGAACACGATTTTACACCTGAAATAGTTGGCGGTAAAAATATGACAATGTTTTTGAGCACATGTACGTTATTGGCTCTCAAAAGTGGTTGCATAGTACATTGACTATCTAGCCACCCACAATTTTACCCAAGGATCATTGTCCTGCTTCTTAGGCAAGCACGTGAATAGATATTTTCAAGCTCACCATTTTAGAAAGAGAAGTGCCCCACATAGCTAAATAATTATGTTATTAAAGTTGATGTTGTGAAATTTGAAGAAAAAATAATTATTGGTTGTTGAAATAGAGAGTTCTCATTAAGGTGATCTCAATGATGTAAGCAAAGACTTGTTGGACGTTTCCACATTCTAACTACATTGATTACCCCAATCAGTGTGTGTGGTACTATTCCCAAAACACACACTATTTTGCCAATCTCCAAATCAGTGAAGGTTGAAATCTTATCGAGTGATTTTAAATTCATGAATACATGCTCATTTACCATACGTTTCAAGAAAGTCAGTGCATGCTCTAAGGTGCTTGTAGAGCGGTTTAAAAAAACAAATGCAAATACATGCTTGTCAATGAATAGTATTGGGATGAATAGTGCTGGTGCTTTTAGTGAATAGTGCTGCTACGAATGGTATTTTCAATAAACAGTTCCGAGATGAGCAATACTTCCTAGATCTCATGGTAGCACTAATTTCATAGCGTAAAGGAATTTAGTATCACCTTCACTAATGAATCACACACACTATTAGCCCTCCCCCACTAATTGGGATAATTAGTGGAGTAAAGCTATTCACATTATAATTTCAAAGGTCATAATTAATATAATTAATCATTAAATTTTAGGGCACGAGACCCAGTCACCCACTCACAACCGTCCTGTGGCAGCTAAAGATTTGGTATGACCGTTATAATGGAAATAGGCAACTCATAAAACCATGTCCACGTCATTCATCCACCACTTATTCATTCGTTTCAGAATGGGCGGGAGAGGGGGCGCCAAGTAGGCTCCCGCCATCTTCTAAAGCCACATACTTCAAACTCTCCCTCCACCTGAAATCTCCAAACGCCGTACATTCTAGCCTCTCGCATCGCTCGTTGCTCGTCTCTTCGTCCTCAAATCTCCCCGACTCGTACATTCTAGACTCCCCTGGCTGTTTCCTTCCTGCGGTCTGCTCTAAGCTCTTCCCTCGCAATCCCACACCATTCCCCTCCATCTATCTCGCTCTGTTTCAGCTATCAGAGTCAGCAATCTTTGCAGGCCAACGAATGACTTGATGTGGAGGAAGGAGTGTGTGCATTGCGGTGTTTTAGTCCAGTTCTCTCAAACTTTGCTGTGCAGGATTTCATTTAGTTTTAGTGCTTAGATGTAGCTCAGATTGGGAGTGAAGTGTCGGAGCTTATTGGCAAGTGAGTGGACTTTGTAGCAAGTGAGGGGCTTATGTGCAAGTGAATAAGTGCAAGTGGAGACTGCAGACTTCTCTGACTTTATAGGACAGGATTGCTCAAGGATTGAGCGTAGCTTGGATTTGTTGAGGTTTAGTGTTGGATTTATTGGTTACTTGGCATTCAGGGTGATAGAGGCTTACAAATGAGGGCGCGGTAAGCTTCGGGTGAGGTTTCGAGGTCATTGGGGTGGTGTAGTAGTGAATCTGCATAACGGAGTTTCAGTGCGATGGCTCCGATTCATGGCTCTTCCCTCTTCCATGCTCTGTATATGCGTGAAGTCAAGCCTTGTAAAGGTATGTCTTGTCCGTTGCACTGTAATCACGGGAATTATCTGTGTTGATAATGATATGAATTGATGGATGTGCTGATGTGTAGTAATCTTGTCTTATGCAATTCAAGGTGTCATCCGTGAAGCGTGTTGTTGAAGTTCCATCCCAATGAGGGAGTCAAACAGTATGGGCTGTAGGTGAGGTGTGGTTGGAGTCAGGCTTCATGAAGCAGGATGATCTCGCAGATTTGATTTAACGAAGAGTTTGGCCTGTTTTTTTGTCTGGGTGTAGTGAGGGGCCGGCCAAATCTCGCTGGGTTATCTTCAGAAGGGGACTTCGCAGGCTCAGGGGTGCTTACGGTTGGGCAAGCTGGAGTATCAGCTCCGCCTCTCGGGATCGCTTATGGCAAGGTATGCTCCAATTGATGGCCCCATTGATCGCCGAATTAGAATGTGCATCACTTGGCTATCCATGAATTTAATTAGGTAGAGTCTCTCCTGCAGGCCATTGAGCTTGCGTAGGGTGGGTTAGGTCTAATTATCTCTGCTTTAGTCAACAGAGCATCCAGTGGTCAACGTTCACTCTTCTGGTGGAGCTCATCTCTCCAGAAGTCAGTTCGAAAAGAGCAGTGCGAATTTCTATAGTTTCACACTTTCCTACTCTTCCTCTTGCAGAAGAGAGGAGACGGCCATATGCTTGCAGTGGCTGACGAAGAGGGCTACGTCAGCATTTTCAGCACACAGAAGCAGCTGCCAAATTTCGTAGATACACAGTTCAGGACAGGTGCGCATTCTCTGTGTGTGTTTCCTATTCACCCGTCATGGGCTGACATAATCATGATTAGATTCTTCATTTCTGTCATTGAACGTTTATTGGTTATTTTGGCGTACAGTCTGTAATTTGGTTTCTAGGGGACATAGTTATCTGTGTTTGCAAAATGACAATTGAAAACACTAGTCCAATGTATTTATTCAATCATACCAGCATGTGTTGTAACCGATGTATGTGGCATTAATTTTCGCAGACCATAGTCGAAGGCAAATGTGGTTGGCACATACAAACGCTATCTTCGATATCTGCTGGATGCAGGTACTTGATCTCAATTTTGCGCAATTTCTGTTGCCCGCTATTCCAGAAGCAGACTCCGTACTTTGTTGATGAGTGGCCTCTATGTAAATGCGGTCCATGGCAGTCATTGAATGAAATGATATGCTTTCCATTCTGTAATGTTGAACCATCATATCACTAGAAATGTAAACCTGAAGGGATTTGTTGAGATGAGGAGATGGGGGTTTCTTGAGATGTATTCTATAGCAGTATGTGGATGTTCTTAAGATGGTGCAACACTCTTAACATGTGGCTCTGGTCCTTGTTTGATTCTATGCAGGACGACAAATGCATGCTCACAGCTTCAGGAGACCAGACGGTAATGGCTCTTACCTAGATTGCGAAGTGCCTCATTTTCGTTACCAGGATGTAGGTTGTCAGGTAGATAGACCATCGCTAGCAGGATCCTGGGTTCTGATACGATTTGCATGCTTGATGCAGATTCGACTCTGGGACATAGAGACCCTCGCCCCTTTGGGATTGATGAAAGGCCATTTTGGGAGTGTGAAGTCTTTGTGCATTCATCCCTCCAATGCAGGTATGCTGGTTTCTTTTCCTATGATAAAGAATCCTTTCAGCAATCCAGCTACCTGTATCTCCCTTAATTGATAAATGATACCATGCCTTGTCGAAGATTTTAAATACACTCACAATGCTGAACGACCTTCACAATGATAACACTAAGTTAATCAGTCCCCGAAGCCATGGAATTGACGCAGACGTTTGTTGCTGCAGATCTTTTCGCATCTGGATCAAGGGACGGCAGCGTAGCTCTATGGGACGTGAGATCCTCTGCTTCTACCTCCGGAAATGAACGTTGCTTCAGGTAGAGAATCGTATTTAGTGCACACTAACTCGGACCATGTCGTCTAGTTTTTTCCCACCAGTATGGCTTTTGGGTTATCAGCGAAATCCTCACGCTTATTTATTATGTCAGGCCGGTGGATTCCATCAAGGACACACACGCCGCTCCAAGAAGCAAGCATACACGCCGACGGAAGGTACGTACATAAGGCAACCATAAGACAATGCTTCGTTGCATTGACCTTCTGAAGATGATAGTAACATCTGATGGTCGCTAACGAACATCTTCGTCGAATTACAGGGAGAGACGCACAGTGTGACGGCGGTTATGTACCAGCGAGACGATCGCATTCTTGCCACATCTGGTGCAGCAGACGGGTCGGTATTTGGCGCACTCATTTCTGACCTAAATCGAGTTCAAAGGCCCGTTGTACCATTATAGGTTGCATGGGTTACTCGAATTCTGATGATTATTTTCTCATCTGTTCCAGGGTTGTGAAGTTCTGGGACACAAGAAAATTTAAGACGCCGGTTGTTCAAACTCCTCCTAATTATGCGGAAACTTCCGAAGGGGTGAGTGCACAAACACTCATTAACGGTTGGGTACTTTGGTTAGCGCAAGTGTGATGAAGATGATTATGTGACTATCTCAGTGGTGTCGTACTCTTCCAATTACTCTCCCATTTAATTCTGCTCCTGAAATCTTTAAACCGGCTGTATTTCATGTGAGCGTGTGACATAGCCTCATCTGCGCATGGTGCCTTTCAGGTCGGTCGTGTGCACGGTATAGCTAGCCTCTCTCAAGATCCTACTAGCTCTCGTCTTATCGCCTCCTGCACAGACAATAAGTGAGTTTCTCTACCAATGACCATGGATGGAATTTAAAGTTATCAAGCTGACGAAGCTTCGAGGGTTTTAAATTCTAGTTGGGTTGGGCGGCTGTGATGATTTAGAGTTGCGGGTGGCTAGAATAATGGACACAGTTGTGCATGTCTTTGTGGTTTCTTTTTGGTCCGTACAAGGTGTGTGAGCAGATGACTCTGATAAGATCTAGTTACCTGTTTCCTTGTGCACTGACTTTGAAGTGGCTTGTTCAGAATATATATGTACGATGGAGCATGTCCCGAGAAGGGAGCCATTTGCAGTTATTCCGGGCACGTTGTGGGATCCTTTTATATCAAGGTAAAGTTCTCTTACCGAGCATTTTAAACATGTTATACTTGTTACTTGTCAAGTCTGATGCAATCTGTCACTTCTCTTGTGATGGTAATTGCACACGCACATACATTGACACAACCTGGTGTTTCGCGTGTTGCAGGCGGCGTTTAGTCCTGATGGTGCATACATTATGAGTGGATCTACAGACAGCAACGTGTACATTTGGGAGGTTAGCAGTCTCCATATTCTTGGTCCTGGTCCTGTTCTTATGATGAGATGCAGTAATGCGCAGCTACTGTGTCGAGTATCTTATGTGCTCAATTGCTGTGTCAAGGATTAGTGGGGAATTTTGCATTGACCACTGCAACTAAAGTCAAACTTTCTCGTGTTCAGGTGGACCACCCTTCTGAAGCTCCAGTAGTTCTGGAAGGCCACACAGGAGAGGTCACTGCTGTGGACTGGTAAGTCTGGAGCCTTTGTGTTATGCCTCTCCCCGTGCAATCATCAATTGCGACAAAAGAGCCTATCCTTGGGTTTGGCCGTGTGACATAACTGGCGTTTTGTTCGTCTGCAGGTGTTCGAGTAGTTATTGTAAGATTGCTACTAGCTCCGACGATTGCACGGTGAGCTCCTTTCCAGATCACTTGCATGTGGGCCTGTCACATGTAGTCACTGGCATTCATTTCTGTCAAAAGCCGCGTGTATTTGAAGCTGTGTTTTAGGCAGTCTTGAAGGTTGCAAGTCTTAGATAGTGCTAATTTGTGCAAACTAATGGTACACAGGTTCGTATTTGGAGCATGAAGGAGCTTCGATTTTCCCAACGGTACACAAGTCCTCCACTTGTCTGCCATCGCCGCCACCGAATTTCTGCACAACCTTTGTCTCCTGAACCAGAACCAGTATCGTCAGACCTTATCGTCAAAGGTTCCCCGAAGCAAATGATCAAATCTCACGCGACCGCTAGTCTTTCGGAGTTGGATCCCAATCTGATTCATGGAGAGAGTGAGCACGGCAAGGAGGATAAATCCTATTCCATGAGCCCTATGCTAGACAGGAGGAAGCGGCCTCGCACCATTCGGGATTACTTCTCTCTCCCCAATTAATTTCCTCTTCCCAACTTGTATAACAATTTTGGTCTTCCCGATTCATCCCGTTGCCACCTCATTCATTGGCAGCGTTGACCTAATCTCCTCAATTTAGAACAGACTACGAAGTGTATTGGGGTATCCTACCCTAGTCTGGTTGCTCGGAACACGTAAACTGTAAATAGTCGGCAGCAAGTAGAGAGATGCATATGATTTGCATCCGAGAGTAGGACTAGTCGTAGCTGGCGATGTACAATTACCATACACAATCACAAGTGCCTATTGTTATACACAAGTGTTCTGGGTTTGCCATGTCAACAAATTAGCAGAAAACCCACCCATTTACAAGATTTTTTTTTTTTTTTTTTTTTTTTTTTGGAGACAGAAGGCCAACACAGCCAACGCCAAAAACATTGAGAACCAAAAAGAAAACGCGCCCACTACGAGGGGCCCATTTACAAGATTCAAGGTCCAACTTCTCTGCTTGGAATTAGCTGGGTTGTTTTCTATAGATGGTGATATAATATAATTTATCTAGTACTACACGATACCTCTTTAATATACATGCATCATGAAAACTTCCCAAAAATCCTTACATTCTGTGCATCTGCCACAGAAGTTTAAAGGTGCTTTTGCACACTAGTTTCAGACTACTGTACCTATTAAGCGGTTGCATATTTTGAAGAAGAGCTTGACAGGTTGATGTCGTAGACGGGGCTTTTATTAGGGTAAAACAAGCCAAAATGTGCCTCAATATTGGAGTCCTCTCCCTTCATATTCTCGTTGAAAAGCGCAAATATGTAGGTTTGGATGTTGACGCCTGGTCGGAGAGGAGTTCCCGAGTTCCCCAGGACATGTTTCACCAGGTTGTTATTGTATGTCTTCGCGTTTCCAATGTTAGCTCCTAAAGAGCTACCGCCAGATGGCCAACCTGATTCGGTGACCACGACAGGTAAGTTGCCATATCCCAGACGGTTCATAGCGGAAATAACTGCATCCAATTGGGCGTCGAACAGATTCTTGTACTGTCGTCCGCCGTCGTACACAGTGGGTGCATTAGGATTAAAAAGTGCGTAATCCAGACTGATTTGTCCGGGGTTATATGTGTAAGAGAAGAAAGGATATATGTTCACCATGAAAACGGATCCTTTCTGTGACAAAAACTCCAGAATTGATCTCATCACCCCTGTAAACTTGCCTTGGAAGCTGCCAGCTGAGGGTGGATACGAGGTGCCGATCACATCGAAGGCGTGCGATGTTGAGACCTTAATGTTACTCAAACCCAATGATTCCAGAGCTCGTCGGATATTCTGCATCGCCGGCAGAAGTTTGTTCATGTCCAAACTAGGGTTGCTCAAGTACTCGTTGCCCACTCCAATTGAACTGATTTTGGTGGACCCATACGCTTGGATGTTGCTCCTCACCCAGGCAGTGGCCGCACCTTGATCATTGGCAATGTTCGCAACCTGATCATTTGGAAGTGCCACAGAAACATCGATCCCTGAGTTCGCAAAAGCGCGCAGAACATCCCCTCCTGCGTCGTAGATCTTCACATTCTTCACACCGCGTCCTTGCAATAGGCTCACCACTTGGCTTGGCGATGGCAGATTGTTGCCCAGTCGTCCGTAGTCGATTCCAATTGTTTTGCCGGATCCACCACCGCTGCAACCATTGCACTGGCTCTTGCATCCGGCTCCGCAGTAATCACTTGTGCACCCACAGTATCCCCACTGGCTACAGCATTGGTTGTCTGCACACTTTTTGTTGCCGTCACAATCTTGGGCTGATACCATGATCGCTACAGAAGCCATCAGCACCGTGGACAGCAACAAGAGGATGACACCAGCTTTTGATGCAGTCATGCTGCCTAGAACTGGATCGAAACTATGAAGAAGAATTAAAAGTGTGGACACCTGCACCACTCTTTCTGATAGAGTTCAATGAAGTCGGTGAAATCTTGGCTCCGAGCAACCTGCATAGATTTGAGTGTCTTATAACCCAAGCTTGTAAACATGTTCCTCTCAGGTGATGTTTCTTGCTAAATTGCTATCACCATCATGAATTGGGTTGGCAAACAGGATCTACATTCTGAGCATGCGGAAACTAGTAGTTGGTGATTGAATGGAAGACATAGTCATGTAGGCAAGATCTCTCTCAAGAGCCTACTCAAGAAGTAGGCTGAAGAAAATGGTAAGTTATTTGTCACGCTCGATGCGGTCGGATTCGAAAAGGATTGTTTGTGACTGGAAGATAACTCTTGTTCACAAAATTTAGATGGAGAGGCTTAGACGAGGAATTACAGTGACTCGTGAAAAGCAGGCCGAGCTCCGGTCAGCTACAGTACATAAACAACTACCGAGGAAATTCACTAGAAGATGGAACCCTCATAATTGGACAAACTGATTGTGCCTGCTTCCCTACATCGACCTCCTACAGTACAGAATTGAAGGATCAAATGAGAACACAAGATCTGCACATGAAGTACAAGGATAACCAAACCTGGATCTGCAAGACGGGTTAGCCGAGTCTGGTGTCAATCCTTTCCAATCCTTGGAAGTCGATCGACAGGACCAAATGATAATAGCCAGATCCAAGACGGTACCACTGTGAGTCTCAATCCTGGGGCGAACAACACGACCTGATTACAAACCCAGGCGCTTGCAATTGGAACGTATGGTCAGGCAGGTATATGTGTCGAGGAAGTAGGTAACTCGCCTCGTGGAATATGCTGACCTACGAACCCCTACACAGTTAACAGAAGGACATGCTCACGTAATTGTTGTCCGGTAGTGCGTAATCCATACGACTCTCCGCGCCCGTGCGTGGAGCAATAGGATGCAAGTGCAGACACTTTGATCACCAATTTCAAAGCTACAGGTAGCACGTGAGCAGGCCAGTCAACGCCTCGTCAAAACTGCTATTATCCTTATCTACACGGAAATTCAAGGTTTCTCGACAGAAATAGCACTTGTCAGTGTTTCATTCACTTCGATGGGATGATTATATGGATCTTGAAGTCGGAAATGATGAGCTCATATTCTCATCCATCGATCATGTCTGTGTATACAAATAAAGTTGGAACTTAATTTCCTCGTATATCTCCATATACTGACTCAATCCCCAGTCGTCTATGTGCACACGAATGGCGAGAAAATTATTTTCGTGGAATTTAGCTATAATTTCTTCCTATTTATCATTTTTATATATAATTGCTGCTAATTTTCGTTATGATATTGCAAATGTTCGACACCCTTCACGAAACTGCAGCCTTAAATTATGGCAGTGCACATGTCACTCCGACGTGTTCAGTACAGCCGCTTGACGTAAGAGTCATGGGGATAAGAATGTCGGTTGATGAGTGGTCGATATGACAATTGTCTCAGTCTCTGATCTGCCCTATATTGACTATTTCTACTTAAAGGGTCTAGTGGACAAACAAATTCCCAGTATTACAACACCATGAGAGGGAGCATAAATTTTAGCCAAGCACTCTCTTCCCATGTGATTCAAAAGTATGATTTGTCAACTACCATGAATGTGCACCTACCAAGAGAGGAGGAAGAACCAAGTATGCACAGGACTTTAAAATGTTATGTTGAAGAAGATCCACTCAGGTTGTGACTTGATTGAACGCTTTGGATCAGCGTCAGAGTGGCGAAGAAACTGGATTTCTTGAGTTCCCATGTATCTAATCAACAGTGGATCGTTCGAAATGCTCCATCCAAAATGTTGTCTGTCTCATATAAAGCTTCTTGTTAATTAGGTTACCGCACTGTGAGATGAAAATTGCACGGCATCCAAAAACATGTGGGATGCATAATTCACAAGCACCCTTGTGTGATACAGTTTAAAAAATAATCTAACGTCCGATTCATATGAGCAGCAGGACCCCGGGTGGCAACTCTTCTTTCAAAAACAGCTACTTGTTATTCCCTTCTAATGCATCTAACAGTTTACAATTTGTTATTACGTAAAGACAAACAACATGCGTAGAAAGAGGACATTTGAGAGGAATGCAATGACACCATATACGTTCAAATCAGACCCGGGGTGGCAACACCTGTATAAGAAGCAGGGGTCACCGGTTTAAGAAGAGGAATTGAAGCTGAAATTTATAATACAAAAAACTTATAATAAGCTTATTATAAATTATAATAAGAGACTTGAAGAAAAGAGCTGCACCTCCTAATTCTAATAAATTATGGTTGAGAAATCACTTACCATGAGAAACGTCAATTTTAACAATTGACCAACCTAGTTGCTCGTCTGCCACTTCTTGTAATATGACCAATTTGAGTAGCTACCGATGACTATATTGAGTAGATACTTCACATGTTGATGGCTCTTCCAAAGTGGACACATTAATTGATCTCCTTCCACCATTTTGTCTTCGTTGTTGTTCATTCTTCACAAAGTTGTCAAGGATTTTCTTATCCTCTCGGTTCAACAAGAAACTTCCACAATTTGCATCTGTAGTCATACCAATCAAGCATATAACATGTTCGAGTTTGATAAAATCGGCTTCGTAGCCACCATAGCCACCATAGCCACCATAAGAGTAATGCAATCCTTCCATATGTTTATAATATTTGACTAAGATCTCTATATCATGTTCATTCATTGCAACAGGCTGCACATAGTCAATACCAACACCTTTCTGATGGTGTTTTACAATTTTTTGTATACGTCCTAGGTACCACGTGAGATTTTTACCTTCTTCCATCAAAATACCAACATCATCAAATAATCCTACTTCTTGAATTTCATTAGTTTTTCCACACAGATAATTTGAATCAACAACATTTTTGTATTGAACACGTCTTAATCTATCCAATGGCAGCTTAGAAGGCGGGTGAGCATTGAGTTCTGAAATCAACCTCATCTTGAAAACATCACCCTTTCCTAGCACATGGACAGTTGGACATACCTTATAGTTTGACGAATCAACCAAAACATTTGAAGTAGATATAAACTTGTCACCCTGCCGTTGAATATCTAATGCATTTGTCCTAACCAAAATATCAATTTCGTGAACTATGGGATCCTCTGGTGAAGGTTCAGGTATCGTACAACTCATTTGCATTGCAGGACTTATAAAATCAAGTATGTCTTCATCTACCTCCACACTACATCGATCGATAATATTCAAGGATTCCATAAATGTGGATGGCCAAGGCTCCATCCACTTGTTATTGGCCAACAAAACATCTTTCATTTCAACATACGATGCTCGATCTTGAGCCAATTTGAACCCTGCCAACCAAGCTTCACCCAAATTTTCATTGGAAATTGAATCATAATCTTCAAGGTTCCATTCACTTACACGTCTGGGATTATCTCCCCACCAGAAATTCTTCCGTCGACGAGATTCTTGAAAAATTGGCCCATCTTCGTCATACTTGATTTGTTCAGTCTTTTCTATGTGTGAGGTTCGTTCGACAACCTCCCTTATATAAAAATTACGTTTATTTTTCACATGTTGTCCAAGAAGTGAGAAGAAATCCTCACAACAATCTGAACCAACTTTATGTAAAGCAACTGGTAAATTAGGAAACAAGTCCCGCATCATCATCATATGTAAGACTGCAGAATGACAAGAAATCAAGCAATCTGTTATGGACTCCTTTGTCAACCAATTGTTCTGCAAATAATGCCCATGATTTACATTACGAATATATTCAGTTCCAAAATATATCATATGAACCACAAAAGATGATAATTTCACTCGATCCAATAAACTTCCTCTACCATAGAACACCTCAAGAAAAACCCAAATTACTTCAAGATGCAATATTGTACCTTTTACATGTTCTTGAACATTTTGACCTTAAAAAATTATGCCTTTGTCAAATTTTTCTAAACATTCTCTTATTCTGGGGAATGCAATTCGTTGAACGGCAGGAAAATTTTGTTTATCCTTAACATTAATATCTTCTTCTAATAATCCATGTTCTTCTTTAGAAATTTTTTGAATGACAAGCAACAAGTAATTTTTGTCGGCTACATACTTTCCCCAAAACACAACTCTACAAGCTGAAAGGAGAGGGTTTCGAAGTTTCTTCCCCACATGCAAGGGGTCTTGCATCATTATCATAGGAGCACCGTCAACAATTTCTGCATACATTATAAATCCGTTGACCTTCAAACCATAGGTGCCCTTTGAAATGCTTTCAAGCATCAGTTCTCGTCTTCTACTATCTCCATCAGACGCATGACCACGTAGAGGACCCACATCCTATTCAATATATTTTTTGTGATACTTCCGTATCAACTCCCATTGTTTTTTGACCACCTTGTGATCAAACTAGTTACAAGTGCTAAACAAAACAATATACCAACCTTGGAAGGCATGCAACAAGAGGGTTAACCATAAGAACACGGCACATGGTTCCAATTTGTAAAGTTTCAAATGTATTTTTGATACTATCTCATGTTGATGTTGACGGTTTTGAATCAAACATACATTGATGAGTTTGGTGATTAGAGAATATCTTAAAACCACAAAATCCGTCAATGATATCCAACCTTCTATTCTATGTGGCTAACCCAATATATTTAGTTTCATCCTTAGCACACTCAAATGGTATAGATCCAGAAATTCCAAGTTTCTCCTTACAATTTTTTAACACTTTTGATATATATGAAAAAGTGGATTCATTCACACCTATAGAATAGACAAAACCGTGTTTTTAAAAATTAGACCTCGTTGTATTCAAAGCTGGACCAACTAGGTTTTTGTTAATAAAGTTGTGAGTGGCAGTGCCACGAAAATTTTATAAAACTTCAAACAATTTGATGGTGCTTGGATGATACCGCTTACCGTTTTTCCCGCCTCCATTTCTATGAATAGAGAGAAAATTAGAAATAACATCTATAAGCAAGTTGTACAAAACTGGACGTTTGTGGAAAACTCCTACATTAGAGGCTCTTCTAAATAATTCGGCGATTTCAGGCAAAGACCCTTCACACAAAATTGTTTACAATTTAGTGAAAAAATAGTCTCTTGATCTATTAGTCCTTGCCAAAGCTACATTTAACATGTATAACTGATCAATAGCATCATGACATCTTGCTTTCCATTTTCTACATGACTATATGAGCTCATTTCTTTGTAGCACACCCCATGCAGGTCCTTGCTCACATTTCCGTTTACTTTTTGCAATTGCCATAATCTTCATTCGGTTTGCACGTTTTAGGAAGTCTTGGCAGTTGAGAATCAATAAACATTTGTCACAAAATATGACATTACAATCACGATGACGAAATGCTCCTTCAATATGGATGGTTTCACCTGTTAAACTTACTATAATTCGTTTGTAGTTTAAATCTGGATACCAGTCTTTGCTAGGATTCAAATCATTTAATAATGGTCGCACATCAACTTTCTCATCTCCTATCAACACTGTATATTTGTAAAATCCATGACAAACATTTTTCTGACAATATGAATTCAAATCAACACGGGTTATATCAATGGGTTTTGGAATAAATGAAGGGAGATACTCCGCCATACCATTCAACATTCCTTTTGCAAATGATGACTGAATGGTCATTTGGTTCCCAAAATTTCTTGCAGCTTCTTTGTTTCGCCTTGCTTGCATATGAAGCCCACCTCGCACATGTTGGCCAATAGTGTCTACGACCCCAAAATTGCCATTGAAGCTACAAAGTGAACAACGCCATGAATTTTTGTCGATCATTTCTGTACCTGTAAAAATAATATTTGAATGTAAGAAAATGCATTAAGTTGAGGTACATAATGTTTCGCTAGATACAATATCAAATTTGACAAAAAAAATTTAAAAAAATGAAAAAAAATCAATGTTAAAATATTACCTTCTTCAACATATTTTTGCACCCAATCCATCCTCTTCTTCAAGATTGCTTTTTCTTTTTCTTTTTCTTTCTCTTCTTGAGCAAGCTTATCTGAAATAATCTCCTTGTTTCTCAAGGTTCTCAAGTTCTTCTCATGAACGCTTTCTAATCCTCCAGCTTTTGGAGACATGTGAGTTTTATGGTTTGAAAGATTGAAAGAAGGGTTGATGCTTCTTTCCACACCACAAACACAACAAAACATAACCCATTTTCCAATGGTTTTCATTTCCTTGCTAATCTGAGGATAGTACAATCATTTTTTTTCGAATCCATAAGATGCATCATCTTGTAGTGCCTTCCAATTCGCCATCAACCGCGATGGCATAGTCTTGTCCACTGGCCTTTGAAACATCGCCTTCATGATCAACACCTTCAAAGGATTGAATACCACTCCCGTTTTCGACTTTCATTCTCTTCAAGGTTGTTTGGATATTATCACTGGTAATTGTTGTTTGTTCTTGAGAATCAGAACCACGCTTCAAACCCTCGTTTCCCTCACTAGGTATGATCACAACTTCATCCAACCCATCACTACTCCCTGTTCCTGAACATATAATAGGAGCTGCCAACTTTTTTTTATGAAAGTTTTGGCGGTGGTTACAACACATACAAACTTTGTCATCACTCCCAGATTGTAGAAAACTTTGACATCCACAAAGTTTACCATCCCGTTTCTTTTGACAAGGGCCAAACTCCGCTGCATCTTGCCTCATGTGGTAATGCTTGTGGCATTCACAACAACCACAAAGAAAATGATCAATGGATGTAGGTTCGAACTCTTGACACCCACACTCATCACCATCCACAATATTTTTGCATAAATCCCAATCCATTGTACTCAAATCGCCAGATCTGCAATGTTTGTCCACAACTCCTATTAGATTAAGACTGAAAAGCTGCAGTTTGAAAAGCTTTGGCTAAGTGTCTTCTGGAAAGATAAGAAGGGACCATGAAAGTGGTAGGCACATCAATAGGTAGGCCATAAACCTATGGAAATTAAATCGCCCTGTTCAAAACCACACATGACCAATTAGACATGGCCGCTCACATAAATCTGTAAGGTATGACGTGGGTGTTATTCAGTTCGTTTTTCATTTTCTCTAACTTCTACTGATTAGATTTACACAACGAAATTTGTGTTGCATTAGTAAATCTACGATGAAGCAAATTTAGCAAAACTTCGATTGAAAATCAGATGTCCCTAGTTATCGGTAGTTATCGGAAGTACTGGTTCGTTGATTTCTTAATTGAGTATATAAGTGCTCCCAATTAGAGTCACTATTAAGTGTGAAGTAGTTTAATAATAAAGTTCAAAGAGTAGTTCAATCTCACTTAAACATCTGTCTTTATAGTGTTTGTTCTTTGATCCTCACCTAACCACACACCAATCAAATGTAGCGGTCCTATTAAGAGAAGTAACTGAATAACACCTGCATATGTTGGGTCTCACGGAGTTCTCCACTTTGAAATTTTTGATGTGCTGGTTGAAGTCATTGTTTCACTGCCCTGATTTCATAGCCTCTGTTATTATGATTTGAGCTAATGTGCAGCAGATTTGTTGCAGCCTTGTCCACGTACTTGAAGCTACATGACTTGCATGTAGGTGTAGTTCTCGAGAATTTTTCACTACCTTGCCACCAGACAAAATGAAAATGAAAATGTTTATCTGGAAATCCGGTATTCAAGGTGGCGGAACTAAGTGGGAAATGTCTTGAGGCAGACTACAATATTGTTGCTGACGAGTAGCAACCGTTGAATATAATTACTTCAACACAAAGAAAAAGTTCAATCGTTTGGCACGCAACCTTTTAACCAAAAGTCTGTCCCTGAAAACATAGCACAGAACAGGAGAGTAAGACATTTTTCGAAACATGAAGAAAGTGACGACAGGAGGAAATGCCGTGCCATGTTCAAGTTGTGGTCTTGAGAAATATGTCGTGGGCAATGTGGAAGTTGACACAGTTCCTTTATTGCAAACTTGCAAGAAATATTGAAGACTGGCGACATAAGAGAGAAAGTACTGTGAAGATAAAGCCTTCAAGATGATCTTCATATCGACCTGCAATTTAGGGATAGCAAGTGCGGTGGAATAAACTTACTGGACTACTCATACTCTAATGCTGTGAAAGCATGGAACGACATCTTCTCCAAAGCTGGTGGGAAGGACTTGTACTACTTTATCCTGGGGGAATCACGTGTCTGAGATACCATGGACTTCAAACTTAGAATTGCAACTTCGACTTCATAACTTACACCTTAGAAGCTTCAACTTCAAATTTCACACTCACGTGGTCTGGTCCTCTTGGACTTACCTCGTGCTTCAATGAACTACCATCATCTCGGTGCTCAAATTGTAGCAAAGGTGGCAAATTTTTGGTGGTGAAATCTTTCAGATGTCGAAGATCTGATCTAGTGTTGGTGTTTTAAGACTCAGTTGCTTTAAAGATTTGACTTCGATCATTTCAGTGATCACAGCTTCAACTCCAAACTTAGAGATGCAACTTCAACTTGACACTCTAGTGCTTTAGATCTTTGAGATATGCTTCACTTCAGTAACCTGGTAAAATTTCGGTGCTCTAGACTATAAACTTTGTGGCTTCGGAGATCTCCATGTGCTTGGATATTCTATAATTCGGTCGCAAGCTTCGGTGGTGTCGCCCTTTATCCTGTTCTTCCCTACCGATGGATCCTACTATAGAGTCAAGGGAGTGCACACAACAGAAAGGAAACATCGAATCATCACAATCTACCGAGACCAGGATTAGGGTAAAGTCTTCGGAGCAAAAGTTTACCTCATTCAGTCAGAGGTTGCGGTGACCCTGTTCGGCTACTACCGAATCAAACATTGATGAAGAGCCGAAATCGAAGAATTGGTCCGCAATCGCCTACACTAGAAGAAATTGTGTCCATTTCAACCCTTGGCCATAGCGACTCGCATCAAGAAAATGCATAAACAATTCAATTGGTAGGCAACCGGAAGGTACCCGTGGTGTACCCATGGAAGGTGCCCCCCAATTCCCAACCGAATTGATTTGTTTATGCATTTTCTTAGTGGAAGGTGCTACCCGATTCCCAACCGAATTGATTTGTTTATGCATTTTCTTGGTTTAGTCTTGATGGCCTAGTCGCAAGGAGGGTTGAAATGGACAAGATTTCTTCTAGTGCTAGAACCTCCAACCGTGCTCCAACCCTACAATCGCCCAAAACCTCCAACCCTGCAATCGCCCAAAACCTCGCAAGTGATGAGACTCCCGTTTCTGCGTTTCCAACGGCAACTCAACCCTAACCTCGCCAAACCCTAAGTCCTTTGTAAGCTGTCATTTTAAGAAAAAAATTATAATAAAAAATTCCAAGTTATTATAAATTCTAAGAAAAGAAATACAAAGCTGGGGGGTCTGGACGGTGACCCCTGCATAAGAAAATACCCTTCTAATAAGTTCTAAAACTCATTTTTGAAGGTCAAAAACTTTTCTGATCCAAACATACTTGGTGTCATTGGATTCCTCTCAATGTCTACTTTCTAGGCATGTAGTTTGTCGTTACATAATAACAAATTGTAAACTCTTAGATGCATTAGAAGGAAATAATAAGGAGCTATACTTGAAAGAAGAGTTGCCACCCGGGGAAATCAGAAAAGTTTTAGATCTCCAAAAATTAATTTTAGAACTTATTATAAGCATTTTTCTTATGCAGGGGTTATTGTCTAGAACTCCCAGCTCTATATTTTTTTCTTAAAATTTATAGCATTTTATAAAAAAAATTGAAAATTTATGAGAAGGGCAACTTCCAAGGGGACTTAGGGCATGGTTTAGGGTCTAGGGTTTGAGGGTTGCGAGGGGGCTTGGGCCTGCATTAGTGTTGGTGTTGTGTGGGACCATGTGTGCGCGGGGGAAATGGGCAACCGCTTGAGTAATAAATTATGTCCCTGATGAGTGTAGATTATATAGTAATAAATGAGTCCATGATTGAAGCATAAACAACAATGAGAAAACACCTTTGCTTGAATCAACTCATGAAGAAAACATGAGATCTTCTAAGTTCTTATGATTCATTATCTCTACACATGATGAAGTTGTTTCCAAGCTATTTCTCTTATAGTACTTTAGAGTTGACTTCATAGGTGCATCCTCTTACGTATCTTCACAACTCATGTTCATCAGTCTTTTTCTCTTTCATTTACGTTTAAATGCCTTGTAAATCCTTGTTAAGCCAACCCTCACAAATAAATATTATATCATAATATAAATGATTATGGTGTCTCTAGCTCATCTCTGCTTTTCAAATTGGAGAAGGTTGGCGATGGCGATCTAATCTCATCAAACTACAATTGCATGTCTACGCCATCTTAGATATTACATAAAAATTAGACTGTAACTTTGGATATGCAAATGAATCGATTTGCATTTGCACTCCTGGCCGACGTCGTAATAATCCATCAAATTCTAGTGCTTGATAATGTTCAAATCTGAACTTTATGTGTGTTCTACCTAGTTGAATGATTGTAGGTGTACATCGAACTCCCATAAAACTCATGTAACAACTTCAAATGGATTGGGCATTTCCAAGTTTCAAGTCATTCTCATGGTAAGCAATTTCTCATTTATAACTTATTAGAATTAGTAGGTGCAACTCTTTTCTTCAAATCTCTTATTATAACTTATAATAAACTTATTATAAATATTTGTATTATGAATGTCAGCTTCAATTCCTCTTCTTAAGCCGCGGTGACTCTGCTTC
The DNA here is from genome assembly GCA_964035585.1 of Polytrichum formosum. Classification (NCBI taxonomy): domain Eukaryota; kingdom Viridiplantae; phylum Streptophyta; class Polytrichopsida; order Polytrichales; family Polytrichaceae; genus Polytrichum; species Polytrichum formosum. Next base: position 21,269,815 of record OZ037936.1, read on the forward strand.
TTATACATGTGTTGCCGCCCCGGGAGCAGGACGTGGGAATATGGAGAATACAAAAGACCTCAACAGATGAAAGAAGGATGTCATCATGTGAAGAAGAATACCACATCATTCCCGACCTCATTCTACATGCGTGTATGGACGCATCAAATGTTCTGAATTGCAAACGCTGAAGAGCTCAAGGCATCACAAGAAAATGGATGACAATCATGTTCAAGAGTTGCAAAGCCCCTTCCCCAGAGCCGTACCGCTAGATCTGTGAAATCATGCTTTATAAAATACCCAGATACTTTATTACCGATAACCCAAGATTAGTGTTTGTAGGATATAGCCTGCAACCTTCGGAGCCTATGATCTGTCCATAGGATATTGTTCATATGTTTGGAAATGACAAATGTTGCAAAGCCCCCTCCCCAGAGCCGTACCGCTAGATCTGTGAAATCATGCTTTATAAAATACCCAGATACTTTATTACCGATAACCCAAGATTAGTTTTGTAGGATATAGCCTGCAACCTTCGGAGCCTATGATCTGTCCATAGGATATTGTTCATATGTTTGGAAATGACAAATGTCAAACACATCAACCTACTTATGAAGATTTTCTTTCTGTAGCTGTTGAGCTGGCCGACTGAGAACGGATACCTTTCATTTTAATAGAGACGCTTGCGGACAGGTTGATGTCGTAGACAGGAGTTTGATCAGGGTAAAACAACCCGAAATGGGTCTCAGTGGCATCCCCACCCTTCAAATTCTCGTTGAAAAGCGCAAAGATGTAAGTCTGGATGTTGGCGCCGGGTCGGATAGGAGTGCCCACATTTCCCAGTACATGTTTCACCAGGTTGTTGTTGTAAGTTTGCGCATTCTGTACACTTACTCCCACTCCGCCGCCACCGGATGGCCAACCTGACTCGGTGACCACGACCGACATGTTGCCGAATCCAAGCTGATTCATGGCAAAAACGACTGAATCCAATTGAGCGTCGAACAGATTCTTGTACTGTCGCCCGGAGTCATACACAACGGAAGCATTCGAGTTGAAAAGTGCGTAATCCAGACTGATTTGTTCCGGGTTATCTTGGTAGGCGAAAAATGGGTATATGTTCACCATGAACACGGATCCCTTCTGTGACAAGAAACTCAGGAGGGATTTCATCACCGCTGTGTATTGTCCTTGAAAACTACCAGCTGATGGGGGATACGAGGCTCCCATCACACCGAAGGAATGCGGTGTTGACACTTGAATGTTGCCTGCGAGCCCAAGTGATTCTAAGGCTGTTTGCACATTCTGCATCGCCGGCACAAGTTTGGTCATGTCCAGACTCGAATCACTCAAATACTCGTTCCCTACTGCGATGGACCCAATTTTGGTGCATCCATAGGGTTGGATGTTGTTCACCACCCAGGTGGTGGCCGCACTTTGGTCGGTGGCGAAGGTTGCCACTTGGTCATTGGGAATCGTCACCGAAACATCGATCCCTGTGTTTGCAAAAGCTTGCAACACATCACTGGCTGCGTCGTAGATCTTCACATTCTTCACGCCTCGTCCTTGCAGAAGGCTAACCACCTGACATGCGGATGGCAAATTATTCGCTACTCGTCCATAGTCGATGCCAATCGTGATGGCTCCGGCCGAACTGCCGCAACCGGAATTCATGCATCCCGAGCTACAGGAGCAGCATCCGCACGAATTATGATATCTTCGTTGAGTACTACATTGTGTGCACACCGCAGTAGCCATCAGCATGAATGCTAGCACTGGAATTATACTTTTTGGTGTAATGTTCGACATGATTGTCAGAAATCGAACACAATGACAATGAGAGAAATCTTTCAATCTGATCAGCACTCTCTCCAATGCGGCATTGGTCACCTCATCGATCGGCTGCACACATTTCATAAATGTTGATGTTGTCAGCCGTCTTGTATGAAGCTTGAAACATATTGCACTACACTTTTTCCTATTCCTACATTGGATTTTCTATTCGGTCATGGTCGACACCGACATGTTTGTTTTAACTGAAGAAACAAACTATCCTAGGATGAGCATCAATTTCCCAGGGCATTATTATGAACTTTCCGCCCCTGCCTTAGATCGTTAATCTTGCAAAACATCGACATAGAGGTCAGCGTGATGTCTACACACAGAACTGCAAAGGAAAAGATCAAAGGAACCTAGAGTAAGGATGCTATCGTTCTTTGAACTTGTGTCCGGCTCGGAAGCCAGCAGTCCTTTCCAATGCTGTAGTATCTATATTGATACTGACTACAAAAACAAGAATGCAAATGTTGCTACATACTATAATCTTGAGCTACAGAGGGATCAAGGACACTTGATGAAAATGCAATAGAGGGATGAGAGAGGCTTGAGAATGCAGCTCGCAGATCATCAAGGCTTCAAGAAGGTTATGTTATGAACCTGAGCCTCCATAGCTTCCAGCAAAATTCATGGGCATGTTGACGTAAATCATGTAGGGCGTACCCCGTACGATTCTCGGCGACAGTGCGACGGAGTGCAGGTCGGAGCAGCAAGAGGCAAGTGCGGACATGACTCAAAGTGGGGTCATTACAACAACTTTTGAAGCTGTCGTTCAGGGGCGGCAAGTAGTCAAGGAACTCATGCAGCACTCCTTGAAAAGGGAATTAGGAGTTCATGTGATCGATCATTGACCTTGTTGGCTTACAAAATGATCAATCATGATTGTCACGGGAATAATGCAGAGGCTGATGATGATCTGTCTGCTTGGTTGATCCTAATTACTTTCTATAACAAAGAAGTCATGGAGGACTCAAAAGGATGATGATATCTCAGAAGCTCATTGTGGGCTGTACGTATGTATGTAGTTGGTGTGAAGTTACATCTTGTAACTTTTCTGCTCAGTCTCCCGGTTGCAGGGAGAGCTTCAATTCTGCGGCGCCCTCCCGGGACCACTTTGCAACCTTAACAATATATATATATATGCAACCTCTTGACGTAAGAGTTTGGAAGATAAGGATGGGTAGGAATTCCATTACGATAAGCAGCTAGAGAAAGAGCAACGTGTCACTGTTCCAGACTTTTTCTGTCAAAGTCACTTCCAATATGACTTAAGGTAGACTGGTGTTAATCCACACTTTCTCTCTGCGCCCATTGTGTGAGATGATTAGCAAATCCAAATTGTGCCCAAAGTTATTTCCCACGTAACTTTTAGAGCTCATATGAATATCATATTCACCGTCAAAGTGAAGATTCTTGTGCTTTTTATATGGTCAAGATTCTTGTGCTTTCTATATGGTCATATAGGTCTCCTTGAATTATGTTGGCTATCACGGTTGGAATGGTTAATAACTTTTGGGCTCATGATCCAATCTCTTTGAAACACATGTTTTTTTGGTGTCCATGCTTATATCCAAGACTAACCACACACCACTAAAATATAGGTGTCTGATTATGAAAACTAACTGAGTAAGACCTATCTAACTTAAGGTTTTGCACAAAGTTCTCTCAACTGCAGAAAGACAACTGAAAAATTCACTCTCAAATAAATGGATTTGTTGATCCCTAATTACACACATCCAGCTAGTATGAAAATAAATAAATCACATGACATTCAAATTGGGTATTTCAAAACCAGTGTATGGGATATTTTTGGGCATAATCGTTAAAATCCTAGTGTTACCAAGTCCAACCAGTTACATGTGATCTTTCGGTCTTCCTTCATTAATTTAAGATGTATTGCATAGATTCCTCTAAATTGATAGGTAGTTTTCCTGAAGTCTTGAACTTCAACTGGTTTTTCCTAAAATTAAACTGGTTCAACTGTAACCAGCAGTTGGTTCTCCCAGTTCATTGGCAAAAACCTTCAAGCTTTGCACAAAGCAGAAAAAATATGAGAATTTATTTGGCATTGTGGAACTAGGTGGGATCATGTACAGGATAATAAACCACAACAAATCTGGGAAGGGTCTATTAATAATTAGAGAGCAATACATTCCCATCCCTCATTTTACATGCATATTATTGATATTAATATATAACTTGTCAGATGCTATGTAAAGTCCACATTAGAATGCAACTGTAGTTATCATCAGAATAGTGTGAAATATCAAGAAGGGCCCACTCCAGCAAAGCCTCAAGACGACTTTTGTGACCATGTTTTCTTGCCTCCCACTTGTATAATTCTACACATTCAATTTATACATCATCAGCCCTGTAAAGTAGTTCTAAGTCATAAACACCCTAGAGATTGTGAGACCTCCATACTTTCATCAGATAGGTGTTCTGCCACAATGCTCTCCCTTCGAGGGAGAACCAATAATTCCTGTTATCTATTTGTATGGTCTCTTGCCTGGGTGCCTTTCCGCAGCCTTGATCAAACCCAACTTTTTAGGAGTCTTTATGCCCTGCTGTTTGCTTGAAAGCTATGGCAGGAAAATCGGGTATATTCAGGCACATGTGGAATACCTTGTCGTACTCACAATTTCACCAAATGTAGGTGACAGGGAGCAAGAAAAGGTGGTCTAATGGCACCCTGCTGTGAACTGTTGTGAGCCAAGACCAAGGCCTGTAGAATATCACCTGTCATGGTTCTAAGTCTGGGAAACAATTTAGCATCGAGTAGCGATGAAAATTGTCAACTATTGTACAAGATTCCCTCCACCAAAGATAAAAGTGTCTCTGCTGTTCTCACTAAGCTGATGTAATAACTCTTACAAACAAGGTCAAAACAATTGCCACACGGATTACGCCCCAGACCTTGTTCTTGGGTACATATACAGAGGGGTCATGCTTGTGCTGCTGAGCGCTCTCTTCTTGGCTGGCCCATCTTCGCTTTCGCAAATCTGCTTGTTGATTAAGAAATTACAATTCATCTAAACAGACTGAAATCATCAAAATAACCTGCAGACTGCACTCTCATTTGCAGCAGCAGCTAGGTATCTACCTTATCAAGGAACATCAGCAAGGCACAAAGAACTTCAAATATACAAGCAAACACAATTTTGAGGATACTCAACCCGCATGCCTCCTCGGTCAACGGATGGTAGAGGCTTGCTGTTCTGAAGCTGAGAAAGCGCTTTTGTAGAATAAACAATGTCCTGAACCACAACAAATACATATTTATTACACGTGTTACAAATATTACACAGAGTGAAACTATGAGAACGCATTACTTATGTATCAAGCTTCTGTGTGAAGTGTTCGGTACAAGTGGCTGAGTCTTGTACAGTGTCCTCAAACACTAAGCATTGTTGATGATTTTGACATGTCAATAGCACTAAGTAACAACAAGGTAGACCCACCTGGAATTCAACAAAGGCTACTGGAAGTCCCCCTTTGAGCTGATATTTCAGTTTCAGATAGCCAGGATATCTGCACATAGAAACCCCCATAATGGAAGATGAGAAAAACATCTTATGCAATCGTCTGCACTCAAGCAGATTTGAACTTCAAAATTCACTGCATCACATCCCAAGGTTTAATTAGACCAATAACATAAAAGGAGCTGTCACAAGATAAATATTGGCAATTCAATGATGGGCATTGACCTGGAAAGTAGTTGTGTGAGCTCCTCTTCAGTACATGTCGGCCCCAGATTTGCTACAAACAGGGTAGAGCATGGAGGGTTGCTCCCAGGTGCTGGAGGAGGAGGAGGAACCATTCCCTGCGTAGTATTTATCCCACTTGCATCTCAATTCTGTATTCTTCAATTGTATCTAATGGGTGTTGAGAATTTTAAGTTATTTAATCAACACATAGGTGAATGATTCATCCATGTACTAAAGCATACTGTTACTGAGCATATTCATAACCAGTGGGTTTCCAATATAGATGTGTTCTTTAAAGAATAGGGAAAGAATAAAGGTACAGGCAAATTAAAGAAAAAAGAAAAAAGGACTAGCATGTCAAGGAAATTAAATATTTATTAAATGATAGACAATATATTTTGTGACTACTGCGTAAGTAGTAGGGAAGGACCTGAAGTCTCACCATCATATGAGCAGGTAAACTGTCTGGGCCATTGAAAGGAGGAGGCGCCATCATACCTCCACTGCAATGCACACCCAGTCACAAGTTGGTTCATCAGGCTAAAAGACACTACATATATCACCAGGACAGTTTGAGGAAATCATTGTCATAAACTTCACATCATTCCGTTCTGCCTTGGCTTTATTTTAAAAAGTCAAATTTTAGAGGTGTTGAAATGTCAGTCCCAATCAATCTCTCCAGCACCAGAGATGGAAAACTTTTGAGTTTATCAGACACCCTAATCTAAACAGATATTGCACACCTATTTGTTGACAAGCATTATCAATTATTGAGGCCCCACCATACCTACTTCCAGGTGAGAACATTTTGAAGCAGCAAATTACTTCATACTCTTGAATTGTCATTTGATATTAAAACATGCACAGGTGATTCTTCCTTCCTTATTGAGCAGCTTAAGATGAAATTACTGGTTTCCTACGCTTGTCCATATCATGAGGACCTATAATGCTTCAAGTTGACTGACTTGATCTAGTCTAAAGAAAATCAGACCATATCTTCATTGTGGCCCATCTTCCAAAGTAGAAAATTGGTCCTCAAAAGAATGTTACAACATATACTAGTCCACAAGAAAATTGAGTTCCCTAGATTTCACCAATTAGAATCTACTCAATCCAGACTAATTTTCTACAGAGCCAATACTTCAGAGTTGCAACTAAAGCACTAAAGTGCTCTAGAATATCAGCTTGAAACTGCCAAGACTTGATCTGGAGGAATTAAAGGCTGTTGTTTGCAGCTAAAACTAAGACCTGGAACTATGTTACTCACCCACTAATTAATGCATCAGTCCTGTGCCAATGGTTTGTGCCGGTAGCCCTGAGCAGCCAAGAGAGGTGCTAGCATTTAGACATTTAATAGCACATAATGACAACACTAAATCAATAGAAAGAGAAACATAATCTCATCACCGATTTGGTCCCAATGCTTTTCAACTAGAAAAAAACTATTGAACTGCAGAGAAATTCCCACACTAACCAGCTGAACTCACACATATTGCCTCAGTCCAGGTCACACTTCGTAAGTCTCATCAAGCTCGAATAGAATGTGATTCTACCCTATTAAACATGAAGGTCTACTTATGTCAAATCTTCCCAGCTGTGGATGTGAAAATAATGCCAGTTGGTATTTGGTAGTCAAATTTCAAAAATTATCTACAGACAAATGAAATATCATATACAAGTAGTGTCCACTTCTTCCAAACATCCATCTATGACTTCATGTGCAATTACGACTTGAGAGACTCAGAGAGGTTCCTTTCTTATATATTTGTAAAAGTTATTGGAGACAGACTTGCACTTAGCAGCTTATAAGTCCTAAGATATGCCCATGTTGTTTTTATAAAGTATGATATTAGATCCCCACAAATACCATGACATACATGTGGCATTCCACAACATCTTCACAGGAATAAGGCAAAATTTAAGAATGACTGTCAATACATGCAAAATCAGAATCTTCTTAGGTTAAATGTCAGCTGAACTCTCAGTCACAGTGAGATTTAAATTTGACACTCAACCTCAAAGGTCTAACCAAGACAAACATAACACAAAACTCTGGATATTTTTCAGTGCAAACTACAACTACCCCACAAAACTGAAAGTACATTCAAATCCTGTTCCCAATCCCATAGTTGCAAAGGATCATGGGCAGAGAGCTGCTGTTCCCAAGATTATCTTGCTCCAAGGAGTACCAACACAACCACAGCTCTAGGCAACAATTTCAGCAATGTGAAGACCTCTTCCAAATAAAAATTTCTCAATAATACAACTCGACATAAAACCATCCGCTGTCAATACCCAACTTCTGGGAATGGACAGGACATGGTGAATTTTATGTCCAGGTCACAGTTTGTGACACTGCTGCTAGAGTGAAAGTAGACTATGTGTGTGTAGAATGACCTCAGTGCAGGGGGGAATCCAGGCATGTCGTTGAATATGGAGGCATGCACCATCCCAGGCATGTGTAAAGTGGCGCCAACCCCTGTGAGTGTGAACGCAAAAAACCGTGCCACGTGAGCTCACTGTGTATCTGGACTATGAGTAAAGTGCACCAGCCTCCGAATCCACTCAAACAACTGGAACACAATCATCATTATGCAGTCCACAAAGACAAATTTTCACCACAACAACTTTTATTAAAACCTCTGTTCAAATAAAAGTTCACACAGGAATTAGTTCTACGAATTAGTTCTCATCCTGAATATGCGCAACTCAAAGTGCAACCCTCGACAGCAGTGGAATAACAACTAGGTTAGTACATTGACAATTAGGTGCAGGTTTCAATAAAGCCCAAGTCCCATATTGTCACCCTCGAAAAGAGGACAACGGTACCTCATATCTAAAATCACTGAACCTTGTTCTACCTTGTGCTTGCTGACAATGAACAGCACTCGACGAAGTGATTGACAAGGTTTACAACAGCGATAACCTTTGTCTAAGTGGTGCTGGACAGAGACTGTCACGAAATTCAGAAGCTTGTTATGCAGAAAAATTGTGACATAGTCCCCAAACATTGTCCCCAAATCGAATTGGTTCTATTGTCAAGTTCAACCCATGAATTTAGTAGGCCTTTTTTCAAGTCACTGCTATGACATTAACCACATGCAACATCACATCCTCAGATCAAAGCAGCGCAATACAAAACTCTTGTTGATATTAAGTAGCAAATCCCTTCTATGACCAAGCAAATCAAGTGGACCTTTATTCTTGGCCAGGAGTCCTAGTATTAGGTGATACAAAACTGCTGGCAAGTCTGCTGACAAGGACCAAAAACATGGGTTCCAAGGTCCACTGACATGTGACAATTAGTTTTTAATGAGTACCCTTTGAAATCTCAAGAGACTTTTAAGAACAAATACTACAAACAATTTTGCAGTTGTGTGACAATAACTCAAGCTTGGCAGGTGGAGCAGATCACCTGGATCAGGATAAGCCCCTGGCACTCCAATTGGTCCTCTAATTCTCTTTTCCAGCACACCAGTTGCAGCATCCTCTGTAGAACAACCCAGAAAAACAGTCCAGCTCTGTAAGCACAAGTTCATCTCATAGTTTGCACATGACAACACAGGAATAGCATCATCACAAGAAAATTACCGAGCGGTGCCAATTATTTATGTTAAGTCAATCAGGATCAAACATGTAGGATCGTTAAAATCAATTGATATCCAGAAGTTCTAGAAGACCACATACATATGCTTGCTCAGATATAACGCTGTATAATCTATAACCTTTGAACAAAAACTTCATTTCATCAGTTCATAGATTGCTTTGTACTTGCAAAATTTAGATCCAAGTAAAAAGGTATGAGTTGGAAAAATTGTTGCATGACAAATTGTTGTATGCCTGCACTAACAGCCTAGTTTCCTATGAGATTTGCATGATTGATGTTATCCGGGTGGTAACGATCAGTGTGTCTCAAGTGGACAATGCCACTAAGCTTTATCAGTTGGTATCAGAATTCCAAACTTTGTCCACTGCTTACAAACACAAGGCTAAATAGAGTAAAATCAAGAGGTTCACCGCTATTAAAACTGACTCTAATCCATATGCAACATAGAAATTTTTGTTGGAACGTGTCATCTGAGAATGAGCGCCAGCTGTACAATATGTTCAATCTCCCTTTAATTTCTCCAGATAAAAGACTTTGGAATTCTGCTCTCTATATGTCTTGGCTCTTTCGTGTGCAGTTGTACACAAAACAAAGCAACCCTCACAGATATCCTTCTAAGGCAGCCACAAACCTGAACGAGATCGTTTGGTCCGAGAGTTGGCACGAGCAAGTTCGATATGTAACACGGCGCCTGTCTGTGGGTCAAATTTGAGGCCCTGAATAAAAAATACAACATTGTTAAAGAAAGACATCTTGCATATGTCAAATTTGCAGGTTGCTGCATCTGCTGAATTCCAAGAATCAGCTACAAGCCAGCATATAATATAAAATAAATAACTTGGATGCACACGAAAGAAGAGCAACCTCAGATCCCATGCTTCGAAAGAAAATAACAAAAATGTGCATAGGAAGGGCTTTACATTGAGTTCCTCCTTAGCCTTTAAGGCTGTTGCCTGATCTGTAAAGACTGCAAATGCTACAATCTGCGGGACACAATAAAAATGTCAACCCTCGAGTAAGACACAAGAGAGTATAATCCCTCATTCCAGTGTATCTTTAAGAGTTTCTTGTTTGAATGTCTGCTGTCAATTTAAGAGGAGCCTTATAATCTCGTAGGAAAGCATGATAAGGGTCATAATAAGGATCACACGGTGGTATGCTGAGAACTAAATGCATCAATATTTCCATACTTGCTTTTCACAGCAAGAATCACAAAAGCCATATCTATTGAATAAAGGTACCTTCTTCTTCCCCTCAACAGGATAAAGGTGCCCCATCATATTCTCAAAGTCTAGAATAAACGAACAAGCACTTCAAATTACACCATTTCATTTCATTTCAATGAGTCAAGAAGGGACACCTGGTATCCACGTCCAGAGTATTTCAACTGGCACGACTCGTAGCCTTCAAAATTCCGAAACAGATTGTATATTTCCCTCTCCTTTATGTCATCAGGCAGACCTGAAAGAAACAGTGTCTTCACCTCTTCCTCAGCCATTTCTGATGAAAATCAAAGACACGGTAGAGACATGTGTGAGTAGCACACACAACAACAACAACAACAACAACAACAAAAAAAAAAAACTCGCGCACGTCACTACTAACTTCAAAAAACTCCAAACTCCCACCCACACAAACACACACCTTTCGCTCTTTAGCAAGCGCACACGCGCACACACACACACACAAAATGCCGACACAACACAACCCAAACTTGCACCCAAACCCACACCCAAAATATCACTTTTGCAATCCAACAAATAAACTAACACCGACCACCAACAAACCTCCGCCTCCAATTCGTACCGCGGAAGAAGAAGAAGAGATTGGGGGAACTAAGTTAACTTAGAGCACCTTTGGGGACGAAGAAACCCTAGTATCACCTCCGAGGGCACATTCCCACACCATTGCCATCGTTGACCACCGGCAGGCTGGAATTGGTGGGCGCCATCATCGTTAACTTAACTCAACTTAACTTGGTTACTCGCTCGCTCGCTCGCTCACTCACTTACTCCCTCATCATCAATCACTCACTCACTCAATCAATCATCGGTGGTTGTGTGTGAGTCTCTCTGGTCCGCCTGATGAGTTGAGTGAGTCTTCTCTTCTTCTACCTCGGTTCTCTCTCTTTGCCAAGTGGTTGCATAAGTTATGGTGGTGGAATGGGGCAGGAAGAAAATAGGAAGAAAGAAGAAAGTTTGGAGTGGAGTGGAGGAGTGGGCCTTGTTGCCTTGCAGACCGTTTGACACAGCAACCACCACTCCCTTCCTTTCCTTTCCTTTGCTTAACCTGGGTCCTAGCTCTTCTTCTTCCTCTGTTCCTGTGCCGCAGGAACAGTTTGGCATTGACTTAGAGTTAAGGGCCACTTCACACACGAGCCCAAAAGAAGTGTCCAAAAGGCCGTCCCAACACAGGTCCAAAATCATGGCGTGTGGTCACGGGCCCCCAAGTGAAGTGTGAAGTCATATGTGACCTAGCCCTCAACCATATGCTATTTCAATGAATTTCTATTCATGTGGGGTCCTCACGCATGATAAAATACAATCAATCAACGGTGGTGAGATTTGAGAGTGCCTTGGTCTCCCGGTTTTGTGTTAGGTCTTCTCTCCAAGAGGTGGTTTTTGAAAATAGTCCAAATGACCATGAAACATGATCCATTTGATACAATGTAAGAATTCATGGAGATTTTACAAGCTATTTTTCCATTCACTTACTCCATTGGTCCCTCAAGCGCAGTGTGAAGAGAACTTGGACTAGCTTCACTTTTTCCACCAATGAGAGTGCTTGAAGTGTAATGGTCATGGGCCCTTAGTCTTGTGTGTGAAGTGGCCCTAAGAACTATGGATGCACGTAGTACAGTCTAACCTTGATAATGTCACACCATCCGTTTCACCAAAAAGTGTGATATAAACAAGGTGTGACGTATTTGATAATGTCACATTTGGAAGATTTATGCATAATGTGATATTATCAAAGAAATAGGTAGAAAAACAAATAAAAATTACAATGTTCAAAAGAAAATAACAAAGATGAGAATTCAATGTTTTTAAATATAAAATCAAATTCAAAAGCTTGAAAAACAAAGATAGCACATCATAATGTGTCATTGAGATCAAGTAAAGACCTCTCACTAGAGACAAAGAAGCTCCTAATGTCACATTGTTTTGTTGACATTGATGTTAAATTATGTGCAATGCCAATTCTAATGATCTTGTCATGGATTTTTTCCATTCCTAACAACTTCATAGTGTTGAAAATTTGAGAACCTTGACTAGCCATAAAATTCAAAACATCTTTAATAGATTTTTGTGCATCACTTAACTTCACTACCTTAGACTCAACATCAGTGCTATCATCAATCAATGAGTCTACTTCTATGGGATCATGTACCTCCTGGCCATCTTGCACTAACTGCACAAGCTCCTCGGTAGAATACTCCACCTTAAAATCATCTTCACCTTCCATGTTTACGTACTCCAATGAAGAAAGCTTCTGTAGAGGCTTGCCTTGAACATCAAAGCCCAAATTCAATGTTGCCGACGTCATCCATAGAATTTGTTGTCCATCCGGCCTTTTTTCATCCATATTAATTGTTATTATCACACTTACACTACAGATTTTGGAAAAAAATAGTGACATTATCAAGGGTGATAGGGATAATAACGAGGGAGTTTTACAGAAAATTTGGTTTCGAAGTTTTGGGTGACAATATCAAGGTATTCTATAAACAAGAGTGACATTATCGAGGTTAGACTGTAGCTTCACAAGGAAATAAAATATTTGGACAAATTTGGGAGATGAGACCATTTCTCCAGTATTGGTAGGAGTTTGTGCATGGGATATTTTTTGAGGCTATTATGTGTGTAAGGATATGGAGGAGGTGTTTGACATCACGTCACGGGGGGGAGGGGTCACTCCATTATCAAGTTGAACACCACGTGTGAGACAAGTTCGCTACCCCTATATTATATGACATAGATCATTTTAGAAATTATGATATTTTTTCTACATATACATAACCATTGCTAATATCTTTTGTATATTTTTTTGAAATTTTTGGTCATCTTTATTTTTGTAGTAATTGTTTTAGTTCAATTTTGCGTCATTCTAGTTAGAAACGGTATTTTTATTTTTAAAAACAGATCATCAAATTTGGTCACCATTTTTTACTATGTAATAAATACCGTGTATATCTACTCATGAAAAAAAATTGATAAAATTTTGATCCATTTTGGTGATGCAACTTAGACAAAGTAGATTTTTTTGTCTCGCACGTGGTGTTCTACTTGACAATGGAGTGCACCCCCCGTGCATCACGTAAGGTGCCTCCATGAAACCTAGTACATAACCAGTCGCTCATCCAAGTGGAAGGCACTTTCCAACAAAATTTTTGTGTTTTTCTTTGTTCACGTAGAGGACATTTCATCCATAACCTAGAGTCTACATCCATGAACAAACCAATTATGTTCCATAACATAAGAGAGGCAATGGATGTCTTGCTGCTATCGTAGCTTGTCATCCAATCTCCTCTCGCCCATTATGTAGTTTGTGATGGAACTTCACAAGGAACTAAAAGGTGAGTAATGTTCCGTGACACCCTTATGGGGAAGAGTGAAAATGTAGAGAAACATTATAGACCCTAGTGGTTTCAACATTTATTTGTATACAATCAACAATAATTTTTTTAATATCCAAAAGAGCTTTATAGAGGATTTTATTTTTCCCTGGAATGACCTAGCAAGGCAGCTTATTTGTAAGATCCATCCATTGGATGAATTTATTCTCATCAGAACCCCTCAATGGCAAGGCATGTTTCCCATAAGGTCCCAACAAAATATTTAGCTAAAAGTGTATTTTTTAAATTTAAATTGGGCTAAATTAGAAATAAAAAAAATTAGTATTTAAATAGTAAATAAGTACCCTCAATTCACCAACAAATTCAATTAGCAAAGAGAGCCAGCAATAATTATATAGTATAATATGGAGACAAAGCCCGTATAACATGTGGAGATTTCTCGGTGCCTTGTGGATTGGGAGATTTCCTCATGTTAGCATGGAATATTTTGAATGTCTTGAGTAATAAAATGGGGAGACCTCCGGTCCAAAATTAAAAGACATGTTGAAGCAGATTGTGAGCAAATCTCACGGCATCGTGGGGAGATCTCATGGTGTGCTCTAGACGTCAATATTGAAAAGTCCACTAATATCACCTTTAGAGCCACACCGGGAGATCTCCCGATATCATACCCAATGCAAATTCAAATTAAATAAAACTAGGAGATCATTTACAAGAAGAAAAACTACTTCCCTTGATGTGGCCTTTAAGACACAAACTATAAGAGTTTAGACAAAAAAAAATTAGACATATACCAAAAGAGGTAAAAAGACATGAAATTGAAGAATTTAAGACATCAAACTTTATGATATATTTTAGTCTTCAGGAGAGTTAAAGCCAAAAGTCTATAAACATAAGACACTAAGGGTTATGACATAAGGCATACTGGTTAGTGGGGACAACAACATGACATAGAAAAATGTCTACATGTGGACAATAAAATATCAGGAGCCCTCTCGATGTATGACCGGGAAAAATGCATTGTCGCATTTTAAACTGCCCATAACATCACTCATTGAAACAAAAACAACAATATTGATATCTAAAATAAAAGGTTATAATTGTCAAATGATTACCTATATTGGTACGACAAGGAAGCATCCAACTTACAAGAAAAGGTAATCTTGAATGGCTCCATGAAGTTCAACAAGAGTTTTTTTATGAAACACCATCAGGAGCACTCTTGATATTTTCCCTATGCTGGCCAGCTGGAAGAGTTCACCAATTCTAAATTTTGTTGGGTATATTTATTCGTCGTTTTTCCTATTTGCACAATAGAAGTGTTGTCTGTGTTTTTTTTATAGCTTTGTTAGAATATAGCACATAACTACATTTTATCCCCATACTTCCTTGGAAGTTGGAACGCACTCCCACTTACCATCTCAAGCTCCTCTATAACATTTGAGGCCTCACATTTTATTTTTTCCTTTGCTAGGTTTCCAAAACTAAATTTGAAACTAACCATACTAAGATTGGTTCTTACCTAGTTGCACAATTGTGAGTGCTCGGCCCATCCACACATGGTAGATCTTAATACATGGAGGATGGACAAAAACAAAATCACCAAAAAGAACATACAAGTCATGACAACCACTCTACTTACTATGTCACACCAGTTTTAATGCCACACTAAATCATATAGTTAGTGTCTAGTGAGCCAAGGGTCTTAATCTCACCTTTTGCTTGTGAATTAAGTATGACTAACGCCTTCTTTATTTGGTTCATGTTAAGTGGTCCGGTCTTTGGTTCTTTGACATCATGTGCACTAAGTCATTGTCTTTTTGTTCTTCTCCAAGGTGCTCTCTCAAGCATGGCTTCAGTCAATGAATTGCCATGTGAGGTGTATTATCTCTTATCAATGAAAAACACCATTTGATAATGTAAAAGAGGAGGCTCATATGGTCCACATTTAACATTTTTGATATAGAAAATGAATTCACTCACTCTATATCAACTTGGATGTACACATTATAAAGCTTACAAGTAGATCCTTGCATTACCATAACAAAATCTGAGCAAAATGACAAATGACCCAAGCTATATCAACTATATGATATGTATTAATAATGCCATTGTGTGTAATCAAGAACAAGTAAATATAGGAAGTCATGAGTGAATCAAAATGTGCATCAATAAAATATTTCAAATACATTTGACATAAATTCTACATCCTCAATGCAGTAGATTGTGTTTGACCTCATTGATTATACGACTTTACTTGACATTGAGAATTAATTAGATGAACAAAAATTAAAGTGAAAGGGTTGTAAGATTCTCAAGGTTTGTTACGTGCAAGTCCATAAAAATGAATCACTAAAATCATATAATCTTCAATTATGTTGAATATGCTTGTGTTTGTCATGGTACATATTGTTGATGGCCAAAAACCAAGTTGTAGCTTGCAAAGCGTTGGGAAAATTGGATTATCTAATTCCTTTGCAACATCTTTCCAGTAGGTGACGTTATCCTCCATTTATTCATGGTAAGTTATATTTTCCAAATAACTGCTCTCCTAGATTTCAATGTACTTCCTTATACTGCCACAAATCTTTATTTTTTTAATTTGCATCATGAGCATCCTCAATAGTCATTTCCTTGTCTCCATAACGTCCAACAAGACCATGGCCCCTAGGAAGCCTAATTTGGAGAGCAAGAATAAGTGGATGATTGCAAGTGCAAAAAAAATTTGCACTAAAAAACATACCATTCATTGTTGTCCATGAAGTACTTGAAAATATGGATTTCTTTCAATCTCACAAGCCCTTTAGTATACCCTTTAATGAAAGATTTGAAATTTGCAACCTCCTCAATCAAATTTGGAATAAAGAAGGAATTATGATTCCATGAAAATTTTCATGAGGTCAACAAGAAGTTGTCACACCTACTCATAGGAATTACAAATACTAGGAGATGAAAACAATGCACCGCAAAGTGCACTTTGTTTCCATTTCTTGGCAAGAGTTCAATTGAGTTCCACTTCTTGGCAAACAAAAAAAATTCTTTAGGTCATTGCAAAGTAAAGACACATGAAATTGTTGAGAGGACACACCTAATTCAAATAGAAGTACAAGAAAAATAATCAAAATAGAGGAGATTACTAGCGGTGATATCAAAATATACTAGCTATAGTGGCATTGAAATTCAGAGGCCTCATAGTGCTGAGCGAAACTAGGAAGGAGTGAGGGATATTTCACTTGGTATTTTTTTTATAGAGTATTTGTATTAGCCATTGATGTGCGTAGAAATTCAAAGAGTGAGGATATTAAAGATCCACTGGAAGAGTTCTTAAAGCAATTCAAGGAGACAGAAGACACAAAACTCGAAACAAACAATGAAGACGAAATAAAAAATAATGAGGATTTAGACAAATATGATTTCGACGAGGAGGAGAATAGCAACACAAATGATGATTGGAATGCAAGGTTGTACAATCGCAATAGAGAATATGGTGTTGTGGACGACAAAGAACCAAAATCATATTCAAATCAATTCATCATTTCAACACCTTCTAATTCAACTAGACTTCATAAGAGGGTTGATAGATTATGCAAAAGATGTTGCTTGCAACCTACTATAAGCATCTCATAAGATTTATTTTGATATCATCTTAGAAAACAATGCGAAAACTACTTTATTGCAATGTTTCTATGTTTATCGTGATGGTTGCCTTTGAATGATTAGCTCTCTTGAATAAATAATCAAAGATGAAGTTGATAATAAAAAAACCCAATGAAATCACCCTAATTTCATGAACATCGGGAAGACTCCCGAAGTTTTGTAAATCAAGGTTGACAACCACAATACCCAATGAATATCCACTACAAATTCAGGAAAAAAATTATGTATTATACAAACTAATTACGTAAACCTGGCCATGGATTTACGTTTCATTCAAAGGTTGTACACATGATTAAGAAGGTTATAAAGCAAATTAAAATTTTATTCAAAGTTCTACTTGCATGTGTGTAGAACGTGCTTTCATGATTCTAAAAGAAAGATGAAGAATTATTATGAGAATGATTGATATACCATTGCGGCATATGATTGATATAGTTTCTACATGTATTGTGCTACACAACATGTATACAATTGGCAAGGATAAACTTGATCTGAAATGGATAGAAGAAGTAGAGAGATAGTTGAAAATGCAAATAAATGTTCATAATTTATTTTCCTTTTTTTAATCAAGAAACCGAGAAAATGACAAGAAATGAGGGTTTAAATAGCAGCTATAAGTGAAGTAAGAATTATCATTAGTAAATAAAATAGTACAAAAAGAATAAAAGAGATTCACAAAGTTACTGAATTTTTGCATTAAAAAAATGATTACTAGAGGCTACAAAAATGTATGAAGCAATAGCCAAATCTTTGTAGCAAATGAAGCTTTAGAAATATTCAAACCTATAATTGTAGGATATGAATACTCAATATGATATTAGTGAATGATTACAATTTTGTATTAAGGTTGTCATATGAGCATCCATATTTTTTCATAAATTTGTTGTAGCCTTAAAAGATGCAATCAAACTAGAAGAATTGCTTAGTATTTGTTCCAAAAATCTTTTCCATTTTTATTGAATTTTTTTATATCTATTGTAGTGCTTAGAGGTGAATTATGTTGTGTGTCTTTAATAGTATGATATACATCATCCTCTTGAGCTCTTGTTGGCATTTAATTAACAACACTTGTACGTTGTCCATTTCAAATATTCATTTGTTCATAGTATTGACATTCACGTCTATCATGACATGAAATTATATTTAAATGCTTGAATTTCATCATAATAACCTTGTATTTTTTTGCACGCCAGCCAAGTTCTTTCAAATTGCGCAAATTTGAAATCATACGAGTATGAAACTTAATCCAAATATTCATTCATATTTACATACAACTACTGGAATTCATAATAGAATATCATTGGGTTCAATATAATATGTCATAAATTCTATCAACTTCATGGAAGTATCTTCATGGTCTAAAATACTTATGAGGTGTTGGACTATAACCAAGAGGTATAGCATTCAATTCCCGATGCATGTCTAAACCACTAAGTCTTCAATGGAGAGAAAGGAAGATGGGTGACCCACGGCAATTGGGAAAGACCAAAGTCTTTAAAAAATTGCAATTGGCATAATCCTAATATGATTGTTTTACAATTTCAACATCAATTATTTCATGCCTTATGATCTTGTTGATTTTGTAAATTTTTCTTTCATCTTATTATGAAATGTCTAGGAATATTTTAATCTCATAATCTCGCCATTTAATAAGAGCCTTATCTTCACCTTCCAAATCGCCCAACTTAATTTCATCAATTTTTTCCTTTTTCTTTGGTGTTCCTTTCGATTTTAAAATTGATACCCTACCTCTCTTCTCATGGTCGTATTTCTACTACCTTCAGCATTTTGCGGCATTTGTGATCCAATCATTTTTACATTTGCATCATTAAACAACTAAAATTTGTTAAAATTCTTATTTTCCAATGAGGGTCCATACAACCCGAATTGTGGTTGATTCCATGGCATCCAAGGAGAATTTTGCCTCCATTGTTGGATTTTAGAACCACTCTCATCTCGTGAGAAACATGCCATGGATGGGGAAAAATTGTCAAAAAAAATTTAATTAAAATAATTGTTTACTATACTAGCAAGCTCCAAACACTTGGACAATCTCCACCTTTTCAACCAATGAGAGCTCTTACATTGCAATAATCATGGGCCTTCAGTTTTGTATGTGAAGTGGCCCTCTTTGTGATTCATGAAACTGACTCGAGGAGATAAAGACGGTGGTTTGGGGGTTCAAATCCACAACAAATAGTCTCCTTCCTCATGCAGTAGGACTAAAATTTAACTCGGCACTATAGTTGCTGAGATTCCTACTTGGAACATCCAAACATAACCCTACCAAATACATGGGCCCACCAAACTCACCTTGATTGCTTAATCATGTTTGTGAGCCACCACCCTATATGAGGAATCATAAACTATTGCAACATTAATAACAAGCCGAAAGGCCACACTCCTAAGCTAACTATAGCTTGTTGAAGTTATCCTCAATACGTTGGCTTGGATAGGCTATCCAATTAAGCAAAAATTCCAACCCTTAAAGGCACTATTATATGTTCTATGGCTCACACAATAGCTTATAGAAGCTCTCAACAAGTATTACATCATAACATTATTCAGACCCATGACAGTGTTCTGTGGGACTGACAATATTCTAGGGAAAATTCCATGAATATTCCCTGGAATACTGTCAGTCCCACAGAACACTGTCATGGGTCTGAATAATGTTATGATTCAATGTTTACTTGGTTTGTAGATAGAAACTATATTCCAACACAACATACTACATAGACGAGGTGAAAATACATTCACACATAACAATAATGATAAGATATGATTGGGATGTATTTGAATCTAGGCCATTAATACGACCTAAAACATCCCATTTTAAAATTGTTACATATATTTATGTTCCAATTGGGAGATTATGACCAATATATGAGTTGGCTTTAGGTGGGGCCACTTATGACATTTCAAGCTAAAAATAACAACACATAACTTTACACCTCCGTACGACGTCTTGAAGCTCACAATGGACCTCTTGTATATTTTGGAATTAACATACCCATGCCCTAACAATGTTATGTTGACTTGGTGTTTAAAGATACTTGGATATTTTCCAAGAGGATGTCATCCATCACCTTTCAACTTTCATCATGGTACAGGTGAAGGCTCGACTACATGTAGACATGAGCTCAAGCTCAAGCTTGCAAGTTTGATGGGCCAAGGTGAAAGGATACGGACCCTTACATGTGAAAGAATATGAATCCTTATGTAATTTGTTGTAGCTACAAAAACGGATATAAAGAAAAAACACATGTTTAAAAGAGATTGGATTGTGTGCTCATAATATGATAACCATTATTATTCAATATAAAACATAATGGGGGTAGGGGACTTGTATGACCATATAATGAGCATGAGAATTTTCACTTTGATAACGAATACGATATTCATGTGAGCTCCAAAAATTACGAGTGAGGTGGCTACACCCTCGGTTTGGATTGCTAACCATCTTGTACTAAGGGCCACTTCACACACGAGCCAAGACCCATGACCATGATTTTGTGAGAGCCCAAAAGAAAGTGTCCGAAGGCTGTCCCAACACACTTCCAAAATCATGTAGTGTGGTCACGATCCTCAAGTGTAGTGTGAAGTCATATGTGACCGGGCCCTCAACCTAATGCTAGTTCAATGAATTTCTATTCATGCGGGTCCTCACACATGATAAACTTATAATAAATCAACGGCTGTGAACGTTTGGAGTGCTATGATCTCCCGGTCTTGTGTTAGGCCTACCTCCAAGAGGTGATTTTTGAAAATAGTCCAAGTGATCATGAAACATGATCCATTCAATGCCATATGGGAATCCATGTAGACTTTATATCCATCTTGCATCCACTTACTCCGTTGGTCCCTCAAGCATAGTGTGAAGCGAACTTGGACCGGCTCCGCCTTTTCCACCAATGAGAGTGCTTGAAGTGTGGTGGTCACAGGGTCTCAGCCTTGTGTGTGTAGTGGCCCTAATCCCATGTTTCATATCCTTGTAGAATGGGCTAGTACGAAAAAGTAACCATTTAAGGCCCATCTACCATAGGGCCTAGGCGCTTCCTCTATTACCCCCCTCCCCCCTACAAAGGAGGCCTATGTAACCTGGTTAGGTCCGGGTCCTGGTCTGGCCCGGCCCGGACGGGCACCGGTCCTCCAAGTGGACCAGCTGAAGGAGAAGCTCCAGGGAGTCGTTTTGCAAACCCTAAGAGCTCGCATTGCAAGGTTTTTTGCACCGAATCTTCGCAATCAAGTCGAGGTGCTCTTACGGTGCGAAGTGGTTGTAGCACTATGAGTATGCGGGAGAGGACAGGGTCAGGCGGCGGGAAGGCTTTGTCGAAACAGCTCGAACAGCCGAAGCAGGTGGATGGCGATGTCAGCCTCTTCACTTACAGCAAGCTTCTCGACCCGAACGCTGATTGGGATCGGGTGAGTTAGCCTCACATTATGGTGCGCTGGATTCGCTTATTGGATGTCCTAGGATGTGCGGAGGTCTGTATCTTCATATTTTCTTTTCTTTTTTGGAGTGTTGTGGCATTGGCGTGGAAGATGCGAGTATCCGTTGGATCGGATGGCATGGTCGTAGTTTAGAGTAAGGTTTTATGTCGTTGTTCAATGTGCAGGGCGAGTTAGTGGCTTGCTTTTTGAGAGCGAGTTCTTCGGGATGTGTATATTAAGGTCGTTTGTGTTATGCTTGGAGGAGTGCAACCGATCATTGAGCGCGCAATACAAACGTGTTTTTGATTGGCACTGGATTTGCATCTCCCTTCATTTGAGGTTGTTATAAATATTGTATATTCCATTCTTTATTGGCCTAGAGACTGAGCTTCGTAAGCTTGGGGATGTGGAAATGTATCAATACGTAGTGGTCAGGCTAAGCCTTGTTGCTGATGTGTATATTATTGATTGGGTACGAGGAGACACATTATCATCTGTAATTGATGACCATGTCATGACCTGACCACTGCATCCAGTAATGGCCACGTGTTGCTTTGCCATAATCATCCAGTATCTACCTAGCTGCTACTGCAAGTCGGTAGGTTGGGTGCCTACAATAAACTGTGGTAGGGCTCCTTGCATCTATTACCTAGTTCACAAGAGGCGTAAAGGATGATGAAAAACTTCTGATTATATAAGCAGGATGGACATATTTAGAGGTATTAAGAAGTCAGATGGCAGGCAGGCATCTCTTGCTATATGTTATTGGATATTGCTTCACTGCTAGGCAATGCCTCTGTTGATTAGGTTTTAGAATCCTAGAAAAACCATTTGGTATGGGGCTTGCCTGTTTTCACCCAGAACAATTGGTTGAGCTCACTAGAAGTACAGTACAGCAATTAAAATTTTTAATCTTGCAGATTTCTTGCATGCCAGTGCCTTCAGATGTGGCCTTTTCATTCAAAAGTTAGCAAAGGGGGATATCTTGGTTTACAGTATTCAGGTTTGATTTGGAGGGGAATGGTATTGCAGAGCCCCAAGGCACTTCTCTATCAAAGTAATGTGAAAACAATGAAGTAGTGCATTCTCATCAAAGAAAAGTCCGAAGACATAGTTAAGGTGTTGGCGGTATTTGGAATAGTTTAAATGTTCCTTATACTTCATAATTCTGGAGAACTAGGTTTTAATTTATGAAGGTTTGCATAACCATGCCCAGGTTGATCAGTGAAAGAATTTGCCTCTTACTATTTGCTTATTTTTATGTACTGGATTATCAGGATCAACTGGGAGATGTGTTGCACTGGATAAGGCAAGCTATCGCGGTGGTTTGTGGAATTGTGTGGGGTGCTATTCCATTAACTGGAGTGGTTTGGTTGATACTGTGAGTACTTCATCTTTCTAGCCCTGTGAAGGTTGCTGAACTGGACAACATTTGTATTTGCCTCATGATGTCTTAAGTCAATTGTATGGTTTGATATCCTAGGTCATACAATTATCTCATTGCACAATCTGATTGCTGAGCCTGTTTTGGGTGGGTTTGGAGCCTCAGTACCCACTGCCTACTCTGGATCAAATGATACTAAATAAGTTTCCTTAGTTGAATACTACACAACCTTTCTCTGCTGTTATTATAAATTGCAACAGAGGTCTCAGAATTCAACTCTAGGATCATAAGGATCTGTAGTTTGGAATTCCTTTCACTAGCGAGTGTTACGCAGTAGCAGCTTTTGGTATCATTCAAGTTTGCTGCATGAGGTTTTGAAACTACGCTTATAGTAATTGGACTTAGTTGTTTAAATTTGACATAAATTACAGGAAGGACTGTGTTTTCCTAAAAAATGAGCTTCCTGCTGTTTATATAGCTTGGCGGAATATTCAAGCATTTAGTAGTTCACAAACCTGAAATACTTTTGCAGTTTTATTGCACTGTCGACAGGTTTAGTGTATGGATATTATAGCCTGTATTTGAAGGTGGATCATGAGGAGTTTGGTGGTCATGAAACATTGCTGCAAGAGGGCATGTTTGCATCAATGACACTCTTTTTGGTAAGCTTGCTATATTTAATGAAATTTCTTGACTGCCTTGATGTTGCTCTGTGGATCTTGCCGAGCATGCATTTGTGCTGAACCTGATTTTGTTGTGACTTGAGGCAATCCTGAGTTCAGAATTGGATGCTAATTTGATAAATATTGGGGTTTTGGCAGCTGGCATGGATATTGGTGTACAGTGTCTTCCATTTCTGAGTTGCCACAGCGCATGAAGGCAGCTTCTTTGTACTCAAAATTATTAGGACTTTTATTCTTGTACTTCAGATTCATATTTGCGTTGAGAAATGTGTAGCTTCTGCGGATGGATTAGGTTTTTGGTTTGATACCTCCTGTTTTTCACGAACTGCAAGAGATTCCAAACTCCACCTGTTGTTGGCATTGGGTTACTTAGACAGGAGCCGTTGGTTCCAAGAGTGGGTTATAACATGATTTTCACACATTCTTTCAGTAGGGATGAACGAATTGCACTTGTAAGATGCAATTGGTGTACGGGCTTATCACGTAGGAATGTCCCATTTCATAATTTACTGAAGCTCTTGAATTTCCACACCCCTGTAGGCTGTTCTATCATGACCTGTGACATATCTGTATTCAATCTGTGTCATATCTACAAATTGTTGCATCCACTCTTGGAATGGTATATGAATGAACTCTTAAGAGTACATCATCCTTAGGAAGGAGGTCCCTACATCCGTTCTCAATGGATGGTGTTAATGAAAAGCTTATGAAAAAAAGTGCCTTGTGGGTTGATGTTTTACCAGATTAAAGCATTCAACAATTTGATCCATAATACTGATTATACTATCTAATATACTGGTTCTATGTCATGTCCAATTCTGACATACCTAAGGGTTTTGCTAAGCAAGGTACCTAAATTAGTGCATTGGATCTTATCTGGTGACTCATGTATCCTGACGAAAGATGCAAACTTACACTAATGAGAATTGAAGTAAGTAGTTAGAACAAGTAGCATTGTCATTGATCTACACCAAATAGTTCTCTGGAAGCACTCTCTTATAAATTGATTATAATTCAAGAACTGTACATATGTTATAATCACTTGTGCATTGGTTTAAGTGGCCAAACATCTCTTTGAGCACTAGCTTAATTTTTGAAGTATCCAGTACTTCAAAACTTGACTAAAGTCAGGTGTAGCATAGAATCCATTGAGGACCCAGAATCAAGTATGGCCTTGAACTTCGTGACAATGTCATCCTTGTTTGGCGTCTCCTCCAAATCATTTGGATTCAACGATCTTTACGCGAATTCACTTAAGGTTGAACCATCTATAACAGATAAAATAAGAGAGTTTGCATTTGTTTAGGAGGAGTGATAGCTTGGAATTATTTTTCTTGTGAAGAGAAACAAATTCTAAGAAGAATGTTTAAAAACCCCCCCAAAAAAAACATGAATATGGAAATTACTACAAATTTCAAAGCGGTAAAGTTAGGGGAACACATAGTCGATCTATAGGTTAACCTATAACCACTCATAATGCTTAGCTTTGACATTTGCCAAATCTCTTATGAGGGTAATCAACCACAAGCCACTGCCACATATACCTTAACTTTGTTCGCCTAAAAGTATAGATCTCATCCATGCCGGCATTACATGATCCTAGCGAGCAATTAAATGGACTTGGTCGACTATGAATGCCTCACCCTTACATATATTGCACGCCAACCCAAATATATTAAAACTAGCAAGTTGCATGTTGCACATGCAACAAAAACAAACCACAAGTTGTATATGTAACTCACGGATGAAAACCCGTGGCATGAATGGTTTTGCATCATGCACATGACATGGATGAAGACTCAAACACCGGATAGCGTGATAGTTCTATGTTCAATTAATCCGACGCATGCATATTCTCGTGGAGATTTCATAACATTACTGAATAGCATGTTATTATTATTATTATTATTATTATTATTATTTCCCCTCAATGGTCAAGAAAAATACATGTCACTATTGAGAAGAAAATCAATCATGATGGTAGGATTTTCCTTTAGAGATTGGTGTTCTATCATATTGTATGCGTGTTTGAATGTGTCCACTTTTGATATATGCGAAGAACTATCTACAACATGACCTCTCCCTCATCCAACGTTCTTCGACATGCAAGGGTAGAGAGGACCTACAAGACATTCCTTCATTGCCTTCCTATTCGAGATGCTAGAAGCAAATGTTTTCTTTGCCTTTGCCTTAATAGAAAGTGGGTGTTATCATGTGTTTGTTTAAAATTAGATAAGGTAGAGGCAACTAATTCTGTTATCACGTCCTAAACCCACACCTATACCCGCCTCCGAATCATCAACATCTACCAACCTTGAACCATCTCTCATGCTAATTATGTGGCCGGGTCCGCAAAGTGATTGTTTTGGCAACAAGCTGGCACACCACCCCATGCAATAGGTGTTAGGGTTGGGCATTATTATTAACGGCCTTTACACTAGGTTGAGTTGCTAATCCCGGATGTTAAAAATGGATATGGTGCCGACACTGTTCATTTCACCACTAGGCTCGGCTCATGATTAGACTTGGGTTGGTTTAAGGGCCGGTTTACACTATGGACCATGAAGTCGGACCATGGAACATGGCGTTTGTCAATGGTCCGAGTTCATAAAAAATTAGTTTTGATAGCCATGGGCCCCTCACTAGGTGTAAACCGAATGTGGACCAAAGAGAATGACCATGCACCAGAAAGTGAAGGTGCTGATTTTTTTAATACATGCTCAAAAAGAACAATTTTGAATTTTTTTCAAGTTTGACCATTCTCTTGTCTTCTCTTGGGCTTCACTTGTCATCACTTCTTGTTAAATGTGTCGAAGATGTGGCTTGCAAATCTTCTCACAACAATTTTTACAAAAAAAATGAGCAATTTAATTTGTACATGTTCAATGTAATTTACATGTGACATGTACCTTGTGTTGTCACTACACTAAATAGGATATTTAGTGTTTGATTATATTTAATGTTGTTACCACCCTACCTTGCTCAACACTAAAGTTCAATTCTTTGATAATTAGTGTTAGAATATTTCCCATTGCGGTTCTTTTGACCACCTTGATCTACAGTCATTAAACAACTACATATTTTTCTTTTTCATTTTTCAACTGTAATTTTAAATGTTTTGGGAGCATGTAATATACCGTTGGAAAGGTATTTTCAAGACCTTTTCAACGGTATATTACAAGCCCCCAATTCCGAATATTGCAGTTGGTAGACCAAAAAAACAAATTTGCACTTAAATTCTTGAGTTCTAGATGTTCCATGTTGTTTGGTGAAACACGTGGGAGCCGGTTTAAAGGGAAAAACAAGGTAGTTATGGTATGTCTCATGGGTTATGCTATGATTAAGGCACATAGAGGGTAGATTTATTAAAGAATTATTAAAATGGCATTTCTCTATCATGGGCCCTTTGCCTTTTCCTACCAGACCACCTCTCTTGCCTCTACAAAACCCGTTGGACCATGTCAGTGCATTTATTAGGCTTTAAAAATTATATTGTGGGGACCTCGACCTCCATGGTCCCTCTCACATTTTTTCCTTAGTGTAAACCGAAGTTGTCTCGGGACAACTTCAACATCCAATCAGTTGCCTTGCAGGGTCCTAGTCCATCTTCATGGTCCATAGTGTAAACCGGCCCTAAGGCCTTGCATGGTGGGGCTTAATGAAAGCATCAAGCTCGGTTCCTAGTATAAGGTAGGCCTAGTATGTATTTGGTAAAGGTTTAGATTACATAATAAATGAGTTGGTCCTTGGGTTCCTCATTCACTTTACTTGCCCGGTTTGGCTAGTGGAATTAGGAAGCTACTAATTTTGATTTTGACAATTCATAAAATATTACACTTACATTAAAAAATAAAATATTTCTTTGAGGCTATTGTGGGTCGAAATGCTAATATGATCCACTATTTTTTTTACCGTGACATGGCCACGTGTACCCGCAATGGCTTAAAGTGTTGGTTTAAGCACCCTCTACCTTAGCACAACTGAAGTTAATGCTTTCACATTTGAATTCATGCTAGCTAACTAAAAAATCGCATAAGCAAATTCCATTATGAGTGAATACGATTATGGTTCTTTACCCTCCATTGATTCAAAATGGGTTGTCATGTTGGCAGATGAACTCCTTTTATATTCATTAAATTCCTACATTTATGCGATTTTTTAAAATAAAAGTCATATATGACTTAGGTGAAACAGTAACAAATGTGTCCTCTAAAATAATGTGTGTGACAACCTCGGCCAATATGGAGTCACCTTGTACATTGTTTCTCTCCATAGTGGAATGTTTAGAAGTGTTATTGAAGATTATTTTATTGACAAACAAAATAGAAATAAACAAGACATCATAATTTCTCAAATGAAATATTAGATAGAAATTATTTTCATCGTAGATGCAATCTCAAATTATGGAGAAGTCCAGTAATCGTTCAACCTACTCCACACATTGGACTCTTCTTTGGGTGGGCAATCTCGGTTAGGTTTTATTGAATACGGGTTACAAGGGTGGGAACGTCTTACTTTCATGCATTTACAAATAACTTTTGAAATTCCTCAATGGAAGTAAGATTACCTATGTCTTTGAATTTAAGGGCCGCTTCACACTATGGTCGTCCAAGTCGAGAGGCCGTGAGATTGAATGGCCAAACTTTGTTGAGAGTCCAAAGAAATGGGCTGAAAATAGCCAATAAAATATAGGAATTGGAGCCTTCAGCCAGGCATAGTGTGAAGTCTCCAAAGGCCAAGCCCAAAGTCCAAACTTTTGGTCATGAACTCTCACAGCCTCTCGACTTGGACGGCCATAGTGTGAAGCCTCCAAAGGCCAAGCCCAAGGTCGGAGAGAGAGAGAGAGAGCTGGGCATTTCTTGAATAGATCTAAGCTTATTTTCAAGCATAAACCTTTCAAACACATCCTCTTATTTAGAAGCCAAACCATTCTTCTACATATCCATGTTCCTTTATAAAACTCGGGAAGGTGGGTGGGACCATCCCTCAAGGCTACAACATTGCATATCTATCATCATGTCCTTGTCACTATTTCATCTTGGAGTATTGCCTAATAATTTAAAGACAACAACCTTTGAACATCCACATGTCTAAGGTTTTACTAGATATTGATGTTTCATATCCAAGGCTTTCATATTCAAATTTCAAAAGAAGGCATAAAGACTAAGTCTGACATTTACCCACAGGTTGCCTCTCACATCCTCTCATGCTAAGTATTCTTTATCACTACATAATACCTAGCCATTGTCCACATATTATTTTTGTAATAAGATGAAAATACAAAACCTAATGATGCCGTCAAGGTTGTGAAGGGTCTGCCTCACTTGTGCCCATGCCACCAACCAAATCCAAAGAGAGGGTTAGTAACGTACACGAGGTGAATAACAGCAGAACCCAATTGTTATCTATGTCACACAATCATACAAGGCAAACTCATACATTTTGTATCAATACATACTCAAACCATCCTTGAGTATTCTACCTGTTCTTTAGCCATATTGTGTGATCAAAGCACGAGGTACTTGGCCTACGCTTTCCACACTTTCACACAGTTTTACCCTAATCTCAGAAGTTACCAAGGGTAAACTGCTCATGCGGCTTAACCTTTGAAAGGATGTTCTCTTGTTTCCTTTCACTTAATATATGATTAGGTAACTATCCTTGTCCGTAGATGCATAGTATCGGATCTAGGGTGGATATTTGTTAGGTAAAACTTACCTAACCCTAAAGTAGTTAAACCTTTGGGGTTATATTTTACCTTCTATGCGATTTATTTAAGGCATGGTAAAAACAGAGTTTAGAGAGAGAGAGAGAGAGAGAGAGTTGTTTTTTTTCAAAGCTTGATCTTCCTCTTTTCAGAGGCCTTTTCCTTTCTATTCTTCATCAAAATAAAGCAAGGGTGGGTGGGTGGGATTTTCTTTCATCAAAGTCTATTGCTCCACAAAACATAGTATCCATCATTGTAACCATGGATTTAGTGCTATGTTCTACATAGTGTTAAGTAGCTTGAACTTTCAACAAGGAATATGTACTCTCATCAAAGTGGTTAGATACTCTATTATGTTTCCTTCCTTTCAAATCAAAATTTGATAGCATTGTGTTCTAAGGGCATAAAGTACTAAGATGTAATGATGTGTCATAGTCACAAACATACATTACATATGGTAGATGAGTTCAGAACATAGTCTAGGATGTAACTGCATTGTGCTTAATAACTATTGTTACAATCAAGTAATAAGTCAAAGATGTGCTAGGTAAACTTACATACCTCACTTGTATGTATTTTCAATATCTCAACTACTTTCTAGAGTTTGTGTACATATCCAGACACTAGTTCAAAATAACATAGTAACTTTCACCAATATAAGATCATAAAAGTGAGAGAGTATCCAAACATGAGTAATGTACTATTGTTGGTGTTGAAAATGTGAAGAGCTAGCCTCACTTGCACCCATGCCAACCCAAACATACAATTGCGTGTTAGAAAGGCGTGTGTCAGGTGTCTTCATATAAGCTTAGTTGCAATCCATGTCACACATTTACCTCACTTGTCAAGTCCATTGAATGTTTGCAAACACCAAACTCACTACAAAACAATGAGTATACAAACCTGCTCTTTTGCCATATTGTGTAACTTCTTGGATAGTAACAATATTTAGTATACCAAACACCATGCACTTCCACACTAATCTTGTATCCACATTCTAAGCCAAGAGTTTCCTCCTTCAAGCATGTAAAAGAGTTTTCACATGGAGGAGTATAGGGTTTAAGTATTGGTTTAGTAAGCTATGGTGGCCGCTTTAGGTCACTGAAACCCTAAAATGTGGAGCGTGGTAACTTTCCTTTACCATGGTAAGTTAACTTATGGTTAGGTTTAGTTTAATGTTTTAACTGTGGTGTATATTTTGCTAAGTGTCCTAGCCTTAGTAGATGATTTTAATCACCTTGTCAAGAATGTTACATTGAATTATATCTCAAAGGCAAAAGAGAGAGAGAGAGAGAGAGATAGGCCGGCCACACCGGCCGGACGGCTGGGCCATCCAGCCAACCCGCCCCGTCCGGTGGGCCCCGGCATTTCCGGCCCGCCTTCCGGGCAGCTAGGCGACAACAAGGCACTGGCCTCGGATGGTTGGCTGCAGGCCATGCCCCCTGCAGCCGTCCAGCAAGGGTAATTGCCCGGCTGGGCCATCCGGGCAACACCAGGCCCCGCACATTTGTAAATTTTTTAAAACTTTTAGCCGGGCAGATGCATTTTCGGGTCGGGCAGGGGCTGCCGGCCACATGAGGGTCACCGGCGGGCTGCCACATCGGGCCAGCCGGGTCCCTTTCCCAACGGCCACCCCGGGCGGTTGGCTGAGAGAGAGAGAGAGAGTTGTATTTTTCAGAGCTTTTTTCAAAACTTGATCTTCCTCTTTTCAGAGGCCCTTTCCTTTCTATTCTTCATCAAAATAAAGCAAGGGTGGGTGGGTGGGATTTTCATTCAACACAAATCTGTTTTCTTATCAAATCATAGTACTCATCAATGTAACTATGCTTGTGTTGCTAAGTCTTGTATAACATGGAACAACTTGCAATAGCTTGCATTCTCAAGGAGGAACATGTATCCTCATCATCATGCTTTCCTCAAATCAAATCAACTCAAATCATTTTGAAATCCTAGCTGTGAGGTATAAGTGACCAGAATGTAATGATATGCTCATCACATGACTTTGTATGTAGTAGCATAGTCTGGAATAGAATCTAGCTATGCAATGCATTGTGCTTGGTAGTCAATGTAACTAATGTTACCAATGTTACCAATGTTATCATCAAGTAATATGTTGAGTATGTAAGATGTAAGCTTACATATATGTATCCATACTATCTCAACTACTTTGTAGTGTTTGAGTGCTAATCAAAATACTCTTTTCAAAGCAGTAAATAAGCTTTCATACTTATCACATAATAAGGTGAAAGAGTATTCAAACTTGAACAATGTACTATTGTTGGTGTAGAAAATGTGAAGAGCTAGCCTCACCTGCACCCATGCCAACCCAAACATACAAATGTGTGTTAGAAAGGCGTGTGTCAGGTGTCTTCAGCTAAGCTCAGTTGCTATCCATGTCCCACATTAACCTCACCTGTTAAGTCCATTGATATTTTACAACATCAATACTCATTACAAATCAATGAGTATACTTACCTGCTCTTTTGCCATGTTGTGTAACTTGATAGTAACAATCTTTAGTACACCAAATGTCAGTCTCTTCACCTCCCCTCCAACCTTGCTCTCACACTTAAAGTTAAGCGTTTTCCTTCCCGCATGTAAAAGAGTTTTCACATGGAAGAATGAGAAGCTTAAGTATTGGTGTGGTCAGGTAAAGAGGCTGTTTTAGGTCACAGAAACCCTAAAAACGCGGAGCATGGTAACTATTCTTTACCATAGTATTTTAACCCATGGTTAAGCTCAGTTCAACCTTTTAACTGTGGTGTGGATTCCCTTTAGGTGTCTTAGCCCTATTGGAATGCTCATATTAGATTGTCAATAATGTTATTTAAAAAAAAATTAAAGGCAAAATTAAGAGCAAAGCGAGAGAGAGAGAGAGAGAGAGATCCCACTTTATTCCTTGCCCAGAACAACCCCTCCAATCTAACAGCCAAGATCTTATCAATTTTTTATTTTTTTAATGAAAAAAATTCGATGGTGTCTTAACCATAGTTTGAGTTTTCATTTCTATCCGACCCAAACTTCCGAATTCATGTTTAGTCTTTGCTTCTTGTATGGTGATGGTGCCTGATTATGGGACCCAGGGTATGTGAGGGAAAATTTTGGGCCCTTGAATAGTCGTTCAATTTTGTTAGTAATAGGAGTCTCTGCAATGTCTGTGAGCAAACGCTGATGAGGGTTTTCTGAGAATTGGATTGCAGCCTTTACCGCTACTTTAGCTGATTTTTGCATCCAAATCATGAATGCAACGAATCTAGCAATTGATGTAGGGTAGGATGAAAAAATACCTCGAGTTTGTTTATCATGGTCCATATCGCATGATCGAACCATATTATGGATCCCTTGCATCCATTTATGGCCCTCGGATTGCAAAGGCAATGCATGTAAGGTCGTTGTACATTCCACATCTCAGATAGGTGTGATTCATTGCGATTATGTCCAGTGGGTAAGTGTTGTTTGGTGTGTAGTTTCACCTCTAGGGTAGTACATTTAAAATGGTCAAACATTATTAAAGGGAAAGCATGCATAAGATCTATAGGTGCTCTTTGAACTCCTATATTGTTCATTACTTATTTTTTGCAACTTTCAACTTCATTTTCTGACATGCTAGCCCATGTCTTCCACATTGGGATAAATATAGGAGCAATCGTATTTGTGTTACCCACTGTCCACATGCGATGTTGGAAATCTGCTACTAGAAAATCCACATTTCTAAATGGCTTGATTGGAACTATTGGTCCCTTGGTTGTCACCATTATATTTTTCTGTTTTTCAGCATGTGGAGACTGGATGACGTCACTGAAATCTTCTAGAGCACT
This sequence comes from Polytrichum formosum, assembly GCA_964035585.1. Lineage (NCBI taxonomy): Eukaryota > Viridiplantae > Streptophyta > Polytrichopsida > Polytrichales > Polytrichaceae > Polytrichum > Polytrichum formosum. The sequence continues at coordinate 21,303,203 of OZ037936.1, forward strand.
CAGATTTGTGTTAGAGATTTTCAGTTTGGCTAGGAGAGGATGGGTATCAGTACCGGGATTAGCCTCTAGTCATGTAATCGTATGTGTCGCCTCAGAGTTCAGTGCGTCTTCACACTACTAGAAAATCGACAAAAAACGACTTTGTTTATGACTGTTATTTGAGCCATTGAGGACTACAATGACTATTAATTTTTGTGTTATAACGGACGAGTAGTAACGGACAGACAGTCGTTGGGGACGTGACGTGGGAATTTGGATGATATAGTCGTATAGGACAGTCGTAAACATGGACAGCGGACGTGGCAAACCGAGATGACTGGTATTTCACGTGGCATTACGTGGCATCCACGACACGACCTCACATCCAAATCATCATCTATCGTGGCATCCACGCCACAACCTCACATCCAGATCATCATTTGACGTGGTATACACGCTATGTCATCACATCCATGTCATTATCTGACGTGGCATGGACGCCATGTCAACAAACACGTGGCTCTCGAGTCAATTGGCCACGTCATCATAACATGTGGGCAAGTAATATAATGCCACGTGTTCATAAACATAGTTCTTATGTAGTCATTTTCCAGTTGTATCCTAAACTCCTATTATGTTACTATTGAATGACTATTATGTTACTATTGAACGACTATTATGTTGCTATTGAATGACTAGTGAACGACTATTGAATGACTATTATGTTGCTATTGAATGACTAGTGAACGATTATTGAATGACTAGTGAACTACTATTGAATGACTATGGAACGATTATTGAATGACTATTGAATGACTATTATGTTACTATTGAACGACTATTGAATGACTATTGAGTGACTGCATGCTCGTGATGTGTGCACGGGTTTAGGCCATCCGTCAGCATATTGAGGCATGGTTTACTCATTCATTAGTAGGCCATCTGTCAGCACATTGAGGCCCTGGTTACTCAACGACTACAAAATTGCTACTCAACGACTTTAAAGTTGCCAATCAACGCATGTCAATGACAATGAGAAATTACGATCGTATTTGAAAAAAAATACATATTTCAACTTCATTCATGTGTTCCCAACAAAATATATGGGCTCAAAGTTTACAATACGGAAGCCCTCTAGGACCTCCCTAATAAGTTCGTGGGGGGGGAAATCATGCTGCTCTCAGGTTCCTATCGTTCCATAGTGTGCACCCTCCTACCACATCTTTTATTACCCATTGGTCTCCGTCTTCATGTGGGTATGCAAGTTTCACGTCACCTAGGTAAGCAGTGGTCACGTCCACTTTGTAGCAAAACTCCGGAATGACCTTGAAATGAAACTTATCCACACCCCCCACACCGCTGATTTTCCCAATGGCCACCTTCCGTTTCTTGTTTTTCGGGCTCATCATATGCACGGATTGCCCAATATTGAACTGTACCTATACACCATCCACAAAACAAACAATGGCATACCTCATACAATGTAAGTATCTAATTAGCAATGTGTCAGCAATCAGGGCTTCATGTGGCACTAACCAGTGTTTTCGTTGCCTTCCAATATGACTTCCACAATGGACTCAGAAACCTACACCAAACAATGCATACGACATTTATACGGTTCTAAGAATGTTCAGGGATGACTGCTGAATGTCTGATAAATGATTGCCTAATAACTGTTGAATGACTGCCAAATGACTACTATCTGACTGCTAAATGACTGCTAAATGACTGCTGAATGTCTTCCAAAATATTAAGGGATGGATTGCACAAACCGGGCGTGCAGGCAATGTTGTATTGCCTAATGTGGTATCCCCTGTTTTCGCACGAATGATACTTTAGTAGGGTATAATCAACAATGATCAATATGCAAAGACAAATAGGGGCTCACTTAGGAGGATTTGATTAAGGAAAGAAGATTTACCATTAGGCCGAAACCATTGGAGAGGCCTTGCCACTCAAAAATCCATTGGAAATTCCTCAAGGCTCCGATTTAGACGAAATTTTTTTGTGTTGGGAGTTAACTTGAGCATGCTTACTCACACCAAGTTCGTAGGAAACCAACTTTGGAGTCGTGAGATATGAATTCACAAAGTACAATTACTTAATTGTCTCTACTGCAGACCCTCTTCCACTCAAAAATTCACCAAAAATCAACCAAGAGCTCAAAGAGAGTGAATTTAATTTTCACAAAAACTAGACTTGATTGCGCATCTAACATAACTATTCACAATAAAATCGAGTAAAAATTCACTGAATGACACATTTTTGAAGTTAATGCTTTGAAACTGCTGAAGCCAGAATCCTTTGCCACTTTGAAAATCCACCAAAATTACATCCTAGCTCCAAATCACTCGAGAATTGTAGTCATAGGAAGCTACTGATTAAGAAAACAACTACTCAAAAGCTCATCAAAAAGCATAAGAGACAAGAGAAATGGGAGGTAAAAGACCAAGGCAGCTACAAAATGAGGGTTTTTATCAGATTTTAACACAAACAATTGGGCATGGCTTTGCCCTACAAGAGAAAGAGAGAGAGGGAGGATGGCTGACTAAGGCCTCTTCTCTTCAAGGAAAATGGTCAAGGAATGGCGGCCACATCCTCACCTTCACATCCACAAATCCCTAATCTAAATCAAAGGTCTCAAATGACTCTAAGCCTAAACCCGATTTTAGGGCTGGTAGTGCCCGTATCTAAAAATAGAAGGGTTTTTTTAGCAAAATTAACACCACCATTGTGTTCACAACATATTTTTACCCTGAGATGGACTATAACCATGCTTAATTCTGACTCTAAATACATAATTACTAAAATAATTATAATTCTACTATGTTTTTTGCAATTTTATCTACTACATAGACTAAGGAACATAAATTATAACAAAAATTAGTCCCAAATGTCTATAAAAACACAATGGTACTATTATTTTATTTTATTTGAAACATACAAGTAGTGGCTTCCTGGATACCCAGGGGTACAACTATCAAGGGCATAATGGTGCTATTTAGAGCATTCACATATGCAGTCCTTAAAAGATCAGAAACTCTCATAGTTCTTGACAATATCTTCAAAGAATGGCTCCGATTCCAACAGATTTTGGAACTTCTCAATGAAATACATTGAGGTTATTTAGTCATAGGTGTCATCAATAGTCATCGATATCGTAGACATATTTATACAATACACTATTGCAGTTAGAATATGACACGTAACCTTGAGTCGAGGATAACGTCATTTAAGCGAGTTAAGTAGCTCAAGTCCAATATTCATTATCTTTTGTTATAAAATATTTAGGATATAATTAGAATTTGAGGATTATTTTATCTACAAATAACGGAATAGTCGTTTAGGATACACATGGGCACATGCATGCACCTAGCGTACTGCACGTCTGGAACACATCATGTTCAAAAAATGGAAATGACTACAAAAAAACTACAGAAATGGTCACGTGGCAGTATAGTAAAGAGTACAGGCTCCTGCCTCCCATCCATGAATACCATGTGTGCATTATAGTACCTCCAGAATGAGACAAAACTACTAGTCATTGTAGCCATCACCGACGTATATGAACGTCATAATCACAGTCGTAAACACAGTAGCAATCATAGTCGTAATGACAGTCATAATCACAGTCGTTCTTACACGTCCCCTGAACTAACCAATATATGACTATATTGGCAGGATCTGCTCATACGATATACGCTGGATGTTATGCATTGTGAGCAAAACTTTTCAAAGAACATTTTGAAGACCGTCACTGGACATAAGGACACCGTGAAGGTCCGCCGGGACTTGCAATGCAAAGGCATCAGGCCGCATTTGTGGCTCATTCCCCACCCAAAGAAAAATGGCAAAATGTTGAAACCGGCGGCCCCATATGTGTTGACCAGCAAAGAGTTCGAAGTGTTTTGTAGTGTTATGGAGAACTTGAAGACACCATCAGGACATGTTTCCAACATGGCTCAATATATACGCAAGAGGACGTATGGGGGTTTAAAGTCACATGATTACCATGTGCTTATGTAACAAATCATGCCGCTAGCCTTAAGAGGTCTTTTACTACTTGGTCCACGAATGGCGGTGATGAGGATTTCGAAAGTGTTCCGAAGGATATGTGACAGTGTTTGGAACCCATTGGAATTTGAAGCTCTACAGGCGGACGTTGCACGGAGCATGGCACTTTTGGAGATTAATTTCCCTCCGTCTTTTTTTGACATTATGACGCATTTATTATATCACCTAGTCGATGAATTGGACATATGTGGTCCTGTCTCCACAAGGTGGATGTATCCTATTGAAAGATACATGAAAACATTAAAGCATTATGTTCGGAACATGGCAAGACCGTAAGCAAGCATGGCGGAGGGTTATGCGAGAGATGAATGCCTAGGTTTCATCACGGAATATTTCCACAAGTTTGAAGTGGTTGACCGTCGAGTTTGGGATGCAGATGAGGAGTACGGAAATGCAGAGGAGGTGCTAGAAGGAGCAGGAACAAAGTACGTGATGACACCAACATTGAGAGATGTTGCCCACCAATATGTTTTGACCAATTTATCCCTCATGGCACCCTGGCATAGGTGAGCCTGATTATGTATTTGTGATTGCACGTTCATGTCTCAGTGTGCCCTGTTGTTTTCCTAAACATGATCGCCGCTGGGAAAGGCTACTATCTGACCAGGTGGATGAGTAGTGAAGGACTAGTGAATGACTATTGTCTGACCAGGTGGACGAGTAGTGAGTGATGAATGACTAGTGAATGATTACTGTCTAACCAGGTGGATGAGTAGTGGAAAAGTAGCGATAGACTACTGTCTGAGCATGTGTACGAGTAGTGAATAGTGAAAGACTAGTGAATGACTACTGTCTGACGAGGTGGAAGAGTAGTGAATGACTAGTGAGCAACTAATATTTGACTAGTTGGATGTGCAGGCAATGGAAAGAGGAACAGGTACAGAACCCCAGCATTTCCACGTTTGAGACTTGGATTAAAGACGTAGTGCACAATCACCCTATTGACCCGAACGATGAGGATGACATGGACAGGGTTCTGTTGTGCAGCAGACCATCACAGATAGCCACACGATATACGAGGATGAAGGCCTATGGAAACCACTTTCGGGTGGAGGACCAACAATCCAGGACACTAAAAACTTACGACAGCGGTGTTGCCTCTGTGTTTCACATGCCTTCCGTGGGTTCGGAGGAGGTGACATTGAACTATGTGGGAGTACTAAAGGATATACTAAAATTGAACTATGGGCCACTTCATACACCAGTCATACTTTTTAGGTGTGAGTGGATGAAGCAATATGACAACCGGGGCAACCCTACGTATGTAAGAGACGAGGCTGGATTCATGGTTGTAAATTTCCGCCACAAGGTTCCTCAAATGTTGGAACCGTTCATATTCCCCAGCCAAGTGACACAAGTATTTTGGTCAGACGAAGTGCAAAAACCGGGGTGGAGAGTAGTATTGGCGAAGGAGGCACGCTCCCAAAGACATGAACAGAGCACAACATATGTCTTCATGACCACCACCGAAGAAGCGCGTGGCATGCAATTGGTGAACCATGTGCCTCCCCCGCCCACCACAGCGTCATTGGTGGGAGCCATAGAACTATCAGCTTTAGATAACTCCTTGGCACTAGCTAAATTTTAGGTGTTCGTCTTTTCAAAAGCCCAGCTGGCCTTACAAATGTCCTATGTAGGTTGTACTCAACAATACTATGACTGTACTTCAACTCCACTACGACTTACACGTCCACGTCATTGATTACGTGGCATGAAAAATGAAATGCATTGTTCGTGCACAATGCCCGCCATTAAACTTATGATTTCAGACCTCCATCACATGTGCACTTGGCAATGAATATCTTCTATATACGTCAATAAATGTACTAAGCTTATGTCATCGATGACACGGCATGCCACCTCATCGTGTCAAACATGTTTAGTGACCAATATGTTGCTTGCACATGTCATCCATGAGTCATTTCAGTAACTCATACAATGACTAAACGCTTATACACGTCATCCCAATCTCAACGTGCATGTGAGTCAGTCATTGAGTTTGGAAGTCGTAGTCATTCTTTTGACACGTCAATATTATCGAGAATAATGTTCACTCAATACATCCCTAATTTCCACATCATTACAGGGATGTAAGTGCCACATCACTAATTTGTGTTATCTCTAAGTAATAGTATACACGTAGTCGTTAAATCACAACTAGATAATGACTAATAATCATCCAAGTCATGATATTCTATCCACGTCACACACGAATGGATGTAGTGGACGATATTTGGTAGACATAAAATGAGTATGTTATGCGGTCGTCAACAGAGTTCATCATAAGTCATTAAAATGACTTAACAATGACTCACACGTAATCCACGTCACACAAGGTGAGTTGAGTAGGCATCACAGTCGTTTAATAAGTTGTTTAGGACAGTGAGTCATTGATACCATGGTTGGAATGGACAAGGTTTCTTGTAGTGTCATTGGCCAGTTTCAGTACAACTTCGACTCTCTGGGCCAGAAGTGCAGATCTAACTGCATCATGCTCGTCCTCTATCAGCAACTCCGACAACCAACTTTGTGTCGTTTTTAATCTTTCTATTGTCCTCTGTTTATCTGTTGTGGCTAGTACAAACAGGGATGTCCATGCAGTTAAGTCTAGTGAATCCAATAGAAGAGGGGTATGCAAACCTTTTTCATCAACCTCATTGATAGCAGTTGTGTCCGTTTCTTGAATAAATGTGTGAAATTCTGGGACGTCAATGGTCGCCAGGGTTGTCTGCACCGCATGGATTGGTGCTGGGAGTGGAGGGCCATAGCCTAATGCCACCATATCCTCATTCCACACTTGGGTTTTCTGTTCTGATTGTCGCACATAAATTGCAAATATCATATCAGTAATGATGGTATCATAGATATGTTAGAGAATGGATGGTAGCAACTTCCACATTGCTAATGGATGATCTAGAGAGAGCTGGGTTTTTCTTGCTTAGTGCTATGCTTATTGTCAAGCTTAGTCTTTGTGCAATACATCCTCTTATCAAGAGGCCAATCCATTCTTTTGCATATCTATGTACCTTTCAAAACCCGGGAGGGTGGGTGGGGTTATTCCTCATGGTTGTGCCCTTGCCTAGCAATCAACTTACCATGGTCATTGTCTTCTTTTGGTATGTGACGTCTCCAAAAAATTAAACAACCATAAGTAATCTATATTACTAAGGTTTTACCTTTACACCCTTAACACAAAGTAATGTATTTCATATCCAAAGTATGCCATCCTCAAGTATAAACCATGTTCACTAATACTTCAAAGTCCTATCATTCTTCAAAATATAGCCTAACATTCCTCATCATCAAAGAATGTCTAAGCCCTATGTACACACTATTTTTGACAAAAATTGATATGCAAAACCTAAATATGTTGTCAAATTTGTGAAGGGTTTGCCTCACATGTGCCCATGCCACCAACCAAATCCAAAGAGAGGGTTAGTAACATACACGAGGTGAATAACAGCAAAACCCAATTGTTATCTATGTCACACAATAATGTACAGCATGAACATACATTTTGCAAAAAAGAATACACGTACTTCCATGCACTACTCTACTTGTTCCATAGCCATTTGAACCTTGTGTATTCGAAGTTAGAGTTGGGTTACATACACCTCCCAGCTCAACTATTTTGCACCACTTACATTAAGCCAAAAGTTACTTAGGGTAAACAACCACCGCGGTTTAGCCAGCAAAAGGAGGTCCTTATGGCGTCATTCACTTAATATAGAGGTAGGTAATCCTTTGTGGCCATAGATGTAGATGTCCTGATCTATGGTGGATATTCATTAGTTGAGATTAACCTAACCCTAAAGTAACTTTACTTTGGGTTTAACATAAATTACCGGTTTGGTTCGTTTATGGTTAAGGCTATACATAGTAGAGAGAGAGAGAGAGAGAGGAACATCCCACTTTATTCCCTGCACAAAACAACCCCTCCAATCTAACAGCCAAGATCTTATCAGTTTTTTATTTTTTTTTATGAAAAAAATTCAACGGTCTCTCGGCCATAGTTTGAGTTTCCATTTCTATCCGACCCAAACTTCCTTCAAGAGTCCATCGCCTTGGTCAAAAAGTATTGCCATGTAGGCATTTTGGAGAGCAACGGCCTTTGGACTTTGGCCTCTAGTGTGAAGGGTCGAGAGGCCGAATTCTTGGTTTCTTGCAATCTGATTGGTGGAAATCAACGGCCTCTCGACCCTCGGCCATAGTGTGAAGCGGCCTTGAGATCCACCTCTTCATGCAAGATTGCAAAATCAACAACATCTCGATCTTACACCTTAGTGACTGCTACATCATGGAAAATTGTATATCAAACTCTAAGAGCGTTTTAAATAGGGACCTTGCTCATCATGTTTCATCATGCATATCTTATATTGTCACAAACTACAACATGTGATTTGAGACCTCAAGCCTTGTGTTAGCCTCATACACATATTGCACATCATGCCGTTTCTTTTTGGCTAATAAAGTCTATTTCCTAGTGTATGCTATCTGAATGTTATCTCGAAGATTTATATAACCCCGTGCTATAGTTCTCTAGGTGGAAGGTCTAATTGGTGTTCTCATTATGATTTGTTGTTGACATTCGGGGGTTGCATTCAATTATTAGAATCGGGAACCATGCGCGTGCATGACCTTGAAATTAATACTCCTAATATACAAGAGTTTCCCCCTCTTAAGAATGGTACATGTACAATATGTAGCTAGGAAATATTCTTGAATACATACACAACTGATAAATAAAAAAAAATCATATAGACCCCAGTCATATGTATATGCTAAAAAGATCATGTAGAAAATATGGCTAAAATGCTCTTAGCAAGAAATATTTATTTATCGTTGACAAAATCATTGACCACTTGTTCATCCATTGGATGTAACTCATACAAATTTGCTTCTACAATATAAGTCATTGTAGGCAATGCAATGATGATTTCTAACTCTACCATCGAATGATTTGTCAAATCGTAGGTCCACACTAGCCCATTCTTATTTTGATACCAACATAACCCTATTTTTTTTATTGGAAGGCCGGTTCCAGAGGCCAATTGGTACACGATACTCAATCCACCTATTGCCAATTTCGCAATGCATCCTATAGACCTTTCCCAAATACCAAGTCTTGGTGGTCAATGTTTTAGCCGATGTTTCAGCCGATGTTTTTTAATATCCATTTTTTTCACTCCTTCAACTCCTACTTGAGAAACAAACAATACCGCACAATCACAACTCAATTTCAATAAGTAATCATTATCCCTAGCTCTAAATAGTCAAACTTTAGGTTTGACATACAACATACCATATTTAATTCTAGTGAACCTATCCTTGATCACTATATTCGTTAATTTGAGACTTTCTCTTGTCTCAAATTAATATGTGGACCACAACAACATGCTCTAATGTTTGGGTCGTCCTACCTACACCATCTTGACATGAGTTCTTAATTGGGTTCTTGATATGAACACCCGCTTCAAAGTATTTGCATCTTACAACATTCTCCAATATCTGTGTGAATTTATCCATGTTTTTATATTTGTAACTGTCTTAAAATGCCGAAAAAGTCCCAAATTAACGAATATAGTGATCTTGGATAATGTGGGATTACCATTCAACTCACATATTGGATGCATTATCCATTTGGACCTCTTGTAAATTACCCCCTTCATTATAATGGACTATGGGCGTAAAGATAGAAATACAACCAAGAGTATATAAATAATATGCCTAGTATATTCACAAAGCTAGAATAAATAATGCCAATAACTTATGTATATTTTGTAACCTTTACGCACAATTAATATCCCTTTTGTGCATCCATGTGGGTCCATACAAGCCACATTAGGTGCACCCCCTATGTGTTGACATAAGAGGAGGTTGTCATTTTCTACCAATGCAAAGTGCAAACATTTGGCTAGATGGAACTACAAGAAGAGGCCCAATGTTATTAGAAAGAGCATCATGCAAAGAATAAGTGCTCCATAAGCCTCCTTGATTGTTGTGATATACAACATGTTACTATCATAGATTGAGTCACCATCCTTAAAGAAACATATCACTATATTTGTTAATTTGGGACTTTTTCGGCATTTTAAGACAGTTACAAATATAAAAACATGGATAAATTCACACAGATATTGGAGAATGTTGTAAGATGCAAATACTTTGAAGCGGGTGTTCATATCAAGAACCCAATTAAGAACTCATGTCAAGATGGTGTAGGTAGGACGACCCAAACATTAGAGCATGTTGTTGTGGTCCATATATTAATTTGAGACAAGAGAAAGTCTCAAATTGACGAATATAGTGATACATGTGTTAAAACGATTCTAGTGCAAATCCCTCTTTGTAAAAACAAAGACTACATAAGACAAACGTATGGCCCAATTTAGGATTTATAGGCGTCAATGCATTTCCCAACTATCAGTGCTTTCAAATATTTCAACTCTCAAAATAGTTTTTATATGGAATCATATTCATTTCCTAAATTAAATTTTTATAACAACAATTCAAGTTTCCACATACACTTCCATTGACATAAAACTAACCAACCTTTTAACATAGTTATTACTCCAATAACCCACCATGGGTAAACACATGGTCCCAATGGCATCCTCGATGGCATACTAAAATACTTGGACCCCACATTTCACAACCTACTCTACCAAACTTTTGAGTACTACTACCAAATCAACCAAATTTCCCGAATACTAAAAACATAGACAAACCATACTTCTCCAAAAAATACAATGACACCACCCTTTTACCCAACTACCATCCCATTCTTCTAGCAAATATTTCCCAAAAACTATTCATTAGTACCACCACTCTACTAAAACAACATGGCAAAACATGCCCAACTCCTTAATGATAGCCAAGAAGGTTTTAGAGAAGAATGAAATGCAACCTGACAAACACAAATCCTTATCATAGCCTTAGAAAATGCCAAACTCATCCAACATTATATATAACCTATACTAGACTTCAAAAATGCCTCAAGTCCCATAGACCACCTCCATCTCCTTGCAGTCATGGAAGTCTTGGGCTAACCCTTGACACAATAACCCTCCTTGGAAACATCTACACTTATGCCATTACCACATTTGTCATATCATACTTTGGAAAAGCCTAACTAGTCCCATATCAAGAAGCATCATCCAAGGCGATACATTTAACTCCTTACATGTGTTTAATAATCATGGAGCCCCTCCTTCGGTGGCTAGAATGGGACAAAATGGCTACCACAACAACACCTCTATAGAGCCACAAAGCAAAGACAATTTGAACAAGAGAATGTGGTCACCAACAAGGAGCAATAATCTAGAGGATAGAGGCAATTGAGAGCCAGAGGAAGAAGATATAATTCCCCTCATGGGGAACCAAAAAAGGTTTGGGAACCGGCAACGAAGGCCTGGGAGTGTCACCAAAGGCTTGGAAACCATACCAAAGGCTTGGGAACTGTCAACAAGGTATGGGAACTGGCAACAAGGTATGGGAACTGACAACAAAGATTTAGGAACCACACTGAAGGCTTGGGAATGTCACCAAAGGCTTGGGAATTGGGAACAAGGTTTGGAAAACATAGGCGGTGAGAACTCAAGCAATAGGGAATTTAGGGAGCTTGGGAGATTTAGTGATCCATTTATAATGGACTATGGATGCGATTAAGTAAATAAGGAACTAACTCTTTGGATGATAGTCCTTTGGATGGACATAACTACCTTAACCATTTTTGGGATGAATGCGGTGTATAGAAGTTCATGGATAAAGGTCACATCTATATATGCGCACAAAATGATTTTTATATACCTCATAGGTACATGAAATTTTGAATAAGCCATATTTCTTTAAATCAATAATACACCTCCCGAGCAATCCCATGTTCCTTAGCCAACATACAAAAAATTGACCAAGCAATCATACATCAAGTAAAAAGAATATGCAAACTTCCCCACCTCCACCTCCAATGCAGTAGTCCAAACCCCAAAAAATCTCTTTGGATTTTTTCATATTCCTTGAATTCATTATAAACTCAAGGGCACCATTACAAAACTTTGTAGAAAACCATAAATTTCATGCAATTTTATCATAGTTTAAACAAAGTTTAGACAATTACTTGTTCGATATAACCTACTTGCATACCACTTGCACCGTCTTCTAAAATACGTAGATTTTTCTTGAAAAACATTTTTTCAACATAAATTGCTTGGCTTTGTAGATCAACGTGATTTTTAAATGTTTAAGGTTTTTTCTCACAAAATTCAAAGTTAGTATATAATTTTGAAACACTTTCACTTAAACATATGCAAGGTACCATGACTATCCACTTGATCATGTTTACACCCAAGTGTGGATCTGAAGGCATCCGTGTGCACATGAAACAATTGCTCTTATTTTGGTGGGATTAAAATAGGATGATTGGCATACAACTCTTTGACTTTGATAGGAGCAGTTTGAGCCATGTCATTCCAATGTTTAGTGTATGAGTAGTATGGCCACTTGAGAGCATAAATCACTGCAAGTATTTGAGCCAAATTTCTAATATATATTCGATTAATTTCGCCAAACCTAGCAACCATTGCACCTCTCTTTGGTCTTTTGGAGGCTAGATGTGGAGTATGTCTTGAATTTTGGTTGGATTGGTAGTTTGTCCATTTCACACATGACGTAGCCTAGAATTAGGCCTAAGAAAAATAAGAACATGCATTTCTCAAAATTGAGACTCACTCCATGATATTGCAAGTCTTTTAAATTGATTCAAGTTGGTCGAGGGATCCTCCATTTTGCTGTAAATTGTCCCATTGACAAGGTCAATGCAATAAAAACTCTTCATAAACGGTTCAATGATTTTCTCCATTAGTCTTTGGAATGTCTTTGGGGCGTTCACTATGCCAAAAGGCATTTGTTCGAATTGGAACATACCCCAATCCATTATGAATGCCATTTTCTCTTTGTCTTCTTGGGCCATTGCTACTTGATAATACCTTGAAAACAACTCATGAATGAATATATCTCGTGGTTGGCAACTTTGTTGATGACCTCTTCCATGTATGGTAGTGGGTAATGATCATTTCATGTAGCTTCATTTTACTTCCAAAAATCGACTCAAATTTGGAGGGCACCATATTTTTTTTTCAAAATAATGATCATGAGCAACAACATGGGGTTGCATCGATGTGCAAAATAAAACGTGCTACAAGTAGCTTGTCTAATTCTATTTTGACCGTCAATGTGTAGTTTGAACCCATGCGATATTTCCTTTCTTTGACATGTATGGTTTATTGCTTGAGATAGATTTGATGTTCCGCAATGTGGGCCAGGACACCCTTTAGATCTTTGTATGTCCACACAAACACATCCTTGTATTTGTGAAATTTGTGTGGTGCATTCGCGTTGATTTCTACATAATGCGGGTTTGATTCCCTGCTGAGAATTAATGTTTCCACCTTTTCATATGGGTTTACTGACCATCCAATGATGGATTCGTTTTGCAAGGTTTCCTTGCATGGTCCTTCCCAAATGATTATCGGTGAACCTAGAATCATATTGAATTGTGGTGGTCCGTTTCGATTGTGGTCCAAGTTAAGTTTGGCAACAGGAATGAGTTGGGGTTTAGTGCAAATTAAAAAATATTCCTTTTTCTCAGTGTGCTGGTGGAAATGCTCGCATCATGTGATCTCTCATATCGTTTTTGCGGTTTTTGTGATACATGGCCCCTGAATGCTATGACAACCCATTTCATATAACCTATTGTACGCATATTATTATTCTAATTGTGCATCACATTTGTGTTTCTCAACCAAGGTCTTCCCAATATGATTGGATTTTGGGTTTCATTTGGTAAGTCTAGAATTGTGAACATTACCAGTGTTGTGATACCATGAATAATGGTCTTAATATTTCTGAATATACCTAATGGGGTCACCTGTGAATGATTAACCATTCCAACTATGGAACGTTTTTATCCAATTTTGGTAATCTGAGTTGCATTTGGTTAGCATGTTTACGCCTGATCCTCCATCGACCATGATGTTGTTTATTGATGTGTGCAAGCATACCAATGTTGCATGGTGATTGACTTCTATGGCATTGGCATGTGTATCGAAACACTGGCGAATATATTGTTGTAATTCGGGGCAAAGCTAGATGACATGTTTGAGTGGAATCTGAATTGGAGCGTCAAGGATTTCGTGCAAAGGTTGGGTTTGTGAGAGGTCAGGCGCATGTTTTTGGATTGGTGTGGTTGTCGTTGGGTTTGCATCGTTGGTTGGCTATTATGACAAACGTGCTAAAACCGATGTATATTGTGGCGGTGTATGGTCTCGCTCAGCCATGACACATTCTTGAATCGACTTAATTTTATGCCAGTGGGACACACGGTAAGGTCTAATTGGTTTGTTTGCTTTGTGCAAGGCTTATGGTTGAGATGTAGAGCGGGTGGCAACGATGTTGCATTCAACGCATATGGCGTGTGTAGTAGTGTCTTTCAAATTGTTTAACATGATGCCTCCCCATCTAGTGCTATCGTGGTCGAACCGCTATTTTCCCATCGTGCTTGGACGATGGGACTTCAATATTTTGGTGTGCTCTTTTGCATTCAAAACAACGTAGAGGTGTGTTTGAATGTGGTCAATAAGTTTGGTACAATTGCCTCATTGGTTGAATCGTGTGACAATTTGTTTGCTCGGTTTTGATGGTGGTTGCAACTTGTGTTTTTCTTTGATTCATATCCGCAAGCTTGTTATCCAAGTTCCTAGAATTGAACCAACACAATTTATCTAGATGAAACTCGTTACAAATTGAGCATGTTGGTATTGAAGGGCATGCCTTTGTAAGTGCTCATTTACATGACATCCCTATTTCTTCAATGAATATAAATGCTTCATAAGCATCTCTCAAGGAGAGTATGGGCATTGATGTTATCCTTTGTTGTAACCAATTTTTTAATCCAGCTCTAAACCAAATTTTGATAATTGATTCGTCAGGTTGACTAAGTAACAAATCACTAACCTTGATGAATCTTGAATAGTGTTCATCAATGGGTTTGGCGAATTTTTGTTTAATTCTAGAGGATCTTGTGATTATGTCATTGCCTCACTGGTGTTCAATGGTAACATTGGAGACTATGTTCTTACTTGAGCACCCCTAGAGCCCGCCTTTTCACCCAACATACATCCATCATCCATCCGCCGAAAGGGGTTGCCTGCCAATTTTTTTTTTGTTGCCCATCCTTGCATGGCTTTTTTCAGTAGGAACCAGGGACTTGGGAGCAACCAAACGTTGTTCATATTATGATCCATGAAGTTGTCCCAAGGCCCTATAAAATCTATGATTGGTTGTTGAATTCGTCCCGGGACCACTTCATATTTCACCAAGGGAAAAATGCTAGAGTGATCATGGAGTTCGAGGTCTCCAAAAGACATATTTGAAGGCCTACATTATCCACTGATATAGTCCAACGGGTTTTGCGGTGAGAAAGACAAAAGAGGTGGTCTGGTAGAAAAAGACAAGGGCCCATGGCAGAGAAATTTTTTTATAATGAAATTTTAATGAACTTTGTTTGAAGGTTGCAGATACAGTGACGACTTTCTTTTATTACATACAAATGTCATATCTTGAAACCATAGTCGAAAAAGGCCGTTGTTTGTAGCATTTTTTCATTTCCTCTTGCATCTTTGTTTTGGCATGGTTTGGGTAGTAGTGTGTCAATTTTATATTTCAAAACATTGAGAGATTTACTGTTGATGAGGAGTCACGTAGAGAGTCACAAGGAGAGTGGTCACAAAATTCATAATAGACACAAGAAATGGTTGCTCCAATTTTCAAAAGTAACCATATATTGATTTCTCAAATGCTGCATGATTATAATATGCTACCCTCTTATTATGTTGCATTTCGCCCGCTTATAATTACACCTATGTTTAATTTTTTTTTGTAAGGAAGACAATTAGAGAATCCTACTAGAGCTGGAATCTTGCAAAAAAGGAAAAATTGTAGCAACATGAAAGAAATATATTGCTAGAAAAAATAAAGGGTGTCCAATAAAAGAATGAGAGAAGAAGATGAAGAAAAATGACAAGAAGGATGTGATTGAAGTTGGCAAATCTAATGAAGTAGAAAAAAACATGACAATAATAGAGTGGAGAGATTTTTAAGTGCATCACTTAATTACTATACAAGGCAAAATAGACGAGATTTTTTTAAATAACAAAAAAAACAAGGTAATTTTTTCAAAGCATAAGTTATTTATTATTTTTATAAAAATAAGGTTGTATGAGGTTGTATAAGGCCTTGGCTTTGGGCATTGCCATGGGGACTTTGCAAATTAATGATTATATTTAGTTGTTTCTGCGTGCGAGAGGATTTGAACCCTAGTCTCTTCCGTCTAATGTATTTTTTCCTCCTCCTTCTAATTATTAATCCATTTTATGTTTTCTGTTCTTACTTACCCATATTGTTTTTATGTACAATATACTCTTCATTTTTTCATGTTGATTTTTCTTTACATTCCACAATTCCAGTCCCCTTCTTGCTTGTTTTTTGGATTTTTATTTATTTTGTGATGCATGTAGATGTTAACTCTTGGATCAAACTACAAATTCAATTGGTAATTGCAACCAAATGTTTTAAACATTCTTTATTATCGTGAAAAAATAAATACAAGCTCATTCTCAAACAATGCATATTTGATAAGAGGAGTAATGAGGTTTTAAGAATTGATAAGAAACAAAAATATAGGTGATTTAATGAAATGGATGAATATCATAGCATGAATACAAATGTGTACAATCAGATCCCTACAAGTGCTACAATATTATGAGAAGAATATGTCATTCCATCTACACGTACTTCATGTCAAGCAATTATTGCTACATCACCAAATGTCACGCCATCAATTGCTGCAATACATGAGAAGAAAACAAACTCATTAGAATATTAAAGTTCTATTATAACATGTTATTGGTAATTTTAGGATTATTCTTACATCAATCTAAGAATCCTTTTTTTAAAATACATAAATAAATTTTTTCATTATTATCTTAGATTAATTTTAGTTACTCTTCTATTGTACAAGTCCGATTATCACTGTTTGATTGTGTGATATTATGTTTTTGTCGTAGCTTGTATTGATACAAAATTTTGACCAATAATTATTGTATTACTATGACTCCATAGAGAAGATTATTTGATTTTTTATTTTTTTCAATAAATATAAATATGTTTCTACATCATTTATTTCATCTGCAATTAGAGCATCTTTCCTAGCTAGAAATCTTCTTTTTGTTTAAATAAGTCCAGTTACTTCTTCTTGCAATTCATTATCCTCTCATGTTTTTCCTCACTACCTCTCCTAGCTAATTTATTGTCTACTTCAACAATGCGGTCATCTTTAATTCCTTCGTTATTTACAATGCACAAATTGTACAATATTATGCAAGTTGCTAAATTATCGGACATGTTCCTTAAAGGTACTTTGGATTGCTTTATTATTAGCTTCAATCCATCTTTCAAAATCTCAAATGTCCTTTCCACATATACCATGGTTGAACATATAATAAAATTTTAATTTTTCTTCTTCTCAAATAATACAACCTTTTATACCCTTAAATGAACAATAAATTAAAGGTTTCATTGGATATGCAACGTCTCTTATAAATTTATATGGCTGAAACTTACCTTCTATGCATGCACGTCCAATTCTTGTTACCTGAAAAACAATCCAAATATGAAGACTTTCTACCCAACCAAACTCATAATCCCATAACATACAGTCTAGTCACACAATTCCATGTACAAATACTGAATGAAAAACTTTACATAGTAGTAATGCTCTCCGTCAACTATAAGAACTAAAACAAAAATATGTGACCCATCTATTGCCCTATGATGTAAGGTATATCATACAACTACTAAAATCTTGGAGCTAAAACCCTAAACTATGATTCACTTGGAGTTTGCACAAAAATTGGTTAAAAATGCTTCCTAACAACTCTATAAGACTCCCTTACTATTTTTGACAATGTACTCTTGTGGACTCCTTGCAAGTCTCATATGCTTTGCAATTATCACCATTATTCAATCTATGCAATAATATTGCTACCTTTTTTTGCATCGGTGTAGTAACTCTAAAACTGATATCATCTTTCTTCAAATAGGAGCCCAACCTCTCACGCGAAAATATGAATGTAATATACTTTACTCGAGTTCGCTTCCTAAACTCTTTCTCCGTCTTCGAACCCAACAACAAACGATTTACAAATTTGTACATCTGTTCTTGACTACATATGCTCCTCTCTCTATGCCCCATACTCTCATAAACAAAGCTCAAAATTGCATACTTCTCCATTCTGTTTGCAAAAGCAATGCTTGAATGTCCACAATATGCTTCGCAAACTTGTACAAAAACATGTATAATCCTAGGAGCAAAATAAATCTCCTCATCCTCCCTCCATTGCAACCATGCCTGTTGAAATTCAAGGTGAAAACAAGCGAAACAAGACGATAAGAGAAGTGAAGCCAAAAAAAAAAAACAAGAGAATGGTCAAACTTGAATTTTTCTCTTTTCAAAACTGCCCTTTTTAAACATATATTAAATTTTTTTTAGCACATTCACTTTTTGGTGCATGGTCGTTCCTCTTTGTCCACATTTGGTTTACACCTAGTGAGGGGCCCAAAAATATTGTAAATTGATTTTTTTAAGAAATCGGACCATGGAAGTTGGACCATGGAAAAAGGCCATCTTCCATAGTCCGACTTCATGGTCCATGGTGTAAACCGGCCCTCATTTCCAAATGTCCAAACCCATGAATTCTCTTTTCTTTCACTAACTTAGAACGGCCGGCAACATCATGCCAAGAATTGTACTACCCGTAACCCTAAGTTGCCGCAATGCAAATAATTGTGAGGTTGACTAGGACCTACGCAGATTTGAAATAAAAACCAACAAGACACTGACATGACGTGATGAACACCTGACGAATAAGTGCGGATGAATGAGAAAGATGATGAGTATGGGCCCACACACCCATCCCTCCATCATGAGCCGGCAGCAGACAACACAGGACAACCTCCAAGCTCTGAGGTAGTGTAGTACAAGTTTACCGTCGTGACCCGAACGAAGCCCGAGGTTGGCTTGGGTGGAGCTTCCGATTATCGCTCCCTAGCCTGCTCGCCATCGCGAGCATCGAGCCCCCCTCACCGCCACTGCTGTAATGCGGCGCTCCCGAGCTTCCCAACGACCCCTTACAAGCCTAGGTCGCTCGTAGATCCAGCTGACGACCTCTCGCGGAATGACCCTGCGGGAGTCGGCGAACGAATGATGAGCAACTTGCCTAGTTTAGGGTTAGAGGGGGGGCATTAGGTAGGGCTTCAGGTGCGGGTTTGCGAATGCGTGGCCAATGTAGGGGCGCACCGTTTCTGACGGTTCTGGTTCGGGGGGAGTAGTTTGGGTTTGGTGTCCGAATTCTCATTCTCCTTTGCAGCTGTTGGCTGCCTTGGTAGAGGATTGCGGAGTGCGGTATGTGCAGAAGGTGGTTTTGTGGTAAAAGGTTTGGGAGGTTTTTGGATGAGAGGTTTCGAACACCGTTCGGCATGATGTTATAGCCGCTTGTGCGAGGTTTGTACTATAATAGACAGTTTAAGGGTTAGAAGAAGATAAATGACGCAGTTTTAGCTTCTTTTTTTCTTCTTAAATTTTAATCTTTGTGTGGCGGGTATGGTTTCTGGAGAGGCTGTTTGTGGTGGAAGATTGTTACTCGGTGGTTACTTAGTATTCTTGTAGTGACCGGTTGATTAGGAGAGAGATTTTCATGCACTTGTGCGGGGGTATTGCGGACAGGAACAGAGGTTAGGCAGGTTGGATCGTGGCAAAGGTTTAAGCGACTGGACCATATGAGCGTTGTATCTTCATTGATGTTGGGGATTGAGGTGGTGGTGTATCATTGAGCAATGGCATTGGGGGCTCCTGATTATTAGGGCTTTTTGTGTTTTTGGTTGCTATTGGATCGGCAAGGGAGGCTATTAAGTCTCAATCCGACGTCAATTGGTGAATTGAGTTCTGGAAGGGGAGTGGTTTAGTGTGATGGTGAACTTGAGCCTACCTGTGGGGTCATGGTCGTAGTGAAACGTCATTGGCGTCTCCTGTTTCTCTCCCGTATTCACTTTGGTGCTGTGAAAGGTTAGATTCCAGGGTCTAACGATGAGCTCTGGGGTAGTGAGAAGGAGAGTCCACCATGAAGATGTTGGAGGAAGGAAGTTTGAGAAGATTGACGCAGCTGGAGAAGATGGGTCAGATGAGCCTCTTCTTTTGAACGACATTCGTCAACCGCCCCGCCCATCTTATGTGAGTACAACAACAATGCGTATTATATTCAGCATATGTTTCAGAGTATGTTTCTGATTATGCTACACAGTAGCAGAAGTTATCCAAATCAACCTTGTGAAGTTCGAAGCTGAATGATCGTCAAAGAGGGAGGTTTATGTTCTACTTCCTCAATTCACAACTAGATACACGTGGTGGCACGATCACTGAGAGAGTCTAGTTTGTGATTTTAGGGTTCCTTCCTGTATGGTGCCCTTCGCCAAAATTGAAATCTCCTTTCACTGTGTGGAGGACGGCAAACATTCTTCAAGTTGATTTACACTTAAACCTGCCCATCTAGGTTTGGGGCATTGATATTGGCAGTTGGAGAGAATAGTGCATTTCTGTTATTATGGTGTTCCACTGAGCTGTGCTTCAAGTATTCTACTCGTTAACAACATTGATTGTGGACTGTGTTTATCTCTTCAGGTTGATGATAGTGATGATGATTGGAGGGAGAAGAGGAGAAGGGAAGAACAAGCATGGACACAGATCTTCTCTCGTTTGGTTGTGCAATGGGCTCAGTGGTTCAGTAAGCTTCTTCAACTTGGATGGAGGCTGTATATTCCTCTGTTTAACTCATGACTGTATACTGCAGAGTGTTGTGGGATATTTGTCAGTCAAATTCATTTTCTGATATCCTCGAAATTCAGTTGTGGATGCAGCAAGTTTTTTGATATTTTCTTAGCAAGCACATTGGAATGAAACAATTGGGCTTTTACAAGAATGTCAGTTGCACTTTTTTAATGACTCGGAAAATACTCCGGAGTATGTGTTACCTTCCTTTTCAATTAAGGCTGGAGTAGGTCTTGTGAAATGTGCAGCAAATGTGGTAGTGGGCAGTGGGGCATGGGTGGGAAGCACGCTCTCCCGGGTTCTGCTGCGGCGTCAGCCTAATGGCACAGAGAAAGTGAATACTTATCTGTCGCCAATTCAAGTAAGTCTCTTTAGCATCAGTGAATACTACTAGGTCTATCTGTTAACACTATCTTCTATCCAGAATCCACAGGTCTTTTCCTTTTGGAGAATTTTAATTAAACAAGCATGAGTGAGCATCAGCTGGCCAAATTCGGTTGTTGTTGAATGACATGATTGCATGTCCATTGATCCTGGCAGGAGGAGAGACTTGCAAAGCTACAACTGCGTTTGGCTGTCCCCTTTGATGGCTCTCGTGAGGAGCATCAGGTACTCTCTTCTGCTTGGCAAGAATGTTTGAAAAGTCCTCTACACTTAGATTCTGTTAAATTCCTGAATACAGGGTGCTTGCCTATCACGAAATCATATGGGACATCACTCTCAAACAGGTAATTAATGTCGAGATGCCCTTATGAAAGAGGATGTATGTTCAAAGCATGACAGATTCCATGGTTAATGTTTTGATTTGTGGCAGGATGCCTTGAGGGCCCTCTGGCATGCGGCCTATCCAGAGCGTTCTCTCCCTGGCCTTGTATCAGATCAGTGGAAAGAGATGGGGTGGCAGGGCACTGACCCCTCGACAGACTTCAGGTTTCTGATACATGATCATCTTTCTTATTCTTTAACTCCTGTTGGTACCGTAGAGGGCTTATTTTTCAGACGTAACAGATTATTCTCGCAACAAATTTTGCCACATTTCAATCTTACTTTGGTTGAGACACACTTGAATCCTATGTGGAAACCAAACTCTGGCACTAGTAAAGGTGAAATAGAGCGCCCTCTATGGTAGTCTAGTTGACTCAGAGATGTCCTTTCATGCATTCTTTTCCTGTTATGAAGATAGGGTGATTTTTCCTCTCTTCATTCAATTTCTTATCAGTAGGTAATCCTCCTGTATGGGGTTAGGATGGATGTTGTATGTGGTTAATCCAGGGTGTTCCATTCTATGCTTTCTGCCTATCTTATAATTCTAGTGCTTTTTATTTATTTATATTTATAAATCTCATGCATTGACTCTGGCCTTGGATTGCAGGGGAGGTGGTTTTGTCTCGCTACAGAATTTACTTTTCTTTGCTCATAAATTTCCAGTATGCCATCCATCTCTGAGCTATTTCCCGGGTACTAATAGTTGATATTTCTCTTACTCTGAATATTTCCCAGCACTGTGTATGACATTGTGTTGTAGATCGTGTGTCCAATGGCTGAGATTGTTGAGTAGGCTGTCAAGGAAAAATGGATTTAAGTGGTATTAAAATATTGTTAGTATCAGGTAGATGAAGTAATAGGCTATTTAATGAAAGTGTTTGAGATACTTATGGAGGTCGGGATTATTGCAGGAATCATTTTGTAGATTGTTATACAAGCAAGAGGGAAAGAGGGCCACATGGGAATATCCGTTTGCTGTGGCTGGTCTCAATATTTCATTCATGCTCATCCAAATGCTTGATCTTAAAGCAGGTCAATCTCTTCAAACCTTTTTCTTTCTTCCATGTCAAGTCTCCCTTCAGTGCTCAGTTTTATATCATGTGTGCTAGGCTGGAGCTAATACAGTTTGTGAGTTTTGCAGCAAGACCAAGTTCACGTGCTGGAGTTACATTCCTGAAGATTTTAGCTGGTATGTTCATTTTCACGAACTGATCCAACTTTTTCTACAAGTTTCCAGCAGTTTGCAGGTCAAATGCTCTTATTTACCTTGGTAGCTCCAGATGATGTGTAAGCACGTTTCCATAGGCAAAAATTCCTTTTTAATGGCATAGTGTGGCAGAGAATAGAAGAAAATAAGAAAATAATGCAGTTATCACGATATTAATTGGGAGTCTATGATCTTATTTCAACAGTTCATCGTTTTTACATGATAAATGTGTCTCCACAAAGTTGTGGTGATGTATGCATATGGGTATTAATCCACCTTGTGACCAAGTTTCAGATACTAACTCCCTATTCTGTTCTGTTGACAGAGGACGAGATGGCATTTGACATGCTATATTGTGTTGCATTTGAGATGATGGATGCCCACTGGCTTGCAATGAGGGCCTCATACATGGAGTTCAATGTAACTATCTCTCCCTTACTCTATATATAGTGGTATGCAAATAGCAATGTATCAGTCTGATTTATTTGAAGTATGTGAATTATTCTGGATTTTACAGCTGCAAATATCATTTGTTCTCGGTGGATGTGCCTGGAACTGGAATATTAAGTTTGAGGTCTCCATACCTTGATGGAGTGGTCATGTTGAGGGAGTAATTTAAATCTTCCCTTGTTTCAATGCAGGCTGTGTTGAAAGCAACTCGGACTCAAATTGAAAGAGAGCTTATGTTGGAAGATGTTCACCATGTGCAAGATCTCCCAGCGTATAATCTGTTGTGCCCTTTAAGGAACTGAAGACTCTGCGGACTAGAATTTTATGGTGGAGGTAACGTTGTAGTATATGATTTGGTTGCTGGAAGCTGCCAGTGGGCAGCGTTGTACATCCTACTTGATTCAATCTCATGGCTTGTCAAGTGACTCTTGACATTTCTTTTGTCGAACGGACAGTGAGGTTTCACATCAAGGTGCTCTTTGTGCTTTATTTCCATCTTAGGGGCACTTCATACTTAGTTCTTGAGGGCCTAATGGACCGAGGACGTCTGAGTGGTTGAAAATACTACATAGAGTCCTACATGGCATGCAACGGATTTCACTCAAGCCTGCCTCAAAATGAGTGGGGTCTATCACAAAACCGGGAGACCCATGACAAGTCAAATCCCACAACCCTTGGCCGAACAAGGATTTGACACCTGGCACAAATCAGCAACCATGTGGAAGACGTTGTGATGTCTATCTCATTGGGAAACCCATGACAACCCAACCACATCAAAAATAGCATATGGTGATATCAAGGAGGCTTTTCTTGCTGAAGAGTGGAACTCTTTCCAACTCACAGGGGAGAAACAAGATTACCTGCACCTCAAGGATTTTCGTCAATATGAATGCGAATTGTACTTGAAGCAACCATTGATGCAACCACAACGCAAGATCATTGTTGCCTACCACACCTCGAACCATAGACTTGTCATTGAAATTGGATGATGGACGACTATCCCTAGCTCTAGAGATACTAGACTATGCCACTTTTGCTCCTACAATGCAATTAAAAATGAGGCACATTTCATGTTGGAATGTCCCCTCTTTGACCCCATTAGAGATAAGTTTTCATCACTATTTGAAAAAGGAATTCAAAGTGGCCACATTTAACGTGGGCCACATTAATTGTTTTTCTAGAAAATTAACATGGGTGATAGTTTTATTTTGTGTTACTTTTGTCCTATAAATTTAATGTGTGGGTTGGAAGTCTTCATAAGACTTAAGGGGAAGGCCCCAGGTCTTGGACCCTTGTTAATTCGACCTCAACTGGAAAATTAGTGCGGCCCACACAAATTACTTCCATGCTAATTTTCCACCCACATTAATAGGACTATTTGGTTTATGCATTGTCCCCGTCACTTTTTTGCTTTACTTTGACTGGCGCTTGACAACAGCCCTGGATACATCCATGAGGTTTTAGGGCATGAAATTGGTGAAATTGGTGCCTAGCTTACCTCAATGGAAACATAGAACAACTTGCAATCAAATATCTAGCAACTTGTAGAATGGACCAGTGCGCCATCTATAGATTTGTTCCACACTTTTTGCACGCCATTGTTTACAGGGAAATTATATCCTTTTGATGCAACTTGGACACACGTAATTCTTGAAAACAATTCTTCGAATCTGCACAGGGTAAGAGTCGAGATTCACACATTTTGCGTGATAGACTTGGTTGCACTTGGTACAAGAAATCTTCTCGTCTTCACAAGTCTGGAATAAATCTTGTGCACAAACAACACAGTATCGATCATTGAAAACCACAATCCGTCCATGCTTTGTTCTGCTCATTGTGTTCATCGAGAAACTGGAAACTCGAAAGTTTTGTGAAGATTGGGAAGCCCTGGGTTTGTGGGATTTTCTTGATGTTAAGTTTGAACTTCGCACAGTTTGGCTCCAGGCTGTACTATTGTATAGCCTGAAGTTTCTCTATTTTTAGACAAGGGAAGTCAAGCCTTTTGGGTAGATTTTGTTTAGTTTCTATTTTTTGATGTACTACTTTTATTTTAAGGCTCGATGCTTTTAAAAATCCTACTTTTCTTGAGTTCCTGATTAGAAATTTATGAACTTTTACTTTTAACTCAACCAACATCAACGAAATTACTATGCAGGCTCTGTGGGATGTTTTTTTTTTGAGACAGAAGGCCGACAGGCCAACGCCAAAGCACAGGAGGCAGTTGACCACTTGGCAAGTTTTCCGTCAGGTAGAGAGGAGATTTCACAGCCGGGATTCGAACCGCCAACCTCTTCCCTGAGATTTGGGTATCCCTCCACCATCATCCGGTAGTTTAGGGTCATCTCGGACCAGCTCTGTGGGATGTTGGAGAGAGGGAGTTATTGCACATGAGTGTACTTCTCATCCATCCAACATTGAGAAACTGCATTTAAGCTTATTTACTTAATGTGCATGCATTGAGAATACCTTATTAGAATGACATCAAGTATAACTAAGTTCTTATATGTGTGCACGAAAATTGCATACATACATACATACATACATACATACATACATACATATTTATAACCTTGGCACAAATTTCCAAATTTTCCTATGGCAGGCTTTGATAATTCACTTTAGAACTTGATTATGAGGAAACATGATTGACCCACTTTTTGGGACACAAAATTTGATGAAAAAATGATAGAGATATTGAAATTTGACATATGTTATGAGTTTTGTGCGAAGTGTCAAATTTGTATTTCATAACATTGTTCAGATCCATAACAGTGTTATGGGGGATTGATAGTATTCCATAGAATATTCCCCACATTCAATTTGAACGTGGGAAATCCGGGAATATTCCATGGAATATTATCAATCCCACATAACACTGTTATGGATATGAAGAATGTTATGTTGGGTCATGGATTTGTTTAATTTTTATATATTCCTTAGACAAAGTTGTGACAAAATGGGAGACATCAAAATGTTGTCAAATCAATTCCACCTTGTTGGAATTAGGCCAGAGTGCATGTTCACAATATCAACATCGGTTCTAGCTATGATAAATTTTAGTAGTTAAATACTAGGGTATCTATTTTTAATAATTAAATATGGTAAATATAATTGGTAAATGACTACACCCTTCACACCTATCATTGTGGCCCACTATAACTTTGACATACCACACTAATGTTGGTCAATGTAACTTTTTTTTGACCCATGTCAATTTTGATCCACAATATCATATGTTCAAAATTAGGAACATGGACAATGTTTTCACAAAACATGAATAAATTGCAAGTTGAAAAATCTATCATTAATGTTATACCAATAATATCAATATGTTTTGAATATTTGGTCATTTAATATTTATTAGTGTATAAATCACCCTAATTTTAACTCACACATAAAATATAATGGACTATGGTATTTCGTACCCACACTAACATTCAATCCATAACAATAGGTGTGAAAGTTGAGTAAGAACAATAGCCATTATATCTGGTATCTACCTCCAAAAATTGGTATTGTCATATTCTTCTGTATTTAAGTTTAAGACCAAAATCACCACTTTATACACGATTACATACAATGACATGTGTAATTAGGTCGACCCATGCTAGCTTATCAACATTCTACACTATTATGAATACTTATTATCACATAACAAAGTACATGAAATATTATTTTACTATGGGTGCTATACAAATATGAAACGAAGTTATAAGTTTTTATGATATGGTTTTGACCCAATGTAATTTGCATTTGTGAATAGTCAACCTAATTCCACATATTAGTGTAGATGGTTGTAGTTTAAAAGATAGAGCAGGAGTTCATCCTCGGGGAGATCACTCCCTTGTAAAGTTGAACAACCACGTGCAAACACTTTACATCTAAAAAATCCTACTTTTTACATAAAGCATCACCAAAATGGGTCAAAATTTTATCAATTTTTTTCATGAGTAGATATACACGGTATCTATTATATAGTAAAAAATGGTAACTAAATTTGATGATTTGTTTTTATTATAAAACATACCGTTTCTAACTAGAATGACACAAAATTGAGCTAAAAAATTACTACAAAAATGAAGATGACTAAAAATTTCAAAAATATATACAAAAGATACTATCAATGGTTATGTATATGCAGAAAAATTTTCATAAATTTTAGAGTTATCTATGGCATTAATATAGGGGTAGCAAACTTTGTTCGCACGTGGTGTTCAACTTGACAATGGAGTGATCTCCCCGAGAGTTCATCTTGTAGTTTAGTGCATCCTACTTTATCCACAAAGAGTATGACTTAACATGAAATTGCAAAGACTTTGTAAAACATGGTCTACGTTCTCAACATATTTTCAAAGTTGAATTCTAGGGTTTGGTTTCATAACACCTACCAAGGGGGTAATAGTAAAAGCTTGGCCCCTATAGGTTGGTTGGCATATTCATCCCAATTTAAGCTCACTTGACTACTTTGGATCTCTCACCCCGATTTAGGGGTTTTAATTTGGCTAAAAATTGGCAATCCATGGGGTCTACAATAATAATCAACATTTTCACCATCCCTCTTGCTAGGTGTTATGGACTAGATACCAATGATGGGAGAGTGGATGATGAGTTGCAAAAGTGGCAAGTCAGCTTCTACTTAAGTTGATTGTTGGTCATAACTGATCAACTCGTGAACATAATTTGGGAATTATTGATGATATCGCACCTACATGGATGAAACATTGTGACGAGTTCTCATAGCCCTTTTGCTCTTTGATGAGTGATTCGTTATGAACATTCACCCTTGAGTTCCACATAGAAGATGAAGTCATGGTTTGTTTACATGAAAGCCATTAGGCCATGGCTTTTGAGAATCCTTGAATTCTCATTGGTTGAGAGTGCCACGGACCTTGCTTTATGTTTACATGAGGGCAATTTTGGACTACATCCCATGATATTTTCAATGGATGAAAATCTACATGGAATCCCACATGGCAAGTGTGGATAATGTTGACAGGGATTGTAGAAGAATTTTCGGGACGACTCTTGTAGACAGTAGGCTTGGCGGAATGTACAACAAGAATTTGACCTCCAAAATACTTGGGTTGTAGTCCATGGACTTCTCTATGCTCGCACCCAAACAGCAGGGTACTATGGCCATTTAAGAGCCATGGCCTAATGCCTTTAGTGCAAACGTGTCCTTATTTAGTAAGAAATTTCCCTTTGTCCTTGTCTATGTCACTTACATAGTCTTTGGATAAAACTAAGTGATGAGATAAGAACCACATTCATATGGATTGAGTCTATAACTTGTCATGTGAATGATGGTTACTTGTAATTTCCATAACATTACTCAGCGATGTGAGCCCTCAGAATATAATAATGGGATCCAGAGAGCTCAGTCTAAATCTAAGTCTCCATACGCAACTTTTCAAACATCTGACTATTATATTATGAGGGCCTAGAACAAGAGCTGAACGTTGAGTAATGATATGTCTCTTCAAGTTCTGAATTTGCATCATGCAAATTGTGATTTTATGGATATTCTAAGATTTACCATAGAATAACACTTGCAGGGGTTTCTTGAGAATTCTTACCAAAGATAAGTGGCGAGGCACTGTAAGTATACCATTCGAATTAGGGCTACCTGTAGTTTCTCAGAAGTCCTGGATTTCCATCATGCAAAGGTGAGGCTCTGTACTGGATTGTAGAAGGTGAAGTAGAATGCCTAACCCTTAGAGGCCTAAGGGTAAAGTATTTTACAATTTGTTTTTGGTAATATAACATCTCCAGGGGGCTCTAAAGAATTCTGACAATTGATACCATATGAATTAGCATTTCTTGCATCAACAGGGGCGGAGCCGGGGGGGGAGGGGGGCTGGGAGGGGCTCAGCCCCCCTGTCATCACTACTGTAGTAGAAAACTATGCCAAAATAATTACAAATTTTTCTTTTTGTTTTGCGACTGCAATGTTAAAAATTGTGGGGCATGTAATACACTGTTGGAAAGGTGTTCTCAAGGCCTTTCCAACAATATATTACAAGCCCCCAAATCCCTAGAATTTCAGTTGGTAAATCCAAAAAACATCTGCAGTTGTTTATCGACTGTAGAGGAGGCCGGTCAAAAGAACCGCAATGGGAAAACGATTGCGGTTCTTTTTCGCAATGTTTTCTACGAGTGCATTGAAGAAAAGTTGGGCATTTGCTTACTATTGGTGATCTCTATTGGCGATGATTGGATGGTTGATTTGATAATCATCTATATTGAAAAGACCATTGCCAAAGCTTTGGATATTAACGACATGATCAATTTTTCTATGGGGATGTCAACTCGATGAGTCCAAATCTCTCAATAAATAATCAAATTCGACCACCTATTGAAATTTGAGAATAAATTATACATTGGATATTCCCATATTCTGAGGTCAAGCCCCCCTAGGTCAAAATCCTGGCTCCGCCCTTGCTCATCAAGTCCTGACTTTTCATCGTGCAAATGTGAGGTCTTCAACTGGGTTTTAGAAGATGAAATGGAATGCCTAACCCTTAAACCCTTAAAAGGCCCGAGGGATAAAACAATTTCTAATATTTTCAGGGGTTTCTTGAGAATTTTCACAAAAGAGAAGTTGTAATCATACCACGTGAATTTGAGTTACTTGAGTCCTCAAATTTCATCATGCAAATGTGAGGCTTTATACTGGGTTTTAGAAGATGAAATTGAATACTTAGCCCTTAAACCCTACCAGGTGTTTCTTGAGACTTCTCATAGAAGAGAAGTTAAGAGGCACTGTAATCATTCTCGTGAATTCCGAGTTACTTGTAGTTGCTCCTTGAAATCTGAGTTTTCATCATACAAATGTGAGTTTTCATAAATCCATATATGCCCTCAATTTGAAGAAGCTTGAAATGGTCATCATCCTCCAAAAACAAGAAGAGGAACATTAATTCTGTGTTGGTTGCCATTTTGAGTTGGCAAGCGTTCCTGTACGAGTGGTGAATTAATTGAGGCTATAGTCTCTAGTAATCATGTTAGTGTTAGCAAACATAGGTGTTATCCTTTCTTCCTTTCTATACATGGAAATGCAAGTCTATAATCAAAAGACCATAATAAGGAGCCTTAAAGTTCAAGACCAAGAAGTAAAGAACATAGGAGAGAGCAAAGTCTATACACAAGAATTTCAAGCAGTGATGGCTCGGAGAGAAGAAAATCCACTACACCATTGATAGTATTTAGTGTCACTTACTATTTGGACTTAGATTGTGCTATAACTTTTATTATTATTATAGATTTAGTTTTTTTTAATCAAAAAAGGTCAAATTGGTTGCATGGACATTGTAAGAACATTAAAATCTTTGCTTAGTAAAAAATTACACTAACAATGAAATGTTATGGCACTGCGTAACTCCAAATAACTAGTGACACTAAATGCCATAAACGGTGTACTTCAATTGACAGTATTGGGAATTCCACACATACATGTCAAGACCATGAAGGTGATGGATTCTCGGGTTCAAAATCTAGTCCGCAAAGGAATCAAGTGCAAAAAGGAATTTTTGGGTAAACCTCAAGCGCAAAGACACATGGAAGCAGTAAGGATAGCATAGTGCAGGCTACTGCCTCAATTAATTTGCCTGCATGCTGCAAAATTTTCTCCACAACATTTAAAACCCGAGAAGTTTAAACTAGGGCCCAAGGTATGGAAAAAAAATGTAGTGACTCTAATGTGGTGTCACTTTCCCACCAGAGCTTGGTAGTCCCAACTCAAGAAAAGTACTCCTCCTAGTTTGAGAAGTTGATCTTCAACATTGGGTCCAGAAGTAAGGTCCATTAAGGAGTGTTTTGGACCCCAAGTTTCTTGGACCTCAACCCTTATGTGACCCCACCCTAAATTATTGTGGGAGAATGGGAGCACAATGTAAGCCCTATGATTTGGTGGAAAGGTTGTCCATGGAAGATCTCTTAGAAAGGTCGCATGTGCACAAATACACTCTAAACTCCATAATATCAACCTTGTTTATGTCACTCCTTCTCTTATATCTTGAAACCCTAGGGAACATATCTATGTTCTCAGTTTGAATCTCACTCCTTATTGTCACATTTCCCTCCCATACATCACCGGTTTTGTCATAAAAATAAACCACAAAAGAATCCAAACCACGCGCTTGCACGCATCATGTTGTCATCATTGTAATTATTGCCATAATTGCAATGTTGACTTTGTGATATTCCATATTGTCACATGGTACAAGACCTCTTTTATCACGCATCCATGTTAACACTACGGAACTCCTTAATATCACAAGCACTTGGGTTGCCACAAGCGTGATATTACGGGGGTTTAGAGTGTACTTTGCTGATGTACCAAGAAGGATATACATATACAATAATATATCAGCACTGATAGTTTTCACAGCAGTTGCATTTGCGGAAGCGTCTATAAAAATCTAAGATGGTCCTGCTGATGTTGTCAGATATTCACCACAAAGTCAAAATTCCACACTCGTTTTTGTGAAGACGAACCATTGTGCGTGGACCTCATGAACGAAAGGATGCACTGCTGAGAGGTAAAGCGTTGCTTCCTTGTCTATCCATCTATTATTGAGGCTTTGCTCATCCTACTACATGTGTAGACAGTGAATCATCTTACATTATCTCAATTTCTCAATTATCTCAATTTGTAGTACTGTTTTGGAGACAATTCTTGGCTATGATAGCTAAGTACATTCATGGTTGAATTTCTGTGTTTTGCACTTTCAACAGTGCAGTAACTCATTGAATTCAAGGGCTGAATACTGGACTCTTCATGTGAAGTCTACAAGTCTATTCCATGTTTGTGAGTTTGAAGGGGATTGGTGATAATCAAGTATCGACTACTTCTGCTGTGAATGGTGAACTAGGTATAAGTTAGCTGCTTTCATGTTCTTGCATTTGTGCACCTTTTTAGTTGTGGTGGAAGTGCTACATTTTGCTACTGAAAAGATACACTTTGGAGAAGTGTCAATTTTAGCTGTGATTGATGTGGATGTCTGCTGCTCATCCTATCTAGCAAGAATGGAATATTGAATTTGTCATCAAGAATCTAGTATGGCACGCTTTTTCAACCACAAATACACCACTAGACTGCCTAAGAGATGCAAAAGACAACATACTCACAAACCCAACAGACATCAAGCATGAAATCTCACAAACACAACAAAACTCCTTTAATAGAAAAGCCCCTTTATGCGACGACCCCGTCGACCACCCCACAATTTGTCACTGTGCAGTCCGTAAATACCCATGGCTTGACCACGAAGGATTCCTCATTGAGAAACGAGGCTCACAGAACGACAAAATATCGGACAACTTCACCCGAGAAGTGTTCGATAACAGTCTTAAGCGACTAGCCCGGGGGAAAACCCCGGGACCCGACAATATTCCAAACGAAATTCTAAAAGCCCTACACCCAACCTTCCATGACATGTTGTTTCTATTCTTTCGACAATGCTACCACCATAAAAACATACCCCAATATTGGAAACATAGTAAAACAATACTCCTCCACAAAAAAGACGACCCACTAATGCTCACTAACTACAGACCTATAGCCTTGGCCAATACTATATATAAGTTCTATACCAGCACACTCACGGCCCTACTCACAAGCTACGGCGAAAAACACAAAATCATCCACTTCAGCCAAGAGGACTTTCGGCCACAAAGAAATACAACTAGACAAATTCAAATGATAATAGCAGCCCTGGAAGACGCACGACTAACTAATAATGATATATACCATTATAAGAAAACTGCGTTTTTGGTGGCGTTTTTTGGAAAACGCAGATAATTTTAGGTGACATCCAATAGAACATCCAAATGCGTTTTATGTGAATCCCAATGTTACATTGGACGTCAGTATTGACATTTGGATGTTTTATTGGATGTGACCTAAAATTATCTGCGTTTTCCAAAAAACGCCACCAAAAATGCAGTTTTCTTATAGTGTGCATCACCTACATAGACTTTAGAAACGCCTTTGGATCCATAGACCATGCACGACTCCTCGCACTAATGGAGGACCTTGGATACCCCAAAGATGCCGTCGAATTAATAGGCAATATTTACACAAACTCAACCACCTCTTTTCATGGTAATCACTTCGGAACAACCCCGCCCATACAAATTAATAGAGGCACCATTCAAGGGGACACCCTCAGCCCATACCGCTTTATCCTCTTTCTAGACCCACTCCTCCGATGGTTAGAGAAAGATAACATAGGCTACCACTTTAAAACATTACCAACTACATGTAACACAATAGCATATGCGGACGACCTTGCCATTCTCACCGATAACGTAACACAAATCCAACCACAAATATGCAAACTCCAAAAATATTCAGAATGGGCGCACCTAGACCTTAACCTCTCTAAATGCGCAATTACAGGATGCCCGAACAAATCAAACCTAAAACCCGCTACCTTCAAGGCATACATACAAGCCCAATGCATCCACTTCAAAAATAAACCCTTCCCTATCCTCACACAAAATGAACCATACACATATCTCGGTATAAACTTAGTCCCCTCATTAAAGTGGAACATCCAAGAAAACATCACCATAGAAAAAACCAAAAAACAAAGCAAACTATTGATGACATCCCCAGCTACGATCAAGCAAAAAATACATATCCTCAATACAGTAATAAAGCCAGGAATAGCATACGCCTACTATACAATCTCATTCTCTAAACCGGACATAAAAAAACTAGACAAAATTCTTAGTAAACTAACTAAGGAAATTTGTAACCTACCCAATAGCACATCAAATATACTAACCCACCTCTCCAACACAGACTTTGGCATTAATACCACCTCCATACTCCCCGACTATATAAACTGCATTGGTAAACAACTACTAAACGCCCTCAATGATCAAGGCCAGCTGGGCCAAGTCTACCAAGGCCTTACAAAATACATAATAGCAAGATATGGGGGATCCTACCATCTCCCACGTTTGAAATACCAAGCATGTGCAAGATCACCCGTATCCCGCACGCTCTATCTACTTGAAAGGGAATACGAAATCCACGTACACACCTCCATTAAAAACTTTCCCATCAAACAATCAGCAATAAAGCTTGCATGGACACAAACGGCAGCATAGGCCCTCTTCTCCCCAACCCAACAACAAGTTGCTAGAAGCTACCTCAACAAACTACACACGTACAATATCACCACCCTCAACCAAATCCAAAACCCCGATACACACCAAATATTATCCCCTAAAGAATTCAAACAAAAATTCAAAGCCGCTCCAAAGCTAATCAAAGCAGCCCTAGAGCAAGCCAAATTACTATTCCCACATAACTCACCCACAACCCACAACCTCCCCCCACAACAAATAACAACCACAACATAAACCCCACCCATAAACACCAACAACCAAGCAGACCCCACGAATGGAAAACCAATACAAGCCATAATAAACACTAAAACCACAACATACAAAGATAAATGGGGAGCAAAAGCCATAAAACAACATTACTTATGCCAATGGGATACCCACCCAAATAGCACAACAAAATGGGTAGAAGCATCACTACTCCTTCATCATGATAATATCACAATAGACCACAACATATATATACTCCACAAATTCCTCCAAACGCAACACCAAACCAACACCCTAGCCACCTATAGCTCATGCATAATTTTTTCACAATCTAAAGACCAAAGATTTATTCGCCCACCCATCATCGCTCCAAACCTCACACTAACATAAAGGAATGCAACCCATACAAAGATATTATTGCCACCAAATCCACCATACAAATACAAGGAATAGAAGCCAACATATATGACCACCATGGGACGTACATCTTAACCATGCCAATCACAAGGTTACAATGGTTGTGGGAACGATATAACCAAAACCAAACGCACCCCATGATACACTTCCTCAAACCCCCGTCCCAAGACTTTGCCACCGAAGTATTATGGCTAACTCAAAGATATGTCACAATTCTCCCAAAAAGAAAACCAAAAAAAC
This sequence comes from Polytrichum formosum, assembly GCA_964035585.1. Taxonomy (NCBI): domain Eukaryota; kingdom Viridiplantae; phylum Streptophyta; class Polytrichopsida; order Polytrichales; family Polytrichaceae; genus Polytrichum; species Polytrichum formosum. Next base: position 21,338,620 of record OZ037936.1, read on the forward strand.
ATAACCCGAACAACAACCACCATACCCTACACCCCTCCACCCTACAAACCCTGATAACAACCTACAACATCACACACTCATACTACTCCTCACCCCTCACCTGCCCAATAACACTCACACAATATAACTCCCCACACAACAGAGATATAATCTTTGGATTAGCCGGCCTCGCCCACTCATCGAAATGGGGAGGCAATGGCCTAGCCCACCCCCCAGACCTTAAATCTGCGATGACATCAATCCATTGGGCCCGCATGGCAACTCATGCAAACCATAACACCTCAACCATTATCATAATCAACCATAAAGAAAACACCCTCCCTATCACCCATGCAGAAATACACATAATAGCAACCATCCCACCTAACACCATACAATACAACCCCACACAGGAATGGCCAAGATACCTACATCAATTAGAAAACCAATACACCACCATCATAAGAATCTATAAACAAGGCACCCCACCAGATAACCATCAACCACCCGATGCAATCATATCTAACATATGGGGGTTCTATAATATAAAAACTAACAATAAACCAACCCCAACTAAAAAACAACATCAAATATTCCAGCGCATGGCACCTAGCCCCACAATACAATCACTCAACAATCAACCACCTAATACATCCCCTACCAACAGAACTATACAATATCCACCCCCTTAAATTCAAGCCCCAACAATGCATCTACACTGATGGGTCATTTATACCCCCCGACGAACATGGCATAGGCAACACAGCCGGATCCGGTGTTTACTCCCCCGCCAACAACGTCAGGATTGCGGAAAGACTCCTAGGCCTTCAAAACATCCTCAGAGCCGAACTAAACGCCATCCTAATAGCAATCCAAAATACACAACATCACACGCGAGATTTCTACATTTTTACAGATAGCCTCAATAGTATATACCTGATAAACAACCACATAAGACACCCATCATCTCAACACAACCACCCGGGCAAATTACTCATAGCCGCCATAGTCAATCACATAACTTGGTCCACGCATAAAATCACAATTCAAAAAGTCATAGCACATACATGCATAATAGGCAACGAAATAGCAGATCAACTAGCAAATGAGGGAGCCCTCCTACACAAACCCACCTATATACCCAGAATAAATACGGCCCATACCACGCCATACTGGCTCAATGGAGTGCCAACAGGTACACACTCGGGTGCCATACGAAATCTACCAACATACATCAACAAAGAACATAGAGACCAAGAATTGAGATTAGCACAATCCAAATTTACATACATAGACAAATGGACATCCAATGACCAAATAAACCATAAACTATCCAATCAATTATGGGAAAACCCCGGGATCACGGACGCCCAAATCACACAAACTCTAAAATTTCGCTATGCCCAATACATGGGTAACCACCGAAAACATATATTTTGGCCCAACCTTTACCCAAGCCCAAATTGCACGCTATGCCCCAACAACACCATGGATACATGGCTACATCTACTATCCACATGTTCAAACCCACACATAAAAGGACTACGTATAGCGCGTCACAACAAAGCAGTCCACCAAATTGTACATACGCTCCAATCAAATAAACATACAAGCTGTTACACGCTCATAAATGCGGGACACCAAGACTCCAGACCACAAGACAACACAATCCCACAATGGTTACTCCAATGCACTTGCACCACCACATCATGCACATGTCCAGCTAAACTGAGGCCAGACATACTATGTATAATTGGTGCCCCCATAGACAGCCAACCTCCTCTAAGGCCCACCCCATCACATACCATACAATTCATTGAATTTACCTACTGCCACGACATATTTCCAAGTAATGCACGCAACGAAAAAACCACTAAATACAACACACTAATACAAACAATTAGAAGAGCTGGTTGGCAAGTTAACCCCCTCGTCACCATCACGGCAGGTGTCAGAGGGGCTATTCATGAACAACCAATTAAAGAACTAGAAAAACTAAAAATACCTAAAACCGAGATTAAAACACTTATGAAACACCTACATCAAATTGCCATCAAATACCTTACATACTTAATACTTAACAAACGCAAGCTAGACAAAAAACAACCCCCAGTAGACCCCCCTTAGACCCCCCCATGGACCTCAGTCATATCTTTATACCCTCACATACCCTGTTAGACGGTAGATACTACACTATTCGGAAACTATCGGAGCCCGCCTCCTGAGAGGGAGGAAGTACTCCTACGGTGAAGCTTGGTTAAACATGAACACGGTAGTGAGAAATGGACTCCCATTCACGTCGGAGTAAAAGTGAAACTCTGATGTTTATTTTATTTATTATTGGCACGCTTTTTCTTCATGAATAGCACAGTTATGGATAGACATTCCACCCCACCTACCTTGTGACAATGGTTTTACAAAGTAGAAAACTGAGGGTTTAACTATGAACCCCCTCAAAACACACTACAATATGCATTTTATTTAGTGTCCACAATACTCATCATCAACCCATGCAAATGGTCTTGCAATCATTGGGTGACAACCATAACTGGTTTCTGGCGATGTCTCTCTTGGTTGTTTTGAGTTGATTGAGAGCAGGATGGGTTATGTCCTGTAAGCAAGGAGTCCCCTACCCAAGTCTCCAACCCTACCGCCCAAGTTGTTTGCCTTGTTCATAGAACCTACAACACTAGTTCAATTGACTTAACAATGGATAGTAGTTTGACTTTTAAAAGTTGTCTAGTGAACGAGCTGCGTAGAGCCACTTGGCTCAAAACATCGGTAATGTGGCATCCTCATAACATGAGTAGTGTTGGTAACCACCTTGAAGATAACTACTATTGGTTGGTAGCCTCAACACCCTGGACCACGCTTGGTCTCCCAACCAACCTACCCATGACATTGTGATTAGGTTCCAACCATAACTGGTTGCTCATCCAAGTGGAGAAGACTTCTAATAAATCTCTTGCGCTTTTCTATCCACGTAGAGAACATCTCATCCACAACCTATAGTTTCAATCCATGAATAGACAAGTTATGTCCCATAACTTACAATAGTAGATGGATGTCTTGCTGCTATCGAAACCCGTCATCTACTCTCTTTCTCGCCGGTTATGTAGTAGATATTGTACATGAGGAGTGGTGCTACGGATTGTAGCAAAATGCCCTCGTGATACTGCCTTGTGACGGGAACATTGAGATAGATACACGAGGATGACTTGCTACAACCCATAGCACGGCTCCTTGTCTATGATATCATGCGTATCACTGATCATCTCATGAAGACTATATGCACTACAGTCTATCTTCAATGTGTTGTGGCCAATGAGGTGGCAACACGTCAGCAAGATCTTACAGGGTCAACTCCACGTAGACCATAACTGGCTCCCCAAAAGGATAACCCAATTCGTTGAGCCTACGTTCTTGCCGAAAGATGGTGCTAAGATGACATCAGCATTCTGGTTGGGCTTGTAATTGGAAAGGCACTCAGTGTTCATTTTCTGTGTGTGATGAGGAGTAGGCACCTAGGCTCTATTGGATGAACGAGAGAGAGAGAGAGAGGGATGAGATAAGAGCAGCATTCATATGGATAAAGTTCATCCAATTGGAGACACAGGCTAATCTGAATCGCTGCATCCGGAACTTTTCCTCTTCCTCTTCCTCTCCTTCGTTGCACTGCATTTGTGGCTATGGCGGATTCCCTCGCCCTCCACCCTTAACAAACATCAAAGTTCCTTTTCTCCTCGCACACTGACATCGCCAAGTCCACAGCCAGCCATGGCGGCTCACAGCATGGCCGCTTTATCATACAAGGAGCTGGCGTCCCCTCTCTCCCTCACCACACTCACGCAGTGCTCGGTCTCTGTGTCGGCGCCCCCGGCCTGCTGCTTCGCCTACGCTCCGGCGACGGGACGACTCGGAGACGCCAGCGTGTCAGGTTCCACGACCAGGAGCGTCCTGTGGGGCTCGGGGGACGCCAAGAGGGATGCCTGTGTCTGGGGGTTGGGCTCCTCTTTCGGTGGCCAGGGGTTTAAGAATGGAGAGGGAAGCGTTGTTGCCAAGGCCAACCCCTTGGATGAGATGCAAGGCTATGTCGAGAAGGAGCTCAGGAGCTACACGTCGGAGTTGCACAAACGGACTGTTGCTGGAGACGACTCACTTGATTCTTCTTCTTTCACTCAAGTATGTGTAAATTCTGGCGCCATTTGTATGCATTCTGCACTCATTGTGGTGCTTTCATCTGTGTGTTGGAATTTCAGCATGTGAATGGGAGCATTGGGTTTAAGTATGGGCTCAAAACTTCTTGGCAATTTGTTGAAGAAAGTGCTTGTCCGTCAGTGTATATATTCCCACGAATTTCGGAATGAGTGAGGAGTAGATAGGAGCTTAGAATGCGACATAACAAAGCGAGGTTATGGGAAGGAGATGAGAAAAATGTAATTGATTAATTTTATTACATAGTCCAATGTAAAATTCTTCTTTCACTCAAGTAAGTATTCTGGCGCCATTTGTATGACTTCTGTAGTCATATGTGGTGGTTTCATTATTTGGCTTGGAAATTCAGCATGTGAATTGGAGCACTGGGTTTAAGCATGGGTTCAACATTATCTTAAATGAAATGCTTGTCTGTCAGTGTATATATGCCAATGAATTTTGAAATGGGTTACTGGAGCTGTAGAGAGTGAGGAGTAGATAGGAGCTTGGCATTTGATGTAGTAATGAGAAGCTATGGGAAGGAGGTGAGGATACATGAAATTGATTAATTTTATTTTGGTGTCCAGTGTAAGATTCTTTTTCCACTCAAGTATGAATTCTGGCGCCATTTTGTGTGAATTTTGTAGTCATGCCTTTCTGAATTTGAGTTGTTTGTGGTAATTTCATCCTGTGTCTTGGAAATTCAGCACGTGAATGTGAACACTGGGTTTAAGAATGCGAATCAAAATTTGCTTCACAATCTGTTGAAGGAATCCACTTCTCTGTCGGTGTACACCAATGAACTTCGAAATTTCTGATGGATCTCTAGAGAGTGAGGAGTAGATAGGACTTTGGCATTTGACGAAGAGCAATTGATCAAATTTAATATGGTGTGTATTGCGTTGAGAGGGTTTGACTCACTTAGAGACATTCACAATGACCAGAGTGTGTCGAAATTAAGGTTGGAAAGGTGACCATAAACCTCAAATGTATGGAAGACAGTAGATATGGGTTTAGACCTTCAGGCTTTCAATACAAACAAAGCTTTCAACGCATAACTTTGTTCCCATTCTAGGAGCTTGTGTCCGAGTGCTAGAAGGGAAAAGAAAAATCTTGGCGGGACGATGAGAAACCTCAGTGTTTTCACGAATAATTCCTTGGCCATTTCAGCTTGCAACAGAGTTCGTGTACGCATCAAATACTAGATTCTGTACAGCCATTGAGGTCTTGACATCCTCCAGGAAGATTGCCCAGTTCAGGAACTTAAGGTGCTGGTTGTTAAAAAAGTTCATGTATGAGGGACAGTATGTCAAAAACACATATATGGTAGGAAGAAAGTATAATTAACAAAGTGCAAATAAGATGTCTTCCTTACTAGAGGAGTTTCATTTTTTACAAAAAACCTATACGACCAACAATGAACTTCTGATCAATGCCTGTCAGAAATAAATACTGGATAGTTAACGTTCCTAGGTTGCTACCCCTCAATGTTGAGACACCCTAACAATCTTGCCTGCTGGAACTTCCCCATCTAAATCCTAAAGCTTCAATGATCCATCTTCAATTAACAACACCAGATATTGACCCGAAATTTTCTAAACTAAGACTTGTAGGTGTACCCCACTTAGGCATGTCTCTAATGCTATTGACCATAACTTCGATAGCTTGAGACAGCATGTTTACCATGTCTATTTGCTTTGTGCTTCTCAGGCATTCTAATCAAAAGCATTCAATTAGAAGGACCAATACAAATATACATATCTGCACAGGAGCAACCTATCCGAAATTTTCAGTGTACTTGGCAATACTGATTGTACAGATAATTGTTTCTTCATCCTGAAATGCTTACTATGAGCTTCTGTGAGCACTTGGGAGCTTCACTATAGGATGGTACAAGTTACAAAGTTGAGATAGTGCAAAGGGAATGCCCTAACTAAATGAAAGCATCTTAAAAGGTTGTAGTCTCAACAAATTATCAACTTTTGCCTGCTTGCCCCTAAGATGTATGGACTTCAGTCCAGCAGTTGTAGGATGTTTATTAAAGTTATCAATGTGCTCGCAATGCATATCCTGGGGTATTTCTATCTGTCTATGATCGGGTTTCTCTAACAATCTGTGATACCTAGAAGAATTTATTTGAGTTCTATAAACTAGGTTCTCCCTTTTGCACATTGATCATCTGGTGTAAATTGTTTAAAAAAGAAGTTCTCATTGAAATGCACCTCTAGAGTTTAAATCACAAATTTCTTAAAGGGCTGTGTATCATGTAATTATCACGTAATGGTGGTGTATAATCTAATTATCTTATAATATATGTATAATTTTTTTGTAACAATTTTCTTCGTAGTAGCATAATGTGGCACATGTTAGAAGAAAATAAGAAAGTTGTGCAATTATGACGCATTATTCATGAATTTAGTATGTTATTTCAACATTTTATTGCTTCTACATGATAGTATTGCCTATGGAAGTTTTGGATGTTTGGAATGATGTAGTAGACCATGCTGACCTTGTTGACATGGAATTTCAGGAACCTAGAAGGTCGACACCCAGGTCTGAAGAACCGACAAGTGGGCAGAGTCTATACACAAGGAATGAGAGATTTTTAGGTTCAGAGAGGAAAAGATCCACTTCGTCTGAATATGATAGCGATTACTCAGGTGCACCTGAAGATGATGAAGAGAATGGGGTCTCAGGCTGGAGATATAGTCCTAAAAGGGAATCAAGTATGAAAAGAGATGTTTGGGTAAACCCCAGTGGCTCTTTTGCCAGAGACCCTAGGAGGCAGTCTGAAAGAAGGGGATCTGTAAATCAAGTCAACAAGTTTGTCTGGGTGAGCCCTGACCGAAAGAGCGAAAATGGCAATGCTACATGGCCGGAGCGAAGAGCTGCCATGATTGCCCTCCAAACTGGAGTGGATGTTGCCACTACTCTTTCCATGTAAGCCATTTGTGTTTAGAGTGTATCTATATCCATCTATCTATCTATCTATATAAACAAATAATTTTATGGAGAGGAATAAACTTGTGCTTGCATTGATTATAAATTATGCACATTATTCATTCACAATGACCATGCAAAGCAATAATTGGCATAAGGTAGATGGACCTTATTTGGTTATTTTCTGTTGTTTTGCTTGTACTACCTGGGATTCGCAAGGTTTAAAATTATGTGTGTCCGCAAATGTATCTGAGGAAGCCAGATCAAGTCCATAATTTCTAGAGCTACTCTTGAATTGTTATGAATTATCAAGGTCCACTGATAGTGGGCCATAAGAAGGCCACATAGGTCCTCCAATTATGTTGACTGTTGAGCCTAGAATGGTTAACAAATTTTGAGCATGTAAAATTTGAGCACGTGTTTGTTTGATGTCTGTTCTTAAAAGGGTGTTGACTTTTCAGTAACATAAACTGAGTCCCAAAAGCAGGTGTCCAAATATTTTGCAGTAACCGAATTAGGCATATCTACAGATACGAGGTATCTAGGTGACACTGATGTCTATTTTTTTGGATATTTTACAAAGTGCACCAGAGGTCCAGCTTAAGTTTAGAGCCCAATTTACTGAATGCATTTCTCGAACTAAACCCTTGTGGGCAAGGAACTGGGAGAATTGCACCATGGTGTGTGCAATAATTTTAATATATTTTGTCATATATGCTGAAGGTTACAAATCTTGTTGAAGACTTGTGGGTATGATTCTTTTTTTGTGGTCCCTGATGACCTTTTAACCCATTGTGATGAATACCTACGATGTACTCACTAGACATTGAAAGTGACAAATCATCTTGTGCATGATTATCTCGCAGACATGGTGACAGATTGGAGACAATGGACCTGAATGCTGTGTTGAGGAGATATGGACGGATGAAAAAGTGGCAAGAAGCACTGACGGTAATCTACAGAGACTAAATCTGAGGTCTCATGAGGAGTTATCCTCTAACTCACCATGACTTCTGGTCAGGAGTTGCTTGTTTTGCATACACCACCTTCCATGTATGGTAAAGATATGGTGCATTCTTGGAGGTATTGTGGAGGTTTGAACGAAGAACATTCTATATTGGTTCATTGAGGGTCAAACTCATTTTAGCATGCCAAGAGGTGCTAAAATGAATATAGTCCTCAATGAACCAAAATAGGTTGCACTTCATTCACATCAAAACTCTACCTCAGAGCATGCACCATAAGTGGAAAGAAATCATTAATACTGTATGCAAAACAACCCATGGAAAACATAGGGGACCAAATCCCGATGAAAAGTGCCATTGAGTTAAAGGACAACTTAATTGTTGTTTTGCAATTTCTAATTGATGATGTGTTGGCTGATAAGGGGAGGAGGAGACTGGGGGTTCTAAACAAGTTATTTTTTGTTTTATTTGCAGCTTTTTGAGTGGATGAAGGAGAATGACAAGCTGTCAGCTCCAACATACACAAGCTTTTTCTCAGTTCTAGGCAAAGGGGGGCGGGTCGAGAAGGCATTGCACGTGTTCAATGATCTGCCATTGGACAGTGATATTCGCAGGAATGTCTATGTGTGCAACTCGGTACTGAGTACATTAGTGTATAACGGCAAGGTGGACAAAGCGTTTCGCCTTTTTGAGCAGCTTAAACAAGAGGGCCTTAAACCCGACATTATCACGTACAGTACGGTAAATCATGGAATCTCTTTCCCAGCCCTTTTAGCAAACAGTATTTCTCTGAGCATGTTGTTACCAGTGTTTGACTGGTATCACCTTTTGTTGATCCATTTGGGTGTGTATCTTGAGGATATTATATTAATACCAGTAGGGTACGAGTATTAGAGGAGGATTTTGATGCAGTTCAGGTTTAGATCCCTTCAAGGGCCTTTATACCCAGGTAAAATCACCTTAGTATCAACATGGTATGAGGATGGTACTGATTAGTATTACAATTTGGACACTGATTGGGTAGGTTCTTTGATACCAGTATTGATATTGTGTATTGATATCATGCAATTACCTTGATACCGGCCCAACATTGGTTGTCACCGAGTGTAATTGCCAGTGGTATTATCACCCTACTTGTGGGCCAGATTTGTTGTAAATCAATTATTTCTGGTCAAAGCGGTTCCACATGTTATCACGTGTTGGTTGTCACCTTTAAAAGGTGCCGTGGAAATGCACCCAATCAGACCTGAATGTGCGGTTTCCACCACAGGGGGCTATAACTAAAAGAAGTTATGGGGATGGGCCAGATGATTGCTGGATGTTCTAAGACCCGAGATGGTTTTGCAAAGGCCAAGGATTTTGTGGAACAGATGCAAGCACAAAGTCTCACACAAGACGCTGTCATATATGGGGCACTTATAAATGTGTGTGCATCACATGGATTAGAAGAGGAGGCCAAAGAGACTTTTCAAGAAATGGTAGAGGCCGGGCTAACTCCCAACCTCTTTCACTATAGCGCTTTACTCAACACTTTTGCTAGCAAAGGCAAGCATGTAGAGGCTGAACGCGTGGTGGATCAAATTCGATCTGCAGGGCTAATTCCAAATTTGGTACTTCTCTCCAACTATATCCTGAATTACTCGTGTCAAGTTGACTTGCGCTACATATGACAAAACATGTGTTTATTGGTTAATTATCTATCTACAGTACACTAAATAGTCCTATATAGTGTTGCCATAGTAATTCTCTAGAACCCACATTGTTTTTCAACCCATGCCAAATCTCTAGTTGAAACATATTATGGGCCACATCAGTTGTTTTTCTAGGAAATTCATGGGGTGACTATTTTATTTTATGCTACTTTTCAATTTTGAACTAATACTTTAGGTTTTGGTCGGAAGTTTCCAGGAAGACTTAGAGGAAGGCCCCGGATCTTGGACTTACATTATTTCCACCCTGACTAGACAATTAGTGTGGCCTGTATTAATTATTTCGACAGTAATTTTCCATCCACACTAATAGGACTATTTAGTGTACTTGTACACCTACACTAATTTCGGTTGTTTAGTATAATGAGGTTCTGTATGTGACAAGGGAGTTTTGTGTCCTTTCATGCAGGTGGTGTATAACTCATTAATGAATGCCTACTCCAATAGCAGAATGCCTGATGAGGCACGGAAGATTTTTGAGGATATTCAAGCTGAGGGCTTACAACCTGACATGGTTTGTGTTGATCCACCCAATTAGACAGTTCCCAAGAAAGTTGTATTTTATTCTTTGATCTTTTGTGGACTTTGTTCTTTGATTCACAATTACGTAATCAAATGCTTTGGCCATATCCTGACACTTTTGGACCTAGATAAATACTGGGTCTGTGCATTGCAATATCTGCAAGATGATCTGGCCCAAGAAGCACTGCCCTAATCTCAGCATAAGTGAATTTGGTTGCTGCTTGGACTTGTTTGTGAGATTTCATTGTGAACCAGTTTTGACATTTGATTGCTTTTGCTATTTCAGGTCTCATATTGCTCTATGATGGATGCTTACGCAAAATCAGAGAGAGTGCAGGAGGCGCATGAAATATTCCACATGATGCGAGCCAATGGCATAGACCCAGGTTAGTCTTGAGGAAAAAATTCATGGATCTATTCAGAGGCACATTAGAAGGCAAATTATGCACTTGCCATGGGTTAAACTATCTTAATCTTCACTTTCCCACCATGCCACACATCTCCTACGTCACACCCTACTTGCATCTTTAATCATCCTGCTTTTTTGGCTGCAAATTTTTGACCTTAAACATGCATCCCCACAGTTGAAAAGTCTGGTTTCCTGTCAAAGATTAATTTGCTGTTTGAAAGGTCGTTATGCAGTTACTATGAGACATATTTGCTAACCTTGAATAGAGTTCTGTGTCTATACCATTTCCCCTGTTGGTACAAAGAGTGGCACTTTATTTATTTTTCTCCATTGAGGGAGTTGATAAGCTCTGGAGGTTAGCGGTGTATGATATGTGCTGGTATTGTCACTGCTAAATAAGGCATGTATGTTCACCTTTTCTGCGCAGGTAGCATAGGTTATAGCATATTGATTCTAGCCTATGCCAAAGTTGGACAATTAGATGGAGTTGAAAGACTGGTTGCTGAGCTTGACCAGAATAAGAAAGGACAATGTGACATTCTTTTGTTCAATACCTTGCTCAAGGCCTACTGCAACGCGGGTTACATGGATGGGGTTATGGCAACGCTTAAAAAAATGGATGCCGAGGGTTGTACCCCTGACCGGGGTACTTTCAACATTCTTATTGGATATTTTGCCAAGGAAGACCTTGTTGATTTAGCCCTTCGGACATTGCAAGATATGGAAGCAAGGGGTCACCGGCCAAATGAGGTTTGTGGCTGTTAATATTGAACATGTGTTATTTTGTTCTGCAGTAGTTATTATTGCATGCCCAGTTACTTAACTTTATAGGTCCATTGGACAGTATGACAGTTCACTATGTGGGGTAGTAGTAGTTTCAGGCCTCAAATTGATATCTTTAGTTTTTTAGTTGAGAAGCTGGTTACTAGCATTTTGAAGGGTTTTCAATGAGGTGCCAGAAATCTGAGGATTTGGTTGTAATCTGGGTTGTTCTTTGATGACAAATAGGCTACATACAATGCACTATTACAAGGACTCATGAAAGTGGGCAAAGTGGAGGACATGTGGGATACATTTTTGGTAATGAAGAAACGGGGCATCATGCCTACCAACCTATCTTTGCACACTGTCATCACAGGACTTCTAAATGATGATCGAATTGACGATGTTCTCACCACTTTCGAGGAGTTAAAGGTAAATGACGCAAAAGTATCGGGTGACTTTTATATTTGATGTATTGGTCTAATTGGAGTCTAGAAAAGACTCTGGTCATCATAAGTGCATATCAGTAAGTCGATAGAAGCCACTGTATTTAATTGCCGCTATTCGGGCCCTTTTCATGGGTGTTTGACATCCTTCATACAATACTTCAAACACTAAAAGCCAGAGTATCCTTTACATTATATTTTTGCCATGCTGTTTCCTTATAGATTCCACATTTGTAATTTACATTAGTAATTCAAATCACAGTTTTGGCATACCTTTAGTTCACAAATTCATATCTGGTCAGTGATCAATCATGTGACGTAAAAGGCTCTTGCTTGACCTATGCAAGATTGAATAGCAGTTTGTTGATAGGCATTTTATCATAGAAGCTCCTTGTCTACTCTATCAAGTCTTCCAAGAGCCTTACAAATCAATTGTTATTTATCCCTGTGCAGGGGAGAGGGCGAGCATTGGTACCTGGTACAATGGAGAGACTTATAGAAGCTTTTGTAAAAGCAGGAAACATGTCTGAGGTAAAGGCCGCACTAATTTTGATGAAGGACTCAGGACACATGCCTTCACAAGTAAGTGGACAACCAATTATCTGCAGTAGGCTACCATATCCTAAATAGTAGTAGGGAAAAAATTGGATTATTTTACTTGAGATTTGTTCTACCTATGTGATCAGCGCAAATGCTCATTCATTCCTTCCTTCATTTGCACAGCAGTTTTTATTTTTTATTGAAAAAAATAAAATCAAGGAACCAAACCCAACAGTCTGACATGTCTGACATGAATGCTTTTCTTCTATGCAGGGCACGTGGGATATCATTCTACTTAAGTATGCAGAGCTTGGGTTGTACCCAGAGTTGTTGCAATTGTTAGAGGAGTTAAAAGTGGCAGGCGTTAATGCCAGCCCTAGTACCTACTCGGAGCTCATGAAGCAAGTCTCCAATTCTACTGAAACAGTCAAGATAATTAGTGATTTGACCAGCCCGGCACCTGTGCCATAGAAAATTTAGTCTCCTCATAACATTCAGATTCATGTAATTTTTTTAGCTCCAGACATATGATTGGATCCTTGAATCTTTGTGAACTGGCTTGGGGCTGTTGGATTGTCAATGCAGGGTTCATATTGTATTCTGAACAGTTCAGAGATTCATGACTTGACTGCGGACTGCTGGAAATTATACACTGTGAGACTAGCCGCATGATCTTGATGGAAACAACATCATCAGTGGTTCCTATTTAAAGAAATTTGGCCACAATATTTTATATCATGATCATGATGTTCCCAACTTGCTTATGGATGGGGTTTACTGTGAGAAAATAGATATGTTCCAGGTTGTCCAGTAGCCGCAGAATTACCAGCTTGATCAAATTCTTTTTCATGTCTATCTGTTGGTGTGGTGCTTCAGTATAGTATCGAAGGGTATGTATACTCTCACTCAGCAAGGTAGTATGATAGAATTAACCCTTAAATGCTCATGCAACCCAACTTAACATTATTCAGATCCATAGCAGTGTTTTGTGGGATTGACAGTATTATGAAGAATATTCCTTGGTATTCCCCACATTCTTGATAGTCTGAATGTGGGAAATATCATGGAATATTCCGCAGAATACTGTCAGTCCCACAGAACACTGCTATGGATCTGAATAATGTTATGAAAGTGGGTCGTCACCTAATATTTTGATGGTTTGCGACCCACTAGGTGGCAAATTGGCAATCTACGTGGTTAGGAGACATCTATTGGTGTACGATGGTGCCCACTACTATGTGGACCAAAAAAAAAAAAAAAATATTCATGCTCCAAGCATGTAAGATTTCTTATTAATTTGGAATTGCTTGTTTTGGGAGGTGGTCCCATGAGCTACCCAACTATAGGAGCCAAATTTAGGAGCCAATATCTTTTGCATATGATGCTCAATTTGCGTGGGTTTTTTCCCCTTAGGACAAGGTGACGGTTGTGCACAACTTGACCGGATGGATTTGGAAAAAAATTAGTGCACATGTTGCTTGCTCCATGAAAAAGGGAAATCTCCCATAATTATGGACTTCATCTACATTTGCTCAAAAATTTGTGGCATGATCAAAATGGTCATGAGAAGAAAAATTTCAGAGTTTTCTCTAGCTACCCCCCGGATGAAGGCCCTATTCATATGTCAAGTTGATCTAAAAATTGTGATCTAGTTGACTTCAAAATTTCACAGCAAGAATATATAGTAGTCTTGGTCACATCTGTATGATTGGAGTTCAAATAAACAAAGTCTATTGTTCTACATAATAGAAATTATCAGCAGTGGTGTTGGAAATGCCTGAAAATGGAATGTGAAGGCTTGAGCATTTAGTGGTTAAGTAGCAATGCTAATGTTGCTTCTAAGTTTATGTGCAAATTTGATACCTACTTTGAAGGTTACTTTGGATCTGTTTTCAAGAGAAACAACGTCATGTGAGACCATCTTCTTTGACAATTGTTAAACACTACATAACTTCTTAACATCACGTGCACTTTGGTTATGACAAGCATGATATTACGGAGTTTAGGGTGTAGTTTTAGATTTTATGTGAGGAGGCTCCCTCGAGGCTGCCCAAAAAAAACTATGTCCTCTTCATTAAATATGGTAGTGATCCAAATGCATGCCAAATGCATGCCATGTAGTAGTATATCCGGCAAGGAATTTAAGCATGTCACACAAACACCTCTAGTCGCCTCATACATAAATGCCAACTTAGGTTGCAATGGTTGGTTGCAAGCAACCTTGTGGTTGTGAAGGGCACAATTTTGTCTTAGTGTTCATCCCTACCCTTTCACCTCTCATCCAACCTATCACACACCCAATGCATTGGACTTATCACCTTCCATTACAAGGCAAGTGCTCAAATCTTCTATTGGGCACCATCTTGCATTCATCGAGGCTATACATCTTGGCAAACCCAATGGTATTTTTTTTGTGGAAATTTACACAAGCAACTTGGTTGTTTAGAAACAAATAAAAGAGGAAAAAACCCGCACACAGCTACATTAATTTGTATGTAGAAATTTTGTAGAATATTTCAGCCCAACCACTAAGTTTACTGTGTTCTGCAAATTAAACATATTCTTAAAGTAAGAATGTGTTGTAGCCTCCAAGTGTTTTAAGTGTAAGAGAAAGTTAATTAGAAACACAAAAGAAAAACTTCAAAGAATTCTATATGTAATGTGTGCAACAACTCCCAAAATCAATTGATCTTCCTTGAGTTGTTCTTAGGACTTGAAGAGGAATCTAGTAAGATTGGAAGTTGAAGAAGATTTCCCTCATTTCAACTCTCTCTGGTGCCACCTTACATAATACTTCATTATGTAAACTTTGAAATCATTTTCAAGTTTTCCTTTTATTTCACCACCGCGTGTCCTTCGAAGTCCCTGAACCGTTGGCCATGTTTTGACAAAAAGTGCATGTATATGTTGGTTGATTGGGATAATGACCAAGGTTCACACAATTATTGTGGTAAACCTGCTTGCAAATATCACAAGCTACTTTTTCGCTATCCTTAGAGTTGGTTACATTGTGCCCACAAACTATGCAGTTGTTTGGATCTGTAGTGAGTGCGATTTGCTTTTTCTTGAGCCTAAACAATTTGAGCGAGGGTGGACATGTGAAGACCTTAGGCTCATGTTCTCTGGCATCAAAGTTCCAAGTAATGTACATTCTTTGTCAATATCATGAAACCCAATATCAAAATTAACTCAAAATATATAAAACATGATCCGCATAAAGACACAATCAACTTAGAGTAAGAGGTTGGGATATCAAACCTCTACTTGTGATCACCTACATGTAACATTATTCAACAGCCTTGGGAATTGCTAGCTATTGTGCTCAAATATGTCCCTTTGTGATGCTCAAACTCCATCAATCCCAATATAAATCTAAAAATCCCAGTTCTTGCTTCGATTGGGAATAGTTAGATGACAATGAACCTCAACTGAATAATGTGCTAGACTACAGTAAGAGGTAAAATGTATGAGCATACCAATTAAAAAGCATTTGACCATTAAAAAGCTCAAAAACCTACACACTTTAAACTCATAAGCGACAAAATCAAGGAAGCACATTTACCAAATTCCTATCAAACATCTTATACACCTCATTCTCAACAAAAAAAAAACCTGGACAAAAATCAAGCCATGTACTTCCATGTATGTTTGTATGGTTTAGGTGTTTTCTCACACTTAGAAACGAGTTGCCTCTTGGCAACATGCACCTTCCAAGAGGAAGGCACTATACCATACATGGTCACATGGAAAAACCCATGAGTAAATATAATATGGTTTGAAGATACCCTTCTTCACGTCAATGCAAAGCCCTATAATTGTTTCCTCAACTAATCAATTTAAAATGCATGTTGACAAAATTAAGGTTATGATACATCTTTGTGTGTGAAGGCTTGATCATTATAAAGAATGAGCTAAATGACGATTCCCTCTACATAGCATTGTTATAGACCCTATAGGTGAGTCCCCTTGCAAGGAATAATTAACCACCTTCCCAAGAATAATGGGTCAGTCCTAAATCCATACTGAGTTAAAAACTAAATCTTAGCCAACTCATTTATGCTGTTTAAAAACCTAGTCATGCCTAGTGACTCATTTAAAGGGCTAGCTCCCTACTATCTTGAAATGTTATATACATTCTAAAGGTTGTCAATGAAAAAAATGAAACAAGATACAAAGAATGCAAGTATTTCTTATCACCTGCATGAAAAGAAACCCATTTGTTGTCGAAGAGCTTACCCATGCATTGCATGGGTTGTCTCCTCAATGGTGTACTAGTTATTGCTACTTGTAAGGTAGACATGCCTAATTCGGTTTCTGACCACCTAAATTTTAGTGATGTATGCTTGAGTGTGAATCTAAAAATGGACACGAAAAAAACATGTTTTGCAAAGAGATTGGATCACATGTTCAAAATTCATTAATCATCCTAGACGTGATAGTCAACACAACTGGGGGGACCTAGATGATCATTTATCGATTCATAGAATCTTCACTTAGACAATGAATAAAATATTCATACGAGCTCTGAAAATTATGAGGAAAGTGGCTACATGCACGGTTTGGATATGGTATTCATCTCACACTAATTTAGTGTTTCATATCCTACGAAAAGTGGATGTAGAGAGAAAAATCTCCATTCAAGACCCACTTATCTTAGGTCTCAAGGGTGTCGACTACATAATTATGAGGATGAGGATCACCACTTCAAGTTATACCTGAGAATACCTGCTCTTAAAGAAGCCCAACCCCATTCGAGCTGAGCGGATGGTGAACTTAGAGTTGTCTCTTCAAAAGATTTGCAATAATCTCATTTCCTCCATTCAATTGCCTGCCCTGCAACTTTGACCTGTGGGCCGTTGTTGCATTTGGCAACAAATTCTGTGTACGAAAACTCATACTACCCAAGTTTTGCATCCAATCTTAACGATTTGGCGCACTGAATTTTTTCATAATCTGTTTCTCCGAGAGCTTCATGATACACATGTTTGATTGGGGTTGATCTGCAAGTCTTTGAATGTTCGGAGACACGAGTGTAAGTAGGATAAATTTGTGATTTTTTGTGGCGTGAGAGGTTGAGTTTGGGCCGGAAAGATTCTTGAGGCTGCTCAACATTCATGAGAATGTATAGCACTCCCGATCAAAAGTAGTGAAGAGTTGCGATGCAGGTGTTGAAGAGTCATGGCTCCTCACAAATATTGTCAAATGAATGTGACTTTTGAAGTCAAACCAACATGTTGTCATCTTATTGGTGTTTTTTTTGGTTAGATAATAGTTAAGTTAAGAGAGGTCATGATCAATGTTGAACTAGTATGTAGATGAATCATGGAATCAATACTCAACATCATCAATAGTCTCAAAGAACTTACTCGTGGGTATCAAAATTGTAATATCAGTTAAGTATTGATATTTGATAAGTATCTTAAGGTGAGAGAATCTTTGTATGCCCAAGTTAGTATTTGGGTCAATACTATATCAGACGAGATTGATACCAGGGTAATTTTCTCTAGGTATGAAGGTTGTTGCATGGTTACATGGGGTTATATCTATTCAAATGGTATCAAAAACAAAAATACTGTCAAATACCCATATCTTGTGGATATAAAAAAGTGAAATCCTCATTATGGATATTTGAATGGTATAAAAATAAAAATAAAAATGATGCCAAACCAACATTGCTCATAACATAACTAAACATTCATGTCAAGTACTGTGGCATAGAAAATAAGATGGAGTTTGTTCCAACATAGTTTGTTTGGAATTCTCTCCCACCAATATTCAACATTGAATCTAGCAGGCCCAAAGTCCATTGTAAAGGGCACATGTCCACTCACTTAAGTAGGCAAACAAGTGCATCATTAATCTACTATATCAATTTGACAGTGGATGATAAAGTAGGGCTAGTGAGTTGGGTTGTAACTTGTAGGCTCCCTACTTATAAAGCAGGGCAAAGTGATTTAAGTTAGTTGCCCTCAAGAAACGGCTAGCTGGCCCTTGATAGTTGCCAACTTTACTATATTGGGCTATGTGTGCCCAATTGCGTGATGGGTGGTGACCGTCAGCTGGGATGGTCACGGTAGGTCCAACCCCTACGTGAAGACTTCTACACTAATATGTAGAATTAGGTTGCCCCACACTAATTTATTGACATTCCACACTATTTCAAATATAAACTATCACATTAACAAAATACAATAGTTTTTATTTTGTAGTTGCTATACATATGAGTACACAATGTTCTTGGGGGGTGCACTCAATGTGGCCTATACTGACCCATATGGGTGCACAAAAGGGGTATTATTTATGCCTAGGAATTACAAAATATACATAACATACGGGTATTCTTTATTCTAGCTTTATAAATATACTAGGCTCATTATTCATATAATTCTAGTAGTATTTCTACCTTTAGGCCCATAGTCAATTATAATGAGGTGGGTAATCTACAAGAGGTCCAAATGAAGTCATTGCATTGCAAATTTAGCTACAATGACTTCTATTGTAGAATCAATTTGTACGAGTTACATCAAATGGATGAATGAGTGTTGAATGAATTCATCAATGATAAATAAATATATCTTGCTAAGAGTATTACATATCAAAGATCCTTTTGGCGTATACATATCATTGGGGTCTATATGATTTATTTATTTATTTATTTATATTAATTTTACTTGTGAATGTGTTTGAGGGGATTTCCTAGCTACATATATTTTTGTATGTATATTATTTTTAGAAGGAAAAATCTTGGATATTAAGAGTATTTGTTTCGTGGTCATGCATGCACGTGGTTCCTGCTTCTAACAATGAGTGCACCCCTTGAGACAATGTTATAAGTTTATGATATGGTTTTGAGCCCAAGGTAATTTGCATGGGTAAAGAGGTACATGCAACCTAATTGCACATATCAATGAAGATAACCATGAGTTGTTTGGGCGTGGGTTTTGAGGTTCACAAAGAGCGTGCTGTCATTTTATGTTGGGAATTTGCATTAGAGATTTCAATGATCCAAAACTTTGGGGAGGTGTGTATTGTAACTTCATGATAATGAACTTGCATCTTGACTCAATTTTTGTGTGTGTCTATTCACATGACTTGTAATGTCTATTCATATGTCCTTAGAAACATTCAAAAGAAACCCCCTTGGGCTGACTGAAACATAATTACTACTAAGTGACCAAAAGTATACAAAATTAGAGAACCCTAAAAAAACCAAAGTAACCCAAAATTAGAGAACCCTAACGAACCGAAGTAACCCAAATTCCACCTTCCGTGATCAAATCTTAAGTCAACAACTACACCTACCAAAGGATTCACTGTGGACAATTGCATGTGTCACTCATCAATGGAGAAATTATTTTGCATCCTAGTAATAGGCCGTTCAACTACGAAAAAGGGAGGGAGGAAGACATAATCTTTCTTCCTAGAGGGAGAAACAATTAATCCATGAAATTGCTCCATGTTAGCTGACCACATTGACTAGCCTACAAAAAAGAAGAAAAAGAAGAAAGAATTGACCAGATTTGTTTAGCCGATTGAAGAATCAATTGACCTGATATTCAAAAAAGAAAAAGAAAATAAAGTAAGAAATAAGGGCCACTTCACACATGAGCCAAGAGCCGTGACCATGAAATTGTGAGAGCCCAAAAGAAACTGTCCAAAGGCCGTCCCAAGACACCTCCAAAATCATGTAGTGTGGTCACGGATCCTCAAGTGTAGTGTGAAGTCATATGTGACTGGGCCCTCAACCAAATGCTATTTCAATGAATTTCTATTCATGTGGGTCCTCACACATGATAAAATAGAATAAATCAACGGTTGTGAGCGTTCTGAGTGCCATGGTCTCTTGGTTTTGTGTTAGGCCTACCTCCAAGAGGTGGTTTTTGAAAATAGTCCAAGTGACCATGAAACACGATCCATTCGATGCCATGTAGGAATCCATGTAGACTTTACATCCATCTTGCATTCACATACTCTGTTGGTCCCTCAAGCATAGTGTGAAGCAAACTTGGACCAGCTCCGCCTGTTCCAGTAATGAGAGTGCTTGAAGTGAAATGGTCACGGGCTCTCAGTCTCGTGTGTGAAGTGGCCCTAAGAAATGATAACAACAATCCGCTTAACAAAGTTGACCATCAACTATTGAAGTTGGCCATATTTGTATGGTAGACATGCATTGACCGATTTTGAATTCTCCTTTACCACTAGGGTGGCAACCTTGTTGGCATCATGAAATAAAGTGTCTAATGAGACCACTTCCCTCATCCAATTCTTATCCTCCCTCCCCGTTTCTAAGATTTTTAGGCACTACACTAATTATCCCAATTAGTGCGAGTTACTATTTGGAGTTGCACAGTGCTATAACTATTTAATGAGAATGTAATATTTTACCATGCAAAGTCATTTATGTTCTATAATGTTCGAAAAACCTATTGAACTTTCGTTAGTCAAAAATTGAACTCCTTAGTAAGAAACTAAGAATTAAGTGTATTTGGAATTATGCATGAATTTGGACAATTCCAACCGCCAATATGACGTACATTAGATAGCAAAACTACACAAATATGATGGTTGGCGAACATGGAATACAAACCTTCAAAGTTGTGATGGTTGTGTTGCTGCTTTTGTTGTTGTTGTTGTTGTTTGATGTTTTTGTCCCCACAAATGCACATCCCTTATTAGTTTGGGACAAGCGGTTTGTCCATAGATACTTAAATGCCAATTGAGACGTTATTGCACCGCGTAACTTCGAATAGTAACATGCACTAATTGGGATAATTGGTGTAGTACCTCGAAATTTTCTAATGCCAAGTGTTGCCTTTACCGTGTCATTTGTCTTTTTGGCACATGAGATTTTTGAACCTAAAACCAAACCAAAATATAATTGATGAGTCATGGAAACCACGCCATTGCCCTTCCTCCCTTTGAAAAACTTCTGGTTATGTAGTTTGGGCCCAAGATGCAGACATTTTTCAAACCAATGTTTTGTAGAATCTCTGGTCCCATTGAACAATTGGGAAGGGCTGAGGAAACATTATGAAACTCTAGTGTCCATAACATCACTCAACGATGTGGGCCTTCGGAATATAACGATCGGATGTTGGGAGCTAAGGGCCTCTTTACACTAGAGGCGAGAAGCCGTGAGGAGAGAAATTTCAGCAACTGGGAGGCCTAGAAACCGAGAAGACGAAAGAATGTCACTTTACACCCGAAATTTTCAGCCCAAGGGACGGAAGGAGGAGAAAATGACATGGACAACACTTTTGTCCTTCGTGGCAGGAAAAGTGCACATTTTCCAAGGCCCCCGGATTTTGCGTTAGGCCCACCTCAAGAGGTGGGCTTGACGCAAAATCTGGGAGGCCATTTGGCCAAAATTCTCACAACCAATCATTTTTTATGTTTTAATAATATTTTAGAACGGCCACTTAAAAAAATCAGCACTTTGTTTTTGTGGCCCCTTCTCACTTTACACTATATCCAAAGGCCATCAAGTTCAAAGGTTGGCTTCTCAAGGATGAGCCATGGCCCTTGTGAGGTTTTCTCCACGGCTTTTCGCCTCTAGTATAAAGAGGGCCTAAGTTAGGAGGACGTTAAATACCCCCCCACGAACTTTTTGGGGTGTCAGATCCGGGCTGGGGCAGCTGCCCGTCCAGAAAATCTGGATTTTTTAGACCCGACCGAAAACTGCTGCCCGCCCGCCCGACTTCGAAAAAACCATTGCCCTTGCATTCTTGAAGGCCACTTCCTCACAAATCCCATATTGAGTGCACTTCACCTTCAAGGTCCAAAATCCAATATATATGTTCACTTCCATTGAGTAAATAAGAAATTGACTGGGGTTTCATTATCAAAGTGAAACCGTCAAAAAAACATGTAAATAACTTGGAAGTCAAAAATATTAAAAAACCCTCACTAGCACCGAGGTTATAATTTTTGTGACTCACAATTTGAAATTGTCTTTGTCATTCTAAAATGACACTTAAATTTAGTGTGTTGATTTAGTATGTATATTTTATAATATTTTAGGTAATGCCGTCTACTTTCACAAGTATTAGAATTATTAGAATTATTAGAATTATTAATTATTAGAATTACTGTAACTCACTGGAATTAATTCCAGAAATTAATTAATTATAGTAAGTACATTTTATAATCAATTAGGTTTACTTAATTTGGTAGCCATAGTTTCTGATTTATTTGGGATTAATTAAGATTAATCAAGATTAATTAGACTTAATTATATTTAATCACACTTAATTCATTTGAATGTGTATGAATACTTGTGAAAGTAGACGGCATTGCCTAAAATATTATAAAATATACATACTAAATCAACACACTAAATTTAAGTGTCATTTTAGAATGACAAAGACACGTTCAAATTGTGAGTCACAAAAATTATAACATCAGTACTAGTGAGGGTTTTGTAATATTTTGACTTCCAAGTTAATTACATGTTTTTTTGACGGTTTCACTTTGATAATGAAACCTCAGTCAATTTCTTATTTACTCAATGGAAGTGAACATATATATTGGATTTTGGACCTTGAAGGTGAAGTGCACTCAATATGGGATTTGTGAGTAAGTGGCCTTCAAGAATGCAAGGGCAATGGTTTTTTCGAAGTCGGGCGGGCGGGCAGCAGTTTTCGGTTGGGTCCAGAAAATCCAGATTTTCTAGACGGGTGGCTGCCCCAGCCCAGATCTGACGGCTGGGGCGAACCAACCCCTATATTCGTACCTTACCGGGGAGGGCGAATGGCTAGGGATTCATGGCACTCACTTAAAATCAACCATCCTACATATCGTGGATGAAGTGGCTCCAATACAAAAAGACCCCCTATGAGGTTGAGGGCCGATTCATTCAAATGTGACATCACTAGACATCCGGTAAGGTACCAATGTATGGGTCGGTTCGCCCTGGCCAGATCTGACACCCCGAAAAGTTCGTGGGGGGTATTTAACGTCCTCCCCTAAGTTAAAATCTGAACCTCCTTGCATAACTTTTCAAGCATCCGACTATTCTATTCTGAGGGCCCACTGAACGAGCACTAAGTGCTGAGTCACGTTATGTCAAAGGAAACTATAAAAACGAGGCTACAAGTGTCGGAAGGCAGCTGGGAGAGGAGAAAAGGATGAGAATCAGAAGAAGAATCAAAGGAATCCGAAAGAAGCCCGGACGACGAAGGAGGAGAGGAAGTAGAAGCCTTGACCTGCGAAAGTGCCACCTTTGCACTGCAAATGCGAAAGAGTCCAGTCACCGGGCAGTCCCCCAAGTTTGACTGTGCCTTCACAAGTTGGGGAAGTCTTCCGACGATCCTAACCTGCCGGCTAACTTGCTTGGAAGCGTGGGCCAGATGAAGAATTAGTTGAAGCCATAGCCGGAAGAGGCAGCAGTGAAAGGAAGGACTCAGCTCATTCTTCGTCCTCCTCCTTCTTCTTGGTCGCTCCGTGCTTCAGTTGCAGCTGACAAAGTACTTACATGCTGGAGGTGAGTTGGTATTAGGATCTCCTCGCCCCATGTGTTTCCAGGGTTGCGTGTTATTTGTGTTTCGCAGTTTTTGTTGGAATGTGAAGTAAATTTTTTTTTTGGATAGCTCATGGGTGCCGTGAAGTTGTCGTTGTTGTTCTTAGAGACGGTTGGTCAGTGCGAGGTCAATTGAATTAGGAACTTTTGAAGGCTCTTGTAGTCTTTGCAATCTGCACATTTCAGACCTGAGTGGTGAAGTGGTCCAAGGAATCGAGAGAGAGAAAGATCGGTGAATTGCGTTCCAGAAAATTGGGATTTTTGAGGTCAACTGGGTCGCAAATTTGGTCAGAGGTTCAATTGGCAGTGCATAGCTCAATTTTCTTCGTGTTTTTTTTTGGGTGAAGGATAGTAGACTATGATGTGAGCGACAACAACTCTTTGATCAACCCTGCTGTTTCTGTACTCCTATTTTAGTGCGTCAATCGGCAATGAAGGAGGCATCCGTCCATACAGCTTGGAAGTTAGGGTTCCAGATTTTCTTGTGATTCATTAGCACTTTTTGTTGGAGTATGAAGTGAGAATTTTGGGAAAAAATAGGGTAATCATCCTATTCCTCAAAGATAGGTCGCTGAGTTTGGAAGTGGTGACGAAGAGGTTTGTTTTTGGAGACGGTCGGCCAGGTGTAGATCGATGGAATTTTGAAACATGCATGGTGAAGTGGGTCAAGAAATTTAATGAGAGCAATTGGCGAATTTTGTTTGAGAAACTGGCTTACGTCAGGTCACCTACGTTGCAAACTTGGTCAGAGTTTCAATTGAGCTTGCAAAGATTAATATTCCTCGTGTTCTTGTGTGTTAATAATAGTGAACTATGATGTGATCGAAAGCAGCAAATTTCTCATCGACCCTGCTGTTTCTGTTTTTTGTTTCCGCAATGAAGGAGGCATCCGCCCATACAATTTGGAAGTTAGGGTTGGTCGATCGGTCAGGTGTAGGTCGATAGAATTTTGAACCTGCATGATGAATTTGTTCAAGAAATCAAAAGTGAGGAATTGGTGAATTTTGTTCGAGAAACTGGCTTATTTGAGGTCATCGGCGTTGCAAACTTGGTCAGAGTTTCAATTGGCAGTGCATAGCTCAATCTTCTCCGTGTTTTTGTGTGTGAATGATCATAACTATGATATAATCGACACCAGCAGCTCTCTGATCGACCCTGCTGTTTCTGTAGTCTTATTTCAGCGTACAAGAAAATCCGCAACGAAGGAGGCATCTGCTCAGACAGGTTGAAGATTAGGGCTGACAAATTTTTGAGCTATGGCGATGATGGGAAGGGCACGCATTGAAGTCGGGGGAAGGACATTCATAACCACATTGCAAACATTGGAGAAGGGAGGCAAGGACTCCAATTTGTATCAAACAGTTTACCCAACCGGCCAAGGATTCTTTGATCGGGACTGCGACATGTTCAACATCCTTCTCAACATGCTCAGAACGGGGGTGGTGCATCCGAAGCCCGACTACTCCACCATGGACAGGCTGATTGACGAAGCAGAATACTATGGGATTGCAGAGTTTCTGAAATCTGCAGATGGTAGGGCACCTCTGGATGGATTAGACCTCGAGAAGGCAAAGCCAATCACCACGAGTGGCATCGACATACCCTCTGCAATTGCAGCTGGAGCAGATGGATCCCTCTGGGTGGGCCATGGCAGCAAAATCACGGCATACAACTGGGCACTTCGGAAGCAAAAAACAACTCTCACAGAGTTCACCTCCATCGATGCATTCCACCGAATTTCTGACAATTTGGCTGCATGTGGAGCCTCAGACCTACCCGGCCTTCATCTTTACGATGTTGTCAACGGTGTGCACACGAAGCGTATTGTGTGGACAGACGCGAACGACCCTAGGGTTTACAACCCTGTGGTTAAGGCAATCTCTTCTAATGAGTCTTCCATCTTTGCGAGCTTCGAAAGTGGACAGAGGCTTGACAACACGGTGACGATTGTCGACAAGGAAACCTCACAGATTACAATGGAATTAGGGAGACAGAATGGCTCTTCTTCTCACACCAAAGCTGCAACGAAGCTTCAATGGCTGCCTCAGAGGGGACTGCTTCTTGTAGGATCTGTGCAAGGAGGTTCGTTTGGGTTCAGTGGTTACATGCGGCTATGGGATGTGCGATCTGAGAAAGTGGTTTGGGATTGGAAGGAACCGAATTTCCAGAAAGGTGGCCGAGTTGCGGAGCAGGATATGTTCTCTGATATGGTGGTGGATGAAGATCTCGGTGCCATTTTTAAGGTAAGCGTTTTGTCTGGGGCTCTCTCCCTCGCAGATCTTCGTCACCTTGACACACAAGACCCGTGGTTGGAGCTTGTGGAGAATTCTGAAATTCCCGAGAAGCCTACGGTGCCCGGAGCAAACAAGAAACTGGTCACTTACAACAAGCAGGTTTATGTCAGCCGCGGTGCAGATGTGGAGGTTTGGGCAGAGGTCCCCTTGGCTGAGAGCTTCAAGAAGCAAGAGGAAAAAGAGTATTGGGAAACTTCCTTCGGAAGAAGCACCCTCGAGCATCCTCGGTATAGTGGCCAGGAGGTGACATGCATGCAGACCGGTGGCAACAGATTGTTTGTCATTCGCAAAGACTTTCAAGGGGTTGAGGTTTGGGAAACTCACCGATGACCTTAACCCTGTGGAATTTCGACACCAATCTCCTAACATCGTCACCGAACACAAGAAGAAGAAGAAGAAGAAGAAGACGAAGAAGAAGCCATATGTAAACCCTAAGTGGCAGGCATGATGCAGATGTGAGGAGCAGGATGGTAGGACATGCCATTCCGACACGATCGGAGATCCAACCACAGCAGAGTGATGATCCATGCTCCTCGAGATGTGTTATGGAATTTAACATTTGTCCTTCTCTTGTGTGATCTGCATCTTCAAGCCTGTCGTGATAGATATGTAGTCACTTCGATAAAAGTGTCTGCAATTGATGCGGTGGTGGATGCAATCAGTGGGGTGGGCTGCTCGTGGAGATTCTCTCGAAGGAGCTGAACCGTTACCGAAAGAAAGATAGAGCAATCTTGGATTGCGTATGAGCTAGTTGTGATGTTTACGACAGCTTACTACTGTACATTTGTAAAGAGGGATTCACATCCTTTTACTTGTCAAGCTTCTTCTCCATACTCATACAATCTTGGAAGGATCTTGTAAACATTCTTTGCACGCCTGTTTGTCACAATCCTAAATTTCTTCACAAGCTCCAGTGAATTGTCATTTAGTAGAAATTTCATGCCTTGGCAAATCAATTTGGTGCATATCTGAATAGTTTTACACACAATGAAATCCATGGAGATAAACAGAATGCTTTGAGTTTGAAACGAAACATTAATGTCATTGTTAGGACTCGCAACCACGATGGTAGTTTTGCAAGCTTTCAGTGCCCCAGAATCTCAGTATTACATTCACATTTTTTAAACTTTTGCACCAAAATAAAATCATTTCGCAGTCACTGTGACAGGCAGAAGAGTAAGCTTAATTGCACGAACTTTACAGGCAGAAGCTCCGAAATTTCAGTTTCATCTGTGAAATGAAGAGTTTGTTGAGCACCTGGACGGCGAGTCTTAAATCTCTTCACAAGCTGCACAACCAATTAGGTGTGTGGCGGATCGATTCGGTGCACACCTTAACAGTAATACAGAGAATGCAGCCAAACAGAATGGTTGCAGACTTTGAAATGAATGGTCGATGTCATTGATAGGGTTCGCTCCCTCGTTGGTCTCCTGGTTCCCCAAAATCTTGTCCACGGTCATCTCCTTCTTTGTATTAGGTATCCAGTGGGACGAGCCCGGCTACCCTCTTGGGAATCCGGGGGCCCAAAATGTTGAAACCGAGTGGATGAAACATTTTGGGGTACAGATTGCCAAGGGGGGTAGCTGGGCAAGTCCCACAGGCCGTCTTACGTAGTCGATTTTGGCCTTCCGTGAACCGTTGGGTTGAATTTACGCCTAAGAGGGCCCTGCCGTTGACGGTTGAGATGCCTTTGAATGCCACTGTCAACATGACAGTAGGATGGTTTTTGGTAGGTAGGAACCAAGATAATCTTACAAGATTGTAGGAAATCTTGCACATCTTTCTAGAATGAAGGTCAAAGGTTCCGGTGTTGGAGAACTTGTCCTCAACACCAACGAAAAGGTGACATGTAGGCGAGCGGAAGGCGAAAATTGGTTACGTTGTGTCATCGATGGTCTCGCTCCCGCAGCCACTTCCCAGCTTCGACGAGATTGACGATGAGCCTCGATGGCGAAGCCGGGCAATGGCTGCAGGACCAGATCATCGATGGGATACCATAGCCTTAAAAAGAAGGAAGTCACATAAGCTGATGATCTTCCTCTCAACCCCAAGTTCTTTTACTCGTATGTGGATTACACTGGCAGTCTCTTGACACTCCGAATCAAGACAATAGAACACCAATCACTTGGGTGTTCATCTACTCTAAAGGTTAAGTTCTCCATCTAGAAGTTTTAAGGTCAATTAAGACCTTTGCTGGTTGATCTAACTTAGACACTTTGAGTTCCAACATTCAACATCACCATCAATACGCTTCACAAAAGTTTGGGCAGGTCTTATTGGCATTTCAATTGAAGTCGACACTGTCGAAGTCGGTTGAAGTACTGGGTGATGGAGTTTGAATCTCAATTTTAAGGCTCTTGAAGACTGCCTGGCCCGGCTTGATCGTTTTGAGGGTTGATTCACCTTCCCTCCGAACTCATCATCATCACGGCTTGGGCTTGTAAGGGCATCGGCAAGTTCTTCTGGTGATCCTTGATGTGCAACAACCTCGTCCTCTTTGTTGAGCGAAATCTCCAAGTTTTCAGGAACCCTAGAAGGATCAGATGCCAGCAAGTTACCATGTCACGATCTCCTTCCACATTATCATCATCATCATCATCATCATCATCAATGGTGTCACCAAGATCAATCTCTAGTCCCCCTTGCAAGCGGGCTGGTTCATGGCCACAGCGTTGGAGTCTGTGTTAGTATAAAACTCCTTGCCCCCATTGCAAAAGTAGGCGGCTGGGTATGTGATTTGTTATTGAAGTACCTGAGCTTGACATTTTAACGAGTATTTCAACAATAAACTGTCAAATTCAAATACTCCAACAACAATCACTTATGCATTGCAACTGTGCTACTTTTGCAATCATTGCAAGAAGTTTTCTCCACGGGGTACCACCAGGCTCATCATCATGGTATAGAATGTTGGAATTCAGAGAATCTAAGTTAGCTCAACCATCAAAAGGTCTCAAGTGGTCTTATACATTTTAGATGAGGAACTTAACTTTTAGAGTAGATGAATAACGAGTGATTGGACATGATCCTTGTTCTGTTTTTAGCATTTTGACTTTTTAGAAGCCTCGGGTTCATCATCGTCACCTCCACGTTTGGTAGCCATCTCTTCCTCAAAGTGCTACCTCAAAGACGGAACCCTGCTCTGATACCACATGTTACAACCCTTGCTAGCGCCCCTTAATTTTCTTGGCCCATTTTTCAATTCTAGCAAGGATCATGATCGTTAATCTTTCACATTCCACCATGCGAATGGCTAGCTCCCCATACTGCGGACCTCTTAGTTCATAGGTGGGGAACCAACCCTCCTACTTTGCTCTTTCGGGACTCTCCCCTTAATTGGTAACCAAATGTTAGATGTGGATTTCCATCCATGGAAGTCCAATCTTTAGTTGATCATCGCGTTGCCGGAGCAACACTACAACAACCCGAACCATACTAGGCAACTATGCCCCCACGTTAGCCCAACGCCCATGGAGGCCGTGCCAAGTATATGAAGTTGTCAATTAACTCGTCACCTTCCAGGTGTAAATACTTTCTAATGGATATCTTAGCTCCATTTCGATCTACGAGATGTCCGTTATGGGTTAGTCACGTAGGTGATTGGTAAAGTTACGTCACGAAAATCTGAAACACATTTGGTGTTGTCCTTCACGAAAGGGAATCCTTAGACCTGCAAACGCAGCTTTCGACTTCAACGCAAATACACATAATTAGAAGGTTATTAAGAATCTGTTGACTTAAAAGGGTGCATCAAATTCATCACATCAGTTTACAGTCTACTACTTGTTTCAAAAAAGTTGAAAGAGTCAGGCAGTTAACTTGGACATAAAACTAATGGTTACATGGTGACATGTTTCTAAGTGTGCACATGAGCCACACGAATCAGAACATATGATAGTTAGATCGAAAAACATCGGCATTTAAAAGTGTAAGCCTTTTCAGGTTCGGGCATGAATGGTATCAATGGGTTAATCCTGTCAATGCCCTCTCTTTCCAAGCATGTTACTCTACCTCTTCTTGAAATTAAAAAAGTCATCCATTTGATAGATGCATTACAAGTGATTAAAAATGCGCTGTTCTAAATGGAAGGGTTGCCACCCCAGTGGTGAACGTAGGTACAAGATGTTTGTTAAGTTACAACGAAAAACCTTGATAGTGAATGAGATGATAAATTACTAGGCCGGTGATGCAATTTCGAAAGACGTGGAGATTCAGACACAAATGCGGCCACTGGATTCCTACAGGTCAATGCCCTGTTTAGAAGCACGTTTCTCTGACTCTTTATGAAAGGACACATCATCCATTCAGTAGAAGCCATCAGAAGTGATTTAGAATTAGCTGTTCTCAAGGGGACATTTTCCAGTGCAGAAAGTTGAAAGTAAGTGCGATAATTCGTGCAACATGTACTGAAAAATGTGAGTACTGCATTCAGATTTTTCAAACTTATTAAGAAAATCCCATCTCGCAGCGACTACATACACAGGCCAGAAAGGAAGCTCAATTACAAAGCACGAGCTCTACAATCACAAACTTTGAAGTTTCTGTACAATGAAAAATTTATCGCACTCTTCTATGTCACAGTCCTAAATAATTTAACAAGATGCAATGACTGCCAGTCAGTGGAAAACTGGTGCCTCATGGATCAATGTGGTGCACACCTTAACGCAAACGTATACAATGAAAACGATGGAGACAGATAGAATGGAAGTTTTGCAAGTTTTCTGGACCCCAGAATCTCAGTATTGGATTCACATTTTCCAAAATTTGCACGATATCCCATTTCGCAGGCACTGTGACAGGCAGGCGACTAAGCTCAATTGCTTGACCTTTACAGCTAGATTCAAGCTCCAAAATATCAGTCTCGTCTGTACAATGAAAAATCTGTTGCACACCTGTATGTTAACAGTTTTAAATCTCTTCGCATGCTGCAATATCATTTAGGCGCCTGGCGGATGAAGTCGGTGCACACATTAACAGTGAATACATACATTGACAAACATAATGCTTCCAGAGGTTGAAATGAATGGTCGCTATCATTGCTAGGACTTGCACCCACAATGCTTAGTATTTCAAGGTCAGTACAGCAGCAAAATCTCAGCACTGCATTTACAATTTTCAAAGTTAGCAAGAAATCTAACCCATCTCACAGCCACTACACGCAGGACGGGAAGCTCAATTCTTTACAGCTACAAGCTCCGAGATTTCCATTTTATCTGCACAATGAAAAATTTATGGCACATCTCTTATGGCACATCTCTTATGTCACGGACCTAAACTTCTTCACAAGCTGCCGTGATTGTGATCATCTAGTGGAAAACTGGTGCCTGGCGGATCAATTCAGTGCAGAAGCCCAGGATTGCCAACCGGTCGTTCCATCGCTCAGCACGGGCGACGAAAGGCCCAAAACTGCGAGCATCGGTGGACTCGCCGTTCATGATGGGGACGAGCGATGCGTAGGTGAACAATTGCACTGCGCCCACTGGTGGAGGTATTGAATAACTGCTCCAGCACGGTAAATCCTGTCGCCTTCTTCGCGACGAATGCCCACACCATGCCCAACATGGCGAGGCGGCAGTTGATGGTCTCCGGGCAGTCCCATCGAAAGCGAAGAAGCTCAAGAACTACTTGTCGCCTGTCTTGGGTCGCCTCTCGATCTCCGGCCGAGGAGTGATTCCCACAACCTGGTCGAACCCTGCGATGGGCCTGGCTCCGAAGTAGGAGCGCTGCTCTGACTCGTTGGTCTCCTGGTTTTTCACAATCTCGTGCCCAGTAATCTCCTTCTGTATTCTCATCGATGGTCTCCTGCAGTCCCTTCCCGGCTTCGATGGATTGACACTGACCCTCGTCTGCGAAGCCGGTTAATGCTGCAGAAGAGCATCGATGAGAAAACATGTCATTAGAGAAGGGATTCACATAAGCTGATGATCTTCCTCTGATCCCCAAGTCTCTTTTATTCATGTGTAAATTACACTTGTAGTCTCTTGACGCTTCGAATCAAGACTCTAGAAACCAATCACTTGGTTGTTCATCTACTCTGAACTTTGAGCTCCTCATCTAGAATATATAAGGTCACTTGAGACATTTGGTGGTTGAGCTAACTTGGACTCTTTAAATTCCAACATTCAACATCATTATGTATAAGATACAGTGAAGTTTGTGTAGGCCTTATTGGCATCCCGCTCGAATTCGTCAACAGTGATGAAGTAGGCTCCACTGGATCATGCAGTTCGAGTCTGATTTTTAAGGCTCTTGACGACAGCCTGGCCCCACTGGGACAATTTTGATGGTGGATTGACAGGTCCTCCGGACCCTACATCAGATTTTGGAAGAAATAGCGCGGTTGGGTAGGTGATGTATTGTTGACAAGGGACAATCATGGTGCAAGAACCAGCCCAGCTTGTTGGGAAGTCGCGATGCCCACAATGTCGCTTAGAAAATGTCCAGTTCAAGTATTTCAACAATACATCACCTACCCAACCTTTCTATTTCTGCCAATATCTGAAGTTGAGTCCAGAGGATCTGTGAATCTACCATCTAAACAACTCTGCAGGGCCAAGTGGTCTTCAAGAGCCTTAAAGGTCGAGACTCGAAATGTATGTTCAAGTTCAGCCTACTTCATCATTCTTGACTAATTCCGCCAGTGGAATGCCAATAAGACCTGCAAAAACTTCTGTGAAGCGTAATCATTATGATTCTGAATGTTGAAACCCATACATTCTGAGCTAGCTCAACCCCCAAAAAGGTCTTAATTGACCTCATACATTCTAGACGAGGAACTTAAGCTGAGTAGATGAATAACGAGTGATTGGTGTCCTCGTCTCTTGACACTTCTTGTCAAACATATGAAGTTTTAATTAACTCGTCTCGTCCCCCGTGTAGATGCTTTCTCATAAATCTCTTAGTTCCCTTTCAGTCTCCCAAGATATGGGTTAGTCACGAAAGTGAACGGTAAAGGAAGCTAAGTCACGAAAATCTAAGACACATTTGATGTTGTCCTACACGAAAGGGAGTTCTTAGACCTGCAACCGCAGCTTAGGACTGCAATTAGAGGATTGACATAGTCGTCACCAAAGGACAAACGGACACATAAATCCTACGATCCAACCACCGACATAGTGATTTCAAGGTAGGTGTTCTAAATTGCCCTGCTGTTTCCAGTTTTTGATTGTTTCGTTTCCCAAGGAGAGCAGGGTTACGCCTGCCAAGGTCGTGGCGCAATATCATGGAGACGCTCGCGAGTTCAGGGAGCAAGCTGCCGAATGAACCCGCACCCGACAAAAATTACATTATTATCGTGAGGCACGATGAGAGTCTCGTATCAGATATTAAGCTGACAAGAACAGATATCAGACTTGATCTTCGCCAAACGGCCGAGAAAGGTACCCTTCTCGGCGGACATTAAGTCCCCCCTACGAACTATGGGGGAGTCAGATCCGGTCTGGGGCAGCCCTCCAACGAAATTTCTGAACCCCACCGAAAACTGCTGCCCGCCCCGCCCAACTTCGAAAAAAACATTGCCCTTGCATTCTTGAAGGCCGCTTGACTACAAATCCCATATTGAGTGCCCTTCATCTTCAAGGTCCAAAATCCAATATATATGTTCACGTCCATTAGGTAAATAAGCAATTGATTCATTATCAACCTGAAACCGTCAATAAAGCACGTAATTAACTTGGAAGTCAAAAATATTACAAAACTATCACTAGCACTGAGGTTATAATTTAAGTGACTTACAATTTGAAATTGTCTTTGTCATCTAAAATGACACTTCAATTTAGTGTGCTGATTTATATGTATGTATTATAATATTTTAGGTAATGCCGCCTACTTTAACATGTATTCATATAAAATAATTAATTGGTTTAAAATGGAATTAATTAATTATTATTATTAATTCACTGGAATTAATTCCAGAAATTATTCAATTACAGTAAGTACATTTTATAATTAATTAGGGTTACTTAATTTGGTAAGCATACTTTCTGATTTATTTGGGATTAATTAGGATTAATCAATATTACTTAGACTTAATTACATTCAATCACACTTAATTAGTTTGAATGCATATGAATACATGTGAAAGTAGAGGGCATTACCTAAAATATTATAAAATATACATACTAAATTGAAATATCATTTTAGAATGACAGACAATTTCAAATTGAAAGTCACAAAAATTATAACCTCAGCGCTAGTGAGGGTTTTGTAATATTTTTGACTTCAAGTTAATTACATGCTTTGACAGTTTCACTTCAATAATGAAATCCCAATCAATTGCTTATTTACTCAATGAAAGTGAACATATATATTGGATTTTGGACCTTGAAAGTGAAGTGCACTCAATTTGGGATTTGTAGCCAAGCGGCCTTCAAGAATGCAAGGGCAATGGTTTTTTCGAAGCTGGGTGGGGCGGGCAGCAGTTTTCGGTCGATCAGGTTCAGAAATTTCGTTGGAGGGCTGCCCCAGCCCGGATTTGACACCCCCCATAGTTCGTAGGGGGGCCTTAATGTCCGCCATACTTCTCCCTTTCCTCCCTCTCTTTCTTCTACCTCGCCTCTGCACTTGTCTGCTCCCAATCCCTATGGGTTAACATAAGTCCCAGCGTAATGTTCCTTCTTCCGAGGAAGTGAACATTGCTCGTGACTCATCAACAGTTTGTACATTAAGCTAATCAATTGTCTATGGTCCTCCTCTGTTCTGCAATTGCCTCGGTGCTATTGCATTTTAAAAAACGGAATTTGTTGGATTTAGGAAGACTGATCCAACATTTTATCATTTACAGGAGCATTACTTCAAGAGGTGCATATGAACGATAATATTTGGCTGAAGAAGCTAAACGCTAAGTTTGTCACAGCAAGAGCAGTTTACTGAATCAGGTCTACTGAATCGAGACAAGGGACCCAAAGCACTGCGACGCCAGACCTCTTTCTAACCTTCTAACACAGATTACATCGACCAGACAAATTTCAGGCGAATTGCAAATAATATTAGATGCAACGCATGTATCCCAGATAGAGGGTGTTACAGTCCCACCTTTCCTCTTGAAATTGGATAAATTTACTTATATTATGGTATCAATCAAGTGAGTGTAGCGTAAATCTAGAGATTTTTGGTTCTGTGCGTATATGTGTAGGATATTGAGAACCAAAGTAGTAAAGGAGCAGATATACATGAGAAAGTTACTAAGGACATCTTAACTCAAAAGGGGACAAACAACTTCATCACGACATCAGTTTACGTAACCTCATACTTGTTTGCAAAACTTGAAATGCAGTTGGCCAGCTCAACGTGGGGCATAAAAATACTGGTAATTACATGGTGTCGTATTTACAATCGTGCCTCGTCATGTGCACACTACAAATATTTTTGTGCATCAGAAAGTAATGCTGAAGAGAGCATTTCCGGCTACAAAATTGGTTAATGCTATGTTGAAATCTGTATATGGTTTTTGACAAACCGATTACTTGTGCACAACTTAGTGGCCGAAGACGGGCGAGTGAGTGAAGAGCTCCGTGACAATGAGGCTGAAGGAGCCCAGCATGGCCAGGCGCCCGTTCCATCGCTCGGCGCGGGCTGTGAATGGGCCGAAGCTGCGAGCGTCCGTGGACTCGCCGCTCATGATGGGCACCAACGATGCATAGGTGAAAACTTGCACGGCGGCCAGGAAGTAGATGAGACCAGGTTGGCCTGGGTTGGAGAGCTGCTCCAGCACTGTCAACCCTGTCACTCTCTCTGCCACCATCGCCCACACGAATCCCAGCATTGCCTGCGTTACAACAGCACACGAATCACAACAGGAATATGATACTTAGTTTTTAAAACATTGACATTTGAAAGTGTAAGCCGTTTCAGATTCAGGCACAGATGGTATCAAGGGGGTGATCCTCTCAATGCCCTCTCTCTTTCCAAGCATGTTGCTCTGACTCTTTGTGAAAGGAAATATCACCCATTCAGTAGATGCATTAGAAGTGATTTAGAATTGGCTGTTCTAAAAGGGACATTTTGCTACCCCGGGGATTAACCCGGGCAGACAGGACGTTTGTCAAGTTACAATGTAAAACCCTGCTGGTGCCTATGAAATAATGAAGTACTGGGACGGTGATGCAGTTTCGAGAGGTGTGCGACTAGAATCATACCAAGCGGCAGTTGATGGTCTCTGGAGCGGCGCCATCGAAAGCAAAGACGCTCCAGAAGGACTTGCTGCCGGTCTCCGGCCGCCTCTCCACCTCGGGCCGAGGGTACAAAGATCCAGAAGTGGGCTCAGTGCCCATCACCGACTTCTTCTCCGACTCATTTGTCTCCTGGTTCCGCAGAATGTCGTCCTTGCTGATGGTGTTCTTCGTGTTCCGGTCCACGATCTCCTTGGCGTCCGCCAGAGGACCCTTCCCTGCTTCGCAACGCACTCTGCCCGCCAGGGAGGTCATTCTTCCCACTGATGCTGAAGCATTCCCGCGCTTCCTGAGCTGCTGGGTCTGGCTGGTGGGACTTAACGCCTGGAGACCCCCAACCCTGGCAGATATTGCAACATGCGACATCATCATGGCTGCCATCTTCTTTCAAGGGAACTCTCGACTGATGTGTAAAACTACAACCTTGAGTGCAAATTACAAAACTTCGAAAATCTGTGCAGATGGTCGAAGAGTGTTTTTAACGCAGAATGTCTTTGTGAAGAGAAACTGACTACAGTACTGATGAGGCCTGTGGGAGGATTTGACACTTATATACCTTGAGGGGTTCAGGGGATGAGCTGCTGGGACGCGCCATGTAGGATTCAGAAACTGAGTGTGCGTGGATGTTCAGGACTTGGACACCTCGAATTTTTGCAGTGGTGAACTTTTTGGATTCCTACGGTTGCTGGATTTCCCCGTGGCTGCCCTGCAGGCAAAGACCCAGCTCTTTTTTCCGTTCAGCTTCTCTTCGAACGATCAGACAGAGTGCTGGAACTACGAACGAAGTTGCTGCCGGTCATCGACTCTCCGATCGAATCTGGGGACTAATTCAGGCACTCCTTGCCAATCCTCCATAGCACGTGACAGTGGATTGTGCACTTTATCGTCCAATAAAATCTTGTGTTGCGCATGTGGCAGTGGCCTGTGCGCTCCACAAGCGAGGAATGGGACAAGTGTATCAATTTCGGAGCTGCTCCTTCGATGGTCTCAGTTGATCATGCTGCCCACACACATGCATCTGGCATTTGTCTCCTGAGTGCCCTATCAAGACTTGATTCACTATAGCACTGCTACACAGTTTATGGTATTTAATGTCACGTACACTATTTGCGAAGGGCCTAAACTAGATGCCCAGAGGTCTCAAAATGTCACGCCCGCCAATTACCTCAATATGATTCCATTCGTCAACATAAGTAACTTCTTTAAGTGAAAAAAAAAAATCTACATTATGACATTTAGAGTAGCATATTGGGATACTTTAGGTGGTAGTCTTGCGGTTTAATATGCAAGGGGAAGATACTTTTGAGTGCACTAATGGCAAGTGTCATGTGTTTACATTTTAGTATGCAAGAGGAAGATATTCTTGAGCATACTAATGGCAAGTGTCATTTGTATACAATTTAGTCAACTTGTAAACCATTGTGTAACATAGGTATGCACCTCATAACACTATTGAACATACTCATGCCAAGATATTAGTAAGCGCACTTGAATGCCAAGTGTTATGAGGTGACACTTATGGTGAAGTTGCTAATCATCAATGTAACCTAGAATACACCTCAAAATAGGGTAAGTAACACTATTACGCATGTGGCACTAAATACCATAATGGTGTACCTCTCTCCCATGGCACAAGATTCAGCAAAAGGGGGAAACCAAAGGGATCCACATCACTACCAAAAGCATGTACTCTCGGGCCACATGGCTCAATTTGCAACTTATGACTGTATAACAAAGGAGGAAGTCCTCTTGAAAGAAGTTTCAAAACGTGTACACATGCAATTAACTGCCTTCAATTTCTCAAGCAGCTACGAGTTGTGGGGACTAAAATAGGATATGGTATTGGTTGTTGGTTCATTTTCCCTACTCGCTTGATTAAATGAACCTACGATCAATATGAGATTCTACTTTTCTCCGCTTCTAGCTGCGTTTTTAGTTCAAAAACCCTCATCTCACATTTGGGACCCCAATTTGTCTACTGTAAATGACTTCAACAAAAGAGACTCTTGATTTGGTGGTGAGCTTTAAACCATCAAGGCTGCAACCACCATAAAATGTTGGTCAACACCAATTATTTATGTGGATAAAACCATCTTCATCAAGTGGACTTTTGACCTTAATGGAGCTGATTCCTAAAGGAACCATCTGGTTTATCTATTTCATTCAATGATTCTTCATGTTTGGGTTATCTCAAACCTTAAATCGTAAACTACCAACAATGCATTCTAAGACATTGTTCTTGTTTAGTACCTTGGCAATCTACCTATATACATGACTTTTATTGTCCATTTCATAGAGATCTTTGGCAACATTCAAAATTCATAAACTACCAACCTAAAGCTCATCATGAGATTTGCATAGTCATGTGGTCATAACTACACTAAGTAGTCATATTAGTGTGGGCCACAGTAATTTTCTAGAGCCCAAGCTAATTTGGATGATGAGAATCAATGTGGGTCACATTAATATCCAAACCATCCTGAATTTCTAGTAGAAAATAAGTGTGGACCACATTAAAAAAATTCCTAAAAATTGAATGAGGTAATTATTTTCTTTTGTGCTACTTTTCTCCTATAACAAATATTCAATGTGTTGGTCAGAAGTCTTCATGAAGACTTAGGGAAGACCTAACATGTTGGACCCACATTGACTAAGAAATTAGGGTGGCCCATGTTAATTATTTCCACACTAATTTACACCCACACTAATAGGATTATTTAGTGTAGCTTGTAATCGCTTCTCAACTTGTGCTTGCTGTGAAACTAATGTATTTCTACTTATAAATCACAGAATAAGAAAATGTGGACCTGTGTTATCTGCCTCAAAACTTCCTGCTTGGAGTCTATGGCTTGCAAAAATTTCCCTTCACTGAGGATTCAAATTCTTTGGAATGAGTATCTCTCGAACTGAAATGGAACCTGTCAATAGAATTGATCTTATTGTGTTCACTTTTGAAACAGATTTATTGCATTTCGACCTTTCATCGACTGTATGCAATGGAAGGTCAAATGTGCAACAAGCTGAACGTAGATGTATATTGGTAAGTTTCTCGAATCTGACCAGGAATTTGAACGTAATTGAAAAATTCAGACAAATAGTTTTACATGCACTTGAAAATCTCAAAAGTGCATTCAGAATCTTCAAAATTGGCAAGATACACCCATCTCGTAGCCACTACAGGCAGGAGAGAATGTCAATTGCACCATACAATTACAAGCTCGGAAATTTCAGATTCATCTGTACGATGGAGGATTTGTTCCATATCTCTAATATGCTTCAATCCTAGATCCTATACAAGCTGCAGTGACTGTAATTCAGTGGAGAATTGATCTCTGGCGGATGACAACGATGGAGATAAAACAGGATGCTTGCAGAAATTAAACTAAATGGTCGATGTCATTGATAGGACTTGCATCCACAACGGTAATTATGCAAGCTTTCAATACACCAGCATCTCAGTACTGGCGTTTAGTAAAATGCAGTAAGAAAAACCCATCTCGCAACCACAGCTACCGGCAGGAGAGGAAGCTCAATTCTTTACAGCTACAAGCTCCGAAGTTTCCATTTCATCTGTACAATGAATAGTTTGTTGCACACCCTGAGTTTACGTTACAGACCTAAATCTCTTTACAAGCTGCCGTGATTGTGATCATCTAGTGGAAAACTGGTGCCTGGCGGATCAATTCGGAGACGATGAGCGACAAGAAGCCCAGCATTGCCAATCGGCCGTTCCATCGCTCAGCACGGGCCGTGAAGGGCCCGAAACTGCGAGCATCGGTGGACTCGCCGTTCACGATGGGGACGAGCGATGCGTGGGTGAACAATTGCACTGCGCCCACGAAGAACACCAATCCACTGGTAGAGGGATTAAACAATTGCTCCAGCACGGTCAATCCTGTCGCCTTCTCCGCGACGAATGCCCACACCATGCCCAACATGGCGAGGCGGCAGTTGATGGTCTCTGGGGCAGCCCCATCGAATGCGAAGACGCTCAGGAACGACTTGTCGCCTGTCTCGGGTCGCCTCTCGATCTCCGGGCGGGGAGTGAATCCCACAGCTTGGTCGAACCCTGCGGTGGGCTTGGCTCCGAAGTAGGAGCGCTGCTCGGACTCGTTGGTTTCCTGGTTCTTCAAAATGTCGTCCGCGGTGACCTCTTTCTTTGTTTTCTCATCGATGGTCTCCCGCAACCCCTTCCCCGCTTCACAACGAACCCTACCTGCGCCGGACAAATTGGTCAATGTGTAGCCAACACGGGGACTGCTGATCGTCAATCTTCTCGAAGTGAGGGTAGAAAGACCCCCCAACACAGCTGAACAGCTGGAGGTCATCTGCGCCATGCCTGCGGCCATTTTTGTGGAGGGACCGTGGACCCAACAAACAGAATACTTCGGAGTGACGGAATTAGCTCAAGGTATGCAAAATGGGCCAAAGTGATACTTCCAACAACAGCAGACGATTGATTTCTCTCAGTGATGTTCACAAACTACGTCGACCAAAGTCAGGGAATGGGCTCTGTTTCCAAGTATGTGTCCCGAATACTCGAGGACCGGTGATGAGTATGCTACCGGAATGCTTGCAGATAGACAATCTATAAGCCTCCAAAGACGGTGTTATTAGTATGCCATGTGGGAATGAGAAAATCTGCGTGGAATCAGCGGGAGGTGGGCAGCCCACCAGAGCAGCAGAACTTTCTTCCCAGTCGGCCTCCTCGTGGCAGTTGGAAGGAGCTTCCACGTAGCAGGGGTTTGAAGGTGTCACCTGCGCACCCCGGGCACATACATGCTTCCTACAAAGGCTACATTACGGCTGCGATGGCCGCATTAACTTACTGTAAGGTCCCTATTCAACCCAACAGGCACAGCCCTCGATCACTTTTGGCTTACATTATCCACTTCTAGAGGTCTATGGGCCAAGGCTACGGAAATTAGTTTGAGTTGGCCGAGGAGGAGTGGGAATAATCTAATAATTAACCGTGTGTTGTTCTGGTTCTGCACTAAATTCATCCGTCGTTGGGAAAACCATCAACCGTACTGAATTCATCCTGCTTTGGCTTCGGTGCTGTAGGTTTTCGCACTTAGATCAACGCCACTCAAATACATGAACAATACAACCAATTAACATATGAAATCTCAATGATAGAAGTGTCATGCTAAACGAACGTGCAATTTTAAAAGTGTGTGGATTCCCCAAGAGGAAGGAGGGTTGCGCCTGCCAGGGAGGTACTGCAATACCAAGGCGACGCTTGCGAGTTCTGGCAGCAAGCTGCCGATTCAACCCGAACCCAGCAAAAAGTAGATTAATATCGCGAGGCTCGATGAACATCGTATCAGATATTAAACTGATAAGAACAGATACTACACTTGATCTTAGCCAAAAGGCCGAGAAAGGTATGTTTTTCTCCTTCGTCCCTCCCCTTCTTGTGCATCACCTCTGCTCTTCTCCTTCTTCACTCCCTA
Source organism: Polytrichum formosum (assembly GCA_964035585.1). NCBI lineage: Eukaryota > Viridiplantae > Streptophyta > Polytrichopsida > Polytrichales > Polytrichaceae > Polytrichum > Polytrichum formosum. The sequence continues at coordinate 21,380,523 of OZ037936.1, forward strand.
TGGGACGCAATTCACACAAGTTCTTAGTCATGTTGTCACCTTCCGCATTGAGTAGCTTCCGTTGCAGCGGTGATGCTTTCATACATATCTACGAGGATTCCTAGGGTTTCGAGTTCTTGATCTGCATGTAGGCTGTGTAAAATGGTTACATTCTTTAACCTTGCAACTTCAATAATGACAGCTATGCCCTCCTTCGTCCCTCACCATTTTATCAGCTGTTGGGAAGAATTGTTGAGTCACGAGTGTCTATTGTCTCCAGAGTGCCACCCTCGATATAAATAGCATAATATGCATAAGAGTGAATGCCTTGGGCAGCTTGAAGATGCACTTGATGAACCTCATTTTGAAATCAAAATTAGGGTTATATGGAGCAGATGATGCAACTGCGACTAACTCCGATCATGTGCCACTCGTCAGTCCATTTGGATCTTGATCAAACCTGAAAACCTTGACGATAGAAATATAATCAGGAAGTAAACTGCGAAGCCACATTCGGGAACCAGTCCACTTAGTTGTTGAGCATCTCCATGTTCAAATAAGTGGATGATTAGGGGCACGAGCACTGTGATGAAATTTCAACGACTCAATTGAAATCGGAGTTCAATAGATTCGATTTCGGTGTTGGAGACCACCGTCATAGCGACAAATAGTTCACCACGTTTTAAAGAGATCACTTCTCGTATCCTGTGGTCTGCAGGAAGCACCTGGAGCTCTGAATTATCTCAGCACCTTCCCTGTATAGATACTGATTGATTCCTTAGCTCACATTCCATATCCATGAGTCGTTCGCAGTTAGTCACGTCGGTGTGCCTTGAGACTGCATGGAATTAGTTACGTCACGAGAAAGACATTTGTTGTCCTACACAAAAGAGAACTTAAACACTTCGACCCAAATAAATAGACATGATTACAGGACAAACAAACATATAAATGTTACTGGCTTCAGACATCCACATCGTCTTCTTGAAACAGACTCTTAGATTAAATGCTTCAACTAATCCAATTTTTGCTTATTTGGTTCCCCAACGAGGGTAGGGTTACGCCTGCCAAGGAGGCAGTGCAATATCAAGGAGACGCTCACGAGTTCTGGCAGCAAGCTGCCGATTGAACCCAAACCCGACAAAAAATTAGATTAATATCGTGAGGCTCGATGACCCTCGTTATCAGATATTAAACTGATAAGAACAGATACTACACTTGATCTTAGCCAAAAGGCCGAGAAAGGTATGCTTCTCCCTTCCATCCCTCCCTTTCTTGTACCTCGCCTTCGGCCCTTCTTATTTCCACTCACTATGGGACTTTTAACTCCCCTGGCCATGTCCGTACTCTGCCTACATCCTCGTGGCGGAAGTCAAGAGTGGCCATGACTGATCAGAAACCACTTCACAAGAAAGAATAAGTGAACCGCAACCTCTTCCACCGGGGATCCCAGTAAACGAAAATTGCGTACAGGAAGGTGATGAGTATTTTATGTGTGGAGTTTATTCATCGGATTACTCAGAAAACAATGGGTGCCAGGGTAAGAAGTTGCAGGGGATTCGTTTTCATTGGGTCGTTCCGGAGTACCGTGACGAGATATTATATACTTGTTTGCAGAGGGATTTAGTGGTTGCATGTGATGCTTTTGTGAATCGAACAGGATGCATTCCAACATTAAGACTTTGCGATGCTGAAGAGGTCAGTCAATGCTTGTGTTTTTCCTCCTTATCGCATGGATGCTCCTGAATGCGACGTTTCCTCTGACATTTTAGATCTAAGGAATCAAAGTCTTGGGCTTTCTTCCAAGGAGGTACTGCAATACCAAGACGACGCTCGCGAATGCCGCTGCAGTAAGAGCTGTATCTCAAGCACAATCGCAAGGTCCAGCTTACTATGCGGAGAGCTACCTCACCTCGGACTGGAGACTTCTCTTGCAAGCCGTTCATATTATTGAAAGCGATATCGTGAGCATCACATGTTGGCAGTTTTACCAAGCACCCATCATAGTTTCTCTTAACAGCTCTGATAACTGCTCATTGATGGTGCTTCACATCAACAGGACCTTCAACCCCTGTCCACTTCCAACACTTTGACATACCGACAGCAATGCACTTTGTTGATTCAAGACGTTTCTTGGACGGGAGAAAGAGACACAGTACCAGAGCTGGGATATAGAAATGCTATTATTTGCATAGCAAAGGGTACACTCCGACTGTAACAGAACCTTCAACCCGTATTCACTTCCAACACTTCCGACATACCGAGAGTAATGCACTCCGTAGATTCAAGAGGCTTCTTGGACGGGACAGACACACATAGTACAAGAGCTGGGTACAGAAATGCCATTATTTTCATAGCAAAGGATACAATACGACTGTAAAGACTGCGAGACAGATTAGTGGTATTGCAGTAAGAGCTGGATCTCAAGCACAAACGCAGGATCGAGCTTATGTGGAAAGCTACCTCACTTCGCACTGGAGAGTTTTCATCTAAGCCGTGAATAGTATTACAAGTGATATTGTGAGCATCACACATTGGCCATTTTACCAAACATCCATCATAATTTCTCTTTAAACATCGTAACTGCTCATAGATGAGTCCTCGAGAGATTGTGGGTGACTTGGCGCCGGCGGCCCTGGGTTCACAACCAGTGCACTTGCGGTTTGGGTCTGTGTCACCGAAACACCAGGCTGGTCCGGGGAGTTGCTGATGGTGGTCGCGTCCGTGGGATGCGGGTTTCGAATTTGCAGAAGCATCTTGAGCACCTCGGAGCTCTTGGGGCGCTCCAAGGGATCCTCCTTGGTGCAGAAGATGGCGACTCGCATGGCCAGCAGAATCTCTGACTCGAACCCACTGCCCCGCAAAGCAGGGTCGATGGCCTCCTCCCCGTTGCCAATTGCCAGGCACTTGTTGATCCAGTTGCCAATGTTGCCTCCGTTCTCCACGAAGAAGGTGTCGGTCGGCTCACGAGCTGTCAACAGCTGCGCGAGCACGACGCCGAAGCTGAACACATCCGTCTTCTGCGAGTATCTGCGGACGGAAGTCCAAGGCAATTTAATTAGATCCAGTTTTGCATAGTCCACGAAAAATTATGGTCAATAATGATCTCAATGGACAAGCTATGGATCACCCGGTAACAGCAACTCCGATGAACACCTTCCATTCTTCATCCAAGGCATGGCAGCCGAATTATGCCCCTTTACACTAGAGAGGTGGTTGAGGGCTCCAAAATTGAGGAGCTTGAGGAAATCGGGCCTTCTTATGGACAAGAAGCCTCAAACTCAAGCTTGTTCATTCAATTCTACTTTACATTTGAGTTTTCAACTTCAGAGCTTGAACATTTTCCCGGGCTTACAACCTTTAGATGACGTCTAAATGGAGCCCATGTGGAACGACTATCACAACTCTCGTCATTTTTGACAAGCTCTCTGTCGAGAGCTCGAGCTCTCAAATGTCGTACTTCATTTGAGAGCTCAAAATTTGAAAGTTCGAGCTCTCAACTGGATCTCTAAGTGTGAAGGGGGCCGAATTAGTGATGGAGGACAGACAGAAAGAAAACTTCCGACTCACCTCATGGTTTGATGATATTCCGGGGCGATGAAGCCGATGGTGCCAGCCACCGCATCGGTGGTGGCGTGGGTGTCTTTGTTGGGGATGATAGCCGCCAACCCGAAATCGGCGACCTTCGCCTCGTAGTTATCGTCCAGGAGGATGTTGGCCGGTTTCAAGTCCCTGTGCACGATGGAGCTTCCGAGCGACATGTTGTGCAGGTAAACAATGCCTTCGGCGACGCCACAGATGATGACATGGCGCTGCGGCCATGACAGAGTTAAATTCCCGGCAGCCATCTGGTAGAACGCATCCTGCAAGCTTCCACGGTGCATGTACTCGTAAATGAGCAAGTGAGAATCCGCCTTGTACACATACGCCCACAGCTGCACCAGGTTCCTGTGCCGGATAACCCCTAGGGTTTCCAGCTCGGCTTGAATCTGGCGAGCGTCATGGCTCTCCGGTTGCACGTCATCAAAGGAGTCTTCCGTCAAACCTGGATTCTTCACACTTTTGATTGCAACCACGAGGCTGTCATTCAATGGCACTCGGTACACCTTGCCATTCCCTCCTTCCCCTATAAGGTCAGCACTCGCCAGCGCGTCTTCCTTGTCCAGAAAGGCAAGCATCCCAGGAGTGATCTTCTTGTTGAAGATGATCGGTTTCTTTAGGTCAGGCACGCTCGTGTAACATCCCAGTGCGAATCGAAGAGCGATGGCAAGGAGCGCAGCACACACCATGCCTGTCACTAGCCCCAGCGCAATTCCCAGCCCCCATTTCGCAGCTGTGCTGCGATGTTTGGACGACCTCCCTAGCATCGACCTTCGAGTCGGTATCGCAACAACTTGGGAGGCAGCTGCTGCTGCCGTCACCTTGGACTCTCGCCATGTCTGCACCGATTTGACCACCTTGGCATAAAATTTGTATAAACTGGAATCCTCCGCACAAGATTGCAACGGTTGGCCGCACAACCCATCGTTACCGAGAAATGCAGAAGCTTGAGACCATTTTCTTTTAGGGATAGGGCCCGAGAGGCGGTTGTTCGTGACACGGAACTCCTGAAGCTCTCGAAGCTCCACGAATGAAGAGGGAATCTCTCCACTCAAGAAATTGTCAGCAACGTCCAACATCTTCAGCTTGGTGCATCTGGTGAGCTCTCGAGGGAGATGCCCGCCCAGAACATTGTTCTCCAGGGCCAGAGATTCCAGGTTCCGAAGCTTCCCATACTCAGAAGGAATGTCTCCCTTTAGAAAATTCGATCCAAGGCGAGCTTCGACGAGCTCGGAGCAGGAGCTTAACTCCTTGGGCAAGGCACCAGTGAGACGGTTCCGTGACAGATCCAGCACCTGCAATCTGCCACAGCTGGCTCCTCCCTTCAATGCCCCAAACAAATTCACCAGACGTCCAGAGAGATTATTCTCCGAAGCAACGAAGTACCTCAAATTCGGTACGAGGGAGAATAACCCGGCAGGTACGGGGCCCGATAACCCATTTCTCCTCAAATCCAACACTTCGAGGTTCTGGCATTTGCACAATTCCTCAGGAATCACCCCTGCAAACCGGTTACCCTCGATGGTGAGCACCCGAAGCTCCGTGAGGTCGCCTAGTCGGGGGGATATGTGCCCTCGCAATCCTCCATCTTTGATTTCGAGGCTTGTTACCCGCGGTGAGCTTTGCCCACAAGTGACGCCCGTCCATGAGCATGGTGACTGCTCCAGGCTCCAGTCTCGCAACACTCCCGCAGGATCGTGTAGGGCAAGCTTGAAGGCCAGCAACGCCTCCGCGTCCACTTGCAACCCCAAGTGCACGTTCCAAGCTGACTTAATCCCCGTTTCTGGCAATGCTCTCGCCATCTCTCTCGAGAAACAAAACATCATCACCACCGTCACGACAAGCCTAAACCCCCACGACCTGGGATTCCCCATCAATTCCGAAAAGATCCACTCGGTCAGCTAGCTCGAGTTTGAACCCTCAGGTCTGCTTCTGTGCGTCTCTTGAGCTGCTGCTAAAGTGCAAGGCCACCGAACATGACTAATTTTGTGATGGGTTGAAATTGCTGATACAGCCTATTGTCTCATCCGTACTCATATCTCGGCCGAGCCCTACCGACTTCTGAGTCTGGTTCAACCTCAGAAATTCATTGCACGAAGATGACTCAGAGCGCAGACACTAATATCCCAAGTCGGCCAATCCTCGGAGCCTATGCAGATCAAAAACCTCACCTGCAAGAGACCCACCAACCTCAAACTCAATCCCAACGCCTACTAAGTCTGATTCAGCCTCAGAAATTCATCGCAAGAAGATGAAAGCACGGACACAAATATGTCGAGTCAGCCAATCCTCCCAGCCTCTCTGCACATCAAAAACCTTACCCCACAACCACAAAGTCAAACACAGATCCGACTCCGGAGATTACCCTGGCTCCCCTTCCGACGTCCTAAACCTTGAATCTAACTTTATCACTCTTCCACTCGACCAACAACAAATCTCTGCAAACCACTCACCCGCAGCAGGCTCCCCACCTTACGCGGTTACAGCCACAGACAGACACCTCCCGTCGATGCACCTGCAACTTGATGACACAAGTCCTAACTTAGTTCTAGTAATTCTTCTATCCCCCACAAAACACCCGGCACACATTATACTTTTTAAATAATTTCCCGGCAAGCATCCTCCGAGGTCGGACTCAAGTCTGTCAGAATCCAAATAGGTCAATACAATACATAGTCTCATCATGTTCCAGTTAATCCCTGCCCCGCAACTGGCCTGCGAATATAGTCAAGAATTTTCAACTGAGGAGTGAGTCCCCTACTCAAATCCAGTGATGAAATTCAACTCCTCCAAAGTCAGACCTCCCTATCCTTAACTTAGTAATAAGCGGTTTGTACTTGTGGACCCAACAAGGACCTGCGCCTCATCTTCCGAACTAAAACTAAGCCTTTTGACATATTTACTTATAAGTCATCAATGAACGGGGAAAACCGACCGCTAGTGACAGATGAACCGGTTGAAGTTCAAGATTTCAGGAAAATCACTGATCGCTTTAGAGGAATCTAAGGACTACACCTCAAATCAATCAAAGCAAAACCGGAAGATCACAACATGTAACCGGTCGGACTTGGAAACGCTAAGATTTTGACCGATTATGCCCAGAAATTTCGGCGGGCACTCTTAACACAATACTTAAGTATCATACTTAGCCTTTGTGACATCATCGCTGCGCGCAGCTCGCCAGGCCTGTTGGCAAAGCCTGTAAACGTGGGCCTTCCAGCTGCAGCTAACATATAAGTAATGTAGGCTCTTGACTTTGGGTGACTCCACGAGTCTCCCCGAACGGCCCAGTTCCCGAGGTGGAATATTGCAACTCGTTCATCATTTCATATATGATCTTTGTGTGTTCTTTGTGCATGTGCACTGATTGCCGTTCCTGTGATGGGAGCTTTACCGACAACGCGTTCCTCATCCAAATGGCCTTTTTGACCTGCCCCCTTTTGGTGAGAAACTTGTCTTTTTTACATCAACAATTTTGGATATCTGCCCTTTTTTTCTTTTCTTTTTTTCTTTTCTTTTTTTCTTTTCTTTTGAGACAGAAGACCGATAGGCCAACGCCAAAGCACAGGAGGCAGTTGACCACCTGACAAGTTTCTGTCAAGTAGAGAGGAGATTTCACAACCAGGAATCGAACCGCCAACCTCTTCCTTGAGATTTGGGTATCTCTCTATCATCATCTAGTAGTTTATCTGCCCTTTGTTAATTTATGATCATTAAGGTACATTGGTCTTAAACGGATTTCTTTTAATAGGCCACTCCTCCTAGAATACAAAACACGAGACAATTAAGGTTGAGGCATTTATAACCAATAAACTAATAGCCCACCCACAGTTACTGGTGTGGGCCACCAGTGATCAATTCCTACCAGCAGGGGTCCCTTTTAGAGCTAGTTTAGCAAGTGAGAGCCACTGGTTGCAACCAATGTTGGTACTCACCATTCACTGATGGGCCACACCAGTAAGTGTGGGTGGGCTATAAGAGAGTTTGCATATGTTTAGGAGGAGTAATAGCTAGGGATTATTTTTCTTGCGAAAAGAAACAAATTCTAAGGAGAATGCAGAAAAAAATCAAATTTTTTTCAAGAATATGGAAATTGCTATAATTTTTTAAGCGGAAAAAGTTTAGGGGAACACATAGTCCATCAATAGGTTAACCCATAACCATTCATGTAAATGATAGTTCTTGGCTACAATAGTTGTCAAAACTCTTACGAGGGTAATCAATCACAAGCCGCCACCACATAAGGTTGAGGCATCTGTAACCAATCAAATAAGAGAGTTTGCATTTGTTTAGGAAGAGTAATAGTGGGAAATTATTTTTCTCTTGAAGAGGAACAAGTTATAAGAAGATTGCAAAATAAAAATAAAAAATCATGAGTATGGAAATTGCTACAAATTTTGAAGCAGTCAAATTAGGGCAACACATACTAGTCGATCTATAGGTTAACCCATAACCGCTCATCTAAATGCAATCACTTGGCTATGACATTTGTCAAAACTCTTATGAGGGTAATCGATCACAAATGGCACATAAACCTTAACTTCGTTCGCCTAAAAAATATAGATCTCATCTATGTCGATATTACAAGTGCCCTAGTGAGTGGTTAAATGGACATGGGCGACTATGGATGCCTCAACCTTAGTATAAGATGATTAGCAAATCCAAATCAAGGCCGTAGCCACTTTCCTCGTGCTCATTAAGTGGTCATATAGGCCTCTCCAATTATGTTGACTATTGAGTCTAGAATGGTTACCATATTTTGAGCACGTAGTTTAATCTCTTCTAAACACATGTCATTTTGGCAAGTCTCAAGCATATATCTATAATTTATAAGATTTGATTTTCTACCTTGGACCTTTAGTATAAAGCATCATAACATTATACAACTCCTTTACTACATTCAGTGGGACCATGTATTATATGAGCATAATTCTCATTTAATTCCGGGGTTCCCCATTTGTGGGGAGCACTCAAACAGTGTAACTGAACTTTCAACACAAAGTTGTAAGTTAAATTCATAGTATTATAATTGTCACCATTTTCTTTTAATTCTTAATAATAATAATAATGTAGCTGCTTAGTTGGGCACTCTTGCAGAGGGGACTTTACTCAACCCCTTTGAGTATGGTTTCTTCCAAGTGGAAATCATGTTTTAATGATATTATGGGGGTCCCAAAATACTCTCGGCATGCCCATTTCCAAAGTGTGTTTTTACTCCCACAACATTATTCAAATCCATAACAGTGACAATATTTCATAGAATATTCCCCACATTCATTGTGGATATGGGAATATTCTATTGAATACCGTCAGTCCAACAGAACATTGTTATGGATCTGAATAATGTTATGTCCCATAGAGCTTTTATCCAAAATGTTGGTCCCCAACCTCCTCTAGGTCTTGACATTATTCAAGTCTAAAGTATGTTTTCATGATATTGCATTGACCCCAAAATACTCCCACAAGCCTATTTACGAGTGTATTGTTTCTTCATATCTAAGGGCCACTTCACACATGAGCCAAGGGCCGTGACCATGTAATTGTGAGGGCCCTTGATTCTCATGGTCGTACAACTACCATAGTATGCTAAAATTTGCATCAAGCCTACCTCTTGGAGACATACTTGACGCAAACTCTAGCAAACCATGAAACAATATTTACAGTTTGCCATGTAGAAATTTATGTAGACTTTTCATCCATGGTATTTTCTCTGGGCCCTTAGGCCTTCACCTTCTAGTGTAAGTGAACTTGAATGGTCTCGGCCTTTTCGACCACTGAGAGATCTTGGAAATGTCTCGGCCTTTCTGTCCCATGTATGAAGTGGCCCTAAGTTGGCATGCATTTGTTGTAGACCACTTTATAGGGTCGCACTATCTTATAGTCAATTAGAACACATGAAGGAGATATATTCATCAATAAACAAACTTATTTTATGTTTGCAAACAAATTTGCGACACATTTGATATGATAGTTTGGGTCAACTGCTAAATTTTTGAGAGTGTGACAAAGAGGGTACGACATTGTATCTCCTGGTGGAAGGCCTATTTTATGTTTGTAGGGGATTTGGTTTCATCGATATTGGAGAAACCAAGTTTTGAAAACGAAGCTAGTATGCATTTGATAAAGCAAAAGTTAGGACATTGTAAAATTGAAGACTATTGAATCAAAGTGTGCACAAACATGTGTGAGAATCTTGTTTGGGGAAGATAACATGTCTAGAAACATGTATACATTGCGTATTGCAAGGGATAGAACCCGCTATCAAATAGCCTAGTATGCTTATTATATGCAATGAATAAATAATGATCAGGGAAGTAATTGTATGGGAAATTGGAGGCATAATATGGAGATATGAGTTTGATGACATCTATTAGTGAATGTAATGATCATATACAATATCAATTGTTGTGTACTCGGTCCATGTATTCATGCGTAATTACCATGGTTATAGGTTATACATGTGTGTAATACCAATTAAAAAAACTTGCTCACTACTCATAAGTTATCGTTTGTCCCTCACCACTCACCACTCACATGACAACATTCCCCATTGAAAGAGATGCAAAGATGGCTTCGAGTGACTGCTAGGTTTAGAGATAGGTATGGGCAAATGCACAAGGTTGGGGAAGGTATGATATTCCCTTCACCTTCATACATACAAAAATAATATGTAATGATATTCGTTGAACTATATCAAAGACAAATTTAAAAAATCAAAATCATTATGTGCGCCCAAGAGTTTGATTTCATTCATCAAAAAATAGCATGATGCTATATTAGTGAAATAAATAATTGGGAAAACTACAATTTTGGGTGTGCATTTTGGGAACCCCCTTTAGATGTGTTCATGGGTAGCCTTCCCGCAAACTATACGACCCCCTATAGAACCCATAGCCAAGGATACTGACATGAACATGCTTCACCATGGAATCATAAAGTAATTGTTTGATGTGTGGCCGACCCTTGATTTTGTAGATGATGGTGATGATCTTGAAGTATAGATTTACATGGTAAGGTAGACAAGGCTAATTTGGTTAGCTTCCTTGATTGGACACCTCATTTTGGCTTTAATCGGTGGTATAGTCACTATAATATGGTGGGTGAGTGACACACGATGATTTAGCCACCACCTTGATGATATTTGGGTACCTTCAGATAATCAAATTACACCCACCATCCTCCATAATTGGGAGTGCTATCCACCAAGCTACGACACACCTGATTTTTGTGGGCAAGGTGGGCAAATTAGGAGGCAACAACTTGGGCAAATTAGGAGGCGGCTTGTGGCTATGAGGTGCCGACCAACTTGTATTGTGGGTATTCTACAATGAAAAGCCAATCCGGCAACATTTTATCTTACCTGTGACCACTTTAGAGGCATGACCAATATTGGCATTATACTTGGTTTTCATTGGCAAATGACCAATGTAGAATCTGCTAAGGATGTCATCCACTTACACAACATTAAACAATAAAAGAGTTCCCCCCCTATAACACCATACTTGGGAAGTAGAGAATATCCGATTCCAGAGCCTAGATCAACAACTTCCTCAACTCCAATTTCGGCGATTTCAAATTCTTCGGTCCTGGTTCTCAATTGCTAACCTGCTCAAGCTTCTAATGCTTGAATCCATAAGTTGAAATGTTCCACAAAGCTAGAGGTGTCCACATTAGCCTCATCTACCTTAGCAACAACTCTCACCACACTTTGCAATCTTTCAAAAGACAACACGAGGGCTAACACAATTAACTTTCTTCATATCAATTACCACCTACTTCTTTTTCCAAATGAACCCAAACTTTTGGGCGCACATAGTGATTTTCGGTTTCTTTTATTTGTCGTCGAAATTTCTTAACAAACATCATTACATTTATTCACAAAAATCATGCGTATACCAAAGTACAACAACTTTGACAAATATAACATATATTCACATTTATTGAGTATACCCAAATAATTGGGCTCATTCATTGGCATACATTTAGCTATTCGTACTCTAAACTTTCTTGACTGGATGTAACAATGTTGGATGTGCATTTTGGGCATCCTTGGGAAAATATTCTTGGGCAGCCTTGCCCCAAACCCTATTACCCCCTATAGGCGAGGCTTAGATCCCTATAAAAACTTACATCCGAGGGATGTAACATGAGCATGATGGATTCATTCCTGGTGCTCATGAAATAGAAACCCCTTATCCATAGCACCATAATTTGTTCGACCGCTGTAGAAATTTATAGCCGAAGGATCTGACATGAGCATGCTCGTTTCAGTTTGCTCGTGAAATGGCAACCCCGGCTTTGCATTGCCAACTTCCTTTTGGAGCTTCAGACTTTTGGAACTTTGGCTCTGGCTCTGGCTTTGGCTTTGCATCATGGCGAAGAGCGGAACAATTGAAATAGGTGTAGCTAGTAATGACATCCAGTGCATATTTTTCTCGGCCATTTTGCACTCAAAATCCGAACCAAGTTGACGAAAAAGGGTGTGCAGTGTGCTTTGAAGATTGGTACTTGTATAGTTAAGCAAGCAAGTATCATAAACGTTAGAATAATACCATTTTGTGGTTGACCAAGTTTCTTATATTAGTTCGTCGTCAATACTTTTACTTTTCATATATCAACTATATCTTTTTCTTTTTCTTTTTCTTTTCTAGTTGTTTTCTTTCTTTTTCTTTTTTACTTTTGTTGATGATTCTTTGATATTAAGACTTCATGGCGAATTTTACCTTTTACTTTTCACTTTTGTATTGTTTATTTTCTATTTTAGGGTTTTGCATATAGCTTTGCTCTTGGGGATGGTAGGTGCCAGCTAACTTGTTTAGACTTGTTGAAAGTGTGTTCACTTTTGAAAGGAGATAAGAGTTTTTTAAGGCTCTCTTTATTCTTGTAATGTCCATTTTGGGATTACATACAATATCAAACTAACTTGAAGATGAAACAACATTGCCATAATAAACACCGGTGCCAACATTGGTGTCATTTAAAAAAAATGTCCTTCATAACTTTAACAAAATCCTATGTTTTTTTTTCACTAGGCGTCAATTTTTACATTTCACAATCTTATGTCATGAAACAATACTTCGCAATTTCAAGTACATGGATCCCATAACTATCCTATTTGTGACCTTTTCTCAACATCAAATTGTGATCAAATCATAACCTCCTAAAGCAGGCCAAAAACCATAAGACCAAAACTTTACAAAGTCTGAGCAAACTCGTCCATTGGGAAGATGAAAACCAATGAAACATTCTATAACTTCACATTGTATATTTTAAGATTATAGAAGTATCAAAATAACATGACACATGCCTCAAATTAGTTTATTGCAAGGACCTAGTTGAAACGAATAAACTCTCAACCTATAGTGGCCTTATTTATACCTTCCACTTAGAGCCCCTTGATCCACAATGGATATGGTTACCTAACTTAACATAGACAACACAAAGCACAAGTTGAGGCATAAGAGGTTGTTAGCATGTGATTGTACAACAACAAAATCACCAAGTACATGAGTTTAAATAAAGTATAATTGTTGAATATCAAATAAATTCATACACCATGCAATGTCAACTCAAATATCAAATTACTATTTGTGCAATCATAGTTGGGCCCCGGGCTAGATCACATCTTCATTCGGTTGGGCCCCACCCCTCCCACGCCTCCTTCACTGCCCGATCTTCCTACCCACACCTGCATGGGAACTCTTCCTCGTTGTGAACCAATGTGACAATACCCGGTCAAAATGACAAGTATTCAAGTTGACATCACTTTCATTGTTCCCAAGTTAATTGGTGGAGTTCCTTCACATGCCAAAGGAGCTTAATGGCTTAAGTGACCGGGTATTGTCACATTGGTTCCCAACAGGGAAGAGTTCCCACACATGTCCAGGGCAGGAAGACCGGACAATGAAGGAGGAGTGGGAGGGGTGGGGCCCAACCGAATGAAGATGTGATCTAGCTCAAGGCCATAGTTGGGAGTAAAATGGGAATGTTGGATATAGTAGATTCTTTATCTTATACTATAATTATGAATCGAGCAACCATGAAATTAGTTGAAATTATAGACAATGCACCCAAAAGAGACCATCTCCAACATGTTGCCATAGAGCTTGTCCTGTATTTAGGACCATGCTCCATAAATCCATTGCGGATTTACATATGAGTTTGTATATTTACAATGTTGAAGCTCTTCTCATCACGCCAACATAAGGTTCACCTCTCTCTAGACACTGCATTGTCGATTCAATTATTGTACCATATTGATCTAGGTTGGGCAAAAAAAATTTAAAAAATTCAAATTCAATTCAATTCATTTTACCATTGTTTATTGTCTTCTTCTTTTTTGGTACAAATTGATACCATTGTTTATTGTCACCAAATTAGTTGGACTCAACATGGAACTTTGTAAAATCTCTTGTTATGGAAACGACCATCATTTAACACTAAATTAATGACCAATTTGAAGAGCGTGAACTCAAAGCATTGGTCTATGTTCTTGTCAATCAAACACTACAAGATTGCTCCCCTTTCAAATTCTTTGAGTGTTTCACAAATCTATAATTGTTGGGATATATTCCAAGGAATGTACTGAATTGCATGGGCTTGGTTCTTTTGGGAAAGAGGATCATGCGCCCTCTTTAACCCTTTATTGCCGGAGAGGCATGGCCTCTCTCAAAATGAGAAGTCACCATGGAGCCACTTCATGTCTTCATCAGTCATGCCTCCCTCCCCCCACCCAACACACATACACTCGGCATGAAGATTCTTTAATGTTTCAGTGATAGATAAGTGCAAGTCTTGTTTGATTTCGTTTTGATTTGAAAGAGAACAATCCTCTAAAGTTTTTTTCAACCTCGTAGAAGGTCACTAAGACTAGAAGGAGGAAGCAAATTTTCATGCCCTTTGCGAGATCATTCATCTTTAGTAAGTACGGGCAACACCTAAAACCAAACACCTTACAAAATTGGCATTCAAGCTCAATGTGAGAGACACTCATCATCCGCTCAATGAGTTCAGCCACCTCTAAAATAGGCATATGAACAATCAAATTTTCAATTATATTATCCCGTATGTGTATTTTATTACATACATATATACACGTGTTATTATTTTTGCTAAACTTCCTTATCCATCATGTATCCCAGGTGTGCACCTTTCATTAAAACCTAGGGGATGGAGAGAAGAGAGAGAGAGAGAAGAAATGCTGACCTTATTGGGATCAGTGTGACTGAAATGCCCGTTTGACCCACCCTTGGTATTATGTCCACTGGACATAATATCAGTGGTGCAAGACTAAGTACTAACCCCTCTCGAGGTGGGTACTATAGTAACTATGGTAACCAAAGTGACCATCGGGACTGAGTGGTTGGATGATCTTTGTATTGGTGGGGTTAATGTGGTTGTGTTGTTGCAGAGGTATATGATCACTTTCCTTCGTGCAGTGGTTGCCGAGTCATGGGACTTCTTAGTGGTTCATTATATGTGAGGGTTAGCATCCATGTTAATATTGAGGTCTGGGTTCGATTCCTGATGGCCTTGTACGAGCACTATATTGTGATGTAAGTGACTTGGCATTTGCTATGTGAGTTACTTGGCAGGAAAGTATGGCCACTAGCCCCTACCGCAAGTTGTGACAATTTCTTAGCCAGTGTTGGCCTTTATTCTTTTGTAATACTAATTCCTTATTGGTTGGTGGGTACTTGGGAATGCTATGGTATTTGTGTGTCTATTGGTAGTGCTTCGTTGTTTTCTATCCTCCTTTTGTGTAGAATTATGGACATAGCATATTGTATGGCGATGACGTTAATTTCCTCGAATGTGTATTTGATGCTTAGTTTATGGATTTTAAATGTTGTTTCAATACTTTCCATAGAAGGGGTGTGTGTGGTTGCTATAGCACCGGCCATGATGACTATTAATGGATCTACCTTCCATTCTCTGTTGATAATGTTGTCTATTAGTGGTTTATATTTTCTATTTTTCTAACTATAGTTTCATCTGGTATTCTATCATTACAGTATGTGAATTCAATGAATTGTATTGTTATGTTATCATTAGGTTCTATTGGTGGTGGAGATTGATATGGTAAATCTTTCACACATAGAAGGTCTGGTTTGAATCTGGCATTGCAGTGACATCTTTGTTGGCCACATGTGCAAGGTAGTAGCCATGGGGGGATGGTGTTTTTTGGGGGGTCATTATTGAATGTGCCTACATTCATGAGAACATAGCACCTTGATTTTTTTGATGCCACTATAAGTTTTCTTAATTCCCATACTTCTTTATTATGTCTTTTGGTTCGGAGGGCATGTATGTGGTGTTGTTTGCACTTTGGAAGTACATGTAGCCATGTATCAGGGTATGGAGAGCTACATATGCGGCATGTAATTGATGGGAAAGCCTCCCTTCCAAAGAACAGTTGTTTCCTAGCGTTCCCCATATATTGACCATGTCGTAGTTTTAGAAGACATGTTTTTTGAGAGTCAGTTATGTTTTTGTTTGTCCAAAATTTATTTATAGCTCATTATCTATTTTCTCATTGGCTATCCATTTATCTATGTTGGGATATAGTATGGGGATTAGTTCTAGATTTATATTCTTATCATATTTTGTGAGATGTTTTTTTAAGAAATCTAATAGGTCCTTTGTCAAGGGTTGCTCCCATTGACGGCCAATCGTCTCTTTGGTAGTAGTACGGTGTTGAGTGGGCAAATTCATGTGGTTGTGAGGCATTGGAGTGTTCTTTTGATGTACCTTCTTTAGCAAGTGCATTGGCTTCTTCATTTCATGTGATGTTTGTATGTGCTCTTACTTTATATAGTGTTGTGGGTTGAGTTCTTTGTATAAGGAAGTTAACTATTTCTTCTAGGATGGTTTTATCGGGATGGTTGTTGTGTAGTGTGGGATGTTTTCCTAGGGGATGGACTCTTCATGGGAAACCTAAATGACGTGCATGGGTCACTATGAAATTGAACCCCCTATATACAAGAAGATTTTAGAGAAAAACAAATGTATACGTACTAATGACATGCTAGAAAATGGACTAGCAAATTTATACGAAGCTTTTCAATTTAATGTGATAAATGCCTCCACTACCTATATATACAATATAAATCATGAATTAAATAATCATTTAATACACATAAATTTCACTTTCACTTTCAAATGAGAAAGTCATTGAACGGTTTTTTTTATCCATAGCATGTACCTCAACAATTGTATCCAACAAACAAAGACAAGAGCACAATAAGTTAGCCACAATCTAGAGAGAGAAAAAATGAAGGAAGCCCATTAGCGCTCTTAGAGCCTCTAGTATGTAATACTAAAAACCTAGAACCCAAATGTAAACCCTTAACAAGAACATACTTGGCAGTCATCAAGGGCTATGACCATATGACAACAACGGATGAAAATGTGTATTGGATGAAACTAACACATATATTGTCAATGTTATCTCTAAACCTTAGGCCCGGGGAGGTCACTCCATTGTCAAGTTGAACACCATGTGCGTTAAGACAAAATCTACTTTTTCTAAAGGGCATCACCGAAATGGGTCAAAATTTCATCAAATTTTTTCATGAGTAGATATACATGGTATCTATCACAAAATAAAAAATGGTAACCAAATTTGATGATATTTTCTTTTTTATAAAACATACCGTTTCTAACTAGAATGACGCAGAATTGAGCTAAAAAAATTACTACAAAAAATGAAGATGACTGAAAATTTCAGACAAATGTAAAAAGATACTATCAATGGTTATGTATATGTAGAAAAAATATCATAATTTTTAAAATTATCTATGGCATGTAATATAGGGGTAGCAAACTTTTAACGCACGTGGTGTTCAACTTGACAATGGAGTGACCTCCCCGAGACGTTAGAGCCCCTTTTTGTACATCTACCTTTACTTCCAAAAAAAATTAATAGCCTTTCTAGATGTACACACTAGAGAAAAATAACACCTCTCCGTTATGTATATTATGTATGCTAATGCCTCAAATAATGCCTCTTCTTACACTCATATCAATTCGTACATGATATGAAGAGTCCACTCCCCAAGCATTAAAATCCATGAACCATGTGCGTTCGCAACATACTCTAAAACCCCCCTACAAAGAAGTTTTTTTTTGTACAATCAAGCAATACACATACAATTTCAATGATAAAAATATAAGTGACAATATGTGTACAAGAAAACAAAATAACATTCATATATAGCCATTAACATAAGCATACAATTTTACTTTTTGAATAATGATGAACCCTTATCATTTGTATAATGTAAAACCCTAGCATTCGTCAATAGAGTCGTTGAAGACTTATCATTTCCTGGATGTAACTCATAAGCATCTAAGTCTATAATGTATGTCATAAAAGCTAATGCAATTATTGTTTCTACTACCATCAAATGATCCGTAAGATCATAAGTCCACTTATTGTTGGTTCTAATGTCACCATAAACCAATCTCCATGCTTGATCCTAGAACTTGCAACAATTGCAATCCCTAGATGCTTGATCTAAATTGTTGCACACATCAGAGGTTTACCAATGATACAAAAACGATTGAGAGAAAACCCACCTAGGAATTAGCACCTTCGCAATTTTGATGCCGTCCATGACCTAACAAAGGCATCAACCCACAACCATCCACATCGACCACAAGAAACGCCACAATGAAGCGATGGCCGTTCCTCTTGCAACTTTGAGCAAGAAGTGGCCTCATTCTCAGCTCAACAACCCCTTCCAAAACTCTAATACCGTCTCTCTCGATACAAACATGGATGAGATAAGGAAATGAGAAAATGACTCATCTTAGTTTCATCCAATATTAAATACTTATCCCATAAAGTCTAGTGAACCTATCATACAAGTACAAATGTTTTATATTCTCTAGAGGTCCTCCATACATGTACATGGCTATGAGTTATAATTTGTGTAGCATATGTATATGAAGTACATAGAAGTTCAAAATAATACTCCTTTTGTGCACTCACATACATTCATACATGTTATGAAAGATGCAACCCCTGGGTCATGTATCCAAATTTTTAATATATATATATATATATATACATATATATCATTAGCTGCCCCAACTTGAGAATATCAACTTTGTGATCGCTGGATCTTCTCAATTTTTTTGAAACAAAAACATTTTTCTTCCCATATCTTCATAAAGGAGTTGGTTTTCCACCTACAAATAGTTGATCATAGAATCTAGTGGGTTGAGTTGCACTAGACATCAAGGGTGGTACAATAGTTCCAAATTCATTGGAAATGCACCCTTCGGCAATAAAGGCTTAAAAGGAAAAGTCTTGAGTATTGTATACCGATCTAATTGCTAAACTGCCCCCAAAAATAAAATGACATCGTGCTCAAACTTGCATCACCTTGTGTAAAAAGGATGATATGCTAGAAAGTATAGCAAGGTGCCAAGTTCCAACATGACAATTGAAATGATGTGATGCACATTGATGACCTTGGAAGCAAATTACACTAGCAAACAAAGTGCAAATTCTCCAATCATATAGTATGCAGTTGTATTTAAAGCACAAGTCGTCAAAGTGATCATCCCACTGCAGTTCCAGTAAGGGAAGGCCGATATTATCTACATGTCGATTGATTGGCACCTGAGTAAACCATACTCATGTTGAGTATTGTTCATTTTGCAAGACAATGTCATAATAATAGGGACATAATGCCCAACAAATTCCGATCCCATGGTGCATCGCCCTACATTTGAGTAAATGTTATGATACATAAATTTGTACGAGACAATTGCACGTGAACGACCCTCTACCAAATATACCCCAAGTCAATGAAATTTGACTGAAAGACAAACGTGCCATAGAATATCGGTCATTGAATGAAGATGACATTGGTTGGTGACCCTTACCTTGAGCTAAGGGCCTCTCGTGAAGATTAGCTTACCCAAGAAGAACTTGACTTTAGACATTTTTAGAGCAAACAAAGGCAAGTTAATAGTACAAGGACCAAACATCCATGCAATTTTCAACATGGAAAGTGAAATTGGGAAGTGTTCACCGATTCCATGACGGTGTATTTTTGTCACTTGGTATGTCCAAAAGGACCCGACTTTCATTCATTCAACAAAGGTGGTAGTACTAGAGCCTAGAGGAGCTCCATTGGTCAAACATCAATCCTTATATAAGAAGGACGTTAAGGCGTAGTACTAACGTACCGACATGGCAGGCCAATTTTTTAATAATAATAATAAAATAATAAAAATCATCTTATCACTCACGCCTACTTAGACCTTTTCAGGCGTCATCCCTTCGTGTGCAGCTTAGGGTTTATGGTGTCGACTTGACATCATCTTTGCTAGAAATATGAAAGTCAAGTAAAAAAACATGCCCCTCCCAAATTTGTCATTAATTCAATCCAATTGGATTCTACTAGATGCAATCGTGGTCAATTTGGCTAGAATAAAAAAGACTCCATATATTTTGGTGAGTTCGTCTTCCTTTGGGGTTAGTTGTGGGCTGCATATGCCGTGAGATGGCCAAGGATTCATGGCACTCACTTAAAATCATCCATGTGGATGAAAAAATGCAGGAATCATCTAAATGACTATTTTAGGCAATTTGATTCCGGAAATAGAGTCAAAGGCCCCGAATTAGTCTAGTGATGTCACATTCGAATTAATCGGCCCTCAACCCCATAGGGGGGCTTTTTTTTATTGGAGCCACTTCATCCACGATATCTAGGATGGATGATTTTAAGTGAGTGCCACGAATCCCCAGCCCCGTGAGATGAGTCGTGACACGATTCAAAGTGTAAGCAAATACACTCTAAACTCCATAGTATCACATCTGTGGCAACCAAAGTGCACGTGGTATTACGGAGTTCTGTAGTGTTAACATGGATGCGTGATATTAGTGAACTAGTGTAGCATGTGATACTATAGAATAACACAAAGTGCAACATATTAAATGGTGCGGTGTGGTCCACTTTGCTTCGCCTTCCTAGGCGATGTGGCAGATGCATGCACCAACATTCAACAAGTGGCATAAGAAGAAGAAGAAGAATAAGGGGCTGGCCGCACTCGGGGGTGCCAGCCTGGAACCGGTGTGGTAACCGGACTTCAACCTAAAACGGAACCCACATCCGGTGGGTCCATACTGGACAGTTAGTGGCAGTGTCAGAGTTTGTCGGGGACATGTTCCTCCCGGATAACGGAGCCAAGTGCAATGAAACAAAGGCTTTCAACTGTTGGTCCCAAGCAACGTTAGGAGTGAGCATGGATGAGAACGCGATTTTGTGGATAGATTTTGTTTGTAATCATCCCACGCAGTTGACTATGGCCTGCTCCGCGCGATCTCACTGCATATGCTTCGCAGGTTTATTTCGAGCTTGCTTCCCATATACCAGAGCTACGACATTGCTTGGGCGATTCGAGGGAGGTGTGGTTGGACTGATCCCCGCACCACAACCAAATCAATTAAACCAGACCACAGAAAATGATCTTCCACCTGACAAATAACTCATAGCTCGAAGCTCAAACCGGTCCAAGAAGAGAAGTAGCTGGAACACTTGCGGTGTCACCAGGTTTACACCTCTCACAATCTTGTCATCCCTCACACGCTCTCCTGTCACAAAGGAAAGTCAAATTTGCAAGAATTTTTGCAATTTGCATCTGCACTCTGAACAAGCAATTCTTAATCCCAAAAAGCAATCCGCATCAAGGCACTGCAGTAGCAGATTGTCCATGCATCCTAATTCAAATTGAAATTTATGCAGGCCGGAGACGCCTGGTAAGGTAGTTTTAGGGTTATGTATACAAGGTTGAAGTTAAGACCTTCAGTGTCGTCATCTTGAGTTAATCAATTGATCACATTACGAGGAAATGTACGATGACAGGACCAATTTGAGCAACTGAGGGTTGCGGAGCTCACAGCCACACAACGCATGGAGGCCAATGAGCGAAGAATGATGGAGGAGAAGAACAGGCGCATAGCCCAGGAGAAGGCTCGTCTTCGCGAAGAAGAGCTCTTACGTCTAAAGGTCAGCCTGCACCCACAATAAATCGATTTCTCCTTCCAAGGACTTCTACGGGAGCACAAAGTGGGATAACAATTTCCAGAAGTCACGCCACAGTGACAGCATTTGATCACGGAAGATCTGTTTCATTCCGACCCTCCCTCGTCAGTCCATACTTTAGTGTTTACCCTAACCTAAAGGCAAGCGACAGCCAGGGTATGTCCGACAACTCCAGTGACTCAAATTCGACCACGACTGTGGCCAGTTTTTCTTGGAAATCTGAATGGGAAACTACAGTGATAGAGGTGGCAATCTTGAATAATGTGACAATTTACTGATATGTGAAGTGGGTGTCTGATTGCATTTGATTGTTTGCAGTGCGAGGCGCAAGGCATTGCGAGGCGGGTGCTCAAGCGCATCACTGATGGAGTGTATGACAAATTGACAAGGGAAGGATACTTTTACGATCCGGTGGAGCGTGAGGTTTGTTCCTATACACTCATCATCTCATCCTATTCCTAGTTGATATACTGTGGTATACCCAGCTGAGAGCCAATTTGCACTTTGGCCAAGGGCCGTGACCATGAAATTGTGGCGTTTCTCTCTGTCCTGCTCCTTTCCACTACGTTTCAGTGCTTTGGTTTTAACTCAGGGCACAACGGCGCTTCTTAGGTTTAGTCGACTATCAGAGCTTGGAAGCACGGCGACAGAAAAGAGGTTGAATGATCAGCTGCTGTCTCCGTCACAGACCCGGCCGTTGCGGTCTCCGGCATGCCACCGATAGCCAGGACTACCTAAACCCCCTACCCGGTTGGGAGCTTCCCAACTCAACTTGGCCTTCTCCGGTTCCAGCCCAGCCCCCCCTGGTGCGGCCAGGCCCTAAGAAGAAGAAGGTGACACTCCACATATTGACACATGGCGCAATGCGAGGGTGTGGGTTGACTTCTTTGGTGGTTTGCGTTAATAACAACGTTCGTGATATAAGGGAGAGAAAGGTGACAACAAGGAGTGAGATTTGAACTACGCACATTCGTTCCCTAGGGTTTCGGGATATTAGAGAGTGAGTGACATTATGGAGGTTGATATTACAGAGTTTAGGGTGTAGATGCAATTGTGGTCAATATGGCTAGAATTAAAAAGATTTCAAATTATATTTTTGTGAGTTCATCTTCATGTGGGGTTGGTTGGGCCAGATATGCCATGAGATGAGTTGTCACACGTTTCATAGTGTAAGCACATACACATGACGATAAAATTCAATATGAATGTGGGAAATATCCGAGAATATTCTGTGGAATACTGTCAGTTCCACTGAACATTGTTATGGATCTGAATAATGTTATGCACATATACCCTGAAGCTTTGTTGATAAGGAATGTGCCACTTGTGGTTATACATGCGCTTTGGGTCACATACACAACACTAGGAGCTTAAGGTCAAAATGTCTAAGGCCATTGCCTAAGCTCAAACTAAGACTGGGCTAATCCAATACTTCTACAACTAAGTTAGACATTGTGACCTTAGCTGTAAGCGTTTGTGTTGCTCCACTGACCTTTCGTCATGGTGACCTTATAATCCAAAGCGGCTAAAACCTCTTTTTTTTTTGGGTAGGTAGTAATAATCCGAAGTAAAATCCATGGACTTGGTAGATTTTAGTTAACCATTGTAAATAACCGGTTGACAGTAAGTGACATGAATATTTCACTCTGAAAAACATGTGTCAAAATGTGCATGTTTACCCGTCAATTCTCGGCCTAAGGTCTCCTTGGGCTCATAAATTTTACCTAACCAAAAGAAAAAAAATTCAAATAATATTATGATATGGAATTATTTTTTAATATTGCTTCCACTCCAAAATTAACATAAGAATTTGCAAATTAATCTAGACATATCCAATTGAGATGAATGAATCATGAATATAAGAGGCAATTTTTTACTATATCAATTATCTCAATTAGTGCGTGTGGTACTAATTCATGAAACACACACTATTTTGCCAAGTTTCCAATTAGCGAGGGTTGAAATTGTTACCGAGTGATACCAAATTCATGAATACATGCTCATTTACCATTCAATTCAAGAAAACCAGTGTGTGCTCTAAGGTGTTTGTAGAGTGAATAACAATTCAACTACATGTTTGTTATTGAATAATGCTGGTATTTCTAGTGAATAGTGTCAAGATGAACAATGCTTCCTAGATCTTTTGGTGGCACTAATTTTGTAGTGTAAAGAAACTTAGTATCACCTACACTAATATCCCACCTGCACTATTAGCCCTCCCTCACTAATTGGGATAATCATGGTAGACTTCTTCATGTAAAAATGGTGGGTCCCAAGTCAAAAAGCAAGATTTCTAGCCCCCAACCTTGTAAAGTTGCTACACCAAATAATGTATTTAGTGTCATTTACTATTTGGAATTATGCAATTGCTATAACTATTTAATGTACATCTCATTCTTTTGCCAACCAAGGTCGAATTGGTTGTTTGGACATTATAGAACATGAACATCTTTACTTGGTAAAAAATCATATTCATAGTAAAAGTATATGGCATCGTCATGTAACTCCAAATAGTAAGTGACGCCTAAATACAATATATAGTGTAGTGACTCAAACTACCATATTGTAATTTGAGTGATACACATGTTGTTATCAGCAGTGCTCGATGTCACAATAAAAATAATAAAAATAAATAAGAACAAGAACAACTGCTAGGGGTCCCCATAACATTATTCAAATCCATAACAATATTTTGTGAGACTGACAATATTCCATTGAATATTCCCTAATATTCCGCCCCATTCAGTCTGAATGTGAGGAATATTCCACATGATACTGTCAGTCCCATGAAACACTGTTATGGATCTGAATAGTGTTATGGTCCCATTGAACGATAGACTAGGTTTTGAAAACACATGTCACCAAGTTACCAACCAAGAATCTAATACTGTAGAGTGGCTCCTAGTTTATGACTCACAGTCTTTGGCCTTTTTTGACTAAATACTTCGTGGTAGAGTCAAATCCAAAACTGACCCTAGGAATCCGATTCAATAGTTACAGCTCTATAGTGTGAAGGTCATGACACCTATAGACTCGTAATACACTTTATCAAGAACATCGAATCTATAGGAGGGGGGCACATATATAGTTGATGGTGTGTCAACTACCCTACTCATAAATGAGCCGTTGACGTAAAATGCAACTACCAAAGATTTCTCGAAGAATTTACTTTGCATCACAGACCTCTCGTACATGAAACATATACGAGGATCATGTTTCATATCTACATTGACTACACACAATTCAATGACATCAAAGTACAAGACTGAATCAATGCTTGCATGCAAACATGGGGTTGCAAGTTTAGTATTTTTTGTTGTTTCCAATTGGAAATGTGATTTAGTTCATTCGATTGGTTAATGGTGCTATGTAGTCTGCCATGTCAAGGTTGACTATCATGATAGAGGGTTGTTTGATTCAACACTTTTGAGTGGGCGAAAGTTGATTTCCACATTGGATTGAGCCATGTGTTGGACCAATGTGGATGCAACATGTGGCAATATTCTTTCCAAAAATAATGTTTCGTTTCGAACTAGACATCACACTACGGTTCCTTTCCATATTCTCACATGGAATTGAGTGAGGCAATATTCAACCTTGACACTGATAACTTTGTTTTGCAAGCTCACCAAATTATTTGATATGCAACAACCAATTTTGAGTGAAGAATTAAACACGTGTAAGTTGTAACATCTCCAAGTTGATCTAGTACATAAGGTGTGTGGACTTTGTTTAGTCATTATTCTTGATCAAACACCTATATTTGAGTAGTGTGTGGTTGACATCGATCTAAGAACGGAACCCAACAAGACTTGTGTTGTTCAAGAGATTGAACTATGTGCTCAAGCTTTGTCAACATTCTAGACTCAATAGTCAACAGAGTTGGGGACCTAGGTATTCATTCAACGAATCAACACATTTAAACGCATTCTCCACATCAATACTAAATCAAAGGAGGTCCGATTTTCAATCCAATTTTTTTTGTGATGTTTCATCATAGTTTTGCTGATGCAACACAAGATTTGTTGCGTAAAATATGATCGGTAGAAGTTGGAGAACATGAAAAAAAATGAGCCACTTAACACTCATGTACTTGATATGCTACATCATTGGTGCGAGATCACCACTTCATATGAGATGGCAGTGTTGCATTCTAAATAATTCAACAGTTTCCAGCATTCACAAAGACCAGAGATATTGTTGAATGTACTTGTTCAATTTGGTTCCTCAATAAGAAGCATGTTCGGAGAATTTTCCACGAACTAATTTAATTCCAGTGTCATGGACATCGGGAAAAGAATTGAAACTTGGACTAAGTTAGATGTCTGATGAGTTATCAAATCTACCTGAACCTGCATACGAAATTAGGTCACGTACTTGAGAATCTCACTCGAAAGCATTAAGCAAACTTCAGAGAATGACGACAATCCCTTCATTGAGGATCAGGTTGCCCTGTGTTACATGTTGAGCATGAAGAACTTCGATAATGTGGTAATCCATACGAGACGTATGGACAGAGAATGAAAAAATTCGCTGTTCAACATTGGATTTTGAGTGTGGATGTCGCACTTTCAGTAACCAATGTTGCATAATTCAACAACAGACTTTTACTTCCCACACGACAGCATAACACCCTTCTCAAATTTCTAGAAATGGCCATACCGAGGGAATTGCAGAGCAGAGGAGTTGAAGATAGGGTTTGGTCCCATAGTGACTGGGAAGAGACCAAGGCAAAGGCGAGGTACAAGAGGCAGAGGGAGGGAAGAGAGAAGCATACCTTTCTCGGCCTTTTGGCTAAGATCAAGTGTAGTATCTGTTCTTATCAGTTTAATATCTGATACGAGGCTCATCGAGCCTCATGATATTAACCTAATTTTTCTTGGGGTGCGGGTTCAATTGGCCGCTTGCTGCCGGAACTCGCGAGCGTCTCCTTGATATTGCACTACCTCCATGGCAGGCACAACCCTCCCCCACCGGGGATCCAAATTACTAAAATTGCATGTAGACAGGGGATAATTAGGGTTTCGTTTACCCTACACATCTGAACTCGGTCCTCCACCTTAAGCGTGTGCACTCTTCGAAGCTACTGACATTCAGTGTGCATGTTTGACAAATTTCATCTGACGTTCAACTTCAAATCCAAAGTGTCACGTGACGTTTTCAAAAACAAAAACAAATATCAATTGACATATACATTTTATCTTGGAATGTCACCTCAATTTTGGGTTACACAATATTTTAGAAAAACTAATATTTTGAATGATCAAAATACAATCTTGATTTGTAACAAAAAAAACTATCAATCGAGCATAAGTATCCTTCGGTCTTGCATGTTTCTCCAAATGTTGAAGATGGTAGCCCAATCCATTGCATCCACTTCAAGCCCACAACTTGGGGTGGTGATTGGCCGAAAAGTAGAAACCACGTTAGAACAACTGTAGGGTGTTTTTTAATTCATTGGCAGGAAAAATTATAGAAACTTTGGATCTACCATAGCCTACTTAAATTGCAAAACATGCAATTGTATATAATTTAGTATAAGAGGAAAACCCCCACTTTAGGTTTGAGGTAGAAATAAATTAGTATGACAAAAATAATAGAGTAGTTTTTTTAAAAATAGAATGAGTATATTCACATATAATACATGCAAAATGGATGAAAATTGAATGATTGGGTTATGATGCGTACACTCTTCTTTCACCAATATATAGCAACATGGATATATGCCATGCCATATTGGAGTCTTAAGTTTGCCTTCATACGGAACAAATAAATCAAAATTTTAAGAGTAATTTAACATCATTTGAAATAGTCTAGGTTTTCTTTTATAATTACCTATAGGGTGTTGAATATTTGGTGAAGTTGTTTTTTTCTACTTAAAGGGTTTCCTAAAATCCAAATGAGGAGGTAAATAGGTCCCATAAAAATACCCTTTGTATGCACATGGTTACATAACACAAGAAGGAGTGACCCCCCCCCCCGAGGCCCACAAAGAGACACTAGAAGAATCCTTGTCCATTCCGACCATGGTATCAATGACTACTTGTCCTAAACAACTTATTAAACGACTACGGCACATACCTGGTTCACTTGTGGTGACGTGTCTAACATGGTTGTCATTTTCAAGTCATTCAACTGACTCAACGATGAACTCTGTTGAAGACCTCACAACATAGTCATTTTCTGTCCACCATATATCATCCACTCCGTCCACTCGTGTATGACGGGGATATGGGATCATGATCTAGTTATTCATAAGTCATTTTTTGTAGTCATTCACCGATGATGTCTGAACTATAACTTTGTGTTAACATTCTTTTCTGACATGGCATTTAGGGCTATTGAATGATGTGGAAAATAGGGAAATTTCATATGAGCAACATTAACAGTAATAATGACGTGTCATATTAATGACTAGTTTGACAACGTCAATGACTTTCAGATGTTTCATAAGTTGAGGTGGCATAGACCCCTGCACTCTGTACCCAATACTAGTTGTTTCCGTCTCGTTTTCATGTTATTCTTGTACATGTGACATGGAATTTGTACATACTATGACAAGTCATTATTAAACATGCTACCAGATTGCAAAATACTTTTATTTTAACTGTGGTTTAATTCCTTCCTTCTATGCCTCTGACCTCCAAATGGCACGAAACTTTTTGAGCATACTACTAGTAAAAATATGAATGTGCTATAAGTAAATAATATTTAACGTGTCTAATTAATTGGCCTAGTCTTCAATTAGGGTTATGGATCGTATTAATTAGGGTTTAGGGTGGACTTATGGAGGGTGTCAATATCATTTGTAGCATTTGAGATCCTAGATGTTTTAATTGTTCATACATACATGACTATTGTGTACATCATCAATAACCTTGGCACGTCAACAATGAGCGTAAACATTGCATCTACACAACAATTTGCTATCCCACCCGAATTGAAAATTTAGTCATTATTGATTGCTTGTACATTCTTATATGCCATGTCACGTAATCAAGGTTAGCATTAGCAATAGTGTTGTCGCAATGACGTCATAATTTGGACATATTGGACTCATAGTGTAGTCACACATGGCTACTGTAAATTATAAGTCATTGTTGAGAATTAGAATACAGAAACTATATTTTCCCATACAAAATATAATGTCAACTTAAAACTTGGCGACTGCCAACAAATTATCTTTGTCTGATAATTCAATGGCCCCTACTAGAGAGACAATTCTTGGAGGTGGGGGGACATGCTCTGGAGCACTCATGCCTTGATATTCTAAACTAGTTGTTATGAAAACATCCGATGTGTCTTGTTCTTCCCTCCTTGACCGTGCTTCCTTTCGCAATACTACCTTCCACCCGGATTTTCTGAAATCATTGGAGAAAAATACTTGTGTAGCTTGACTTGGGAAAATGAACGGGTCCGACATCTTCGGTACTTTGTGCCGAGAATTCACCACCATAAACCCAGCATCGTCCCGTACATAAGTTGGATTCCCACGATTATCTTCTCTTTTCAACCATTCGCACCGAAAAAGAATTACCGGAGTTCGCAATGGACCATAATCCAACTTCAATATATCTTGGAGCACTCCCACATAGTTTAGGGATACCTCAGATTGGGAGTCAATAGTGGGTACTTCAAATATAGACGCAATTCCACTGTCGTATGTTTGCAACAATGCGGATTGTGAATCTTCCACTCGAAAGTGGTTCCCAAATGCACGCATCCTTGTGTACCGTGTTGCTTTTTGGGATGGCCTGCTACACAACAAAATCATGTCCATGTCGTCCCCGTTGTTGGGATCATGTGGATGGGTGTGCACTGCTTTTTTAACCCAAACATCAAATGGTTCGATGTTGCCATTTCCATCATGTGCATCCCTCCATTGCCTGACCACAACATGGATACATTAGTATGTGACGCGCGGTGTGAGCCCAAAAGGGTGCCCACATTTAGTCTTAGACCCTTGAAACGTTAGTTGATGCACTTTGAAGTAGCATGTTACTTCACAAAAATATAAAAAGAGTGAAATGTTAGTCTTAGAAGTACCATGTTGTAAGAGGCTAGGATGTGAGTTGTTATTGTGTTTTTACCTTCGGAAGGATTTGAGTGAATGAGGATAGGTAAGGAGAACTTGGATTGAGTAGTTAGTGAGTAGGCTAGTACAAATGGATGGAGACAACCAAAGTGACTCAAGAGGCAAGTGCATTCGAATTGGGATGAATGGAGGATCACATGGAGCGCACAAGTGGACCACCTCATCATGGCCACTTAATGGGGAAGGTCCAAGGAAGAATGCAAGGTGGAGGATAAGCAAATTCTCAAAGCACCAATCAAATCACGAGTTAAGCATCGTGGTTTGAATTAAGTGGTGAGCGACGATTTGGGAAAGTAAGGGGAGAAAGTTATGGCGGCGGAAAGCGAAGGAGGCTAAGTTTGGGTTGAAGCATCCCAAGTTTGGTAAAGTGTGGTAGGTAGAAAGCCAAGGCTAGTTAAATGTTCGAATTAGGATCCTTGTTGATCATTTGAGGGAGGAAGGCTTAGAAGATAGGATTGGCACCTACTAAGTAGGAGGAAATCTCAAGGGCTTATCGTGAGCCTTGAGGGTGCTCACCCCCTCAAGCTTACTATATAATCCCTCATTCTTCCCTCACTCATCCTCTCTTTCCTTTGTGCTCCAAGGCACCCCACGAGTTATAAGTGTGGGTGTGGGAAGCCATATTGGAGCACATGTGTGTGCTTAGTTTTTAGTTTGAGAGCCAAGGCTTGTTAGCCTTGAAGAGGGCTTGACCTCTTGGTAGAATTAGTGTTGACGTGGAGGATTTTAAAGTTAATTCATGATTCCAATTTGTGGTACTTAAAGTTCATGTTTTGAATACACGTGGTTGCAAGTTCCATGTTTAAGAGTTGAGCACTTGAGGTTGTGATGAGTGCAAAAATATACTTGTGTGGATTAGTTAGTCTTAGTGAAGTTAGGAAATTCTCTCTCCCCCTCTCCTCTCTAGGATTTTAGGATTTTAGGATTTTAGGATTAGAGAAGAATTGTGTGATTAGAAAGGGGTTGTTAGTAGAATTAGGAAAATTAGGTAGGAAGATTAGTTAAGGGCTTGAATAATTAGTGAGGTAGTTGGGGATTACAACTACAAAGTTGTGGGTTCATGAAGGAGCTGGGTTTGTTTAGTTAGAAAGTAAAGAGCTGGGTTTATGAAGGACCTGGGTTTGTTTAGTTAGAAGCTAAGGAGCTGGGTTCATGAAGGAGCTGGGTTTATGAAGGAGCTGGGTTTGTTTAGTTAGAAGCTAAGAAGCTGGGTTCATGAAGGAGTTGGGTTTATGAAGGAGCTAGGTTTATGTAATTAGAAAGTAAAGAGATGGGTTCATGAAGGAGCTTAGTAGATAGCCTACTTAATTAGCTCATAGACAAGTAGTTAGTTACATTATGCTAGTTAGTGTTATGTGTGGCTTTCACAAGTAAATGTATTTGAGATTGACTATAGATAATAGTGTTTTTTAACACTTGCATCCTCTCTTTAAAAATAAACCACGTGCACAAATTAATGGAGAATGTGGAGCACTCTCGCGATGGCAAGACAAAGGAAGCAAAGACCAAAGTTAAATCCAAGACCACTTGAAGGGTGAACCTTGCACTATGGACTCATCCAAGTCCAAATCCAATACCGCGGAGGAATGTGAGCCCAAACCCACTACTCGGACTACGGACGCTTAAGGGTGGGGGGTTTGGCCTCACATAATTGGTGCGTCCGCCGGGAGCGAAGCGGAAGGTAGTTACAAGACTTGGAGGCGACTAGGAGACTTGGAGGCAACTAGGAAAAATTGGAGACACAAACTTGAGAGAAGGGAAGGAGCACCCGAAACTCGGTAAGTATTCTCTCTTTGGGTTACATTTGAATTCATTGTATTTCAACTATTCCTTGGAATGAATTGCATTGTCAATTACGCAAATTCATTTTTGAGGAAGGAGCGCGGCGAAGGTACGTCCTCAACCTTTTTGGGGATTTGCTAAGAACTTAAAAGGAACCTATAACCGAGTAGCTCATTAAAACATTAGAGGGTAAATTCACCTTAGGACATTGAACTTTGACACTCACCTCGGGGTGAGTCTCAAAGTTTTGGGAGTTGTCATTTCATGCTCTAGATTAAATTAATATTTCACAAAGTTTATGGTGTTGTTACATTGAGTCACGATTGAGGGGAGTGCTAACTCACAGGGGGATGCGATTGCTCAAGGTATGTTTATTTCTTCAAAGTGAACTCATTAACTAATTAAGGAATGCCTTTTGTACTCGTGATTGTTGTTATCCGTTGTAGAGGGTAATTCCCGAATTGTGGATGGTGTGAGAAGTTGAAGGGTGAAGCCTCGACTTTTAACATAATCTACTCGGAAGGTCACCCCCTCACAATCGGTATTGTGGTGAGTGTTAATTTGCGGGAAGGTGCGGAGGTGATGCTCCGACTTAACCAAAAAATTAACATGAACATGCCTATCCCCTATTGGGATTCTTTCACCTAAGTGGGCTTGCAGGTTCTTTTCCTCACCTCCTAAAAAAATTATAACCACACCAAGACAAGTGAAAATATTAAGAGGGGAATTGCTAGGATTATGTGTGGTCAAGTGAGGGTCGATCGATTCTTATGGAATGCAAGGTAGGACTCGCTCACAAAAACCAAGTTTGATAGTAGGACTAGAGAAATCTACTCGAAAGAGGCGGTCCTCTAAAATCAGTGATAGATTAGAACAAGATAATGTTAGAATAGAGAGTTGTTTGAACGTCGAACCTAGGACTAGGTCAATTCTAGACACCTTAGAACTTGGAGCTCAACTTGAAGAGGAGATCACTCCCTCCAAATTGAGTGGTGAAACTTCTTCGGAAAATTACACACTTAGAGAAGAATTCCCGGTAGAAGTTGATAGGGGATTGTTGAATAGTTCACCGGTCACCATGGCCGAGGAACGGGGGATGGATCCACCACCCATACCCCCAATTCCGCCCATACCTCCTATACCTCCAATAGACCCATTGGTTAGGCCAAGAGGCCTACCAATTGTGGTTCCACAAAATTTAGCGGCGATGGATATGCCATCTCATCTCCCTAAATTTTATGGGACCAAGGATGAGGACCCCTCTCGGCACATGGAACGGTATATCGAACGGTTGGCTAGCTTCCTCATAACCGACCCGGGTTATTGGTTAGTGTGGTTTCCTACCACTCTAGAGGGGGAAGCCTATGAATGGTATCGGGATCATGCCGAGGGACATTTTAGGGGATGGGAACAATTACAAAGGGAGTTTCTTAACGAATTTAGGCCGGAAGTGGGTCAAAGTACCGCATTAAGGGCATTGTCGTCATTGAAGCAAGGAAGGGAGGAAGAAATTTCGGCTTACATTAGGAGGTTTGATTTAGTGTGCACTAGATTTGTGGGTACCATGCTCAACGACGACACGCTAAAGCAATTTTTCATTCAAGGGTTTTTTAAGTCCGGAACTATTAGGGGTGTTCTAGAAAGGAATCCCTTGACCTTGGCGGATGCCAAGCGTGCGGCTAGAGATATTGAAAACTTGGATAAAGATCACGAAAGGCTATGGAGAAGGGAGGATGAATTGATTCCACAATTCATCCCCATACGCCCTAGGGTGGTAGCGGTAGAACCCGCTAAGTATGAGAACCAAATTCCATATGCCATTGTGGACACCGGCCCCCGACCTTTAGCGGTTAGGGAACCGGCACCTCTTTTGGCACTACCGGCCCCTAGAACGGATCCACACTTGGAGGAGGTTGAGAGAAGACTAGGTGCTAGCCAACTAGGATTCCAAGAGGCTATGATAAAACAAATGCAAAGCCTCACGGATCAAATGTCATTAATGATCCGGAGTCAACAACCGGGGCCTCCACCCCCGGTTGAGTCGGGTAGGCATTCTTCCGGATTATGGTGTGTCCAATGTGGCCAACCGGGCCACACGCGTCAATTTTGTAGAAGTGGACAAAACCGTGACCAAAGAGGAAACGGTAACCCACCTCAACAAAATCAACGAGGTCAAGCGCCACCTCACTATGGAAATGGAAGCAATAGAGGACCACAACCTAGAGGGCAAGGTGGCCAAAATTTAGAGAAGAAGGAATTTCATCCCTTTTGTGGAAGGTGGCACGCTCAAGGACAATGTTGGTCCGAAGGTCAAGAGTTTAATTGTAGCAATTGTGGAGGAAGTCATCCCTCGGATACGTGTCGCCAACCGGACAAAATAATTAATGTCCCTTACCCGGTGGCTAATCCACAACAACAAGCAAGGGATAATATGCGAGGTGCTAGGCCACAAGGAGTACCGGCCAATGAACTTAGGCCACCTAACTTATACTATGACCATAGTAATGCTAGGCAAACTTTTCATCCACCGGCGGGCTTGCAAACTACAACCGGTTACATTCCAATACAAAATAGACAAGGAGTTCCACCTAATGGTAGTAACGGGAGACAAGCGCCTCCAACGGATCCGGGACCATCTAACTCCCAAGATGTTAGGTTCATGGATGGAGTGTTGGAGGCCACATGTGATGACATGCTTCCTCTCCCAACGAGAATTGGAGAGGAGCAAAGTCAATGGCCTCCTCACACCAATGCTATTACATATGAGTTAGTGAAGGGTAAGGGTGTGGTTGAAGAAGCACCTGCACTAGCGGTAACTACTAGGGCTAGGAGAGGGGATGCCCCGTTGGAGGTAGGAATAGGAGAGCAAGGAAATTACTCTTCGGATGAAGAGATTAATCTCTCCGAGTTGGATAGGGTAGCTAGAAGAGCTACTAAGGATGTGGAGAGGGAAAATATAATTTTACAAAATAGGGAGAGGACTAATGCGGTACATGACTTGGATAATAGCGATGTGGGTGAATGGGAAGGACCGGGGGTTCCCGTAGACGAATTCGACGTAGTGGGTAATTCTAAGGTGGAAAGATCTACCGGGTACGACTTGTGGGCGGACCTTAGTACACTCAAGGCGGATATTACTTTCGGCCAACTATTGGAAATTTCACCCACGGCAAGGAAAACATTAAAGGAGGGAATGCCGGTACACAAGAGGATGAGGAAGGTGAAAGCTAAAATAGCCGCTAGGATCCAATCACAAGGTGGAAGAGACGTGAAAGCTATAGAAATAGAAGTTGTTATAGTAGATAAGGTGGTTCCTAATGTGCTAGTCGACGGAGGGAGTAGTCTAAATATACTACCGGAGGATACTATGAAAAAATTGGGACTTGGACTCACGGGGCCTTCACCTTTGGTCATAAATATGGCAAATCAAAGTTCGACTACGCCTTTGGGGATGATCAAGGATTGTAGAATGACTACGGGAGGTGAGGAGTACTTGGTCACCTTCCATGTCATTAAAATGCACTCCAACAAGGACGCCTTCCCCATTTTGCTAGGTAGGCCTTGGTTGCGGATGGCGAATGCTATGGTCAATTGGGGTGGACCTAAACCATCCATCACTTATGGTCCGGAGGGTAATAGGGTCATAGTGTCCATTGGTTCATTAGAAGGATGGATGAAGAAGGAGATGTATTTGCCATTGGAGAAGGAAATTGATGACTTAAACGAGAATGAGATTGGCAAGGCATTGGTGGGAGTCGTCCATCCCGAAGGTCAAAGGGTTGTTATAGATTCGGGCTCGGGAAGTCTAGGTCCTAATTTTTACAATTATGGGGATAATGGGGATTATGCCCAATGGCTAAGGGAGTACCCCGAGTCCGAGGTTGATGTAATGGTTACATTTCACCAAGTAGGCTTAGGGAGTGAATTTCCTAGTGTTAGTTTAGGAGAGGGCTCATTGTTGGAGCCATGTGAGGTGCTCACCGAGGAAGAGTGGGTTAGCGGTGGGTTAACACCTTGGGTAGATGACGTGGAAGAGGGTGAGGTTAGTTTAATTCATGTAGATGGGACTCAAGAGGAGGATGTGATTATTGAGTCATCGAAATTGGAGGAGCCTTTACATTTCAAGACCACGTCTACGGGGATAGTTGTAGGTCAAGATGTGAAAGATTACCCCAATGTGCCTTCCGATTGGTATCGGAACAAAGAGGAACAAGCACATGTGTCGGAAGCGGATTGGCGGTACGTGGATGTGAAATTAAAGAATGGAAAAACCCGACAAATGAAGATGGGTTCCAAATTGGGGGAGAAAGAGGTTAGGGAGTATAGCAATTTGGTGGATGAGTTTAGTGATACTTTTGCATGGTCCTACGATGAGCTTAAGGGAATTCCTAGGGAAATGGTAGAGCACCGGATTCCTTTAATTCCGGGGGCGAGGCCAATTAGACAAAAGGAGAGGAGGATGAATCCTCAATTGCAATTGTTGGTGAAAGCGGAATTGGAAAGGTTATTGAAGGCCGGGTTTATCAAGCCGGTGGAAATCACGGATTGGGTTTCTCCTATGGTCTTAGTAAAGAAAAAAAATGGGAAATTAAGGGTTTGTGTCGACTATAGGAAATTGAATTCGTGCACACAAAAGGATCACTTCCCCTTACCTTTTATCACCTTGTTGCTTGAGGAGGTTGGAGGTCATTCGCGATATACCTTTATGGATGGGTATGCGGGTTATAATCAAATTTCCATAGCCCTCCAAGATATCCATAAAACGGCTTTTACTACACCTTGGGGTACTTTTGTGTGGGTAGTGATGCCATTTGGGTTATGTAATGCCCCGGCTACTTTCCAACGATTAGTAATGTATATCTTCACCGACTTGTTGTTCAAATCCATGACCGTCTTTGTGGACGATTTTAGCACACAAAGTAATGTGGACGATCACCTACATTGTGTTAGGGAGGCATTGGTTAGGTGTAGGAAGATGAGGTTAGCATTGAACCCGGATAAGACATTTTTGGGAGTGAATAAGGGAGTGTTGTTGGGTTATGTTGTTAGTGAGAAAGGTAGAGAACCCGATCCGGATAAGATTGCGGCCATAAGCGACTTGGCAACTCCAACCAATTCCAAGGGGATCTCTAAGTTGTTAGGACATGTGGGATGGTACCGGGAACTTATTCCTAATTTTTCAAAGATAGCGGTGCCCATTACCCATTTGCTCAAAAAGGATGTCAAATTCGAGTGGACGGATGCTTGTCAAAAAGCCTTTGAGGAATTGCGGGATAGGTTGAGCACCTATCCGGTGTTGATACCACCCAATTGGGGTAAACCTTTTCACGTCTATTGTGATGCTAGTAATGTGGCAATAGGGAGTGCGCTTTGTCAAGCAACGGGAGAAAAAGAGAAGGATCAACCTATAGCTTATGCGAGTAAGCAATTGACCCCCGCCGAAAGAAACTACTCTACAACGGAGAGGGAGTGCCTAGCCATGGTGTTTTCCGTTAAAAAGTTTAGGCATTACCTCATGTGCAACCCGGTTGTATTTTTTGTTGACCACATGGCTATCAAGTATCTAGTTAACAAGGCGGAGTTAAGTGGTAGGTTAGCTAGGTGGGTTTTGTTATTAGAAGAATTCGACTACACGGTGGAATATAAACCGGGTCGTATGCATTTACAAGCGGACCACTTGTCTAGGTTGTCGGAGGAGATAGGAAAAAATCCGGTAAATGATATGTTAGTAGATGATAGCCTCTTTGTGGTCACTTCTACACCGGAGTGGTATGCGGGCATAGTGGAATTTCTAACAACCCACAAGTTGCCCAAAGAGTGGACAAAAGAAGAGAGAAGGAAGGTGAGGGTAAATAGTAGGCAATTTGTTGTAGTGGGCCATAGGTTGTTTAGAAGGGGGTCCGATGGTATTTTACGACGATGCGTGTCAAAAACGGAGGTTGAAGCGATTTTAATCGCTTGCCACGATAGCGCTTGCGGCGGTCACTTCTCGGGTCAACTCACCGGGCAAAAAATACTTAGAGCGGGCTACTTTTGGCCTACACTATTTAAGGACGCCCATGACTATGTAAGGAAATGCGACGCTTGCCAACGGTATGCCCGAAACAACCTTAGAATGGAGATGCCTTTACATGTATCATTACCCTTAATTCCTTTCGAAAAATGGGGCATCGACTATGTGGGTGAGGTCCATCCCCAATCTTCAAAAGGAATGAAATATATTGTGGTGGCAACCGAGTACCTCACCAAGTGGGCGGAAGCCAAAGCGGTGAAGACCGACACGGCGGAACACGCGGCAACATTTATGTACGAAAACATAATTTCGCGGTTCGGGGTGCCGAAGATCCTAGTAAGCGATAGGGGTACTCACTTTTTGAATGACTTGATTCGAGAGATGACAGAGAAATTTAAAATTGATCACCGGAAGACTACTCCCTACCACCCACAAACCAATGGACAAACGGAAAGGGTTAACGGAATTTTGGTGAGTATACTACGCAAGACGGTTATAGACTCGAAGCGGGATTGGGATACGAAACTAACGGCGGCACTTTGGGCATACCGTACAACCTATAAGGTAACTACGCGTGCTACACCATTTTCCTTAGTCTATGGTCTTGAAGCGACACTACCAATCGAATATGAAGTCGAGTCACTTAGGGTGGCCGTGAGTACGAGACTTACCGAAAGTCAATCCTTACGAAATCGACTAACCGATTTGGAAGCACTTGACGAAGGGAGGAGAATGGCGGCTCAACATATTGAGGCAATCCAAAGAAGGAGAAAAATTACTTTCGACAAACGACATAAGAGAAGGGCCCTAACACCGGGAATGATGGTCATGATTCAAGACGCACGAAAGCTTGAATTTCCGGCGAAATTCGATGCGGTATGGTTAGGACCTTACCTTGTCTATGAGGTCTTTCCTAATAATTCAATTCAATTGGAAACGTTGAATGGTGAGCTCTTTCCTACCCGTACATCGGGAAGTAGATGTAAGGAGTACCGAGCTTGACTAGGCAACTTACCCTTGGAGCAAGAGATGTTTGGATTCATCCCCCGATGGTCGCCAATTATGTGAGCCCAAAAGGGTGCCCACATTTAGTCTTAGACCCTTGAAACGTTAGTTGATGCACTTTGAAGTAGCATGTTACTTCACAAAAATATAAAAAGAGTGAAATGTTAGTCTTAGAAGTACCATGTTGTAAGAGGCTAGGATGTGAGTTGTTATTGTGTTTTTACCTTCGGAAGGATTTGAGTGAATGAGGATAGGTAAGGAGAACTTGGATTGAGTAGTTAGTGAGTAGGCTAGTACAAATGGATGGAGACAACCAAAGTGACTCAAGAGGCAAGTGCATTCGAATTGGGATGAATGGAGGATCACATGGAGCGCACAAGTGGACCACCTCATCATGGCCACTTAATGGGGAAGGTCCAAGGAAGAATGCAAGGTGGAGGATAAGCAAATTCTCAAAGCACCAATCAAATCACGAGTTAAGCATCGTGGTTTGAATTAAGTGGTGAGCGACGATTTGGGAAAGTAAGGGGAGAAAGTTATGGCGGCGGAAAGCGAAGGAGGCTAAGTTTGGGTTGAAGCATCCCAAGTTTGGTAAAGTGTGGTAGGTAGAAAGCCAAGGCTAGTTAAATGTTCGAATTAGGATCCTTGTTGATCATTTGAGGGAGGAAGGCTTAGAAGATAGGATTGGCGCCTACTAAGTAGGAGGAAATCTCAAGGGCTTATCGTGAGCCTTGAGGGTGCTCACCCCCTCAAGCTTACTATATAATCCCTCATTCTTCCCTCACTCATCCTCTCTTTCCTTTGTGCTCCAAGGCACCCCACGAGTTATAAGTGTGGGTGTGGGAAGCCATATTGGAGCACATGTGTGTGCTTAGTTTTTAGTTTGAGAGCCAAGGCTTGTTAGCCTTGAAGAGGGCTTGACCTCTTGGTAGAATTAGTGTTGACGTGGAGGATTTTAAAGTTAATTCATGATTCCAATTTGTGGTACTTAAAGTTCATGTTTTGAATACACGTGGTTGCAAGTTCCATGTTTAAGAGTTGAGCACTTGAGGTTGTGATGAGTGCAAAAATATACTTGTGTGGATTAGTTAGTCTTAGTGAAGTTAGGAAATTCTCTCTCCCCCTCTCCTCTCTAGGATTTTAGGATTTTAGGATTTTAGGATTAGAGAAGAATTGTGTGATTAGAAAGGGGTTGTTAGTAGAATTAGGAAAATTAGGTAGGAAGATTAGTTAAGGGCTTGAATAATTAGTGAGGTAGTTGGGGATTACAACTACAAAGTTGTGGGTTCATGAAGGAGCTGGGTTTGTTTAGTTAGAAAGTAAAGAGCTGGGTTTATGAAGGACCTGGGTTTGTTTAGTTAGAAGCTAAGGAGCTGGGTTCATGAAGGAGCTGGGTTTATGAAGGAGCTGGGTTTGTTTAGTTAGAAGCTAAGAAGCTGGGTTCATGAAGGAGTTGGGTTTATGAAGGAGCTAGGTTTATGTAATTAGAAAGTAAAGAGATGGGTTCATGAAGGAGCTTAGTAGATAGCCTACTTAATTAGCTCATAGACAAGTAGTTAGTTACATTATGCTAGTTAGTGTTATGTGTGGCTTTCACAAGTAAATGTATTTGAGATTGACTATAGATAATAGTGTTTTTTAACACTTGCATCCTCTCTTTAAAAATAAACCACGTGCACAAATTAATGGAGAATGTGGAGCACTCTCGCGATGGCAAGACAAAGGAAGCAAAGACCAAAGTTAAATCCAAGACCACTTGAAGGGTGAACCTTGCACTATGGACTCATCCAAGTCCAAATCCAATACCGCGGAGGAATGTGAGCCCAAACCCACTACTCGGACTACGGACGCTTAAGGGTGGGGGGTTTGGCCTCACAGTTAGCCAAAGGTGTTTCCTGATTCCCCTACGTTGCAGATCACGTCTAACTTTCACAGTGTCCTTATGCCCCGTTATGGTCTTCAGTATGTTCTTCGATAGATTTTGTTCGCAATGCATAACATCCAGTGTGTATCGAATAAGGAGGTCCTGATTCAAATCAACGGAACATACATTTAAGGTGAAGAGAGTGAAATTGCAGTCAAAACATACACTCTTCAATTGTAGTTGAAGTTTTGTCATTTTGTTGACAACGTGCACAAAAAGTTAGTCATTTCATAGTCGTTAAAGGGTCCACCTGGACATAAATACAGTCAATCCACAGTCATTTTCAGGATCCTAAAATTACATCATTGCAGAGTACAGCATAAACATCAATGGATGCAGGTGGAATCTGAATCTAGAACATTCTGCGACAATATGGATTCAAGTGCGTCTCTGGGCTTCCATTGCAGTACTTGCTGGTTTAGGTTGCAGATAATTCAAATGGAAATGCAATAATCAATACCTTCCCGTATGGCAAATCATTCAGAATGCTTCTCCTCTTCACTCCATGAATTTTTGATGGATCTCCGTCACTGCCTTCTCTGTTCCCCTTTCCAAGCCAATCCTGGTATTGCAAACCCCTTAGTTTTTGCTCTTCTGCAGTGACAACTCTAGGAGGTCCTCGTTCTTCCACGCGGCCGTTAAAGTGATCCAACATTCTACTAGATCTCCATGGGTCATCACGTGGAAGCCATCTTCTTGTGTCCGTGTATGTCTGTTTCCCAATCAATGGAATGTTCCCCCCTAAAATCCGGCCCACAAATTGGGCATGCAACATAACCTTGGTGTGCAACCCCTGCTACTGTTCCATACCCTGGAAAATCATGGATTGTCCACAATAGTATTGCCCTCAAATTGAAAGTCCGAAATCCAACCTCTTTGGAGATGTCATAAGCTAACACCCCTCTCCATAACTGTTGCAATTCTTCAACTAACGGGGCCAAATACACGTCAAAAAATTGGCCAGTAACAGATTGTTTTCCGGGAATAAGCAAGGCTAGCATGATAAAAAATTTCTTGGTTGTCAACCACGGTGGTATGTTATAGTTAAGCAACATCACTGGCCATGTCGACCAAGTGGAGCGTTGAAGCTTGAAAGGATTAACACCATCAGCTGCAAGTCCCATGTGAATATTTCGGGGGTCCTGTCCAAATGTGGCATCCACATTGTCATGCACATGGTTCCATGCCTTGGAATCACATGGATGTCTAACCATCCCATCCGAGCTCCTGTTTTTTGAATGCCATGTCATGAGTTCGGATATGGCTGGTGTTCAAAACATGCGCTTTACTCTGGGAATCAATGGGAAATGTCTAAGGACTTTCCAAGGTCTTTTATGTTGGCCCTCGTCTTTATACCGTGGAGCATTGCACTTAGGACAACGGACCTCATTTTCAAGAGGTCCTCTAAACAACACACATCCCCCCACACATGCATGAATAGTGTTGTAATTTAGCCCCAACCGCCGGATTAGTGATTTTGCTGCATGGTAATTCTTGGGTAGTCTATTCTCCCCAGGAAGAAGGTGTAGGCGGAAAAGAGTGAATACTTGATCGGCGAATTTGTTGCTAACTCCATGGATTGTGCACAAGGTCATGATCAAAATCGTTGCTGCCAATACTGAGGACTTTGCTCCATCGTAGAGTTCCTGGATTGCCTCCTCCAAATCATGCGGGGCATCCTCTTTGTCATCCTCATTGCCTAGATCTCCCATTGGTTCCTCATCATCTTCATCACCCGAGTCACATGCAACTTCTTGTAGGCCATCAACCACAGTAAATGCGTCCATTACGATGTCCTCCATTGTTTCTTCCAATGGGCGTTGTGGCTGGTCATTTTCTTGGAATACATCCTCCACCATTGAGCGCACTTCGATGCCAGCGTCCATTCTCCCATCTTCATGTGTCATGCGCGGTGTCTTCAGCTCTTCCTCCCATTCCTCATCAGACGAATCCCTGTCACCTGGGCCTCTCCATAGTCTAAAAGTGGGTTCTCTGCCATATTGGATGAGGTGCTCCTTCACCTTTTCCAATGAGCACTGCACACGGCCCTTGCACTTGGAGCATGGACAACGTATGCGTTTCAGGTTGTAGAATATTGCCCTCTGCTGCTCCCTCTTCCATAGCCTATCATCTCGCAGTTGTTGCCTCCTCTTATCGCTAACAGGTAGTCTCTTTTGCTCCATTCTAAGTTCCGAAGCACATACATAATTTCCATTGCCAGCCATCAACATTGAGTGTTAGGATATTGTACGTGATATGCTACTGACCAAATGCGTGATAATCCAAATTCATACCTACCTAAGTGCACTGTAGGTTTCACTTATTACATAGGTAAGAGGATTCTGATAGTCATTTTTAAGTGTGTTCTCACATCCTAATTAAGTTCCAGAGTAATAATGTAGTTGCAACAAACTCCTTCCTCTCTTGACATATAGTTCTTGTTCACTCTTTTTGTGTCCCACGTGCACAACCATAAAGAAATTCCTAAGTAAGGAGTTAAAGTGTAGGCCACTTAGTGGTCTCATGGGATAGTAGGAGTTAAATTGTGAAGAATGTCTCCAAACCTATTTCAGACATGCATCATACCATTAGTGAGCAACTAGAAGGGATGTTCCCTTCTAGTACGCACTTTTAAGGGAACAGGTTGAAGACAAGATAAGGGCCGCGACCTACCAATAATGAACAAGGATAATTGGTTGCTAGTTTCAATTAAAACTGGTTGAGTTTGAGAAATAACCATTTCAAGTTCAAGATTTCAAGAAAACTACCCATCATTTTAGAGGAATCTATAGAAGAGACCTCGAATTAGCAAATAAAGCCCGAAAGAGGTCAAAAGATATTCAATTGGACTTAGAAATGCTAGGATATCAATTGATTATGACAAAATATCTCCCCGGACATTGAGCCCAACAAAACGCGAAGCTCAGGCAACCCCTCAAAATAAATTTCAAACCAACCAAAAGTTGTTGTCTATCCTTCTTTACTTCAAAAAAAAGTTGACCCT
Organism: Polytrichum formosum; assembly: GCA_964035585.1. Taxonomy (NCBI): domain Eukaryota; kingdom Viridiplantae; phylum Streptophyta; class Polytrichopsida; order Polytrichales; family Polytrichaceae; genus Polytrichum; species Polytrichum formosum. The sequence continues at coordinate 21,423,987 of OZ037936.1, forward strand.
GCATTAATAAACAATATACAATGTTTCCCTTGTTGGAAAGGAAGAGCCCACACAAGCCTTAAAAGACATAGGGTCTCAATATGCACGATATACACATGTCTCAGCAAGAATTTATTGCGCCGCTTAAAACAACTTGAGGTCTTCATATTGTGTGCAATCTTGTGGTCTTCATATTGTGTGCTTTCAAAAAGTTTTACCCAAGTCCTTCAATTGTAGTTCATAATCCAATTACTAAAATAAATACTAAGCCAAACTATCACTATGCTAAAAAAGGATATTTAGTGTTTGAGTTGACTTTTAATGTGACTAACTTTCATGTTGGTTAATGATATTTAGTAGGTGTTCGTACTTAGTGTATAGGATTCTGAATATCCTATTTAGTGTAGCGGTCCGAGTATAGGTGTCCTGTAATGTCAATCTTATACATTTCAATGACCTGTAGGCAAAGTGCACTGGAGAAGCTCATTTAACTTAGTTTTACTGACCCACTAACCATACAAGAATAGAAAATCAAACATGTTTTGCCTCGAATTGGGCTTTCATTTTTGTGGCATTACTAACTAACCCTTCATCCACCAATCAAGTCACTTCACGAAGTGCACTTGCACATGTAGACTACAAAAACCACCCCTGAACTTGAAAGACTGCCCCGCACCAAGTTTATTGCCCCGCATACTTGGGGCTACTCTCTTTCTAAAAATAAGATGCTAAAGAGTGTTTACGGTGCACTGTATGTGTTCTCACATCCTAATTAAGTTCCAGAGTAATAATATAGTTGCAACATACTCCTTCCTCTCTTGACATATAGTTCTTGTTCACTCTTTTTGTGTCCCACGTGTACACCCATAAAGTAATTCCGGAGTCATTTTAGGGTTTAGGGCTGACCGAAATATAGTCATTCCACCGTCTTTTGTGGAACATGTGGACATGAATATAGTAATTCCTAAGTCGTTGTCGTATATGCTAGGTTTTTTTGTGCCGTTGAAATCTACCCTAATCCCTAATGCTACAACATACTTTAGGCATGCCTCACATTGAATAGACATAAACTACAACTCTGAACCCGTGACCACTCGGCGATCAAATAAGCAAGTATTGTGTATGTAGGGGGTTTAGGGAAGTGGGGTGTTAGACACAGAAGCATGAGATGGTCACAGGGTAGGAGTGTTTATATTTCACAGGCAATGTGCACAATCACTACATGTGATTTCACATACTAATGAAGTCCCAGAGTAATAATGTAGTTGCAACTTACTCCTTCCTCTCTTGAAGTGTAGTTGTTGTTTACTCATTTTCAGTCCCACGTGTACAGAAATCAAGTAATTCCAACGTCATTTTAGGGTTTAGGGTAACCAAAATATAGTCATTCCACAAACATTTTGTGGACCACGTGGACATGAATGTAGTCATTCCATAGTCGTTGTCGTATATGATTGGGTTTTTAGTGCCGTTGAAGTTTACCCTAATCCCTAATGCTACAACATAGTTTAGGTATGCCTTAGATTGAAACCACATAAACAACGTCTCTGAACCCGTGAGCATTCAACGATCAAATAAGCAAGTATTCTAGCTCTATTGGATTTAGGGAAGTGGGGTGTTAGACACACAAGCGTCAGATGAGAGTGGGGAGGAGAGTGGCGAGGTAAAAATCGGGAGTGCCGCGGTAAAAAACTTCAGAGGGCCCAAGTCGGGGGAGGGTTTAGGGTGGTGTAAGGGAGATTTTGCATACAAAGGGGAAATGGAAGGTGAAACAGATGCGAGAGAGACCAGCTACAATTCTGTGCAATCCCCCTTAAAACCTCGGCACAATGAAGGAGCAAAAAAGGGGGAGAGTGGCCATACCTTTGTGGTAGATGCAGGTGAGGCCGCACTCAAAGGGGATTACGAAATCGCACGCGACAAACGTGTAGCAGCAATTGCGGAGTTCCTCAAGCCAGTGCAGACTGCCGCCACAGCACTGTAAGTGATGTGGTAACTTTTTGCCCTTGTATTTGTTGTCGTATGCTTCAACAAGTACTCCTGCGACAAAGCGGGATTAGTGCAGGGTAGAGTAAGACAACGTATGCAGAGTCGGCCTACACTGTAGTATACTCAATTCACACGCTCACTAAGTATCTGCCCACTTACACTAAGTATCTGCTCACTTGCACACACATACACTAAGTACATACTTAACATACACGAATGCATCACATACACTAAGTACCTGCTTAACATGTGCCACCTATTCGGTTGTTGTGAAGGCATCTTCGCAGTATTCCACATCTTGGTTTAGGGTTTACATGGTAGAGTTTACCTACTCTTCTTGGTTTAGGGTCACTAACTTCCAGCTCGCTTATGTGGGAGTCATTTTTAAGTGGGTTTCTCCTCATTTAAGTTGAAGTTTCGTAATTTAGATGAGCCACGTATGTTGGGCTCCATGGTCTCACACGTGGACGGTGGAGATCAAGTCGATTGCTCGCTCCTCGAGGGCCCCGAACCCTCGTCCTCGACGGTCCCGAACCCATGTCCCTCTCTCACCCTAACACCTCTATCCGCGCATGTGTGCTCCTTTACTCTGGGTTTAGGGAAGTCATGTTGTAGATCTGTGTAGATGATGCAGATTTAGTGTGCACTCATACATTTTGTTGGGTGGCAGGCGTGACATGGTCACCGCACAGAACCCCAGAGGACGCCGCGAACCCGCACCAAACCCCTTCAAGCCCCCGCGCAGGAGCAACAAGACTTGTGTTGCAAAGAAGTCGCAGGGGGGTGGCCAGTCCGAAATGCCGCGCGACGAGGAAGCGGACGAGTCCAAGACCGAGGACGAGTACGTCCTAGGTAAGTCTCTCACTCCATTTCTCTTGTCTTGGAAGGGATTTTGTTGGGGTTGCTGGGTTATGTTGGGGTTGTCATCTTACTTGCCTGCTTGCTTACTTACTAGCTTGCTTACTTGAATGCTCACTTGCTTGCTTACTTGCTTACTTACTTACTTCGTGTGCATACTGGTCTAGGGTTTATTCCAAAGTCTAGGGTTTAATCCAAAGTCCATGGTTTAGTCTTTGTTGAAGGGTTCCCTTGATACGAGTCGTGTGCACACTTGGTTTCTTACCTGCTTGCATGCTTACTTGCTTGCTTCCATACTTGCTTGCTTGCATACTTGCTTTCTTGCTTACTTGCGGTCACTTGCTTCATTGCTCGGTTTAAAGAACATTGTTTGTATATATCACAAATCTAAAAGACATGAATTTTCAACTCTCTGCTTGTGTCCTCAGAATCCTTTGTAGTGTCTGTAATGGAATCCAAAACAAGTGAGCCTGTTTCGGATGAGCTGCCCTCAAAAGAGTCTCGACTTCCAAGCTCTGTGTCTGTACGTAGTTGATGCATACCTCACAGGGTTCTTCTGTAGGGTGATTCAATGAAAGAGTGATCCTATTTTTCATGATGCTTTAAAAGCATCGGCATGCAACTTATTCTTAAGAAGACACTGGTGGGTTAGATGACAATCATTTGACTTGTATGTTTATTGGGTGTTGTATTTGCCCTCATCAACCAACCAATCATTAGTAATTGTTTCGTGGACCCTCTGTTGCTGGTGTGAAATCTGTTTCAGATGCAGAATGCAACACTTGACTTTATGAATCCATTTTAGGAAGAAAAAAACGTTGGGTTGGCTTTTGATGCGTCTAAACCTTGCCTATATTCTATTTCCATTTTATTAGTGGTTAGGGGTTTGCCTTATTAGTGTAATACATCTGAGGGCATTCATTCATCATTATGCAAGTTTTATGTTGCTTCATAATCTGGAGAATTAAGTGTCAATACTTCATAAAACTGTCATCAAACAGAAGCAAACACTTGTCTTATTTGAACTATACCTAAGCCAATTCCTGTGGTTATTTAGGCGCTGTACTATCATAATCTAGATTTGGAGTATGGGGTTGCCAAACTACAACACATTGGGAAAGCTTAAGACATCCTTCGGTTCATCCGTAATTAACTGCTGGTTCTCCCACATCATAGGTTGGACTAATTGTTTTCCTAGAAGAAACAACACCTGTTAAATTTCGGTTCTTGAGGTTGGGGGTGTGTTTGGGTTTGATTTGATGCATCTCATGTTGAGATCGGTGTGTTTGCAGGTCCAACCGATTACTCATGGCTTTGCAGATTTCATCCCCCCACCCTTTTCTTCTCTTGCTCGCTTCTTGGGCTTTATTTCCCTAATGTCAGATCAAAGTAACTCCCACTGTAAACCTGTATGTCAAATAATTGAAGTGAACGCATACCTGGCCCAAAGTTTGATTCAGGAATGGTTCCTCGGATTCCCAGGCATTGTAGTTAACCCCTCATTTTTTTTCCATGGCGCAGACTGCTCTGAGGACTCCGAGTCTGTACACGAAGGCACTCATGGTTTGGCTGGCTCCAGTGCTACAAAGCGAAAACGAGCTAGGCAAATTTTGAAGTCTCCACAGGAAAAGGTACGTGTCCCGGGTCTGCACTACTGTTGCAGTAATTTTGCAGTTGGGTTGCAGTTAGGTTGCAGTTAGATTGCAGTTAGTTTGCAATTAGTTTGCAGTAATTATGCAGTTAGTTTGCAGTTAGTTTGCAGTAATTTTGCAGCTATTTTGCAGTTGCTCTGCAGTAAGTTTGCAGTAAGTTTGCAGTATTAGTATACCCAATCTGACTTCCGCCATACTACTTTTTCTGTACTTGTGAACTACGTATGCAGTTTTGTGTGTCTAGAGCTAAGTGCCTAAAGCCATATTTTAGATTCAACCATTATATACACAATTATATACCCTTAACAAAGCCTTTGTTGTGGTTGTGGTTAGGTTGCAGCGTTCCAAGGAAACAAGGGATCAAGGGAACCTCAAAATCAATGGCCCCCCAATTGGATGCAGCCTCCGTGGATGCAACAGCAACATGGGGGCATGGGCCCATGGGGCCAACCATACCCTAGCCATCTGGGGCCATGGGGCCAACCATACCCTAGCCACTGGATTCCCCCGCCCGAACTGCCGGAACACCTTCAAAACCAGTCTAAGGTAAGGGCAGAGAGTGAAGCAAGAGCGACACGGAGAGCCAATAGGAAGGAGGCAGAATCAAATGTGGATTTGCGGCGCTCTGGAGGCCAAAAACCTTACACACTGAGAGTGAAAGCCGGTGGTGGCATAGATGGCGGCTGTGAAGGCAAAAATGCCTTTGATGAGGCGCTCCGCAGCCTCGTTCCTCGTATTTTGGATGTAAGCGTGCTAAAGTGGAAGTTCCAGCATCCTAGCTCCGTGGAGAAGCTCAGGTCTGCCATAGACAATGAGTTTGAGTACTTGGGACATAGGCTATCAGATATTGGCTTCAAAGATGCAGTCAAAAGACAAATGAAAACAGAGAGGGCCAAAATGAAAGGTTGGTTTATGTCCGGCAAAAAACAATGCCATGTTTTCATTGAACCGGATCAATGGGCACGGTTATGTGAATATTGGTCGGCGCCCGAGACAGAACAAAAGGCGCAGTTGATGGCGAAAGCAAGGCAACAAGTGAAAAACATGTCGAATGTTGGGAGGACTGGAAAGGCTGGAAAAGAAGCTCAATTGGTAAGTAACCCTGAAACTCCATATCTTGTAAGTCATTTCACATGTTTATTATATCATAATTGAACTAATGGTGCTAAGGTGCATTGCAATGACAGCGGAAAAAGAGGCAAAGGAGCCCAGGGATTACTGAAATCGCGGAAGACCTCCAAGAGTCTGAGCAGACTGGAGCTTGTACATCTGTAAGTAATGAGGCTCTATTCAACTAATTTTACTGTCTTGGGTTCATGTAGATCACTTGCAAGGGTTCCATGTTGAGTCACTTGCTAGGGCCATGCAGTAAGTTCATAGTCATAATGTTGGCGTTATGTAGTAACATCGCAGTCATATTGCTCTCTTCTTGTAGTAAGTTTACAATCATACTTTCTGGGTGTACATTAGGTGGCATGCTAGGTTTATGTTGCAACATCTTACTAACATATTTCAGTGGATCGATGTGTTTATCACATCCGAATGTAGTAACAGCAATCCTTGCATGTGTTTATATTGGATTAATGCCGCTAGCATACTGCTGTCATGTTTGTGTTTATGTTGGGTCCATGCTGCCATCATGAGGTCAGCGTCATCATCAAGTCTGTTGTTTTGAAACCCTTCTCCTTTTTGGTGGGTATGTGCGCAACAAGGTGTTTCTGGGAGGATGTCAACACGGTTGAGTGCAGTTGAGAGCACGCAAAATGAGTTCAAGCAGCAGTTATCCGAAGTGTTGCACACTTCTCAACAAAACACCCTGGTCCTCAATAACCTTTCATCAATGTTCACCATCATGATGGAGAAACTAGGGAACCCAGTGAGTGTATGCGAGCCCAAGTCAGCCACACCCCAAAATACTAACTCCCATATGCCTAGTTCAGAACCCATGTTGAAGTCATGGGATGGTAGTGCAGGTGGCACCACCCTAAACCCAGTCACTAAGGTGATTGAATCTGAAGCTCCCACTAATGTGGCTAAGTTGAATGGGGAGGGTGTGATGGGGGGTGGTAGGAGCCCGGAGGGTGCTAGCGAGGTAGGTGCTAGCAAGGTAGGTGGAACAGAGGCATATGAGATCCTTGCAGGTGCACTCATGGAAGGTGGAGGCGCAGCGGGTGGGGAGCCCACTCCTAGCCAAGGTGGTAATGGGGAGGATGGGGTTGATGTTTGTGCAAAGGGTGCAGGAATTGCTACCTTGATAGAGGGAAGTGTTGATGGTGGGACTGCGATTGCATTGGCGGTGGAGGGTGGGAGTGGAGGGTCTGGCAATGGAGAAGGTAGGTGCATTCAAAGTGGGAATGTGGACATGGCTCCGCCATTGTCACCAGGGAAGAGAGCCACTCCCACTAAACCAAGGAGGGAAAATAAGCACCATTCCCCTAACAGAGTAGGTGGTAGTGGCAGTCAAGAGGCTCATCCAAGAGAGCAGGTGAGCAGTGACATCGAGAGAATTGGTACCCACTTTCCAGTAAAATTATTGATTTTTAATGTCCATGGCACGCTGTTAGATTGCAGTCTATTGACGGAGCGTAATCCTAACACATCTATCCGTGTGACTACGCGAACCTCGACACGACGGATGGTGTTTAGGCCATGGCTGGTTGAATTCATAGACAAGTGCTTCAGAAATTTTAGAGTTGCATTTTGGGGAATCAAGAGCACATCAAACATGGAAGATGTTGTGGCCTCGATGTTGCGGAAGTTTAGTGGCTTGGGCAGCCACAAACCTGTGTTCATATGGTCAGCAAAGGAATGTGAGGAAGATAGTGGGAACATTGGGGTGTCAAAGTGGAAAAAACCACTGTCCAAAGTGTGGGGGATGTGGCCAGAATGGAATGAGGGGAATACAGTGATCATCGACCACAACCGAGCTATGGTGGATTGCAATCCAGATGCGAACATCATTATCCCGCCCCCCTTCTATGTGGAGGACATCACAAAGCTTGCAGATGATAACAATTACCTGAGATTTGGTTTGTGGCCTATTCTGAAAGGCCTAGGTGATAGTCTTGATGTTCACAAACATGGTAGTGTTTTGCCTAATACCAAGCAAGGAATTGGGGATCATTCGCAAAATGTACACGCGGGTGGGAGGACAACGAGGAGCTCAAAAATGAAACTTGCAGACACATCCTTGTCGGGACATCCTCCGTTGTCAGGTTAGGGGAGCTGTGAACTATTGGTTCACACTTTGCAATGTCCCCTTGCCTATGTTGACATTGAATTCACTAATGGGCTTTATATGTTGGATTGTGTGCAGGTAAATCAAAGGAAGGAGCTTCGAACAAGGACGGTGAAAGCACTTGATGCCGCATTGAATGAAGAACCCAATGTGCACCGGGTAAATAATCAACTACAATTTGATTGATGTATAGGTTCCAAAGCTTGAATTTGTTTTTGTTGCATAATTTCCATGCCCCTTGACATGTTGCGTGTTGCGGATATTGGGTTGGGGCAGTTTATTATTGGCCAAGTTGTGCACTTGATGAATTTCAAGAGTCCGCGGCATATAGTGGCATTTGGAACTGTTAGTGGTGTGTGGGGGGCAGATAAATTTCATTTCAAGCCAATTCCCCACTCGTTCTACAAGGTTGACGTTACACAAGTACAAGTAGGTGATGCCCTTCTCATGCATCCACATGCAGAAGGAGATCAATTCGTTGTAGGTGATGTGATAGGAGGCAGTGTTTTATGGAGCCAGAAGTATTTGAAGGCTTAGGAAAATTTGGGCATAGCAAACATGTTTAGAAGGTACTACACTGAAGGGGCTTGGACTGCCAGATGAACAGTCAGGTGGCACTTGTTGTAAGTGTCGAACCACGCTTTATTGCACATATGACATCGAAAGCGGATTAGTGAATGTATGAATGTGCCCTATTTTTGAATCAATGTAGTCAGACATGAATTGCCTGAAGTTTGAGTTGTTGAATGAACACGCCCTGATGACTATCAACGTTCACACATAGTGATTTTTTCAATGACGTGTGTTGCAACTCAAAAGGAGTTTTCCAATGGTTATTTGACATGTGACATGCAACCAATAATATATAACAATCAATTACTATTCTATGACTCTTGAATGACTACTGTATGCATGTAATGAACGAGTACTATATGACTGTAATGAACGACTACTTTATGACTGTACCCAATGACCGCTTTATGTCTGCAATCAATGACTACTCTATGACTAACAATGACTACTCTATGACTACAATCAATAAGTACGCTATGACTATAATTGGATAGTACTATATGACTATAATCAACGACTAGTGTATGACTATAATGAAGTCCACATGACACTATTGGCATGTACGTGGCAGCATCTCCGAGTGGGACATGGCCTAATCACCAAAGATGATATGGCATGCAATTCACGGCATGACCGCCACGCGTATCCTACGTGGCAATTAAACATACATTCAACTAGACAATCACTACGCATTTTCACACGTGGCATTATGCGACTGGAATGGTTTCGACACATGTAACTATGACATAATGACACGTGGCACACACTCACATGCCAAAATAGGAATGTCACATCCTCGAAGGCCCTGCCACATAGATGGTGACAAGGATGCCATCATGTATGCCTAGTCAGAAGGTGGCTACCACGTCGGAGCCACGTGGCAAATGAGAATCATGTGTGTCCGATTTGGATGAAGTTGACGTGGAAGCCATGTCATGTCCACAATCACTATATGTCCGTTACAACTTGTCCATAATAACTAAAAAATTTATAGTCATTCTTGTCCTTTATTACATGTTTTAGAATATTAAATACAGTTGTTGATTGAAGAAATTCTTCTAGTGAGAGACCCGCATAAGAGCATCAAGGGTCTTTAAGTTCAACCTATTGCGCAAGTGGCTTTTGATTGCATTTTGTTTGGAAAATCCTCTCTCACAAATAGCTATACTTGATGGAATGAGTATAAATTTTTTTGCTAAACTTCAGGGCCTTGTGAACATTGATAGCATTCCACTCACAAACTCAACAACACTACTAATTCCAATCTAACGTCAACTCAAGCATTGCATTGAATCAATGAAAACTTCACATTGTATATTAAACTCAATTGAAGGGGATCTTTGCCCTATGCAAGGCTTCAAAAGTCAAATCATTGTGAGTTGAGATGGCTACTTTCCCCAATATTTAATCAAACAAAGCACTCTAGATCTCGTCCCATTTTTTAAACTTCAAATCAAGTGACTTAGGAATCAACCATACAAAAGTATCTATCACAAATGTAGGCGGTGCCACTAGTGAGAGTGGATTATCTACCACTGACCTAGAGTTTGTGACAAACTTTAGGAACTTGTGAACACTAATGGCATTCAAATCACAAACCCAACAACAATATTGCTTCCAATCTAGCTTCAATTCAGGCATTGTGAATTGTACATTGTACATTAAACTCAATTTGGAGGGGATCTCTGCACTATGCAAAGTCTACCTCAAATCATCCCAGTGTCAAGCTGAGATGCCTCATAATTAACCCAATATTTAACTAGCCAAAGCATCACTCTTCGAGATATGCTTGGGTAAATTGTTCATTCCCATACATGCACAAAACAATCGTGGAAATACATATCCAAGAGACAAGGAACAATGGTCTTGTTGCACGGGGGGGTCACTCCATTGTCAAGTTGAACACCACGTGCGGCCAAAAAAAATCTATTTTTGGTAAGTTGCATCACCAAAATGTGTCAAAATTTTATCAATTTTTTTTCATGGGTAGATATACACGGTATCTATTACATAGTAAAAAATGGTAACCAAATTTGATGATATGTTTTTTTAATAAAACATACCGTTTCTAACTAGAATGACGCAGAATTGAACTAAAATAATTGCTACAAAAAATGAAGATGACTAAAAATTTCAAAAAACTATACAAAAGATACTATCAATGATTATGTATATGTAGAAAAAATATCATAATTTTTAAATTTATCTATTCCATGTAATATAGGGGTAGCAAACTTTGGCCGCACGTGGTGTTCAACTTTACATGGAGTGAACCCCCCGTGTCTTGTTGGCCTTGTACTTAACCTCCACCACCTCTCTGATCACCGTCTCAACTGTAGAGCCTTCCCGGTTACAAAGGAAATTACAAGAACAAGGTTGAACTTAAGTATGTAAGTGAGTGTAGGAAGTTCTCTTAATGCTATGGGTTATGTGTTCCGGATACTTGAGATGTAGTTTATAGTACTTAAGTTGCCTAGTAATACGTGTCATTTCGATTTCTAGCGTGTCAATTGACGTGTGTTTTTTTTCTTCACAAGTCACAGTACGTGTCAACTTTTAAATTGTGCGTTTCAATTGACGTGCATTTTTTGTGTGTGCGAGTTTTTGTGTGTCAAAAGTGAAAAACTTGCAAAAACTTTGTCAAACATACACATTGCTCACATTACTACACTAATAGAAACACGATACTTTTGCAACATCACCATCTAACAACTTTCGTTTCAAATTGAAACATTTCGACAACATTTCGGGAGGTCAATTGGGGTAGGTTCGCATCGGTCGAAATAGGGTTTAGACTGTCACAAGAGGTTCAATGACCTGCTTCATAGGTTCGGTAGCTACAATTGAGGTATAGTGTTTGCTACTTACTATATGTTGCCCTAATTAATTTATGGGCATGACTTGAATTTTATTTGGGATTTGTGATCTTGCCCCGTTTATTAGATGGCTCAAAGTCTCCATATGAATAAAAATCAATCCCAAGGTATTTGTATTCATGGGTGATCTTAATTTGGTCCTTGTCTAGGTAAAATGCCTCTTGGTTTAATTTCCTTTTGTTGCAACCAAATATCATGATTTTAATTAGTTGCAGTTAGATTGACTTCAAGGCTAGAAGAAGTGCAAAACTCATATAGCTTGTTTCAAAAGTCTTTGTATGCTTGCACGTGATCTAGAGAGTAGTACAACATCGTCAACATAAAGAAAAATGGCAACCACTATGTTAAATAAGCATACAAAATCCTTGTCGATCTCGTCCAAACATGTTTTAAGTTTATCAATGTACAAGCCGAATAGTGTGGGGGAGAGGGGGCATCCTTGTTTAACACTAATGGGGGACATTACTTCATCATGTGTGTCACCATTTATTTGAACTTTTATGTAGACTGTAGTATAATTGGCTTTTACAACCTATTGCAAATGAAGTGGTACCCCTAATCTTTGGAGGACGTTAAGTTCCCCCCACAAAATTTTCGGGGGAGGTAGATTCAAGCAGGGGCAACTGCCCGTCTAGAAAATCCAGATTTTCTGGACCCAACTGAAAACTGTTGCCCGCCTGCCCAACTTTGAAAAAACCATTGCCCTTGCATTCTTGAAGGCCACTTATCCACAAATCCCATATTGAGTGCACTTCACCTTCAAGGTCCAAAATCCAATATACATGTTCACTTCCATTGAATAAATAAGCAATTGACTGGGATTTCATTTTCAAAGTGAAACTGCCAATAAAGCATGTAATTAACTTGGAAGTCAAAAATATTACAAAACCCTCATTAGCACCGAGGTTATAATTTTTGTGACTTGCCATTGAAAGGGTCTTTGTCATTCTAAAATGGAACTAAAATTAGTGATTTATTGTTTAATATGTCAAACATTTTAGTATTTTATAATATTTTAGTTAATACCTTCTACTTTCACAAAGTCTTCATACGCATTTAAAATAATTAAGTGTGATTGAATGTAATTAAGTCTAATTAATCATGATTAATTCTAATTAAGCCCAATTAAATCAAAAAGCATGCTTACCAAATTAATTAAGCCTAATTAATTATAAACTATACTTACTAGAATTAATCATGACTTATTGGAAATAAATCCAGTAAAATAACTTATAATTAATTAGGCTTAATTAATTTGAAAAGCATACTTTCTGATTTAATTGGGCTTAATTAGGATTAATCAAAATTAATTAAACTTAGTTACATTCAATCACACTTATTAGTTCAAATGCATATGAAAAATTTGTGAAAGTAGAAGGTATTAACTAAAATATTATAAAATACTAAAATGTTTGACATATTAAACAATAAATCACTAATTTTAGTTCCATTTTAGAATGACAAAGACCCTTTCAATGGCAAGTCACAAAAATTATAACCTCGGTGCTAATGAGGGTTTTGTAATATTTTTGACTTCCAAGTTAATTACATGCTTTATTGGCGGTTTCACTTTGAAAATGAAATCCCAATCAATTGCTTATTTATTCAATGGAAGTGAACATGTATATTGGATTTTGGACCTTGAAGGTGAAGTGCACTCAATATGGGATTTGTGGATAAGTGGCCTTCAAGAATGCAAGGGCAATGGTTTTTTCGAAGTCGGGCAGGCATGCAACAATTTTTGGTTGGGTCTGGACAGGCAGTTGCCCCTGCCCGAATCTACCTCCCCCGAAAAGTTCATGGGGGGAGAACTTAACGTCCTCCCTAATCTTTGGAGATGTTCCAAAAGCTTGTCACGTAAGACTATGTCAAAAGCTTTTTTGAAATCGACAAAGCAAGAATGAAGACATTGACATGTAAATATTGCTTGTTCGATTAAAGTACATAGTGTAAGGATATGGTCCATGGTAAATCTACCTTCCCTAAAACCTACTTGTCCTCTCGCCCCAACCCCTTTCAATTTTGCCTATCAGCTAATTGTTTTCTTCTAAAACAAAGCCCTAAAGCTTGCCAAAGATTGTTCCTAGCATTATGGTCCTATAGTTCCCCGGGGAGCATCTTTCACCAGATTTAAAGATCATTTGAATGATATTGATAGTCCATGAGGTTGGGAAACTCTCTTTAGCTACCAAATCAAATAGCTTTGTTATTGGCTCACATAGGTCATTTGCAACCTATTTTAGAAGCTTAGGATTTAACCCATGGTTATCCCCGGCCTTGTTGATTTGCTAGGTCTTTCATATGGGCCTAAATTTCCCCCTCTGTAAAAGATTTGGAAGCTGAATGGTTGAAACAAAGTGATCATTGATACTTTGACTTGAGGTGTATACTTTTGTGCAATAACTTGGTGCTTCTTGTGGCGTAAATGGGAGGGTCAAATCATCTTTTTCTTCAAAGCTCTTCCAAAATAAATTTGGGTCACTTTTGAGTAGAAGATGTAGTTCCTTTTGTTTGCGCTCCAAGTAAGAGTGCTTCTTACACCGGATCATCCTGCGGTACTTTTTGAAAGCCATTATGTACATTTTGCCTGAATGACTCGAGTTCAACACCATATGGAAGTTTCGCCAGGCCTCTCGATAATCGTTATCAAACCATGTGTTGGACAATCTACCACGTTGTTTGCCACCTGGTGTTTTAGAGAAGATTGGTTGAGGTGCGCATAGTATCAATTGTAACCAAACTTGATTATGGTCGTCTAATGAGGTGTAGGTCTTGCTAGGCACATCAATGAGTTCATGTTTGATATTGAGGACATATTGGTTTGCCTTCTTAGGATTGGGATGGAGAACCCGACTTTGACTAGACAGGGCTGGAGGCCTCAAACTTACACTTTTACCTATTGTGAAGAAGAGAGGGCAGTGGTTTGAGTTAGGTTGTTTATTACCTATGGAGAAATCAGAGATAGAGTTGCGAAGGGAGTTGAGATCACCTATGAGATAATCAACTACACTGTCCCAACCCATACTAAAGAAACATGTGAAATTTTGACATTGCTTATGTACTCCATTAAGAATCACAGAATCGGAGGAGGACAAATTTTCTATTAGTAATCGACCAAATGCATTGTATCCACCAATGTCATCACTACTTGTTTGCAAAGGGAATTAGTGGTTCCATGTGATGGCTTTGTAAATCAAACATGATCCATTCCAACATTAAGATGTTGCCATATTGAAGTGGCCAGTTGAAGAATCGCAGGTTGTGAATTCGCCGATTCTTGCTAGGATGTTTCTCAAAGTTGCCTTTCTTCTCTATGTAAGGAAGACATGGGTTCAGTACCAAAGTGACTAGGAAACGGGCAGGGCGACGGTGAGGTACAAGAAGGAGAGGGATGGGAGGGAGAAGCATACCTTTCTCAGCCTTTTGGCTAAGCTCAGGTGTAGTACCTGTTCTTATCAGTTTTATATCTGATACGAGGCTCATTGAGCCTCATGATATTAATCTAATTTTTTTCAGGGTGCGTGTTCAATCAAGAACTTGTTGCCAAGACTCGCATGCATCTCCTTGGTATTGCACAACTTCTTTTGCAGGCGCAACCCTTATCTCCTATCCGAAGTTTCCAAATATTCAAAAAATGGAAACAAACCAGGGTAATCCGTTCATCCTAATGTAGATGGGCCTTAAGTGGCTCATTTTCTTAATTGGGCCCCTAGATTTGATTGGTATGTGGTTCAGTAAGAATCAAAGAGCAAACATCATAAGGACACATGTTTAAAAGAGATTGGACCACGTCTTCAAATAGTAATAACTACTCTACACTCAATACACTGTTTTTTGCATTTAGTGTTGTTAACAGTAATTACGAACCACAACACTAAATGCCAGTGACGCCCTTAATGTTGCAAACACTAAATGCCAACCTATACACTAGTTGCGAACTAATGTAAAATTTGGCCATGTTCAGATATTTACATGTCCATAATTAGGATTATAATATTATTTATGTGTTGTGCGTTGTGTGTTGTGTGTTGATGGCACATGGATGCACCACCACCAAGTCTAGCACGACTACATAACCAAATCCTTGATTGGACAATATGTTTGCATAGGAAATTATCCATTGAATACAAGAAGTATATAAAAACTGAATTTTTTTATTTATAAGACATTCCGGAAACAAAAAAGACACATTTATCTTGCCCTAACATAGTCGGGCACATCTTGCCCTTGAAAGTATTAGAGATGTTTTGCAACAATATCTCGGAGATGTGGAAATAATTGGTTCACACTCCATAAACCATCTACATTTAAGGCCATGCCACAACGAATCATGGCCTTCCTAGCATAGGACATATTATTACAATCGACCTCTTTGTTAACATCCTGAATACTATCAGCTGCCAGTTGAAGAAAAAATCGCTTACCAGGATTGGTAAGCTTACCAGACCATTGACCATCAGCACGAGCTGTATTTTGCCAAGCGTTGGTTTGGATGAGCTGAATCTTCTTTGCTTCCCAGCGTTTGGTCCAAGCATCTTTAATCTTGGATATGATGAAGGTATCTGCTGGTTGGCATAAATGAGTTGAACATGGGGACAAATATCTTAGGGTCGTATCTTTCTCTGTGAGGACAGTCGTCAATCTCGGAGTGAGACCATGGCTGGTACAGTTATCAAGCCAGACCACCTTGGTACGTTGTTGCACATCAGCTTGAAATGCGCGAGGTTCATTGAAATATTCAGGGAGAATGGACTGATCCATCCACCCTTTAGGTAAGTGACTCCTGGAATAGTGTCCTCTAATCCTCTAATAGGGTAATTCCTATGTGCATTTGTAAAAATGAGCATAGGAGCTTCTATCATAGAACGTGATCCCCCCGAGATTCTGACGACCATGGTTATAAAATCTCCATCTGAAACTACTTCAGCATATGTGACACTTGTATCTCCCCGAAAACCTAACGTATGTCCATTGTCTAAATTGACAACAAAATGCGTTTCATCTAAGTTTTCCATGACATTCTCATCAAAATCTCCTAATTGAAATTTCCTTTGCAACACACCTAAATAGTATGTTGTACCCATCTCAATCTGTAATTATTTTTGGATACTACAAATTAATCTACCACGTTGGGATAATAACACAATGTTATGGACATCCATAAATTGTTGAATCCAACTGTAAGATATTTTATCTGTCAACAGCCTGTTATCTTTAGGATCCCGAGACTATCCTATGAAAATGAAATCTGGACCTACAAGTATGGACAGAGCCAGTTCATGCAAAAGTTTTGCCGAAAATTTGACTGCAGCCTTTCGAAAATGTTCAAAAGCAGCAAGGAGACTGGGGTAGAGCCATAGAACCCATTCGGAGCGTTTGGCACCCCGACCTGGTCTGGCTTTTGTGAGGATGCGTTTCTTCTTTTCGAACTGACTCTGGCTGGCCGAGATTGTGATAGAGCGATCCTCAATGTTGTCAGTGAAATGTTCTCGTTGTTTCCACCATCTGGATGCCTTCATAGTATTGGCGGATTTTCGACCCCGAAATTCTGTCGGGAAGGTGTAAATTGCACGCTTATAAAGACCGCTGAAGCCGTGGATCCCTTCGTCCTCAACCATCCAATTGATGACGTCCCTTCGCACAGCAAGGGTGGTTACTTGCTGTAAGCGGCGGTGGTTGGTATCGTTTGGTGGAAGTTCATGACCATCGCGTACGTCCATCACCTGGCACGCAAGAAAGCGGAGTGAGAGGGTGGATGTATAATGGTTTTCCGTCTAAGGTACTACATCAACAAGTTCTTAACTGCTGTTTGAGTAGGAAGATTTCAAAACCATCGTAGAGTGCACGAGGATCTTTCAAACACAAACATACAGACGCACTTACCGCAATTGTCCCGTAAGGTTTGTCGACGGCTGTGCTTGCTGGGTCGTGCTCGTTGGGTATAAGCCCCCCCCCCCCCCCCGAGCGCCTTCGAATTGTACTGTCGCGGGTACGGACAGTAAGGTGCCGAGAGCTGCAAATCTACGACACTACAATTCTACGGTGAATGCTCTACCAAGGTGCGGACGCGGGGAGAGCTGCAAGGTCTGGAATGATGGGGGAGGCGGGCGAGCTGTGCCTACAAATCCATAGTTTTAGGTAACGCAGCCAAGGTAGAGAAGGTGGCGGCGCAGGGAACACTGTTTGTCAAGTGGTTGGTAGATAGTGTTGCAGGTAAATGCATAGTAACAACATTAAATGTACCACAACACTAAATGCAAAAAACAGTGTAGTGAGAACACGATTGGGAGGACCTATGTATCCAGTTAAGAAATCAACACACACTTCCGATAACCATAACTAAATCAGGGAGGTCCGATTTTCAATCTGGTTTTTGCAGATGTTTCATTGTACATTTGCAATGTAACACAAGTTTTGTTGTGTGAATCAATCAGTAGGAGTTGGAGAACACGGAAAACAAAGCACATAACACCCACATACCATAGATACTGAAATCCCTCACGCAAACTCCCATTTTATGCTTTGATATGTGATACTGTGGCAGCATGAAAATTTTCCTTGTATTTCTTCAAAGTTTACTCTTGTTATCAAAAACTTGTCGAGAAATGTTGGGAGTTTCAGCTGCCGATTAATCTGAGCATTCTCAGCCGTGTAGGACGACAATCGACTCTGAGTTGTCTGTGATGTGCAAATTCTTCTAAGAGATAGTATAATCATTGTGACGCTGGCTCTTTCTCTTCGTGTTGGAAGATTGCTTGAATTTAGGAAGATTGATAGACAGGCAAATGGCGAACTTGGTATACCTAATTTCATGTTCTTGAAGTTGTAGTTTGAAAATAGATCAAAACCAGAGCTGTCGATCCTCAATTCCATTGTCTGTTGACCAAAGAAACCCATGAGCATAAATAAACTCCCGTTGCATGTAGCCTATGGCTTCTTCAATTTGATTCCTTCAAGTTATGGCATAGTATTCAGAGGAGTTATCGTCATCTTTTAGCCAGTGGTTGCGCACTCAACAGTTCTTAACTCGAACTAAATTCCGGCGCACGGGACATTGGGTCACAAATTGACACGTGAATGACATGTCTGAGTTAACCTGCACTGGTTCGTAAGCATACGAAATTAGGTCACATACTTGAGAACCGCACTCGAAAGCATTAAGAACAATTTAGAGAATGACGCACTAGCCTGCGTTAGTCACCTCATTGAGAACCAGTGTGGGCTGTGTTAATGTTAAGCATGCAAAATTTCAACAATGTGGTAATCCATACAAAATGCATGTAGACTAAGTTTGTATAGGCGCCTTCGAAGGAGGAAATGCGTTTGAGGGTGGATGTTGCGAAATTCAACAGATTTTTACTTCCCACATGACAGCATAACACCCTTCGCAAATTTCTAGAAATGGCCATACCGAGGGAATTGCAGAGCAGAGGAGGTGAAGATAGGATTTGGTCCCATAGTGACTGGGAAGAGACCAAGGCAAAGGTGAGGTACAAGAAGCAGAGGGATGGGAGGGAGAAGTATACCTTTCTCGGCCTTTTGGCTAAGATCAAGTGTAGTATCTGTTCTTATCAGTTAATATCTGATGCGAGGCTCATCGAGTCTCATGATATTAATATAATTTTTCTCGGGGTTCGGTTTCAATTTACAGATTGCTGCCAGAACTCATGAGCGTCTCCTTGGTATTCCACAACATCTTTGGCAGGCGCACCCCTAATTCCCAATCCGGGAATTCCAAATGTTCAGAAAAATGGAAACAAGCCAGGGTAATCCTTTCATCCTTAGATACTAAGATCCTTCCCACACATCCTCAATAATTTTGTTTTGAGGTGTGATATTACGGTATCGTGCATCTTCTTGTAGAATCAATCAGCAGCATATGCAGTTTACTGTTGCCCTTGAGAACTTTTGTAGGAATGTTGTGAGTCAGCTGCCGAGTAATCTGCACATTCTCAGTCGTGCTGGGTTGTCCGTGATGTGCAAATTTGTCTAAGAGATGGTATAATCATTGAACCTCCCGAATTCCAGCAATCTGAAATTTGAACTGCCCACAGTAGGGAATTTGAGAGTGAGGGCAAACCCGAGTAAACAGGAGAGGTGTTGGTGACACGAGAGGACATATTTGGATACACGATGCCATTAGAAGACATGTGAAGTGTATCGACAGATCTCTCGATACACACCCAACCCCTTTTGGAACCCAACTAAAACACATGGTTGTTAGATAATTAGATACAACACTACCTCCTTGGCAAGCACAACCCGCCCCTATCCGGGATCCCCACACGCTTATTAGTTAATTAGATACATCACATAGGCAGGGGATGATTAGGGTTTTGATTCTCATAGTCTAAATTCAGTCTTCCATAACCCTACTCATTAGTGATTTTTCAGAGCGTGCTTGCTTGTAATTTGAGATAGTGCACTTATCTCCTGTAAAAGTGTACTGCTGCGTGAAATTTCTTCGGCGGAAAACTCAGAAAACAAAAGGTGCTAGAGGAAGAAGTTCAGTCATTGTTGCAGCGGATTCCGTTTCATTCGGTCATTCCAAAGTACCGCGAGAAGAAATTTGCTAGCCGTCTAATGAGGAATTTAGTGGTCGTATGTCATGTTTTTGGAAATCAAACAGGATCCAGTCCAACATAAAGACTTTGAGCTGCATGCTGAAGCGTTCAGTCAAAGCTTCTATTCTTGCTTCTTGGCGCATGGCATCATCCCATGAATGTGACGCTTCCTCTTGACATTTTAAATCGAACATATCAGATTTTTAGGCTTTAGTTGATACGTTCTGTCTTGTGCAGTGATTCTGATTAATCATGACCAATCTTGACTTCCGCCGTGAGGATGGAGAAAGAGGAGTAAGGAATGGCCTGAGTTCAGTCCCATAGCGAGTGGAAATAAGACGGGGCAAAAGCGAGATACAAGAAGGGGAGGGATGGAAGGGAGAAGCATACCTTTCTCGGCCTTTTGGCTAAGATCAAGTGTAATATCTGTTCTTATCAGTTTAATATCTGATACGAGGTTCATCGAGCCTCACGATATTAATCTAATTTTTGTGGGGTTCGGGTTCAATTGGCAGCTTGCCCCCAGAACTCGCGAGCTTCGCCTTGGTAATGCACTACCTCCTTGGCAGGAGCAACCCTACTTCCCTCTCGGGAAGTTCCAAATATGCATAATGTGGAAAGAGTCTAAGGGAGTTTCTGAATTCTTGGATACTGGAATCGCTTCCTCACATCCTCAATCTTATAATTGACTTGTGAGTGCTCGTATATCTTTACAGTCTACTCTTGTCGTCATACAATTGTGCTGGAATGTTGTGAGTGTCAGCTGCCGATTCATCTGAGCATTCTCAGTCGTGGAGGATGACAATCGACTGAGTTGTCTGTGATGTGCAAATTCCTGTAAGAGATAGTATGGTCATTGTGACGCTGGCTCTTTCTCTTCGTGTTGGAAAATTGCATGAATTTAAGAAGATTGTTAGACAATTCTGCGAGTTGTGGATTAAATATTTGTGAGCGCCCAGCCTGAGATTTGAATGAAGCGTTTTCAATTGTTTTGAAGATGCTGGTGACATTCGATGCTTCCAGATAGATTATCACCGTATATGGGGTACCAAACATGTGAGCTCACCACCTCCATCTTTGGTGGCAACGCCTGGTCAAATCCAATACAAAAGAGATCCTGTGAGTCGGAAGAAACTTAATATGCAGACATCAACTCATCTTGACTAGCATTGCAACGTGGTAGCTTCTGCTGCTGAGCCTGGCCAATAGAAGAACAACATCCAGTACGAGAGGAAGAAATTAGCACTTGCAGCTGGTTGCAGATTCAAAGGACCGGCTCGGCAGGCTTTCAAAACTGAGCATGGCCCTAATTCCCGGCCCCATTGGTCTTGTCAAGAAGGTGAAGAAGCATTAGTGCGGGGTCGGTGAGTCAGCCGGACTGGACTCCCGGAATTTTTTTTCTTAACTGGACCTCCACTTGAAAGCGGTGAGCCTACGATCGATACCGAGCTTCGACCATCATATCTTGCCAAATCTTAGCAGTCTAAAAATTTGAACTGCCCACATTAGGGAACAGCAGAGTGAGGACAAATCCCGAGTAAACACGAGAATATTGGTGACATTAGAAGACATAAGCTTGGATATAGGATTCCGGTTCTCCAAAATACCCATACGTTAATAGTGATTCTTCAGCGCGTTCTTACTTGTAATCTGACAAACTGAACTCTTTTCCTGTAAAAGTGTGTTGTTGCAGGAAGTTTGTTCGGTGGAAAACTCAGAAAACAGAACGTGGGAGGGGAAGTAGTTCAGCGATTGTTGCAGCGGATTCCATTTCATTCGGTCCGTAACGAATTTTTTTGCTAGTCAATAAATGAGGGATTTAGTGATTGCATGTGATGTTTTTGTGACTTTGAGCTGCTGAAGAGGTCAGTCAATGCTTCTGTTTTGCCTCCTTGTCGCATGGATGTTCCTGCATGTGACATTTCCTTTGACATTTAAATCTAAGGAATCAAAGTCTTGGGCATTAGTTTACTTATTTATTCTTGTGAAGTGGTTTCTGATTAGTAATGGCCACTCTTCACTTCCGCCACGAGGATGAAGAGAGAGTAAAGAAATGGCCAGGGGAGTAAGAGTCCCATAGTGAATGGAAATAGAAGGGCCGAAGGCGAGGTAGAAGAAGGGGAGAGATGGAAGGAAGAAGCATACCTTTCTCGGCCTTTTGGCTAAGATCAAGTGTAGTATCTGTTCTTATCAGTTTAATGTCTGATACGAGGCTTATTGAGCCTCACGATATTAATCTAACCTCCGTCAGGTTCGGGTTCAATCGGCAGCTTGCTGCCAGAATTCGCGAGCGTCTCCTTGATACTGCACTATCTTCTTGGCAGTCGCAACCCTACCCTTGTTGGTAACCAAATAAGCAAAAGTTGGATTACTTGAAGCATTTAATTTAAGAGTCTGTTTCAAGAAGACGATGCGGTTGTCTGAATTCAGTAACATTTACATGTTTGTCCTGTAATCAAGTCTATCTCGATACTCTCAAATTTTATTGGGTCGAAATTTGTTGAATCTACGGAGTGTATTACTCTCGATATGTCGGAAGTGTTAGAAGTCAACACGGGTTGAAGGTTCTGTTGATGTGAAGACTCATCAATGAGCAGTTATTAGAGCTGTTAAGAGAAACTATGATGGGTGCTTGGTAAAACTGCCAAAATATCATGCTCACGATATCGCTTTCAATATTATCAACGGCTTACAAGAGAAGTCTCCAGTTCGAGGTGAGGTAGCTCTCCGCATAGTAAGCTGGACCTTGCGATTGTGCTTGAGATACAGATCTTACTGCAGCGGCATTAATCTGTCTCGCAGTCTTTACACTCGGACAGTATCCTTTGCAACGCCAATAATGGCATTGCTTTTGGTATGTCAAAATTGTTGGAAGTAATATTTCGTGAACTGGGGTTCTTAGTACATGGATCGAAGGTCCACTATTCTGTCACGAAGACTACCCTTACTTATATGGTAGATTTAGTATTAGGATTCTGGAGATATCCATCGACATGCTGGACCTTTGGTGCTTTTGTACAGTAACGGGAAAGCTAGAGAGCGCCTGGAATTGCAAGGAAGCGTCGATTGTAGAATAATCGGAAGGAGATCATGGATTGTGTATTAGCTTCTAAAGGGGATTCTGAACTAAGGCCTCCCCCTGTACATTAAAGATCTCTAGAGGTTGAGAGCTTCATGCTTGTTCACTCAAGCGCATGCTTTACAGTACTTAGGCTTTCAACTTTCAAGGACTTGAACTTTGTATTGGGCTTATAAGATCCTATATGGAATGACTAAGACAAGCTCTCGATTATACCTACTTGATACCTACTCTTGGTCAAAAGTCTAAGCTAGGATTAAGAGAATATTGGCAACAGTTCCCCTTTGATGTGTCACTTCGTGCATGGCCACTTTACACTTGCTCAAACTATTCAGAGCTGTCAATAGTTGGAGCTTCGGATGCAAGCTGGGAAGAAAACACATCAAGAGTACAACTACCTCAACTACGTACATGATCGGTTCACAACAGATCCAGGAGAACCTCTCTTTGGACACACTTGTTCAACTTGATTTTGTCTGCGGAGGAGTTTAACGTAACTCTTGTTTGACTTCACAAATCAATTTCATTTTCCATCCCAAATTCTGGAAAGGTGGTCATCTAACCCACGAAAGGCCATAAGTATCCAAACTCTTCATTGCCTGATCCTAGAGGTCTCCTAAACAGCCCCTCATTAAAGAGCCTTTTGCCTCATCCAAGGTTCAGCTCCCATTTTTTGAGATAGAATGCAACCCTGTGTTTCCGAGCACCCGTTTCAAGGGTATGGAATTCAAGGTACATTTGGCATGACGTTGAGAGTTTTGTGTCCCATGGGGACTGGAAGCAGGGAATCCAAAGGCGAGGTACAAAACAGGGGAGGTACAAGACAGGGGAGGTACAAGAAAGGCGAGAGATGGAAGGGAGGAACATACCTTTCTCGGCCTTTTGGCTAAGATGAAGTGTCGTATTTGTTGTTATCAGATTAATATTTGATACGAGGCGCATCGAGGCTGACGATATTAATGTAATTTTTGTCGGGTGCTGGTTCATTCGGCAGCTAGCTGCCGGTTCTCGCAAGCGTCGCCTTGGTATTGCACTATCTTCTTGGAAGGCGCAACCCTCCTCCACCGGGGATCCCAATAAACGAAAATTGCATATTAGGAAGGTGATGAGTAGGGGTAGAGTTCTCCTGTCCCGTTGTCCGGTTCTCCAAAACGTACTCATTTAGTGATTCTTCGGTGCGTGCATCCTTGTAATCTGACACAGTGCAGTCTTCTCGAGTGAAAGTGTATTTTATGAGTGGAGTTTATTCATCGGATTACTCAGAAAACAATGGGTACCAAGGTAAGAAGTTGCAGCAGATTCGTTTTCATCGGGTCGTTCCGGAGTACTGTCACGAGATGTTATATACTTGTTTGCAGAGGGAATTAGTGGTTGCATGTAATGATTTTGTGAATCAAATAGGATCCATTCCAACATTAAGACTTTGCGATGCTGAAGAGGTCAGTCGAAGAATCGCAGGTTACGAATTCGTCATTGCTTTGTCGCTTGGCATGTCCACTCCAAGGATGTTCCTGAATGTCGTGTTTCCTCTCTCTGAAGATAACAAAGGTTCTGTCCCATAGTGACTGGAAATATGGCAAGGCAAAGGCGAGGTACAAGAAGGGGAGAGATGGAAGGAAGAAGCATACCTTTCTCGGCCTTTTGGCTAAGATCATGTGTAGTATCTGTTCTTATCAGTTTAATATCTGATACTAGGTTCATCGAGCCTCACGATATTAATCTAATTTTTGTCCAATTGAGGTTCAATCAGCAGCTTGCTGCCAGAACTCGTGAGAGTCGCCTCGGTATTGCACTACCTCCTTGGCAGGCGCAAACTTACCCTTGTTAGGGAACCGAATAAGCAAAAATTGGATTATTTGATGCATTGAATTTTAAGATTCTGATTAAGACGACGATGCGAATTTCATTCAGTAACATTTATATGTTTGTTTGTCCTGTAATCAAGTCTATTTTGATACTCTCAAATTTATTTGGGTCGAAATGTTTAAGTTCTCTTTTTTGTAGGACAACACATGTCCTTCACATTTTCGTGACATAACTAATTCCTTCAACATGCAGTCTCAAGGCACACCGACGTGACTAACTGCGAACGAGTCATGGATATTGAATGTGAGCTAAGGAATCAATCAGTATCTATACAGGGAAGGTGCTGAGATAATTAAGAGCTCCATGTGCATCCTGCAGTAAACAGCACACGAGAAGTGATCTCTTTAAAAACGTGGTGAACTATTTGTCGCCATGACGGTGGTCTGCAACACCGAAATCGGATCTATTGAACTCCGATTTCAATTGAGTCGTTGAAATTCCATCACAGTGCTCGTTCCCCTAATCATCCACCTATTTGAACATGGAGATGCTCAACAACTAAGTGGACTGGTTCCCGAATGTGGCTTCGTAGTTTACTTCGTGATTATATTTCTATCGTCAAGGTTTTCAGGTTTGATCAAGATCCAAATGGACTCTGATGAGTGGCACGTGATTGGAGTAAGTCACAGTTGCAGCATCTCCTCCATAGAACCCTAATGTCAAATTCAAAATAAGGTTCATCAAGTGCATCTTCAAGCTGCCCAAGGCATTCACTTTTATGCATATTATATCGAGGGTGGCACTCTGGAGACATTAGACACTCGTGACTCAACAATTCTTCCCAACAGCTGATAAAATGGTGAGGGACGAAGGAGGGCATAGCTGTCATTATTGAAGTTGCAAGGTTAAAGAATGTAACCATTTTACACAGCCTACATGCAGATCAAGAACTCGAAACCCTAGGAATCCTCGTAGATATGTATGAAAGCATCACCGCTGCAACGGAAGCTACTCAATGCGGAAGGTGACGACATGACTAAGAACTTGTGTGAATTGCATCCCATAGGGAGTGAAGAAGGAGAAGAGCAGAGGTGATGCACAAGAAGGGGAGGGACGAAGGAGAAAAACATACCTTTCTCGGCCTTTTGGCTAAGATCAAGTGTAGTATCTGTTCTTATCAGTTTAATATCTGATACGAGGTTCATCGAGCCTCACGATATAAATCTACTTTTTGGTGGGTTCGTGTTGAATCGGCAGCTTGCTGCCAGAACTCGCAAGCGTCGCCTTGGTATTGCAGTACCTCCCTGGCAGGCGCAACCCTCCTTCCTCTTGGGGAATCCACACACTTTAAAATTGCACATTCGTTTAGCATGACACTTCTATCATTGAGATTTCATATGTTAATTGGTGTATTGTTCATGTATATGAGTGGCGTTGATCTAAGTGCGAAAACCTACAGCACCGAAGCCAAAGCAGGATGAATTCAGTACGGTTGATGGTTTTCCCAACGACGGATGAATTTAGTGCAGAACCAGAACAACACACGGTTAATTATTAGATTATTCCCACTCCTCCTCGGCCAACTCAAACTAATTTCCGTAGCCTTGGCCCATAGACTTCTAGAAGTGGATAGTGTAAGCCAAAAGTGATCGAGGGCTGTGCCTTTTGGGTTGAATAGGGACCTTACAGTAAGTTAATGCAGCCGTAATGTAGCCTTTGTAGGAAGCATGTATGTGCCCGGGGTGCGCAGGTGACACCTTCAAACCCCTGCTACGTCGAAGCTCCTTCCGACTGCCACGAGGAGGCCGACTGGGAAGAAAGTTCTGCTGCTCTGGTGGGCTGCCCACCTCCCGCTGATTCCACGCAGATTTTCTCATTCCCACATGGCATACTAATAACACCGTCTTTGGAGGCTTATAGATTGTCTATCTGCAAGCATTCCGGTAGCATACTCATCACCGGTACTCGAGTATTCGGGACACATACTTGGAAACAGAGCCCATTCCCTGACTTTGGTCGACGTAGTTTGTGAACATCACTGAGAGAAATCAATCGTCTGCTGTTGTTGGAAGTATCACTTTGGTCCATTTTGCATACCTTGAGCTAATTCCGTCACTCCGAAGTATTCTGTTTGTTGGGTCCACGGTCCCTCCACAAAAATGGCCGCAGCCATGGCGCAGATGACCTCCAGCTGTTCAGCTGTGTTGGGGGGTCTTTCTACCCTCACTTCGAGGAGATTGACGATCAGCAGTCCCCGTGTTGGCTACACATTGACCAATTTGTCCGGCGCAGGCAGGGTTCGTTGTGAAGCGGGGAAGGGGTTGCGGGAGACCATCGATGAGAAAACAAAGAAAGAGGTCACCGCGGACGACATTTTGAAGAACCAGGAAACCAACGAGTCCGAGCAGCGCTCCTACTTCGGAGCCAAGCCCACCGCAGGGTTCGACCAAGCTGTGGGATTCACTCCCCGCCCGGAGATCGAGAGGCGACCCGAGACAGGCGACAAGTCATTCCTGAGCGTCTTCGCTTTCGATGGGGCTGCCCCGGAGACCATCAACTGCCGCCTCGCCATGTTGGGCATGGTGTGGGCATTCGTCGCGGAGAAGGCGACAGGATTGACCGTGCTGGAGCAATTGTTTAATCCCTCCACCAGCGGATTGGTGTTCTTCGTGGGCGCAGTGCAATTGTTCACCTACGCATCGCTCGTCCCCATCGTGAACGGCGAGTCCACCGATGCTCGCAGTTTCGGGCCTTTCACGGCCCGTGCTGAGCGATGGAACGGCCGATTGGCAATGCTGGGCTTCTTGTCGCTCATCATCACCGAATTGATTCGCCAGGCACCAGTTTTCCACTAGATGATCACAATCACGGCAGCTTTTAAAGAGATTTAGGTCTGTAACGTAAACTCAGGGTGTGCAACAAACTATCCATTGTACAGATGAAATGGACACTTCGGAGCTTGTAGCTGTAAAGAATTGAGCTTCCTCTCCTGCCGGTAGCTGTGGTTGCGAGATGGGTTTTGCTTACTGCATTTTACTAAACGCCAGTACTGAGATGCTGGTGTATTGAAAGCTTGCATAATTACCGTTGTGGATGCAAGTCCTATCAATGACATCAACCATTTATTTTAATATCTGCAAGCATCCTGTTTTATCTCCATCGTTGTCATCCGCCAGAGATCAATTCTCCACTGAATTACAGTCACTGCAGCTTGTATAGGATCTAGGATTGTAGCATATTAGAGATATGGAACAAATCCTTCATTGTACACATGAATCTGAAATTTCCGAGCTTGTAATTGTATAGATGGTGCAATTGACATTCTCCTGCCTGTAGTGGCTACGAGATGGGTGTATCTTGCCAATTTTGAAGATTCTGAATGCACTTTTGAGATTTTCAAGTGCATGTAAAATTATTTGTCTAAAATTTTCAATTACGTTCAACTTCCTGGTCAGATTCTAGAAACTTTCCAATTTACATCTACGTTCAGCTTGTTGCACATTTGACCTTCCATTGCATACAGTCGATGAAAGGTCGAAATGCAATAAATCTGTTTCAAAAGTGAACACAATAAGATCAATTCTATTGACAGGTTCCATTTCAGTTCGAGAGATACTCATTCCGAAGAATTTGAATCCTCAGTGAAGAGAAATTATTGCAAGCCATAGACTCCAAGCAGGAAGTTTTGAGGCAGATAACACAGGTCCACATTTTCTTATTCTGTGATTTATAAGTAGAAACTACATTAGTTTCATAGCAACCACAAGTTGAGAAGCGATTACAAGCTACACTAAATAATCCTATTAGTGTGGGTGTAAATTAGTGTGGAAATAATTAACATGGGCCACCCTAATTTCTTAGTCAATGTGGAAATAAAGCGGGTCCAACATGTTAGGTCTTCCCTAAGTCTTCATGAAGACTTTTGACCAACACATTGAATAATTGTTATAGGAGAAAAGTAGCGCAAAAGCAAATAATTACCCACATTCAATTTTTATTGTGGACCACACTTATTTTCTACTAGAAATTTGAGATAGTTTGGATATTAATGTGACCCACATTGATTCTCATCATCCAAATTAGTGTGGGCTCTAGAAAATTTTGTGGCCGACACTAATAAGATTATTTAGTGTAGTTACAAGCACACGACTATGCAAATCTCATGATGAGCTTTCGGTTGGTAGTTTTTGAATTTTGAATGTTACCAAAGATTTGTATGAAATGGACAATAAAAGTCATGTACATATGGGCAAATTGCCAAGGTGCTAAACAAGAACAATGTGATAGTCTTAGAATGCATTGTTGGTACTTCAAGGTTTAAGGTTTGAGACAACCCAAACATGAAGAATCATTGAATTAACTAGATAAACTAGATGGTCCCTAGATGGTCACCAGGAATGAGCTCCATTAAGGTCAAAAGTCCACTTGATGGCACTTCATGGATATCGTTTTGTCCACATAAATAATTGGCATTGACCAACATTCTAGGGTGGTTACAACCTTGATGGTTTAAAGCTCATCACCAAATCAAGCTTCTCTTTTGTTGAAGTCATTTTCAATTGACAAATTGGGGTCTCAAATGTGAGATGGGAGTTTTTGAACTAAAAGCACATCTAGAAGCGGAGAAACGTAGAATCTCGTATTGATCGTAAGTTCATTTAACCAAGCAAGTACGGAAAATTAACCAACGACCGGTACCAGATCCTATTTTAGTCCCCACAACTCGTAGCTGTTTGAGAAATTAAAGGCAATTAATTGCATGTGTACATGTTTTGAAACTTCCTTCAAGAGGACTTCCTCCTTTGTTATACTGCAATCATAAGTTGCATTTTGAGCCATGTGGCCCAAGAGTACATGCTTTTGGTAGTGATGTGGATCCCTTTGGTTTCCCCCTTTTGCTGAATCTTGTGCCACGGGAGAGAGGTACACCATTATGGTATTCAGTGCCACATGCGTAATAGTGTCACCCTATTTTGAGGTGTATGCTAGGTTACACTAATGATAACAAATTAAGCATAAGCATCACCTCATGACATTGGGCGCCTCAGTGTGCTTACTAATATCTTGGCATGAGTATGTTCAATACTAGTGTTATGAGGTGCACGCCTATGTTACACAATGGTCTACAAGTTTACTAAAGTGTATACAAATGACAGTTGCCATTGTATGCTCAAGAATATCTTCCTCTTGCATACTAAAATGTAAACACATGACACTTGCCATTAGTGCGCTCAAAAGTATCTTCCCCTTGCATACTAAACCGCAAGATTATCACCTACAATATCCCAATGTGCTACTCTCAATGTCATAATGTAAATATTTTGACTTAAAGAAGTTACTTATGTTGACGAATGGAATCATATTGAGGCAATTGGCGGGCGTGACACTTTGAGACCTCTAGGCATCTAGTTTAGGCCCTTCAACAAATAGTGTACGTGACATTAAATACCATAAACTGTGTAGCAGTGCTATAGTGAATCAAGTCTTGATAGGGCACCCAGGAGACAAATGCCAGATGCACGTGTGTGGGCAGCATGATCAACTGAGACCGTCGAAGGAGCAGCTCCGAAATTGATACACTTGTCCCATTCCTCGCTTGTGGAGGGCACAGGGCACTGCCACATGCGCAACACAAGATTTTATTGGACGATAAAGTGCACATTCCACTGTCACGTGCTATGGAGGATTGGCAAGCAGTGCCTGAATTAGTCCCCAGATTCGATCGGAGAGTCGATGACCGGCAGCAACTTCGTTCGTAGTTCGAGCACTCTGTCTGATCGTTCGAAGAGAAGCTGAACGGAAAAAGGAGCTGGGTCTTTGCCTGCAGGGCAGCCACGGGGAAATCCAGCAACCGTAGGAATCCAAAAAGTTCACCACTGCAAAAATTCGAGGTGTCCAAGTCCTGAACATCCACGCACACTCAGTTTCTGAATCCTACATGGCGCGTCCCAGCAGCTCATCCCCTGAACCCCTCAAGGTATATAAGTGTCAAATCCTCCCACAGGCCTCATCAATACTGTGGTCAATTTCTATTGACAAAGACATTCTGCGTTGAAAACACTCTTCTACCATCTGCACAGATTTTCGAAGTTTTGTAATTTGCACTCAAGGTTGTAGTTTTACACATCAGCCGAGAGTTCCCTTGAAAGAAGATGGCAGCCATGATGATGTCGCATGTTGCAATATCTGCCAGGGTTGGGGGTCTGCAGGCGATAAATCCCACCCGCCAGACCCAGCAGCTCAGGAAGCGCGGGAATGCTTCAGCATCAGTGGGAAGAATGACCTCCCTGGCGGGCAGAGTGCGTTGCGAAGCAGGGAAGGGTCCTCTGGCGGACGCCAAGGAGATCGTGGACAGGAACACGAAGAACACCATCAGCAAGGACGACATTCTGCGGAACCAGGAGACAAATGAGTCGGAGAAGAAGTCGGTGATGGGCACTGAGCCCACTTCTGGATCTTTGTACCCTCGGCCCGAGGTGGAGAGGCGGCCGGAGACCGGCAGCAAGTCCTTCTGGAGCGTCTTTGCCTTCGATGGCGCCGCTCCAGAGACCATCAACTGCCGCTTGGTATGATTCTAGTCGCACACTTACATTGTAACTTGACAAACGTCCTGTCTGCCCGGGTTAATCCCCGGGGTAGCAAAATGTCCCTTTAAGAACAGCCAATTCTAAATCACTTCTAATGCATCTACTGAATGGGTGATATTTCCTTTCACAAAGAGTCAGAGCAACATGCTTGGAAAGAGAGAGGGCATTGAGAGGATCACCCCCTTGATACCATCTGTGCCTGAATCTGAAACGGCTTACACTTTCAAATGTCAATGTTTTAAAAACTAAGTATCATATTCCTGTTGTGATTCGTGTGCTGTTGTAACGCAGGCAATGCTGGGATTCGTGTGGGCGATGGTGGCAGAGAGAGTGACAGGGTTGACAGTGCTGGAGCAGCTCTCCAACCCAGGCCAACCTGGTCTCATCTACTTCCTGGCCGCCGTGCAAGTTTTCACCTACGCATCGTTGGTGCCCATCATGAGCGGCGAGTCCACGGACGCTCGCAGCTTCGGCCCATTCACAGCCCGCGCCGAGCGATGGAACGGGCGCCTGGCCATGCTGGGCTTCTTCAGCCTCATTGTCACCGAGCTCTTCACTCACTCGCCCGTCTTCGGCCACTAAGTTGTGCACAAGTAATCGGTTTGTCAAAAGCCATATACAGATTTCAACATAGCATTAACCAATTTTGTAGCCGGAAATGCTCTCTTCAGCATTACTTTCTGATGCACAAAAATATTTGTAGTGTGCACATGACGAGGCACGATTGTAAATACGACAGCATGTAATTATCATTATCTTCATGGCTCAAGTTGAGCTGGCCAACTGCATTTCAAGTTTTGCAAACAAGTATGAGGTTACATAAACTGATGTCGTGATGAATTTGTTTGTCCCCTTTTAAGTTAAGAAATCCTTAATAACTTTCTCATGTATATCTGCTCCTTTACTACCTTGGTTTTCAATATGCTACACATATTTGCATGGAAGCAAAAATCTCTACATCTACGCTACACTCACTTGATTGATACCATAATATAAGTAAATTTATCCAATTTCAAGAGGAAAGGTGGGACTTTAACACCCTCTATCTGGGATACATGCGTTGCATCTAATGTTATTTGCATTTCTTGTCTGGTCGATGTAATTTGTGTTAGAAGCTTAGAAAGAGGTCTGGCGTCGCAGTGCTTTGGGTCCCTTGTCTCGATTCAATAGTGTTGATTCATTGGGAAGACTGCTCTTGCTGCAAAAAACTTGGCGTTTAGCTTCTTCCGCCAAATATTATCGTTCATATAGTTGTTTTTAATACGCTTAGAGAACCGTTTTTGTAAAAATTATATCAAATTATAAAAAAATAAAAGGACCAAAAAGTTAGGTGAAGACCAAATTAAATAAAATGAGATGTAGGAAAAGTTGGGTTGCATATTAATTTATTTATTAAAAACTCCACAACATATATAAAGGATTGAAACACCTATTTTTTAACCTATGCCTATGCATAATTTTAAAGGATCTTTACGAGTAGTTGCCTCCAATTAAAATTAAAAGTCATTGGCAATGTTTTATTTATAATAAAAAAATTATCTTAAATTTTTATTAAAAAGCCCAAAAAGTTGGGTAGTTTGACCTATGGTACCTATATTAAAAAATGATTACTCTGGGACTTATGTTACCCATAGGAAATGTAGAATCATACCTTTCTCAGCCTTTGGGCTAAGATCAAGTGTAGTATCTGTTCTTGTCAACTTAATGTTTGATACGAGACTCATCGACCCTCACGATAATAATGTAATCTTTGTTGGGTGCGGGTTCATTCAGCAGCTTGCTCCTTGAACTCCCGAGCGTCGCCATGCAATTGCACCACGTCCTTGGCAGGCGTAACCCTGCTCTCCTTGGGGAACGAAATAATCAAAAACTGGAAAGAGCAGGGCAATTGAGAACACCTACCTTGGAATCACTATGTCCATGGTTGGATTCTGTGGGATTTATGTGTCCGTTTGTCCTTTGGTGACGACTATGTCAATCCTCTAATTGCAGTCCTAAGCTGCGGTTGCAGGTCTAAGAACTCCCTTTCGTGTACATAGGACAGCATCAAATGTGTCTCAGATTTTCGTGGCTTAGCTTCCTTTACCGTTCACTTTCGTGACTAACCATATCTTCGAGACTGAAAGGGAACTAAGAGATTTATGAGAAAGCATCTACATGGGGGAGGAGACGAGTTAATTGAAACTTCATATGTTTGACAAGAAGTGTCAAGAGACAAGGACACCAATCGCTTGTTATTCATTTACTCAGCTTAAGTTCCTCGTCTAGAATGTATATTAAGGTCAATTGAGACCTTTTGGGGGTTGAGCTAACTCAGAATGTATGGTTTTCAACATTCAAAATCATAAGGATTACGCTTCACAGAAGTGTGTGCAGGTCTTATTGGCATTCCACTGGCGGAATTAATCAAGAATGATGAAGTAGGCTGAACTGGAACATGCAATTCGAGTCCTGATCTTTAAGGCTCTTGAACCCGCATTTGGATATTAGTTGTCTGTAGCAAGTGACCTCAACACTTAAGGTAGAGATACCATAAACCATGAAAATAAGGTGATTCGCATTGAAGATATGGTCTTACAATCATGAGATAATTTTCCAAGATAGAAGAGAAGGATTCATTAAGAATGCAAGTTGTTTCATAATTTTATTCCCTGTAAAAAAAATTCTACAATTTTTCAAAGTGGAAAGTTTGTCAAACCCCCTACTCGTTCACTAGATTCTCCTTACACCGAACACGGTAATCCTCATTTCCACACAAAACTTCACCTAAACCGGTTAACTCATGAGTACATTAAAATGTGATTATTATTTATTTTTTTGAGATAGAAGGCTGACAAGCCAACGCCAAAGCACAGGAGGCAGTTGACCACCTGGCAAGTTTTCCGTCAGGTAGAGAGGAGATTTCACAGCCGGCATTCGAACCGCCAACCTCTTCCTTGAGATTTGGGTATCCCTCCACCATCATCCGGTAGTTTAGGGTCATCTCGGACCTCATTAAAATGTGATTGATGGTAGTCAAACATGACTAAATTTGGCTAAACTGATTGTACACGCATTCAAGCTGTCAGCCTCGCAATGATTGGTTTTAGAAATGGCACTTCACTATTCTGACGGAAGTCTACTACATAGGTAGAGGGTAGTTCACAGTTTATGGTATCTCTACCTTAGATGCTTGAGAAATGAAAGGTTGTTGTGTGCACACATATTGTTTGCAACCTTCTTCAAGAAGATTTTCTTTTGCACTTGTGGACTCACAAGCTTCCAAATGATCCATATGGCCAAGGTCACTTTTGTCATGACACAAATTCCTTGTATGTTTGCGCATTTGCTAATAGTCCATTCACATTTATTGGTGCGGGCCACCAGTGAACGGTTCTGTCGCAACCCTCGCTAGCTCCCTTTAGCTAACTCGGTCCATTTTTCAACTCTAGCAAGGATTATGAGCGCTAACCCTTCGCATACCGCGATGCGAATGGTTAGTTCCCCATACTGCAGACCTTCTTAGTTCATAGGAGGGGGACCAAACCTCCTACTTGGTTTTTAGGACTCACCACTTAATTGGTCACCATTGCTAAGATGTGGACTTCCACCCATAGAAGTCCAATCTTATGTTGATCATCACATTGCCGGAGCAACACTACAACAATCCGAACCATACTAGACAACTATGTCCTCACATTGGGCCAATGCCCATGGAGGCCGTGCCGTTTGGCCTCGGGTGGGTTCGGCCACACCACCTCACCCATATAAGCCTCTAGAACTCTAGGCAGGGCCCCTATTACACTGTCAAGTAATCTTTTGTCTTTCTCCCAACACTTGGGGCCAAGTAGACATTTTCCCTTAGTCGTTGGGGTTGGAAGCCCCCAGCAACTTCAAAACCCCATAATTTTTTTATATGATCTCTAATTTTCACAATCGACCACTCCATCGTCATCTACGTTTTACTACTCACTTATTCCATTCGGACAAATATCAAGGAAGTTATGCATGTTCAAAGCTTCGCAGTCCCGGAAGCCACTCCCAGGCCACTATTGTTCCAGGGCATTGTCCCGGGACAGCACCCCACTCAAATTGTCATATCTCTTAGCTCACACCTCCGATTGAAATATTCTTGAACATTCTAGAATTGACACGCCATAAGCTACACATAGCTTATGGCCTTACTATCGTGTCTCCCAGTCTCCGTGGGTGGGAGGCATTCCCAATGCCCAGGGCCCTCACCCATACTATGATCACTTGGGCCTTCTCACCGATGGCGCCACAAGTCCCGGGTGTCACTACGGGGTTCCTCTTGTACCCATGGTGTTTCGGGCACTCCTCATAGAGAGGTACGCAACATGTTCTTACCAATAGGGGCCACTTTTAGAGTTGGTTTAACCAGTGTTAGTATTGTCGCAACCCTTGCTAGCTCAACTTAATTATCTTGGTTATTTTTTAATTCTAGCAAGGGTCACGAACGCAAACCCATCGCATTCCGCCATGCGAATGGTTAGCTCCCCATACCATGGACCTCGTTAGTTCATAGGAAGGGGATCAACCCTCCTACACTGGCATTCGGGACACTCCCCTTAATTAGTAACCAAAGGTTACATGTGGACTTCCATCTTTGAAAGTCCAATCTTAAGTTGATCATCGCGTTGCCGGAACAACACTACAACAACCCGAACGATACTAAGCAACTATGTCTCCAAGTTGGGCCAATGCCCGTGAAGGCCGCGCCGTTCGGCCTCGGGTGGGTTTGGCCAACCGCGCCGCTTCACCCATATAAACCTCTAGGACTCTAGGCAGGGCCCCTACCCCACCGTCAAAAAACCTTTTGTCTCTCTACCAAGAGTTGGGGCATTTTTTTCTTAGCCGCTGGGGCTGAAAGCCTCCAATGGCTTCAGAACACCATAATTTCTTTGTATGATCTCTGATGCTAACAAGCAACCACTCCATCGTCATCTACGTTTCACGTAAATGCCGATGCATCCCTCA
The DNA here is from genome assembly GCA_964035585.1 of Polytrichum formosum. NCBI lineage: Eukaryota > Viridiplantae > Streptophyta > Polytrichopsida > Polytrichales > Polytrichaceae > Polytrichum > Polytrichum formosum. The sequence goes on from OZ037936.1 coordinate 21,460,165, forward strand.
CTTGCCCCATTCGGGCAAGTATTGAGAAAGTTGTGCTTGTTCAAACCTCGGCAGTCCTGTCACTCAAAGCGCAGCTCAACGAAAAGGAGCTAGATCTTCCCCTGCAGGCCAGCCACGAGGAAATCTAGTAACCGTAGGAATCCAGAAAGTGCAACACTCCAAAAAGTTGAGGTGTCCATGTCCTGAACTTCCACGCACACTCGTTTTCTGAATTCTACATGGCGCATCCTAGCGGGAGATCTCCTGAACCCCTGCAGGTTATATATAAGTTCCGAATCCTCCTACAAGCATCGTCAGTACTGAAATCGAGCTCTTGTCATAAATTTCTCCGGGTTAAGGGTTTTCTTCGCGTGTCTTCACAAATTTTCAATTTTTTATAATTTGCACTCAAGCTTGTTAGTTTTAAACATCAGTCGACGGTTCCCTTGAAAGAAGATGGCAGCCATGATGATGTCGCATGTTGCAATGTCTGCCAAGGTCGGGGGTCTCCAGGCATTAAGTCCCATCAGGCAGACCCAGCAGCCAAGGAAGTGCGGGAATGCTAATTCAATATCGAGAGTAGGAAGAATGGCCTCCCTTGCGGGCAGAGTGCGTTGCGAAGTAGGGAAGGGTCCTCTGGCGGATGCCAAGGAGATCGTGGACCGGAATACAAAAAATATCATCACCAAGGACGATATCCTGCGAAACCAAGACACAAATGAGTCGGAGAAGAAGTCGGTGATGGGCACTGAGCCCACTTCTGGATCTTTGTACCCTCGGCCCGAGGTGGAGAGGCGGCCGGAGACAGGCAGCAAGTCCTTCTGGAGCGTCTTTGCCTTCGATGGCGCCGCTCCAGAGACCATCAACTGCCGCTTGGTATGATTCTAGTCACACACCCCTCGAAATTGCAGATCACTGTCCCAGTTATTCATCATTTCGTTGAATTTCAAGGTCTTGCAAAAGTAACTTTACTTACAAACATCTTGCAAATTCTAATAGAGAGTTCTAATAGATGTTTTGATTATTGTGCTGTTGTGACGCAGGCAATGCTGGGATTCGTGTGGGCGATGGTGGCAGAGAGAGTGACAGGGTTGACAGTGCTGGAGCAGCTCTCCAACCCAGGCCAACCTGGCCTCATCTACTTCCTGGCCGCCGTGCAAGTCTTCACCTATGCATCATTGGTGCCCATCATGAGCGGCGAGTCCACAGACGCTCGCAGCTTCGGCCCCTTCACAGCCCGCGCCGAGCGATGGAACGGGCGCCTGGCCATGCTGGGCTTCTTCAGCCTCATTGTCACCGAGCTTTTCACTCACTCGCCCGTATTCGGCCACTGATACGTCTGTTCACGATAATTCGGTTTGTCAAGAAACATGTACAGATTAAGACCTAGCATTAACCAATTTTGTAGCCAGAATTGCTCCGTTCAGCATGACTTTCCGATGCACAGAAGTATTTGCATTGCGCACATGACGAGACATAATAGTAACCATGACACCATGTAATTACCATTCCTTTTATTGCCACGTTCAACTGTCCAACTGCATTTCAAGTTTTTGCAAACAAATTGCAGATTGTAAATTGATGTTGTGATGAATTGGATTGTCCCTGTTTTACTCAAGATATCCTTCATAATTTTCTGGTTTGTGTATCTGCTAATTAATTACTCCTATAGATTTCAACACGCTGCACACGTGTGCACTGAAGGGGCATTGAAGCACATTGCAATATGTCTCAGTGTGCACATGAGGCACAATTGTAACCGATTTCACCAAGTAATCGTATTAGGGTTTAGGGTTTAGGGTCGAATCAATCTTCGCAAACCCAACAAATTCCTTATTTTGAAATGGAATATTAAAACAGCCTTTCTGAATTTCCCCATCGATCATGGTTGAGGTCAAACCGCGGGAATAGATGGAGAACAGAGGAGTGGTACAGATATAGGAACTGTTGATGAGCCACCAGCAGTTGACAGAAAACTGGCCAGGTGGTCAACTGCCTACTGTGCTTTGGCGCTGGCCTGTCAGCCTTCTGTCTCAAAAAAAAAAATAGATGAGTCACCAGCAGTCTTCGTTTCCTTGGAAGCAGGAAGATTACATGGGGAATTGACTTATGTGTCCTATAGGGACTGTAAGCAGTGAAGTGCAAAGGCGAGGTACAAGAAGGGGAGAGATGGAAGGGAGAAGCATACCTTTCTCTGCCTTTTGGCTAAGATTAAGTATATATCTGTTCTTATCAGTTTAATGTCTGATATGAGACTCATCGAGCCTCACCATATTAACTTAATTTTTCTTGGGTGTGAGTGTATTTGTCAGCTTGCTGCCAGGACTCGCTGCGTCGCCTTAGTATTGCATTACGTCATTTGCAGGCGCAACCCTGTCCTCCTCGAGGAACCAAATAACCAAAATCTGGATAACTTACAGCAGGGCAATTCTATGTGTGTATGTTGAAAACTCTATGAGGATGTTGGAATTCTGTAGAATTTCTGTGTTCGTTTGTCGAGTGGTGATGTCTTTCTTGATCCTCTGTATTCAAAGTCCTAAGCTGCGTTTGCTGGTCTAAGGAGTACAACACTTGTCTTTGAGGGTTTTGTGATGAAACTTCCTTCAACTGGGAATGAATGCAATCACTTGGAATGCATTGGGTGTAGGGTAATCTTAACATGAAGAGGGCTCATTGAATTAAGGTAGAATAACGGAAAAATAAGGTAGAATGACGAATGACCACTACTAGTGCACTAGACTAGGAGTTAAATGATTCTTGTGTGGATCCAAAATGACTAATTGTAAAAGTGGTGACCTAAGAAAAGGATGCAATGATTGGGTGCATAGGTCATGTTTCACATCACTTGGGATCACTTTTAGGTGCTACCGAGTTAACCATTTTGTGCATTCATATGCAGAGTAAGATATCTTAATTCTTAAATTAGGGAGACTCTACTATACAAGTAGGGAGTCTGTCTTACTAGCCTTTTTGAAAAAATGTAACTAATTATTTACATGAATTAAAATTATGAGACAACTTACATTTCTCACTATTTCCTCTACTCCATGTCTGAAAAATATATATTGCACAAATTTCAAGCCACTCATTCAGGCCAAATCAACTTTATTTTCACCGTTTTCCATTTTTCTACCTCAACTCGATAAGTAGTAGATGGTCCTTGGGAAATCAGCTCCGAGGTCAAGCCCACTTTCCAGGATATGGTTTTCTCCATAGTATCTGATTTTGGCCAACATTTTATGGCGATTTAGAAATGATGGTGTCTTGACCAAAGGCTTATCAGTAAGCTTCTTATTCACTAAAGTTAATGCATGTGTTTACAGTAGACGTGTAGGGGTCCCAAATTGAGATTGGGTTACCCTACGTACGGGTCACTTTCGTACATAATTAATTCTAAATGGAGAATGTCTAAAATTTTCAGAAAATCTAAGAATTGTGTCCGAAATAAATATTAAATTTTTAGACCAGAGTGTCTGAATTTGTGAAAATTGTTGGTTGTTGAACTTGAAATCAATTAGGCAAATCATAAACATATAATTCAAAAGTAATAATTTGACAAATATGGATAACCAATAGAGCAACAAAGTACAATTGGAATTATATTTAAAACACAAAATATGGTGTAAACACCCATGTGAATCAAGTCTACATCTACATATTAACTAAATTTTGCACCTGAAGCTTTACTAACTACACACTTAACTACTGCCAACTTCATCACTAACTGCACACTTGGCCATCATTTCAAGAATATCATCAGTCTCAAACAATTCGTCCAATTCTTGTATGTCTTCCACATCCTCATTTTGATCATCCACCCCAGTGAATAAAGAATTGTATGCATGTGATTCCATAGCCTCTGCTTGAAAGTTTCTCTCAAATGATCTGAGCAACCCACATTTATCCCATCCTTTCCCAATCATACCTGTTCGAGAGCCTACCTCTTTCCAAGTTTGTAAAAGCCAAGTACATAACTCTTCACGTAATGTACCTATCTTCAAATCCAGTTGAACATCAGAGACATTATTCTCCAGTTGTTGTTGAATGCATGTTGAGGACCATTGTTTATAACACCTTGTGAAGCCACACTTGATAGGTCTTTGAAGAATAACATCTGCTGGTTGGAGCTTTGATGTGCAATTAGCTGGTATAAACAGAACACAAATGCTAGGGTATTCTTTCTTCATCCAAGTCAAGAATGCCTCAGATTTGTGTACCGACCAACAATCTAGTAACCAAATCATTTTTTGACTTTGGGGCAATCCCATCTCTTTTACGACATGCTCAAAATACGGAACAAGAATACAACGCACAAACTGTTGACACGTCTGTAGGTTTGACCAGTGATTGGTACTCATAGTCAAGTGGAATCCATAATCTAAACAAATCCTTGCAGCATGGGTTTTAGGTAAACACCTTACTGTTTTACCAGTAAAGATGATTTGCATTGGAAGTAATACTCCGTTTGCTGCTGAGGATACACAACATGTAACTTGACGCTTATCCTCCATTCCAGTTACTTTGATATCCTTAGAGCCTTTTTTTTCCCAAGTGCACTCCCTACCCATGGGTACAAGGTGAATACCTGCACAACATTTACAAACAAACATATGAGAGTTCTTGAAACTCAAACATTGATGAATAAACTCAAAATCTTATGTTTTGAACATATAAACATGTTAAGTTTTGAAGTTCACTCACCAGTCTGATCCGTATTCACTACCAAATTTGGAGGAATATCATAAGCCTTCACCAAATAGGCTACTCTGTAAGCCATTAATTTCCCTTGTGTCTCCCAATCTTGTGGAAGTTTTCCACATGCTGTGGTAGCTCGTCGATAACTCCAATTCAAATGATTCTTTATGAATTTCCGTGTCCATTGCAAAGTTACCTTCCACTTACCCAAGAGCTCAGGTGCACGTGCCTGTATAAATCCCAAAATAATTGGTTGTATTGTCCCAGTATTCAAAGCTTGACCAGCATCTCGAATTTGTAGAAGTAAATCGCACAGCTCTTCCACCAACTTAGGTTTCTCTGCAAGAGGCCCAGTTTGTGAGGGAGATGGAGTAAAATAACATTTTTTTTGCACATGTGGGATGTACTTCGGTTTTAACTGCCCTTCTGGTGTGAACCATGTGTACAATGAGCTTCTTGCCAATTTATCAAATGGCCCTTCGTTTGTCCCAGGTTTTTTGTACATAACAAAATGGAAGTGAAATCAGAAACAAAGTAATTGTTCATAAACATCTACACAGACATGAAAGGATTTCATTGTTAAATGAGAATGTAAAAGAACCTAAGATGGGTTTAGGAAGCATACTTGTGAGTTAATTTCAGGTAGTGTAGAGCTGCAGACAAGCTTCGATGCTTCTTCACTGCAGCTTCGATGAAAGGCCATTTATCTTCAGCAAACCAATTCACGTAAGTTCCTCTGCTCTTCTTTCTTGGCTTCTGGAGTTGACGTACAGGTGGTGGGATATCTACATGATTTCATGCAAAGCATTTGTATTATAAACAATTGCCCATAATTCCTCAGATACAAAACAAAATTCAAAACAACATAACTAAGAATTTAATAATAACAAATTTTCAAAAAAATGAGAAATATTTGCAAAAATTTATATACAGCTAAGTCATACATGTACCTGCAAGAACTGGCATTGAAAGACTCAAGAGGGTCATTTGAGGTAGCACTTTGCGAGGCCTCCCAACTGGTCGCTTTGATTTAGGAAGCACATCAAGTTCTAATACTGTCTTCCTTGCAGCTTCCATCTCAAGGTTGACAGTGAGCTTCTCAAACTCTAATTTTGTATCATCCTCACTCCAAGTTCTCAAGAATCTTTTCAAAGAAGTTTGTTTTGCAGCCATTGTAATAGTGGAAGGCCTAACAATCACTCTACATTCTCAAGGTCTTCCACATCAGAATGCTCACTTTCTACAGTCACAACTTTCTTTCTCTTTCTACAACAAAAAGAAGGGGGTAAGGTTCTTTGTTTTCTACACTTGCATTTCCTAGCCCTCTCTCTGATTGCATCCACAAGTGATAAAGCTCTACAGATCTTCAACACACACCTACAATGTCCTAAACCTGGAACGTATACAACATGCTTATTTTCTAAAACACAATTCAAGCAAGAACAAACTATTGTTACACTTGCGTCATTGTCCATAAGTGCACTCAAAACTTCTCAAACACAAAATGGAATAGAGATGCGGTACCTGTGCACACCTAAAAAAGACCTGGCAGCTCCGCCCTCCAGCTCTGCTAAAAAAGACCTGGCAGCTCCGCCCTCCAGCTCTGCTAAAAAAAACCTGGCAGCTCCGCCCTCCAGCTCTGCTAAAAAAAACATGGCAGCTCCGCCCTACATGTGTGCTAAAAAAAACCCGGCAACTCTGACGAAAAAACCTGCCAACCTGGTGCCGAAACCCTGGGTAATCTCCCAAAAAGCTGCCGAATACAGTACGCCCTTAAAATAAAAATTTCGACACATGTCTGTCGAAAGTGACCTGAACGTACGGTAGATTGAGCAGAGTTTTACTGATGATGCAATTGTTTAACAAAGCTCCAAAAGGAAATTGGCCTTGTAAAAAGCTTTGGAGTCTTCACATGCACACAAAATAGATGTTGCCAATATGTTTCTGATAGTTACAATAGCGGTAGATGCACTGATAGCTTACTTGGTAAAATGGGTAAGCTTGATAGTCATGCGATAACCGGTAGTTTGCCCAGTAGCAAGAAGGACCAAGGATATAGGGGACCGGAAAGGATACTTGGTTTTTACTAGGGTAAAAAAAAATTCTTTAACAATCTCAAAGTGTCACATCCTCTAATTGCCAATATGATACTATTTGTCAACATAAGTGACTTTTTAAAGTGAAATATTATCTACATTATGACATTTAGCATAGCACATTGGGATACTTGAGATGATGATTTTGTGTTTTTGTATGCAAGGGGAAGATATTATTGAGCACACTAACATGGCAAGTGTCATGTGTTTACATTTTAGCATGCAAGAGGAAGATGTTATTTGAGCATAATAATGTCAATTGTCATTTGTGTACACTACTAGTTAACTTGTAGACCATTGTGTAATATAGGCATACACTCATAACACTATTGGACATACTCATGCCAAGATATTAGTAAGCGCATTGGAACACCAAGTGTCATGAGGTGACATTAATGGTGAAGTTGTTGATCATTTGTGTAACCTGACATACACCTCAAAATAAGGTAAGTGACATTGTTACGCATAAATACCATAAATGGTGTAACATTATACATTCTATACATTCCACACCTCATGCAACAAGGTGACGTGCACTACAAATTGATCATTACAATATTGGTTTTGACACCAAAATCAATAAAATAACCCATTTTTCTAGAGGGAAGAAGCACACTAAATGGTCCTATTAGTGTGGGTGGAAAATTAGTGTGGGCCATAATAATTTTATAATCAAGGCGGAATTACCATGGGTCCAAGACCCAAGGTCTTTCCCTAAGTCTTTATGAAGACTCCCAAACCTCACCTTCCCAAAAATAAGATAGTCGCCTTTTTCAAAAGTAGTACAAAAACAAATAATCACCCTCATTAATTTTCTACGAAAACAATTATTGTAACCCACACTAATTTCCTACTAGGAATTTAGCTTGGGTTGAAAATTAATGTGACCCATGTTAATTCTCATTATGAGAATTAGCATGGGCTCTAGAAAATTATTGTGGCCCATAGTAATAGGACTATTTCATGTAGCTAGCAACCCAATTTGTAGCCGGAAATGCTTCACTTCGCATTGCTTACCGATACAGAAGCACCTACAAGCGTGGACATGAGACACAATTTGTAAACATGACACCATGTAACAAGGTATTTTATGTCCAAGTTCAGCTGTCCAACTGCAATTTCAAGGTTTTGCAAACAAGTTGTAAGTAGATTGTAAAATTGATTTTTCGATAAATTTAATTGAATCTTCTTTGGTTAAAAAACATTTCTTCTTAATTTTCTGATATGCATCTACTCAATTACAACGAGAAGTTTGAAATTGTTGCACACACTGATCACTGAAACAGAACCTTGAGACATCTCTCGCTTGATTGAAACTACATTACCTTTTATATATATATATATACTCATAGTTTCCTTTTGCATTACTAAGGGCCATTTCACACACGAGCAAGAGCCGTGACCACGAAATTGTGAGAGCCCAAAAGAAAGTATCCAAAGGCCATCCTAAGACACCTCCAAAATGATGAAGTGTGGTCATGGATCCTCAAGTGTAGTGTGCAGCCATATGTGACTGGGCCCTCAACCAAATGCTTTTGCAATGAATTTTTATTCATGCGGGTCCTCACACATGATAAAATAGAATAAACCAACGGTTGTGAGCATTTGGAGTGCCATGGTCTCCTGGTTTTGTGTAGGCCTACCTCCAAGAGGTGGTTTTGGAAAGTAATCCAAGTGACCATGAAACATGATCCATTTGATGCCATGTAGAAATCCATGTAGACTTTACATCCATCTTGCATTCACTTATATACTCCGTTGGTCCCTCAAGCGTAGTGTGAAGCGAACTTGGACCGGCTCCGCTTTTCCACCAATGAGAGTGCTTGAAGTGTAATGGTCACAGGCTCTCAGCCTCGTGTGTGAAGTGGCCATACCATTCTACATCCTATACAATATTCCACACCTCATGCAACAAAGACATACTAGATTTTATGCTAACGCACTACTTTATTTGCGTTATATAACTCGCTTTGTTGATGTAGAATTATACATTCTACACGATATTATTGCAATGGTTTGGCACTAAGGTAGAAGCACCCCATTTTGTCAATGACCTAATTCCAACACCTATTTTGTGGTCCCAACGTGGGCAGCTACGCATTTTGAAACAAATACTAAAGAAATAATTCTAAGGACCACAAACACAACTCGTTGGCTAAGAGAGATAAAAACGTTAGTGCTCAATACTATCTATTATGGGGATTGGGGGGAGGGGAGGGGGAGGGCTATTAGTGTCCGGGAAGATTTTAGGGCATAATCAGTCGAGATCCAAGTGTTTACAAGTCCCAATGGTTAATCGTCAACATCTTTCGGTTTTTCTTTATCGATTTGAGGTGAATTCTGTAAATTCCTCTAAAATGATTGGTAATTTTCCCAAAGTTTTTTTTTGTGGTTTGGAACACATGAGGGGCTTGACCACCTGGCTAGTTTTCCATCGAGTAGAGAGACGATTTCACGGCCAGGAATCAAACCGCCAACCACTCCATTCAGTTTATGTACCTTTCTACTATCATCCGGTAGTTTAGGGTCATCTCGGACCAATTTTCCTAGAGTTTTGAATTTGAACCAATTATTTCTCATACTCACTCACTTCATCTATAACTAGCAGTCGGTTCTCCATGTTCATTGAGGGCTATGAAACCATATTAGATTGTTGAGAAACTTTGACTTTTATTAACAATGTTTGAAATCACACAATTTCAAGTGTTCATAAACTGAATTGCATTAGCCTCCCATGTGGATATGCTAAATATTTGGAATGCTTAGTGAAATGGTTTCAAGCAGGTTTCGGGTCCCTCAAGGGTCCAAATGCTCAAAGTGTCCATTATAGGTGCTTCTACCTTACATGTCGTGCATCTTTAGAATTGAACTCAATTTTGTACTTCTTTACGCTTTCCAAAACATTTTGGAATTGGTTACAATGTTTAGAAATTTGGTGCGGTTCTTGCCACATCGTTGAAAATACTTTTTGAAAACACAAACTGATCATTGTTGGAGGATGAGAAGAAACAATAAACTAAAGAAACAAACTTAGATTAGCACACGTTTCGGTGAAGTTGCATGCCACCAAGTCAAAGGAAGGTTATCGACTACATTTGTTTCAACAAAACAAGGTCATGCTTCAATTTATTCGATGTATGTTCATGGAATCTATCGTACGGTCTAGGTATGTAGGTCACCAATTCAACACAGCCTTGAACCAAATTTAGACTTCAAAATATTCCTTGTCTAAAATGTTGAAACTATCTTTCTTATGACATTGTACATAACTCAGGCCTCATAAAATTAGGCGTTCGCATAAATTAAATATATTGGTTTAATTTATGCTCTCCATGCATTCGAGACGCATAAAATAAGCGTTTTTCAAGAAATGATTGAAAAATGCTAGGAATTGGACAACTAGAGTATGTTTTGTATGGCATTGTGTGTGGCATGTTTTATTGTATTGACACTCTCCCATCTATATGACAGGATAGAAGGTTGTGATCAACGTAGACGACCAACCCTAAACCCTAAACTGCACGTTGGACTACACAACCTCTGGACATTTTTTTTTCTTGATTTATGCTCGCCGCTCAAATTAGTTTATGTGTTTTAGGTGTCTATTTATAGAAAGCCTAATTTAATGAGGCTTGTTGTAACTTGAATGAGAAGTAAAGTGTGTCACGGGTGACAATGATAGGGCAATGATAACCCACCCAAATATACTCAATAATGATGCATTTTAATGTGATTCTTGGGATATTCAAACTCGGATCTTTAATATTCATATATGCATGCAGTGGTCCAATCCAAATCTTGGGTAGGGTCACTTTTGACATGGCCAACTGAAATTTGGAATGTAGTTGAAATACTTTACACTCCTCCATGCATATTTGAGGCCCTAGGGGACTTAGGGCCACTTCACACACGAGCCAAGAGCCATGACTATGAAATTGTGAGAGCCCAAAGAAAGCGTCCAAAGGCTGTCCCAAGACACCTCCAAAATCATGTAGTGTGGTCACGGATCCTCAAGTGTAGTGTGAAGTCATATTTGACCGGGCCCTCAACCATATGCTTTTTCAATGAATTTCTATTCACTCGAGTCCTCACACATGATAAAAATAGAATAAATCAACGGTTGTGATACGTTCGGAGTGCCATAGTCTCCCGGTTTTGTGTTAGGCCTATCTCCAGGAGGCGGTTTTTGAAAATAGTCCAAGTGACCATGAAACATGATCCATTCGATGCCTTGTAGGAATCCATGTAGACTTTACATCCATCTTGTATTCACTTACTCCATTTGTCCCTCAAGCGTAGTGTGAAGCAAACTTGAACCGGCTCTGCCTTTTCCACCAATGAGAGTGCTTGAAGTGTTATGGTCACGGGCTCTCAGTCTCGTGTGTGAAGTGGCCCTTACACAAAATTTAGTGGTTAGCAATGTCCCTATTGAAGGCAATGGGTTATGAGCTAATAACCAATAGGTTGTTCAAGAGTAGAAGGGTTATCAGAACACGTCGCAATGTTTCATCCATGGAGACACGATATTGTTCATGAGTCGATTGGTTATGCCTAATAACCAATTCGAGTAGGCGGATGACCAACCACGAGAGTCACTCATCATCGACTCTCCTCTTATTGGTTATCTAGTTCATAAGATTGGCATGCCAACCAACATGAAGAATGTTATTCAGGCCCTTACCACACGGCCGGCAGGCAATTTCGCCATGCAGGCTAGGAAAACCTGTAGGCTCGCTATAGCCACTTCACCCCAATCTCGCTAGAGCCACCACACGAGCGGCATGAAGTTCCTCATCATTGACGACGACTAGGCACGGAGATTCCGCGAGAGAGGGCGGGAGAGAGCGGGAGAGGACAGTCTCGGTGGGCTAGCCTGCCAGGGGGTGGCCACCACCGGATTCCATGGGTTTCCGGTGGGAATCCCCTGGTAGTTCCGATGGCCTAAATTCTTGGACACGTCATCACGCCTCCCCTCATAATGTAGCTCGTGTGGTAAGCGGCAAGGTTGCTCGGCCAATCAGGGCCACCGGTTCATGGAAGTTGCCGGTGGTGTGGCAAGGGCCTCATAGTGCACCATTTGTGACCATTGGCTCATAAACATGGTATGGTATATTCTTTACCTTTTTGGCACATGGACCAAGAATAACATAAATAATGGGAGGTTGGGTGGGGTCCAAAGGGATACGACGTTTATTATTCTCTAATTTGCATTTATTATGCATGAGTAGTCTACATAATCATTACTTAACTAATGAGTTGTGTTCATGGGCCTAGCCATAGATTCGAGAATAAAGACTCTAGATGTCAGAATCCCAATGCTTTAGGTTGAATATGAAGTCATGGTAGTTGGATAAACTCATCAGCTGAGTAATGTTATGTAAAAAGTCATGCCATACTATGATTTTATTACACATTAATATAAAGTAATTAATGATAAATTTTGGTCAGTGTGCATAATAATTAGAGGTAGCTTGGAACTGAGGAGTTGATCACACCGGCCAGTTCAAACACCTTCCGTCGGCATCTCCGATTGTAATAGTGTGAAAAGTGGTGGGCCAACATCTATTTCTCAACATAATCCCCGTCAATTTCACGGTTGGAACCGGACGGAAACTTTGGTGTGATCGGGGCATGAGGTGGACCATATACTAGATTGGCAACTTGTCATAGATTCGTTTACTACATGAAAAATGACTCACCGCCCCAAGTCACTCATGCATGAGGTTGACACCCTCCTTGTCCCTAAGTTGCCTACGGGCTCAAAAGAACAAACATACCACCAAATAGGTACGCAAATTGCAATTGTTGATTATACAAAACCACTTTTTTTAACTAACATAACATTATTCAGATCCATATCAGCGTTCTGTGGGACTGATAGTATTATGTGGAATATTCCTTGATATTTCCCACATTCAGACTAAATGTGGGAAATATCAAGGAATATTCCACAGAATACTATCAGTCCCACAGAACGCTGATATGGATCTGAATAATGTTATGAAGCTTATGCATGCAATGAAATTGATGCGGTTGACATCTGCACGGATTGATCCTTGTAACGTTGGAAGCGGTGTTGATTGAGAAAATCAATGTGCACCACACCAGTTTTAAAATGGACACTCCAGTAGTAGAGTTGTATATTACACTAAATTGAAGTGAAAGGTGTAATGAGGAAGTTTGTGAGGCACAAACTTCCTTATTACAAAAGTGCATGTTGGGCATTGGACCTTTTGAGTGGCGGAGTTGATCTCCAAAGTTGGGGTTGCATCAAACACTTTCAATAGAAAAGTTTAAATTGGGCAATTGTTAATGTTTTCAACCTCTAAGTCACAAGTATTTATGAGTCCTAAGTCCAAATACCATGAACAATTTATTTAAACTAGGAATTAAGTATAATTGGATTTATGCATGAATTTTGGATAATTCCAGCCACCAATATGATTTATAGTAATCTCCTGATTAAGTACACACCCGTTTAAGTACGCATCTTGGTTAAGTGTGCAATTTTTTTGACAAAAATCAAGGTTCATACTTTATTGTTTGAACATGTCATGTAGAGTCATTTGCTGCGAATGCATGAATTTTTTACGCTTGACATTCAATGTCAATTTGTTAATGTTTTGTTGAAACGTCTCAAACGATCATCGTAGTTCATCATACATCTGCCCAGCTTCCGTTTGAACATCAAAGCAAAGCAATTGGTCGTCGATAGCGAGGACAATTCATCGAATCAAAGGGTCTAGAAAGCGATATGAGTAAAGTACGCACCTACCAACTAAGTGCACACCAACGGCTCTGGTTCAAAGTGTGTACTTAAGCGGGAGATTATTGTACACTAGATCCCAAAACTACACAAATATGTTGGTTGGCGAATATGGAATACAAACATTTGAAATTGTGATTGTTATGTTGTTGCTTTTGTTGTTGTCATTGGATGTTTTTGTCCCCACAAGTACACATCCATTATTATATTTGAACAAATGGTTTGTCCAAATATACTTAAATGTCACTAAATTACTATTATGCATCAAGTTGTCATCTTGGGACAAAAAAGGGTACGCAAATAGTAAGCAACTCACAAAAACACAAGCCAATCATGAATCCATGTTTACGTCAAATAAAGTGTTGCCTCAAGTTTTCTTTTATATGTAACTCTTGAGGTTAGGAGTTTGAAAAGGGGGGGGGAGTTCTTACATGTGGAATGCATTAGGTGAGATGATAGGATCAATGCATTAACTACATGATCAGTTGCTACCCATGTATGTTGTGTGGAAGAATGTCTTGGAACATCTATGTAAAACCTCTGACATTTAAGTATATTTGGACAAACCACTTGTCCGAAAACAACAAGGGACAAGAACATCAAACGACACCAACAAAAGCAACAACATAACATCCGCAACTTCGAATATTTGTATTCCATGTTCGCCAACTACCATATTTGTGTAGTTTTGCCGATCTAGTGTGCATCATATTGGCAGTTGGAATCGCCCAACATTCATGCATAAAATCCAAATATTTTAGAGGGCTCTCTACTCCGACACAAAATAATCATTCCCCCCTTGAATCTTGCCACGTGTCATGCTCACATTTGCTAAGACCCACTTATATCCCACTTGAAAACTACATCCCGGCATGTGTAAAGATGAAACAAAAAAACCCTCTATGTTACACTTGAATCCTAGTATAAAGAAATTGTCCATGGTATTTAGGACTCAAGGTAACCGTGTTAGGGGGTTTGGTGAAAACCTAACCCCCTATAAAGCTACGATCGATGCATCCCAAATGAACCTCACTAAAATAACCCACACAATCTGACACTGATTCCAATGTCAAATCTGGTTACGAGATAAAATTCCAATCTACAAGCGGATCCCGATGTTTTCACCTTCGGCCTAACTTACATGGCTGCCACGAATCATCCCTTGGCCATGCTTTTGGTACAACTTTTGTACTAGGTAGGAACTTAAAACTAAAGAACATATACACATGTATGGAACACAATTAGGTATCCTTTTTTCTCACATAATTTATAACAGGAACGCACTAAAATAACTTCAGAGGTAGTTTTGTTCCCAAAGTCGACCCGGATTGCACCTTTTTTTTTTTTTTTTTTTTTTTTGGAGACAGAAGGCCGACAGGCCAACGCCAAAGCACAGGAGGTAGTTGGCCACCTGGCAAGTTTTCCGTCAGGTAGAGAGGAGATTTCACAGCCGGGATTCGAACCGCCAACCTCTTCCTTGAGATTTGGGTATCCCTCCACCATCATCCGGTAGTTTAGGGTCGTCTCGAACCAGATTGCGCATTGCATTGTGGAGAAACTATCATAAAGTCTCCGCTTTTGTCCTCCAAGTTGGTGCAGAGCTTCAGACCTTGGACAACTAACCAACTAATTCAACTATTAGTTAACTAGTTGCCTTTCGTAACTATAGTTGTTTGCGATTTAACCTGCCAAAAAATGTAGTTAAAGTTCTATAGTTGTTTTAAATTTGGTCCGCCAAAAAATCTAGTTAACTAAAGTTATATCTAGTTAACTAAATACCTAGTTAACTAAAGTTGAGCGCAGCTTGTCCACGGAATTATGTTGTAGTGTTGTAGTGTTGTAGTGTCACTACACTAAATAGGATATTTAGTATTTGATACACTAAATACGAACGCATACACTAAATACCAATAACCCTATGCAAGTAAGTAACATTAAATGTAAACTCAAACATTAAATGTCAACTATGGTAATATGTGGAAATTACATGTTTGAATTTAGTGTTAGAAGGGATATGAAACAAAAAACAATGATAAAAAAGAATTCCAACATATCTTCAAATATCTTCTAACACTAATTGTCAAAAAATTGAAAATTAGTGTTGAGCAGGGTAGGGTGGTAACAACATTAAATATAATCGAACACTAAATGTCCTATTTAGTGTAGTGTGTTATTTGTGTTGGTGATGTACATGGAGGTCGTTCCGGAGCCCAACATTGCGAGTGGTCATATAAAGGCATTTCTTGATGATCCTCAATGGCCCAAGCATATTAAACACCCTCAACTGAAGCAAATCAAGAGGCGAACTTCTTTGAATAATTAATAATGATTGGAATTTTTCTAGTTAACTATAGTTGTTCTTGAATCTGGTCTTAAATTTTTCTAGTTAACTTTAGTTGTTCTTCAAATTGGTTTGAAATTTTTCTAGTTAACTATAGTTGTTCTTGAATCTGGTCTTAAATTTTTCTAGTTAACTTTAGTTGTTCTTCAAATTGGTTTGAAAATTTTCTAGTTAACTATAGTTGTTTTCTAAAATGTATTGAAAAAAATATAGTTAACTATAGTTATTTTAGCAGTTGTCTAAGGTCTGCAGAGCTTTTCCTATAAGTTTACAGGTATACACACTCTGCACTATGGCTCTTGGTCATGAGACCGTGACCATGAAATTCATCTGAAACCCATACCATGGTGTGAATTTCATGTGGTCACAGGCCTTCAAGTGTAGTGTAAAAGACACACATGGCCATGCTCTCAACTAAATGTCATTTCATAGGCATGTAAAACATAAAAGTACTAGAAGTGGTTGGGAAAAAAAACCTCAAGATTGGGTGAGCCTGTCAAATTGTGTTGCTCAAGATCATCACTTATCCCCTTCTAGAAATGGAGCTATCATTTATCATTGTTATGTTTTATATTCTACACTCTCAAGCTCTAGTGTAAAGTGAAGTGGGATAGTCTCGTCATTTCCCATCAACGAGAGTTTTTGAATTTCGGTGGTCACATGTCCTCAAGTGTTGGTGTAAACCGCCCCCAAGATAAAAACACCCATTTTCGATGTCTACTTTTCCATTAAAACATTCAACTTCATACTTGAACATAAACACTAATTGTAATGTTATAAGGACTAAAAGCACGACTCATTGGTTGAAGGAGACACAATGTCATTGACCAACACTTTCCACTTTGGGGCAGTCTATGTGACTAAGAAGGATCAAATGAGGTTTTTGATTTTGGGCATTTCGATAGAAATCATGTTCTGATTCTTGTCATTTCAATGTCCTTGTGTTCATAACAAATTTATTGCTAATCCAAATAAAAATTTGAACAATTAAGTTGTCTAAGTTAGGTAATGGACCATAGTGCTCAAAGTGTATGTGATAGATGCTTCTACCTTAAGGGCCATTTTCCACACAAACCAAGAACCGTGACCATGCAAATCTAAGGCCCCTTGAAAGTCATCCAAAGGCCGTACTATGGGGAATAGAAATCCAGTTTTTGCAATTGATGGGCCCTCAAGCTTACTGTGAAGCAACAATGGATCATGTTGAGGAACCACAACATATGTTTATGTTTGGGTCCCCACCATGGCAATAGAATAAACTCCAAGAGCCAATGGCAATCTATAACTTAATTGCCACAACCGCCAATTTTGCGTTCGACTTGCCTCTTTTTGATAAGCTTGACACAATATCCAATAGACCATGAAACAAATATCCACATGATGCCATGTAAAACGCCATGTAGATTTCTCACGCATTCAAATTTTCTTTGGTCCCTCATGCCCCATAATCTAGTGAAACGTGAACTTGGATGATATCATGGGTCAAGTGCCCTCAAGCTTCGACTCATAGTGTAAAGCACCCCTAAGTATTTTCTCTTTCTCACACCTTTAATCACTTTAACTTCCATGATTCAAGTGTTGGGTCACTCCGTGTTCATGCCACGTGTCGCAATTTAATACATCATGACATGACGTCTTAAATGTTTTGTTTCGTCAACTCACTTGAGTATGTACTCACACACCGCAAGCTCACCTCTTCACACGCAACGGCATGCTTGGGCAATCCCCTCCGGCAGCCCGGTACTTAGCCTAGTAGCTAGGAAACGGAAAGGTAAAGGCCCGGTACTTCTAAGCTTAGACCCAGTCCGTGGCGGCAAAAGAAGGCAAACACCCGGCCAAGAGTCCCGGGAGATTTTTGGGCCTAACCGATTGAGGGCCACTTCACACATGAGCCAAGAGCCGTGACCTTGTAATGGTGAGGACCCTTGACTCTCATCCAAAGGCCGTACCATGGGTGTTGGGGAAGCCGTTTTATATAGTCACGGGTCCTCAAGCATAGTGTGAAGTGAGAATGGACCATGTTGCGGAACCATTGCATATTTTGTTGGCGGAAAAAGAGGGGAGGATTTGGTTTAATATAATATGTCTCAAACTTTATCAATTTAAGAGAAAAACTTGGTGGTGTTTGTCTGTCCTGAAATCTGTCCTAGAATCTATTATGGAATTTGTCCTGAAATTTGCCCTGAAATTTGTCATGTTGGAGAAAATATTTAAAAAAGTCATGGTCTCCCGGAATTTGTGTCAGGCCCACCTCCAAGAGGTGGGCCTGACGCAAATTCCTGTAAACCATGCACCCGTATCCACAACCTGCTATGTAGGACTCCATGTAGACTTTTCATCCATGAACTTTTCTTTGGGCCTTTAGGCCTTCACCTCCTAGTGTGAAGTGAACTTGGACGGTCTCCACCTTTTCGACCAATGAGAGCTCTTACATTGCCATTGTTAGGGGCTTTCAGCCTTGTGTGTGAAGTGGCCCTGAGATCCGTGTTTCCAAGCCCAACCGGTTACATGGTGTGGTCTTTCGGCCTTTCTCTATGAATTTAAGGTATATTCTATAGATTCCTCTAAAACAATTGGTAATTTTCCGGAAGTCTTGAACTTGAACCGGTTCATCTGTAACAAGCGGCCGGTTCTCCATGTTTGTTGACCCGGCTGGAGCGTGAATTTCGAATGCACGTATACACCTATGGGCCTTCATATGTGGTCACTCTTCCGATTAACCGGACGCCTACCATATGTGAGTGGTATAAGGCATGACTTGTGGTTAAGAATGGACATGAAAAAGACGTGTGTCATGATGTGATTGGGCTATATGCTGAAAATATAGACACCGTTCTAGGTCCAGTTGTGACCATGGATGGTTATGTGATCACTCAAAGTAAAGGAATTTTTTCATTTTGATTTCCTATACGACTTCTTCCAGTTTACTATGCATCTAAAATTTAAAATGACAATGTGCATGATTGTAAGGAGGCATTTCCTTAATTGACTTAGCAGCCATCGTTGTACGTTTGAGTTGGGAGTGCCCTATTGTATAGGTCATCATGTATGATGCATGATTTTTAGAGAATTTCCAAATCACGATGAGATTGGGCTATGTGCTCAAAATTTCAAACACCATTCCAAAGTTCAAATTTCAATGTGATCACTTTGAAGAGAAAGAGAAGATTCGTTTGACCTCGTGTTAATCTTGCATCTCAACGATGATTTTGAGACTTGACAATCCGCATGATTCGTAAGTGCTAACGAGATGAGACAATTGCCGATTTGATCCCAACATTCAAACATGTCTCTCAACTTGGAAGTGCCCACAATAGGGCCAAAAACCTCATATGCTAGACAATGTATGGTCTTCCAACAATGTGGTAAGGGGCATGGGCCCACCAAACTAATCTCATTCAATGCTTGTCCTTGCCTTCGCCCCTCATTCATCCACCCCCATCCATCTTTAAGAAGTGGAGAACTATGTGGCGGCAAAGGCTACACTACTACAAGGGGGGCAAGAGATGTTATATTATATTTTTCTCCATATGAAAATTTGCCCCTATGTGAAGTACGTCCACCTCGCCCTTTATACATCGCCCTTTATACATCCAAAGCGCACGCACTACATCCTCATATTCATCCTTCCCTACTTATTCATCCACAAACGGTGCGGCAATTTCAATGGAGGGGTAGAGATGCAATGTAGTGAGGTGACAACTGGCGGTCTCAAAAGAAGAGGACATGGGTGATGGCACATGATGTATGATGTATATGGCCATATGACATGGGACCCATCATCCTCCATCCCAAGTTTAGCCAGTTATCCATACATCCATCTTCAAAAAAGGTGGCATTGGACAATGGGGTTGTATATGGAATATATATGGATTGGGGCATCAACATCACCGACCTTCCAACATACAAGATCTCATAAGGTTCATGTACAAATGAGACTTACATCCAAAACTTCTCATCCATCTTTCGGATGAAAGCCACTACAAGTAGGTAGTTGTAAAAGGCTACATTGCACATCTTTGTTGGGTCCCTTCCTACCATAGAAGGCTCTTTGTTATGACATAAAAACATTATTTCCCCCTCAAAATTTGCCATGAGTCATGTTCATATTTGCTAAGACCCACTTGCATCCCATGTGGAAACCATGTTTCAACACACACAAAGATGAAATAGAGAGCCCTCTAAGGTAATATCAAAAATTTGATTCACTAGCAGTATAACAGTTTGACTCCTCTCCCGTGTCAAAAAGGCTTTAGTGAAAGGGAAGAAAACAAACAACCCACATCATGACAAAAGTGAAGTATTTCTTTGGCCACATGGCCCAAGACTTTGCAACCTTGTGATTACACAAGTTTAAAGAAGAAGTCTTCATGTAGAAGGTTGCTCTCTTAGATGTGTGCACATAATCACATGTCGTTTCTCCAACATCTATGTGTTGTGGTGACTAACTCTATTTGAGTGTCATTTCTCATATTCACTACATGCAGCTATCCATATGTTGATTTAAGTTCACATTTAAGTGGTGCTTCCTCCATGTGGTTTGGCACATGGTTAAATATACCAACAACCAATAAGAGATATTTTCTCCCTTCCACTTCTAGTGCCCCCACCCAAATTATCCCCATCTTATATCGGGCCCTTCATCAACACATTTGTATATGAAATCACCATACATGCAACAAGGTCTACTTACAAGTAAGCCATATGTTATGATGAGACTAAAATGTGTGCACAAAATACATTGACTCGTTTGGGTTATATGTCCAACACAACTGGGAAGGCCTATGATGTGATCACTCAAGAAAAAAAGACAATACTTTCTCTAACCATCCATACTTAAATATATCACAATTCCAAAACTTGATTGATAATAAGCATAATTTGCAATCACTAACCAATTGAGACAATCCCCAATTATATATTACTGCCAAAAAATTATGTGGAGTTGGAAATGCCCAAATATGTATCCCTTCATTCACATAAAGCTATTATTAATTGGACATCACAACACGCCTTATGGATATATGAGCACATGACAAATCCAACCCAGATGGATTGAATCCACACATGCTCAAAACCTAGGTACTCAACTCCCATATTATACGCAAGGTTCATCGGATTAAAAACGGCTTAGAGGATGGCTTTTGTAAAATTTATATCAAAGTATACAAAAATAAAAGGGCCAAAAAGTTGGGTGAAGACCAAATTAAATAAAATGAGATGTAGAAAAAGTTGGGTTGCATATGTATTGAATTAAAAAAAATCCACAACATATATAAAGAACCGAAACACCTATTTTTTAACCTATGCATATGCACAATATTAAAAGATCCACACGAGTAGTTGTCTCCAATTAAAATTAAAAGTCATTGGCAATGTTTTATTTACAATTTTAAAATATTAATTTATTATTATTGAAAAGCCCCAAAAGTTGGGTAGTTTGACCTATGGTACATGTATTAAAAAACTCATATAATTAGGTTTTTAATGCAATTATAAATATTCATTGCCTATATATAATTACACTTTTGGATGCCTTGTTAGAAGGGCTACAAGAGTTTCCCACACTAAAACAAATTATATCACTTGAGATTGGACTAAAATGCATTACAAGTGATTATAATCAGGGCCATATAATACGGGAGTTGCGTACCTGGGGCTCAAAAGGCAACATTAACCAATGTTTAGATGCAATATTCAACATAATTGGGAGGCCCTATGCTACGATCACTTAAAAGAGAAAAGAGAACCTTTGTTTTCACCACCTATAAGCTTTGCATCACAATCCCAATTCTGAAATTTAAGTAACAATTTGCATGAGCCGCAATTGCTAACCTAACTCATTCAAACAACTCCCGATTTGATTCAACGACCAAAATGCTTTGAGTGCACGCTTGTGGCAACTAAAGTGCACGTGATAAGGAGTTTTGCAGTGTTAACATGGATACGTGATAAAAGAGAATTAGTGTGGCATATGACATTATGGAATAACACAAAGTCAACCTTGTAAAGATGACAATAATTATAATGATGACAACATGATGCGTGCGAGTGCATGGTTTGAATTCTTTGGTGGTTTGTTTTAATGTCAACACCCATGATATATGGGAGGGAAATGCGACAATAAGGAGTGAGATTTAAACTAAGAACATCCGTTCCCTAGGGTTTTAGGATATAAGAGAAGGAGTGACATCAAGGAGGTTGATATTACGGGAGTTTAGGATGTAGTTAGAAGTCATAACATTACTCAGCTAATAAGCTGTGTTCATGGGCCCAATAATAGATTTGGATGGTGGAATCTCACTACTTCATACTGATTATGCAGTTGAATACAACTCATCAGCTGAGTAATGTTATGGTGGCCACAATAGGACCACATAAGTTACCTTATGAAATATGAGCCCAAACGCACATTCATCCCCACCCACTCACGCCAGACATTCCATCCAGGTCAACAAGCAGGGACCCATGACCGTCGGATGCGGCCATGGGTGCATGCCGACGTGGGAGTTACATCCATCCACCATTCATCCGGCGCGAGAAGTGCGCGATAAGGCAGTGCCGTCTTCCAACCAAGGGAGGCCAGGCAGGGAACAGGAAGAAGGCCAAAGCAGCAAGGCAGCACTGAGAGGGCAGCCTGATGAAGGAAACAAAGCAGCAGCAGAAGCAACACTAAGCAGAACTCATCAAGAGAAACAGAACAGGGCAGGGGAAAAATGGGGCCCTTAATCCCAATTGCCAGGCTCTTCTTTGTACTTTGTGGATCTGCTATGTAGTGTTGTTTGTCTGGGTGTGTGTTGGGTGTGTGTTGTTTGTGTGTATTTGTGTGTCGTGGTGGTGCCTCCCCCTATCTTGCTGCCGCTAGGTGCTTCTTGGACAGACGCGCCTCATCGGCTCCCCAGGTGATGCATATCTCTCATCTCATCTCATCTCATATCCTTGCCCTGCTCTTCCCCATCTCATCTCATCTCAACTTATAAGACTTTTACATCTCATCTTGCGTACATCACCATTTGGGGGAGCCTGCTCTTGTTTCAACTCTAGGCTAACTTAGCTTGTGAGAGAGGCCCTGAGGTGCTGCCGGAAGGTTGCGATTCACCCAGGCTCCCCATGTTGTGGCAAGAAGCCTGGAGCTCAGGGAATTTTGCTTTGCTTGGGTGGTGTTGGAGTTTGGTGGTGGTGAGGGTTGGGCCTCTTTCAAAACTTTTTTTTAAAATTTTTCAAAATTGTTTTTTAAGGTGGGGTGGGGCAATTGTGTGGGGTTGATTTCTTACATCGTTCAGTAGAGGACGTCTTCGGTTGAGGACGTCTCTTAATGCATGACGTTTCTTTTTACTGCAAAATTTGTGCTCTTTTTTTGGTTAGCTTTGGGGGTGTTTCACTAACTGCCCATGAGGTCGGCCGGGGAATTGTGGGGTCTGAGGGTTAGTTTCTGATTCTCTTCGAATTTCTGTGCAAGCGGTTGGGTGGCTCGAAATTGGATGTTGGACCTTGATTGTCTCGCCCTGGGTTTTGATCGGGTGTTTAACAGCCTTCCTTGCTGGAAAATCAACTCATTTCTTCTACCTCTCACTTTAAAGTTTGCTTCTTTAGGAAGTTTGTCTTCAATTTTTCCGTTGGGCTGTATAATCCTTGGCATCGGTGTGGTTAGATTTGGCAGGGGGTTGAGTGAGTGATCCGGATCCCACATCTTTGGAATGGGTGAAGGCGGTGGTAGCTTCTTGTTTTCAGTTCATGATGATGATGTTGAGGTCTCTTTATTTTTGTTGTGGTGACTCGGTTGAACCAAGAGATGTTGTCGGCAGAATTGTTCGAAGTGTCCGTGTTAAAGTTGTCGATCAACTTGCAGGACGGCTAAGTCCTTCGCAGTAGGACCTCCTTGTCATGGATTAAAGTGGGGTGATTTTTCAGTGGATTTGATAATGCTCGCAATTGGAGGTCCAAACATAAGTTGAAAGTGTGCCACTTGTGTCTGGAAACGGGACTATCTTTACCCTTGTTGAGGTTCAATTGTTGGGGGTAGTTTCTTATAGTTCATGCTCTTTCAGGTTTTCCAACCTGGATTATAGGTACGGGTAGGGGGCTGATGCATGCTTGTGATGTGCAAAACTGATGATAGCCTCACTTTTGTGGCCTTGTTTTTCTTTGTTCTTATTCGCTCATACCATGTCACCCATCGTGTTAGACTTCAAGTTGTGCGGTTCTATCTTGTGAGGCACATTCTTCATGTAAATAGGTCTTCTGCTGTCCTCAGCTTAGTTTAAGTCATCTTTAGCTGAGGTGGAGGCCTCTTGCAACTTTTCTACTCGGTCTTTCCATGAAATTGTTTTCTCCTTTCCACCTCTCGCATGCCTTAGGGGGTATATCATGCTCTTTTACTCTCCCAGCATCACTCTTAAGGGCTTGGAAATTTAACTTTCACCTTATATAGCAAAGATGATTTCCTTTGTTTTTTAATAGACGAAGTTTGGTTTTCTCTGATATTTTGACATTCTTGTTTGAATGGCTTTTGAGATTTGTTGGTTTTGTGTGTGTGTGTGTGTGTTTTGCAGAGGTATTGTGGGGGAAGAGTTTCAATAGAAGTGGTAATCTAGGTTTTGCTAATCATAACCATGGATGACACAAGCAGTGGCAGTGGTAGTGATGATGGCCGCACTCGTGGCAACGAGTGGGAAGTTGTCACCAGATCTCTTTCTTCCCACTCTCTGTCGGCGTCTACTTCCTTTGAAGCAGGTAGCTCAAGTTCCCCGTGGAAAATTTCCTGCAGTGGGCTCCTCCTTATAGATAATGGTTGGTTGATGTTTGTGGAGCCAGTGAATGAGCATCTGTAAATTATAGGCATGCTTTTCTTAGCACATTGAAATTCAAGCACTTTGAAATCGTAGAACTATGCACGAACTAAAAACCACATAAATATGGATCCAAAACCAGGAACCCATGAAGTATATAAGGATTGGTGGCAGCTTGTTGTTGCCATGCATCACAATGAAGTCAATGATATGGAGCCTTGTGAGGAGCAATTACTAGGTTGAATTCTTGCTCTTTCAACCTTCTTGCCATGTAGTGTCCATGTTTACAAGGTTTGTCTGATGAGCTTGCAAGTCTTATCCTTTTCAGCTGTGGAGGTGTTCACAGACACTTGAAAACGTCTTTTTCTGAAATGGAGTTTGGTGGGCCAAGGTAAGAGAATTTTGGCCTTGGCATGTACTTAACCTTAGTATCCTTGGTTTCAAGGTTGGTCCCGTTTCTTTTCAGTGAAATGTCTGTTTCAACTCCTCCAAATGGAAGGGGGGTTTTAAGCCTTACAAAACCTCCCTTTTGGATCTGAGTTGAAAATGGACATTTGTACCCAAAATATAGAGGGACCACTGACCTTGGAACCAAGCTCCCTAAGGTTAGGTACACATGTCAAGGCAAAAATTAATTTACCTTGTCCTACCAAACCCGTTCTCTAATATGTGGGACCTCTACATGTGAAGCTTAATTACTCAATGTCATTGGAGATTGACCACCATGAGTAAGACTTTAATGATACCATGGTGCTCTAACTTCTCCAGTCAGCGATCATGTGCAGACTACCCGTAGTACCTTATCGATTTTGGCACAAAAATAAAAAATTCCTTGAATGATGGTGCTATGTGTCATGCAGTTGTTGGGTAGAACACGTTGCAAAGGTGTCGGGGCATGAGAATAAAGGCATGGTACTACAGTAGTTTTTGTGTTGAATTTTGTGTGACTCACATGGGATTTGCTTGTAAAGGCACAGGAGCAGATTCTGGAGGAGAGGCGTCTGGCGGTCCTACAATGCACTCCAATTACTTCCTCTGTAATCCTGCATCTCCTACACACCCTCTGAATCGTCCCACTACCGATGAATCTCAGGCATCAAATGTCCCTAGTGCTACTGTTGACGATGCACCACCGGAGGTTCAGTCAATAGTAGCTGAGAAGGTTGCAAATCCTGTGGAGAAGAAAGAGAGCAAGAAGAGTGAGGAGCTCGATATATCAGGGCCAGGGGCAAAGAGCGGCAGTTGTGGGTCTCAAATGCATGAGTTGGCGGGAATGGACTGGATGGAACCCATGCCTCCAGGTATGGTTTTGACGATACCATATGTGAGGTTTCACAAACTCAAAATAGTGGTTTATGTAATTGTAATGCAGAGGTTTATAATTTTCCTGGTGTTTGATGGAGGTTTTGATGATAATAGAGTTTTCCTCTAACTCAACACGACTTTGGGTGGGAGTTGGTTGTCTTGCATATGACACCTTCCATGTTGGGTAAGTGTTCAATGCATGTCTGGAGGTGTTGTGAAGGTTTGAATGAAGAACATTTTATATCGGTTCATTGAGGTTAAACTCAGTTTGGCATACCAAGAGGTACTCAAATGAGTTTGGCCCTGAATGAGCCAAATTAGGTTACTCTTCACACATATCCAAACGCTACCTCTGAGCATGCATCACAAGTAGAAAGATCTTATTGACATAAATGGAGTCATCCTTCAACTCAACATGACTTTTGGCTGGGAGTTGGTTGGTTTTTACATACAACATTGTCCATGTTAGTAAGTGTTTAGTGCATGCTTGGAGGTAGTGTGGAGGTTTGAACAAAGAGCATTTTACATTGGTTTGTTGATGGTCAAACTCATTTTGGCATGCCAAGCGGTGCTCAAATGACATTTTACATTGGTTTGTTGATGGTCAAACTCATTTTGGCATGCCAAGAGGTGCTCAAATGAGTTTGGCCTTTAATGAACTAAAATAGATTGCTGTTCATTCAAATTCAAACCCTACCTCCAAGCATGCACTGTCATAAGTAGAAAGAATTTATTGAGATTGTATGCAGAACAACCAGTAGAAAATCATAGGGACAACCTCCTGACGAAATTTTTTGTCCCCCACTGAGTTAACTCTAATAGAGAACTTGCTAATTGTTATGAACTGACTGGTTCCTTTTCCAGGTATAGGACACAGGCACACTGATTATGAACAAGATGAAATTGGAAGTGCAAGCATCCTCTATGCACTTGCTCCTGAAACCAAGGCTGGAATGGAACCCAATTTTGGGCAAGCGGGTCCACTGCTTGGATCGTGTCTGTCTTCTCCTTCTTCACCAGCAATTGTGAGCCGAGCCAATTCCCTTCGACTTAGTCTCGGAGATGAGCTTCCAGGCCACGTGATTGATGGCGATGCAAGCAGCGAACGTGGTTGTTCAGCTGAAGAGGAAGTGACTTCGTTGGAGAGGGACATATTTGGCGAAGATGCTTTCTTTGAGTTGCAGGAAGCGAATGCAGGTGCGTCTGAAGTCTGTCTGTGGCAAGGTTTTTTTTCACATAAAAAATGTGTATGCACAAAGTACACAACATCTTAACCATTTATTCATCATTTCATTTAATGCCCAAACTATATGACCTAGAAACAAGGAAAGTCTTCTTCTGCTAGTGTTGGACTGGTATTGTTATTTTTGGATACTTCAGGTGTCTATAATGAGAATTTTACAATTTTTGATACCAGTAGGGTTATAGGTATTTGACGATATTTTTGTTTTTGATACCATTTGGGTCTGTGTACCACACAAGAACCTTCCTACCTCTCACCTTGACATACCCCAATATGATTTTGATATCCATGTGTAGGTCCTTTCATACCATTATTGTTGTTCATAATCGATACCATGCATTCACCTGTATACTAGTGCAACATTGGTGGCAACCTTGTTGGTATTACAAAGTAAAGTGTTCAATGAAAACACTTCCTCCCCATTTCTGAGGTGATTTTGAGAATGTCCAGCACCTTAACATCGGCTCCTGTGATGGTTCTGGGTCAACTCTCAATAAAAATTTGAACCCTAATAACTTTTGCATACGTCAAATAAGATATACACTGGTGTGTAGGAAATCCCTGCTAATTGCTTATGAGAACCATTTAAATTTTCATCATGAAAGAATAGGGTCTATGCTCAGCTCTTAATGTGACGGTTTTAGCACAATCTACCTCAAGGAAAGCGGGGCCTAATTTGGTTACATAATCAGACACCTATATTTGAGGGGTGGGTGGTTAGGTGCAGATCTAAGAACGGGCACCAGAAAGACATGTGTTCCAAAGAGGTTGAACTACGTGCTCAATTTTTGTTAAACATTCTAGACCCAATAGTCAACATATTTGGGGGGACATTTGCGGATGCACAGAAATTTCAACCTTGCAAGTTCGAGTAGTATAAAGGTACCATACAGCAGAAAGTAACCAAATAAGGCCCATATGTACTTCCAATATGTTTTTTGTTTTGTTGTCTGTCACCTCATTATTGAACTCTGTTTTATGCAGCCATAGATAGACAGAAGCTGGAGTTGGAAGATAGACGGAGCCCTTCACCCTTACTAGGGGATGGTGGGTATGATGAGCACACTTTTGAGGCATGGTGGAAGAAACGTGCGGCCTTGTGGTGTGTGCAAGCCCGGCAAGCCAATACCCTGTGGTCCATTGCGTTAGCTGCTGCTGTGATGGGTCTTGTTATTCTTGGACACCGATGGCAGCATGAACGCTGCCAGAACCAGCAGCTGCGATTGCAGCTTTGTGCCAAGGATGAGGTACACTTCTTCTTCTTGACCTGGTAGTATAAGGCTCTTCTAATCCCTAATAATTGTTTGGAAGATGTAGAGAAGTGAAAACTGTAAAGAGTATCAGAGTTATCCTTAATGTCTCTTAAAAACTCATGTTTTGGTAGGGAGTTTCACCTCACTTTTGACAATTTATAATGTTAAGGAGCGTTCAAGTGGTGTCGGAACCCCCAATCTGTTGAACTGAAGTGGAGATGTTTGACTTCGACCAAGAGACAGTTATATAAAAATGAATTTGTCAAACTTGCAAGAGCACCATTTTAGATGCCTTCAAAAGTTTGCCATGAAACTCATTTTTATACAGCTGTCTTTTGGCCAAAGTCAAATGTGTCTCCTTTACTTCACCAGATTGGGGGTTCCTTACCAAAACATGAGTTTTTGAGAGACTGCCAAGGACAACTCTATTTAGAGGATCTTGAAAAGTCCTCAATTTACTGTTCTGTTTACTTGAACTCCTAAGGTAGACATGTCTCATTCAAACACCTACTTCTGGGTGTGGAGTGGTTTGATATTCTCCTAATACATTCGCTACTAACATTATTAAAGGATCTATGATGGCTTGTTGGTTGGGATAGCCAAAAAATCAACACTCAACACCAACACTAACTGCTTTGTGCAAGCCGATATATTCACCAAAGAAGATAGCATATCTGCTCTTTGATTATCTGTCACAAATTGAGATTTTGTCACCTTGATCTCATTCATATGGCATCGGACGTGTAAAAGATTTGCTGATTGACCAAGTTTTTTTTTAATTGCACATTAGAAGATGCCAAACCTCCTGAAAGTAACTGTAGTAGGCTTGTCTACCTTAGAAGAGTTTGTCCAAGGAGATAAACAGCTTGCCAAGTTCTTACATTGTAATCAAAATTGGGTGTGCTTCCTTTGTGCAGAAAATAAGCCAACTGATTTTTCAACTAGCTCGGCTGAAAGAGGCATTGTCGGGCCGCCGCCGTGTGCCTGTGGTGCGTACAAGCACAGCCTACAGCAGCTTCCATGACCGCTTCTGAACCTTTTTTCTTTGCCTACCTCCTGTAAATATTGATACAGCTTGAGGGGTCGACGATTACGCTACCGCTACTCCACCCTCTTTCACCTTGTACCCTTTTTTCTTTTTTCTTTTTTCCTTTTTCCTTTTTCCTTTATTGCACAGGTCCGTTTTGGAGGACTTACTTTTAGGTAAGCAGGAAGGCAGCCTGGGTTGTCGAGAGGCTTGGAGATAGTTAGTTGAATAGAATCTTAGTGTTAATAGACGAACTCGAAGGTGGTCTCCCTGTTGCTTCGTACATGTGGATGCCATCTGTGAATTTCTAGTAGGGTTAGCTAAGGAAGGAAAAAAAAGGGCCAGTTTCTGATATGGGATGTTTTCAATCTTGTGTATCAACCCCCAGGCATTGCATGTATAATCATCACCATTGTTCAGCCAAGGATATCAGTCTTGCTCAAATGTAATTTTAAAGAGGGTGACCCTACTTCATCCTCCTTCATAGTCTCAAAAAGAGATAAAATTCAAAAAGATCAATTGGGACCATCTGCAACAATTCCCTTGGGCAACATTCTGAGCAGAAGAGCCTTAAGTTTAGGCAACTAGGGGGGATTGATTTGAAATTTGTGGGCTTAGCAGGGATCCATAGTGGCAATATGAGGAATTTGGCGCCATGGGCGTATGGCCACTCACAGCATTAGTTAGGAATCCCTGGACTTAGCTTTGGTTGGGTTGATTTGAAGAGTGTTTTCTCTTCTTCCCCCCACCTGGATTATGATGAAAAACCTTACATTTTTGTGGACACTTAAGTATTGACAGGAGAAGTTTTTATTTTTCTTGGTTTGTCTCTGCATGTGCCAGCTGTCAGCCCGTCCTTCACAATCTCAACATAAGAAAGGAGGATATTTTGTGCAGTTTGCTGCATGTAGTCTGACAAGGCAGGGATTTATTTACATGTGTGCCACGATGATCACTTGTCTACATGACTTTATCACTTGCTGCTGTGTTGTTTGATTTTAGGTTTCCTTGTGGAAGGTATTTTGTTTGTAGCTCAAAAGTAGGTTTGTGTGTGACCTATCTATCAAACTTTGGTGTATACTTGTAGCTTTGTTTCTTTACCTGTAATATGCTTCCTACATAATCAGGAGCCAGAAAAGATGGGTTGAGGTGCAAATGTAAGTTATTCAGAAATTAAATTTGGTGAAATTAGCTGGCAACTGCAATTTAGTTCATCTGAGTGTTTTAACAATATATGTGAAGGTCTTCTTATAGAAGAAGGGATGGGGCATCCGAAGATGTGTTTTAGAAAAACTCTGATTAGCAACTGCCAATCATGGTTATTGCCTGTTAAGAAATTCAGAGCTGAGATATGAAATTCGTTAGAGGTCACATAAGTCACATAGTTAAATCAATGATCATATTTGTATGGTAAAACTGGGGGAGAGATCTCACATCTCCTCAAAATAAATTTAGAAGTAATTACTTAAGAATTTATATCAAACACCACTCTCAGTGTTTCGATGTGATCTTTGACATGAGTGGCGACCAGAAATTGCATTGTTTCAGTGACAACTTTGATATGAAAATGGGTTTCATATCTCAAAAAAATCCTCACACTGCTTGGGTGGTCAAAGCTGTTTCTGCTTATTGAGTCCATTGAGTAGGTTTTCCTGAAAAGCCTACAATTTGCAGTGGACGGCCAGATTTTTGAGGTAGATTCATATTTTAGCAGGAGCAGTACAGAAACGGCAAGAGCGAATCATTGCATGCGAGCATACCCCTTATTCATCCAACATAGAAGTCCTGAAATACTAGGCAATCTGGAGTTTACTATGCTTAATTGATTTTACACCGTATTTAGCTTCAAAGACCCCAGATTAGTCTACTCCAAGTCATTTGATATGGATCAGCCATAACCTTATAGAGAGTCCAGATTTCATGTTGGATGGATGAGAGTATGTGATAACTCCCTCTTGCCTAAAACAAACAACTACCTCTTTGATTCATTTGAGAGCCAAATGTGCACATCATCAAGATTTCAAACTTTGAGAGGTAGTTGTGCTCAAACAGGTGAGCAGGACTTGCTAAGTGATAGCTTGTTGAAAAGCTATCGAAAATCCTGTTAATACTCATAGGTTGAAGTGATGTTTCCTGAGCCCTGCTACATTTGAGATTCCACATTGCGATAGATAATCTATATATTTTTATACATGTTGAAAATTATATACTGTTGTTTAAGGTATGTTTGGTCGCACACAATGGATCACTGTGCATACTGGAGAGAAGCAAATGTGTAGGCAAGCAATTTAGAGGAGCTGCTTGAAAAATGCCTATGGGTCACGTTTGATAGCAGGCGTGTGATGAGGTCAAGAATATATTTGGGATGAAGCAGACGGTCTTTTTTAGTATAAGGTACACTACCCTTATTTGGTTACTTTTCTTAATCGGACACCTTTATTTGAGTGGTACAGTGTGGCTGGGCTAAAAACAGTTATCAAAAGACATGTGTTCATAAGAGATTGGAGTACGTGCTCAAAATATGATAACCATTCTAGGATCAATAGTCAACATCGGCTCCCGGGGTGGCAACTAGTGCAAATAATTTGTAACAGATAATCCATCCATATTATCCTTGTACATTCATACCAAAGAACAATTTTACAGAACTTAGAATGGAGTGATGTAGTGCACATTGAGACCGTCCATAATACGCAATAATTTTTTGATTTGAACATGTCTATGTATTATAATACATCAATAATTTGAAAATAATGTGGACTTTCTCTTGGACAGGGGGGCTCGTCCATAATCTGGTCTCCATCAGACCTAATTATAATTTAGATAATCTACAAAAATTTGAAGATAATATAGATTATTTTGGGTTGTAAGCCCTAGCCCTAACGCTCTTCCCGACTCCTCTCGGTGGCTTCTCACCCGCTTCTCTTCTGAAACTCTTCAACCCGTTTGTAGAGCGCCCGTTTGTGCACACAACATTACGAGATTCACCTTTGTGTTTGGGATTTAGGGGTTCAAGGTTGCTTGTTGTCCTCCTCTTCTCCAATCTTGTGTAGAGTTGTTTAGCTAGGCTGCAAATTCTAATGCGGAAACCTTGAAGAGCAGGCCTGAAACGATCGAGAGAGATTAGTGATCATCGAGTGCCGTGATTATTCCGATTGTCAGTGCTTATAAGAGTGCATAATAGTGTTGCATCCCCTTCTCCCCCTTCTATGCTTGCTCCCAAGGTTAAAAATTAATTAGGTGCAAGAGGGCCAGTCGGTTTCCGATCCCAGGCTTCACACGAATTAAGCATAGCGCAGGAAAAGAGTACCTATATTGCGTTGCTTGTTGTCCTCCCGTTTTCCAATCTTGTGTAGACTTGAATCTGTTTCAAACACTGCATGCTGATTGCACAGTTAGGTGCAGAAAGGCCAGTTGATTTCTCATCGCGAATTCTTGATGAAAACAAGCACAACTCAGGATCAGAGTATATAGTGTTTGCTTTTTGTCTTCCTCTACTTCTTCTTGTGTAGGTGTTTAGCCATGCTAAATTGCACACCCCTTTTTCGGATTGATCCACACACGGTTCATGCTTGATCGCAACTCATATTCACAATTTCATGTATAGGAAATCGTCTTTTGCAGCACTGAAGCAACAAGATTTCGTCCAGAAGTGGTCGGATTGCCAAGAGAATTATACAAATTTTGTAAATTATTGAAATAATGAATCCAGATTATTTGAAACATAATCTAGATTATATCTATGATTATGTGTACATAATCTATGCCTTTGTGAAATTTTTGGACGAGCCCCCTGTAATTATTTGTTTGAGTTGCCACCCCGGGCATCGGCTACAGTCTCGATTTGGATTTGCTAACCATCTCGTTCTACTCACGTGTTTCATATCCTACGAGAACTGGGCCAGTCGGAAAAGGAACCATTCAAGATTCATCTACCTTAGTCTAAGAGTGGTTGCAATTTTTACTTAAACACATCATAACTTGATGTTGATAATAAGACAAGTAGGGGAAAGAAATACAAGAAGCTGAAAATGCATAATAGTTTGTGCTGCTGATTTCTGAGAGCGTTGCAAAGGAGCACACCATTGTTACAAGGAGTGACTCGAGCACTGAGCTGTAACTTAGGGCCTGGCCGCACAGGCTGGTCATAGAATTGGAACGGCCATGTGACCCACTCTTGTGACCTCCGGGATTTATGGAGAGTGGTTTGACACCGCAGTTTGCTTCCGATCGTTCAAACTCCAGCTAGAAGGTTGGAAGATGACGGTTACAGGGCTTCACAGACTTCACCGACTCTGTGGCTCCCTGCAGGTGTGCTCCAGCTGCTTGCACTCCAGTGGTCGAACAAATATCATTGCCTCCGAGGAGGAAGATACACATAACATTATTCACCCGAGTCTGTATGTTGGGTGGGGCAGGGAATAAGAAAGATTCTATTCGAAATTATATTCTGTTTATTGTCACAGCAGAGCATGGTACTGGCAGATTCAGGCTGAAAAACTCGGAAGAAGCAGTGTATTGATATTATTAGAATAGAACGGCTGATAGCAGCTGAATAATGTTATGGAGTTACTCTGGAAACTACATTGTGGTGTTCGATCCTTTGAACGGATCATCCAACATTGACACTGCTCTGTCCACTGGATCAATCTTCGGCATCTACATGCCTAACCAAGAATGATTGACCGACCCTCAGTGACAACCCAACCATGAGTAATCACATGGCCACCTCCATTTCTTTCTGCCAGTTCTTTTGCAACTATGTGTTCAAT
Source organism: Polytrichum formosum (assembly GCA_964035585.1). Classification (NCBI taxonomy): domain Eukaryota; kingdom Viridiplantae; phylum Streptophyta; class Polytrichopsida; order Polytrichales; family Polytrichaceae; genus Polytrichum; species Polytrichum formosum. Next base: position 21,494,431 of record OZ037936.1, read on the forward strand.
AACTGAACTCATCAAAAGCTTGAAGGTCCTTCACCAGCGACATCGATGCACACTTCGTCAGTAGGCCCATCCTCTGATTTCTTTAGACTTCGACCCACACCATTGATATGTGCGTGGGTACAGTCGTGAATGTAATTCTAGTGGTCTGGACGGAATACATAATTCTTCTGGCAATGGGAGATTACACTGATAGTGCGTGCAAGTTCTTGATTTGAGAAGTGTTCATTGTGAAACTAGGTTAATAGGCTGGAATCTAGTCTTAGTGAGAGAGTGAATGCTACCGAAGAATACAACGCTTGTGAATACGTGCGTGACTTAACACATGGTTTTTAATTCCTTGTCACTGGAAGGAGTGCCAAGCTCAGAGACTTAATTTGACTGTTCCCTAATACTAAGGTTTACACTACACTGATTATCCCAATTAGTGAAGGAGGGTTAATAGTGCGTGCGGAAAGTTAGTGAAGGTGATATTACATTTTTTTAGACTATGAAATTAGTGCCACCAAAAGATCTAGGAAGCATTGTTCATCCTGGCACTACTCTGTAAAAATACTATTCATAGTAGCACTATTCACTGAAAGTACTGACACTATTCATCTTGACACTATTCACTGACAAACATGTGATCGCACATAATTGTATTTATCACTCTACAAGCACCTTAGAACACATACTAATTTACTTGAAATGTATAGTAAATGAGCATGTATTCATGGATTTATCACTCCATAAAAGTTCTATCCCTCACTAATTTTGAGACTTGGCAAAATAGTGCGTGTTTTAGGAATTAGTACCACACGCACTAATTGGGATGATTAGTGCAGTATTCATATTATGAGGTCTACACTTGCTATCTTGTCGTCAATGACTTGTAAGCAAAAACATCGAAGTGCAATTTTGAGGAACTTATTCAATATGTTGCATCAATGTTTAGCCCCCCAGGTATCCCTCTTCTGATTCCTCAACTGCAAAATATTTGTTGGTAATATTGTGCTGACAAACTAAAATTTCACAAAGTACGAGCTCTGACAAAGAACTTGATGGCGAGCCTGCAGACTTTGCAGAGTTGTAATGTTGGGCAACTACTCTGAGATAGAGAATTATAGCATACTAGCGTACCTCTCATTCATCCAACATAAAAACTTGAAATTGTATCCATCCTGGAGGTTATTATTTAGAGTTGATTTGACATCAGATTTAGTTTTGAAGACATTGAATTAGTTTAATCCAAGTTGTTTGAGATGAACCGGCTACAAACTTATATGGGTCCAAGTTTTTATGTTGTTTGGATGAGAGGTATCTAAATAACAAATGTTTTATTATTATTGTTATTATTTTTTATTTGATAAGATATTAGACCGTGAAGGGTTTGTAGTGACATTGAGAGGTAGAACTTGCAAGTTCTGGGAGTTTGATACTTGAATTTAAGAAGGACCTTTGTACACTAGATAGGTTGAGAGGTTGACAAAATGAGCCTTCTCATTGATAGGGAGCCTCTAAGGTAGATGATCCTAATTTCAATAGAGCCGCATAATTTGGACATATATATGAGTGGCACATGGTTAGATGCGGATCTAAGAATGGACACCAAAACAATATGTGTTTAAAGAAGATTGGATCACATGCTCAAAATATCCTAACCATTCTAGGTTCAAGAGTCAACATGATTTGGAGGACCTACATGACCACTCAATGAGCACAAGTATCTTAACTTTAATAATGAATAACATATTCATATGAACTCCAGAAAGTGCGAGGCAAATTACTATGAATGTGATTTGGATTTGCTAATCATCTCGCACTAATTGTGTGTTTCATATGCTACTAGAAGTCCCCTAGAAGTGGGTGCAAAGAGAAGAGTATCTGAATAACACACGTCTGCCTCAACTCAAGCTTGTTCCCATTTTACACTTAGAGATTTCAACTCGAGAGCTTGAGCTTTTCATTGGCCCTTACAATGTCTAGATGACACCTTCATGGATAGTGTGTGGACGTCTATATTAAGCTCTTGGTATAGTCCACCCTCAATTTCTGTTAACACTTCGAAGCAATGAAACTTGTAACACTTATTGGGTGTAGCATAGACTATTTGGAACACTTACATGAATAACACTTATGTAATTATGGAATGAAAAACAATAAATTTATATAAATAAGGGATGAAGTACACAAGATATGAGTTTCACCATACATCTAAGCTTAATTAAAGAACAAATTTAAAGTAGTTTGATGAGATTCTTGTGAACATCAAGATCTCATTTCCTTTTGAAATGTCTGATTGCTCTAGATGTGAGGTGTAACATTAGTAGGTTTTTGTTCCAAAAATTGTTTCAATGTCACTAATGAACTTTCAACATTCCTAAATCCTACTCTATCTTCCACCACATCACCAATTTGCACGTAGTCAACTTCTTCAATGGGTTCATTTTAGTTGCATCGTTTCTTTCATCAAGCATACCTATAATTTCCTCCTCAAATATGTATGTAGGGCTTTGTTTAAATCAAATTCTAGTTCATGATTGATGAACTCATGTGCATTCATAGTGGGTCCACTTTCACTTTGTAAAGAAGTCAAATACATGATGGACCTAATTCAAATTCATCCAAGTTATACAATTTCATAGCATCCCTTTCATCCAAATTGACACTTATCGAGGTGAATTCATTGTAGAGGGGAGCATAATTTTTACGAATTCTCTTAATAGTTAACAATCAATACTCTCTACACCGTTTATGGTATTTAGTGTCACATGCGTAATAGTGTCACTTACCCTACTTTGAGGCATATGCTAGGTTACATTGATGCTTTAACAACTTCATCATAAGTGTCACCGCATGACACTTGGCATTCAAGTGTGCTTACTAATATCTTGGCATGAGTATGTTCAATAATATTATAATTGATGAGGTGCATGCCTATGTTACACAATGGTCTACAAGTTGACCAAAGTGTACACAAATGGCACTTGCCATTAGTATGCTCAAGAATATCTTCCCCTTGCATACTAAAACGCAAGTGTTATTGGCAGTTTCATTAGTATAGTGAGCCAAGAGACAAAAAGAAAAGATAGGAAAGGACCATAAAAAGATAAGTTAGCTTTCCCATAGGAAGTTGACACTTTATTCATCAACAAATTATTTACAAGATGAGTCTCAGACCGCCATCTACACTACTCTCCCTAAGTCCCCTCATAGGAACATACAATGGAATTCGGGCCTGTTGCTAGCTACAGACTATTGACGCCGACCTATGGCTGCGGCTGTAGCTGCAGCTATGGCTATCAATTACTACCCTTCTCAGCTGCCGTCCAACAACCTACAACGTCGCAACACCAAAATTCTTAGCTACAACAATGTCTGCAGGTGCAACTTTGTGGACATTAGCTCCCTCAGTGATCCCAGCCACAACATCCTCACGTAACCATTACTCATGCATGTCTTTCAAAGAAGGGTCGGATGCATCATCCTCCAAACCAACACCAACATGAAGACCATTGTTTATCTCCCTCTCCTCAACTCGATGACCATGTGCAATTTCTTGACCTTGAAGTACCTCATGTTTGTGATATTGGATATAGTATCAAAGAAGAGATTGGAGATATCTTGCATCTCAATAGCATAAGGATTCATCATTCCATTCGAAGCCGCCCTCCTCACATCCATGTTGGCGGATCTCAAGGGAATCACCCAAGTTGGGTTTGCGTAGAATTGACCAATTTATACATGTGGAAAAAAGTGCCGGCAAGATTAATTCCCAAATATTTCTTCATACGAAACCATGCCCCATTAGTGAGCCCTTTGCAAAATATTGCTAGGAGAGAGGCTCACATGATTGTTCAAACCCACCTTCCCAAAATTGGCATACTCCATTTTTCCCTCATTCATGTCTTTTGCGGAAACATTATGATGGACAAACTCAAAATGCTCTTCATGCAATACCCAACCATCCCCAAGAAAGTATGCAAACCCTCATCCTTCAACCTCTTGCATGACACAACATGACTTGTGAGTGGACGCTCATCCCATCCCAAACAAACCTTAATTTTTTTTGTTCAACACAGGCAAACTACTAAAATTCCTCTTCACCACCATTTGAAAATGCGTGTGCATCAACGCACCACCCCTCTCCATGAAGCACAAGCCAACAATGCATTCATCCTCTATAACCTCCTCAAACCCACAAGTAGACCAATGTCAACATTGGTACCTCCAATGGCAATGGCGACGGGTGCCTCAAAATACTCAAAGGCAAGATCGAGTTCGCTCTTGTCCTTGAGATCGAGCAAGTGCTTGCATCCTTGGAGCCATCGCGAATTGATAGGACACACAAAGACTGTCGAGAGGGAGCTCTCTGTGCTGATGAAGATTTTGTCGCAAATTGCAGCCAAGCAACGTCACCTTGTCTATGCACCAGCCATTTTCCTTTCCTGCCAAGGAAAGTGCCGCAGGAAGTTGCAATTGGCATTAACTAAGGTAGAGATACCATAAACCGTGAAAATAAGGCGATTCGCATTGAAGATATGGTCTTACAATCATGAAATAATTCTACTGCATGGGTAGAGGGTAGTTCATGGTTTAGGGTATCTCTACCTTATCGCCCACCACCTGCTGCTCCCTCCCAACAGAGCCTGCCCCTACAACCTACATGCCACCTCATTTTTTTTTCACTTAAAGAAGTTACTTATGTTGACAAATGGAATCACATTGGCAATTTAGCGGACGTGACACCTTTGAGGCCTCCAGGCATCTAGTTTAGGCCCATCGCAACAATGTTTGTGACACTAAGTACACATGAATGGTGTCGTGCACTTTTGGGATTTTTTTTGAGAAGCACAATTTCCTTAACACTTAGAAGGTTTAACCGTTATTGGGGTATCACATATTGAGGGTGGACTGTAGATTCTGACAAACTCTCCTCGTATTCGTGAACAAACATAGTGGAGGTCGCTAGTTAGGAATGTCGACAAGTTTGAGTTCTTCTTTGGTGGGGCCCACGTCAATGGGCTTTCTAGTGTTCTTTGGCTTGTCACGACTTCTCCTTAGATCTTCAATACTTTTCTTCAACCTCTCAATCATCGACCTTTCAACCTCTAGACTATTGTAAAGGGGAGAAAGCCAACCAAAGCTAGGGTGTATGTGTACTGCAAAGTGTGTATGAAGATTCTAGACCTTTAAGATTTGTGATGCCCATGTCAAGTGGTCTATTAAAAGCTTGCACCCTATAAGCTTGCGCGTGATTCATCCTGACTTAAATTCACTTGATATATTTTGAGTTTTCGATGCTAATTTTGAGATCAAATAATGTTTACAAAAGAGAATGTCCGAGCTATAAAGTTTCGCAACGTTTTCACTTTCAATTTCAACTTAGGTAGCTAAAATCATGGCTGCTCTATCTAGTTAGGAGAATTAGCTCATCTTATTTCTTAAAATGTGTGCTAATTTAGGATGATGTTATAAATAGTGTGGTCCACCTTGCAATGGAATGGAGAAGAGATGGGAAAAAAAATGAGAGGTGGACATTCAAAAAAAACTCGGGTTACTCATGTGTAAAAGTTAGTTAGCTTTTAGGGGTATGGATGAGTTAAGATTTCTTCACAAAAGCAAGGTTTCAAAAGTCAGCTACCTTCTAGTTTGATAACTTTTATTTAGGCCTTAAGTTTACAGAGGTGGTGTGGCCGTGAGATATACTAGCTCTCATATATGTTAGCTACCTCATGTGTTAGCTAATTCTCTTAACTGGGCAGTGCGGCCACAATATATTTGAGTGGTTACTTACTCTTAGCGACTGAAGCCTTAAGCAAGACGTGCAGCTAAACCATTATATGGTTATTGTAAACATTTGGTCAATTAACCTTAACGACTACACTATTTGAGATGATAGTGCCTAGACTAGTATATGCGATGGACATTTTTGATATTGTAAGGTGCATCTTGGTTCATCTTTTTTTGATGCCAAACTACACTTTCCACGTGGGATCCAAATGGGTCTCAAGCAATATATAAGACTGACATGAGGCAAACCTTTAGTAGTATTTATTTATTAAAAGTTGAAGTAGAAAACACTCTACGGTACTTATAGGGAATGTTGTGAGCAACAATTATTGAAAGTGGGTCAAAGGATAAAATAGATAGTTGGCTTTTGTTGGTCCAATCAAGAAGAAACAAAGCTCATACAACTCCACATGTCTAGAAAACTTCATAATTTAATAATTAAAAAGATTATGTTTCCACCATGGGCCAACCATGGGGCCGCTATTATGATAATAAATAGGACAATCCTTTGTCATATTACCTATCTCATGAAGGATGTATGCCCCATGTATGCATCAAGGTCTAGATAACAAGTATTTGAATAATTTAATAACAATAGTAAGTAAGCTTTGAGCTACATTATGGGTCCAGGTATCTTGCAGGTATTATTCTTTTGTTATTATGGGATTGCCCCACATTTGGGCCTTGCTCACGCTAAGCACTATTCATAACAGAGTCAAAGTGACTGGCAACTATAGATGGCTTAAATACCTACACTGACATAAAAACCAAATATACATTCATAGTATGTATCCACAACCAAAGAACCCCCCCCCAGGAAATCAACAAATACTTAACAATCTCACACACAACATGTCATATCTCTACAATATACACGTGAAAACCAACTCCATCCAAAGCACACCCATAAAGTACAAAGCCAAATTCACAAAAATATGGCGAACAACTCTAAAAGTCACCCAACCTCCATTAGCACTGACTCAACCCCCCTACTAATACGCTTTATCACATAAACCCCCCAAAATATAGCCCCCAACAATGTATCTACACAAATGGCTTATTCATACCATCAGACAAACCTCGCATAGGTAATTTAACAAGCTCTAGAGTATACATCCCAAAGAATGATCTCCGCATTGCAGAAAGATCCTTGGCCTACCAAACATCCTACGAGCAAAACTATATGCCCTACTCATCTCCCTAACAACTACAAGAGACAAACCACAACACACGTTCATATTTGCTAACAACCTTAACAACATATACCTCATAGGCAACCACATATGACACCCTTCATCCGAACACAATCACCTTGACAAACTGCTCATCTCAACCCTAGTCCATCAAATCCTATGGACCAAACACAACATAATAATACAAAAAGTCATAGCACATGTCATAATCTTAGGCAATGAGATTGTGGATCAACTAGCAAATGAAGGAATCACCTGCAATAAACCCACCCCCACACCCCACACCCCACATCCCACACCCCACACCCCACATACACATTGCACACACAATACCCTACTTGTTGAACACAATTCCGACCAGAGCACATAAAGGAGAAATATGCAACCTATAAACCTACATAAACAAATCTCATGGAGAACAAGAACCGCATCGTGAAAAACAAATTCACATATGTTGACGAATGGGTCTCTAAAGAACAAATTCGTCACAAACTGTCAAACCACTTTTGGAAAGCCAAAGGCATTTGAGACACACAAATAATACAAACACTAAAATTTTGATGTGCTCAATACATGGGAAACCACCGGAAAAACATCTTCTGATTAGTAACCCACCCAAACCCAACCATACACTATGCCCCAATCACGCAATGGACACATGACCACAACTACTATTCACATGCACACACCCACACATAAAAGGTCTCCGCATAGCCCGAAACAACCAAGCAATACATCAAATAGTCCACACTTCAAACCATAGAATGGCCATTCAAAATAGGTCGTCAAAGTAGTTGAAAATAAGCCACCACCTTTCTAGAGCTTTCAAGAATATGTTTGGTGGGGTACATAGCTCACCAAACCCTGTTTGGTGTACCTATGTGACTAAAGTGTGCTTCCATGTGATTGTTCTAGAGTAAAGTAAGTGGATCTAATTTGGTTACTTATCTTGAGTGATATATGGTAAGTTAGGTGTGTATTAAGATTGGACACCAAATGGACACATTTTAAAAGGTTTAAGTACTTACTCAATATTTGATATTAATTATCGATTCAAACACTCAATACAATGTTCTTTTAAGAAGACTGAGAATCTTCACTTTGATAATGAATTAGACATCAATATGAAATCTAAACATCCTGAGAAAAATGATTGTGTCCTTGACTTGAAGTTGTTAAATCTCGTAGAATTTTCCTATTGATTTCTTACAAATCTTGTATTAATTTTGTATTAATATTTTAATATGAAAACACACACACACAAACACATATAATACAACACGTTGCTTCTCTTTTACTAGATAATTAGTGTGCCCCACAATATTAGCATGCTTTGAGTTGGAAAATGGTGTGCACCCATAGTAATATCACCACAAAATTCAATGTGGAGATAAGCTCAACAATATGTTCCACTCGATTAACCATAATCCATGTCGTTGTTACCATCACACAATCCTTGCTTTTCATCTTGTGACTCGTTGAAAGTCTCTTGTATCAAAAACCACATCCACACCATAAATAAATTTTAGAAAAAGTTGGAGGCGATCAACAACAAATGTGTGATATTTGTTTTACAAATTTCCGTCGTCAAAAAATAGAGAGGATTTGAAAACAACCAGTTAAGATTATAAGTCTTTCAAAATAAACCGGCCGGGTTTCTACGTTTTCTATCAGTATTGTTATGAAAAAAAAGCTTCGTACTATTCCCTTTACTCTTTGAAAATGCGCCCACGTACTGCAACGTGAGCACTAAATCCTACCATGTACCAAGAGGACTCTTGAACAAAGTAGGTCAACAAACTCATGTAGGTAATAGTAACTATGTTAGTTTTTTTCTTTTTCTTTTCTTGCAAATGGTTGGTGAGGCACGGGGCAAGCAGTTCATGGATGGTGGGTACTTATGACTGGCCAGAAAGAGATTTCTTCACTCATGATTTTGGTACGGTTGTAGATGTTTTCCTTCTATAATAATTGAATGAGTCCACTGCCTGCATTCAAAGAATATTACAAACCTGTAGCCAAGAGTAAAATCTCAAGTGCCCATAGACTTTTGTGGCTGGAAATTCAAAGTGTTCGACTTCGTTCCAGTTTGATCACGGTGCTCCAGGTTTCAAATCTAAGTAGCTCCACACAATGTTTTTGAATGTGTGGGTCTTATTGAATGTGTAGGCATTTAGCTTAGAAACATCTATATAATGGCCCCATAATGGACAAATTTTAACACTTTAAACTCTTAACATGCTTAAAATATTTCACATGAAATCTTAACGCACTATCAAATCCATAAGAACATTAACACAATCAAGTTCATAATTTTTTTGACACCAAAGCGGGTTGTGTTGAATGTTGACTTCTTATCTCTCAGTCAAGATTGAACTCATATTTTAATCCTTAGAATTATATATCATCAATATCCCTTCTGAAGTACGTAGTTGACACCTTTGAGACCTAAAAATAGAAACGTATCGTAATTGGAGAGACTTACGTAATTATGTAATTACGTAATTAGCACTTGTACCTTATTCGGGGTTAAAAGGGAGCAATTCCTGGATAGATTGCCGGAAAGGAAGAGGAAACTTGAGAGTGGGGGAGAGGGATAGAGAGAGAGTTGAAAGGAATCTCTCTTGGGAGTGATGGGCGCCGGCCGCAACAGACATATCCGCTTTTCCCTTGCAGTTTGTCTTCTCTCGTAAGTTCGCCTCTGATCATCGTCATTATGATTCATATGGTGAGGAGGCTGCTGCGAAATGATGAGCCACGAGAGGCCAGTCAACAACAATCGCTTACTTAAATTACACAGAAACAGCAGCAAACCCGATTCTTCCTCATCCAACATAAGGCGTTCGTGCCCATCTTGGGAATCCGTGCAAACACTATCCTAATCAGTGTCTGGGGGGCCTTTTTGGGCTTGATCGGTCAAAATCCGAGCATCTCCAACCTTAAACGGTGACATGTTGCGATCTTTAGGGTTTTCTTTATTGAGTTGAGATATATTCCATAGATTCCTCTACAACGATTGGTAGTTTTCCTGAAGTCTTGAACAGTGATCAGGGAGATTTTTTGGCATAATCGGTTGAGATCCTAGTGTTTGCAAGTCCAACCGGTTGCATGTTGGCATCCTTCGGTTGTTCTATATTATTTTGAGGCATATTCCATAAATTCCTCTAAAGTGATCGGTAATTCTCCTGAAGTCTTGAACTTCAACCGGTTATTTCTCAAACTCAACCGGTTCATCTTGTAACTAGCAGTGGGTTCTTCCTGCTAGTTACAGATGAACCGGTTGAAGTTCAAGACTTCAGGAAAATTACCAATCGTTTTAGAGGAATCTATGGAGTGTACTTCAAATTCATAAAGACAAACCGAAAGATCACAGCATGTAACTGGTTTGGACTTGGACACACTAGGGTTTGGACAGATTATGTCCAAAAATTCTTTGGACACTGAGTTCAAGGGCCTGAGACTCCAAGAAGATGCATTGCAACTTTAAGTTAAGGTAAACGAGGCGGCTGCAGCTATGCTGCCATCCTTTCGGACTTTTCTTATTTAATAACCTTCTAGGCTGCTTGCTGCGGCTACTGCGAAATGTCTGCCACGCACCTACCTACCTTTTGTCCATCACATCACGCTATGCCTAGCTAATTGCACTAAACATGGGCGGTAGACTAAATAGTTCTATTAGTGTGGGTTACATGTTGCTATAGTGCTTTATTGAGATTATAATTACTTAAATAAGACCAACAACTACATTGAATATTTTATTTAGTGTCATATGATATTGTATGTCACTGTGGTATTTTCTAGTGACACTATTTATGAACAAGTTTACAAGTATTGTCATCCCAACTTACTTTTCGTTCATCCAAATGCCAATTATTGAAACATGGTTCGGTATAATTTGCACCCTAACAAATCTGTGATGAAATGTTGTCATGCATTATTGAAATTTGGATGAAAAATCACTTAGAAAGTAACAGTAATTGCAACACTATAAATTTGTAATCCCTGAATTTTTTTACAAGGAATGACAAATAATGTTAGGTTAACATCTACTGTTGGTGACAATACACCGGAGTTTACATTTACTTTTGAGCAAGATAATTAGAATTGGTGACACTAAATTCTAGTGTAGTATGCCTGTCAAGGAACATGAAGTAGTTGATTTTTTTATTTTTTTTAAAAATCTTGATAAAAAGTCATAACAACGTGTAACTCCGAAGGTAACCCACACTAAAAGGCCTATTAGTGTAGTAAGGTATGCGGGTGTTACTAAATTTCTTTACGCTATGGAATTAGTGTTATCATAAGATGGAGGTTTTTGGGAGCCCAAAGTGTTAAAATGCTGGAAACTCTTAATGCAAGCTCTTTTCAATTTCTTAGAGTTAGGAAATGCGCCTTAAGAGTGAGTGGCACTGACTAAAAAGAAGAAGAGGCCTCTCACCAAAAGAACTTATGCACTCTACAAACACCTTAGAGCACGCACCAAATTTCTTGAAATGTATGGTAAATGGGCATGTATCCATGAATTTAGAATCACTCAGTAAAAATTTCAGCCCTCACTAATTTCGAGATTTGCCAAAATAGTGTGTTTTTTGGGAATTAGTACCACATGCCCTAATTGGGATAACCAATGTAGTTGCATATACTTAGGCGGTCAATAATGAAAGCACCAAAACAAGTTTGTATTCCCTTGGAGTCATGATTGATCCTGCATTGACATCTAGACAAGTTGCCACGCACCTTGTCTTTCACCTACCAACATAAACCGAACATAACCTGTTGCATCTAGAACTTACTTCTAGTGGTCACTGCAGCAATGGATCATATATTAAGTTATGGTGGACTCTCCTTGACATCTTTGGTGTGTTGATCTGCGAGGAAGGAAGTTCAGATAGCTTGCACAAATAGTGGCAGGCAGGCTCACTCGTGTGCTCGGTCATTGCATCAAGGCTTGTGATTAATTGGAAGCCGACGAGCTTTGAGTTCTTGGCATTGAAGACACTATGTATTAGGTATTGGTTTCTGAGGATGGGTATCAATGTATAATGGGGACCCTCAATTTGCTTGGCCTATAGGCTGAGCCAATTGAGGGTCCCCACTGACACTGATACCCGTCCTCAAAACAACCAATACTGCATGGTTATATTGAACTAGTGATTGTTGGTCATGTTCTTCCTACCTACATGACATGCCATCGAGCATTGATGATCGTCATATAATTGCCTTTCTCAGTCATTGAGAGCGCCATGTAGGTGAGATACAACCCAAACCGATGTGTTTAGGTAACCAATGAAAGGAGAGTGGATGATGAGTTGCGGAAGCAGCAAATCATCTTTCTACTTGAATTGGTTATTGATCATAACCAATCAACTCATGGACATAATTTTAAAATATATGGATGATATTGCACCTACATGGATGAAACATTGTGACGAGTTCTTATTGCCCTTCTGGTCTTGGATGAGCGACCGGTTAGTCCCGAGCTCCAATTTCTGCCATGAGGGTTGCAGGTTTCGGAGGAACCAGCAGCAACAACAATAACAATAATAATAATTTCTGACCGAATTTCGAAGTGCAATTACCGGGCGAGCATCGTCACACTTCGTTTTCGTTGTGGAGCGGCAACTCCATGAACTTGGGGCTCATTTGTGGTTTTGTTATTTGAGGAGGACCAGACCTGTCTCCTGGTCACTGGAGCTGGTTTGGTTGAAGAATTCGACGGAGAAATGCCAAGTTGTGTCGACCTCTGCAGTGAAATGTCCATTCATTTAGGATTGAGCAGCTAGTACTTGGCTACATGCGTGATCGTCGTGATTTGGCGCCGAAATCTACCTGTGCGTCTCTAGGTAATTTGCGCCTCCGGTTCCGCGAGCAGCCGGATTAGATAGGTGAAGTAGGTAATCGTAAGGAAATGATCAGAGTTGGTGGATTATGAGAGGGACCTGGGCATTGCAATTAATTGGGAACTTCTGGCTAGCTGGCGGTCCATCTTTTCCGACGACTACCTGGGAGATTGTGTCTGTATGGTGGAAGAATCTGTGAGCATTTTGAGCAGCTGCTTGCTTTCTTCTCCTGAAAATTTGTGCTTGATTTCTACTCCTCAGCGCGAGAAACTACAACTCTCTCAATTTGATAGCTCAGATGCTCCGGAGACACCTTGCTTGTAAATGAATAGATCAGATGCACAAGTTGAGAACTCGAATTGGGCTCCGCACTCTTGAGTGACTGGCTTTCTTAACAGATTGTGAGGTTGCAGATGACGGATTAGGTAGCCTGAGCAGTTGGTAGCTCATAGCTGGAGAGAATCACAAGTGCTGAATCAGCAGAGGGAAGGCATTGAAATTAGCTCGGGACACCTAGCTAGCTGACCATCCTTTTTGACCACCTGCGAGATTTTGTCTGTGCGATTTGACTCCAAGTCATCAGCATCTTTCCTGTTCTAGGGAAAAATTTCTCTTAATTTCCATTCCTCTACGAATTAGACTCTTACGATGAACAAGCTCCTCAGCGGAAGAAACTCACCCGATTTGAAAGCTTAGATGCTCCAGAGACACTTGCTCGCGAATGAATAGATCAGATGTGCAGTCGTTACTTGAATTCTTGACCTTCTTTCTTTCTTAACAGATTGTGAGGTTGTACGCCTCGACACCAAGGCCATACCCTGCAGATTGGTAGTGGTGGCTCCGTTACTCTTTAGCAACTGGAGGAATTCGAAGGGTCAGGTAGTTGTTGAACGAACCGAGAATCCTGATGTTTGAGAGCGCGAGGTTGAGTTCTCCGAAGGAAATGATCCGAGGGCAGAAAGCTGATGATTAAGGCCATAAGTCTCCTGCATCCTCTGTCAACCTCATCCTGTCAGCATAATGAAATTGGCAAATCCCGGGAAACTACTCAAGCAAGGACTAACAGCAGCTTCGTGACAAAAAAATCTTAGTCGAAGGCTTAATCGATCGACATCCTATTATTTGCTTTCTGTAGTCAACCGAAATTCTGATGTTTGAAAGTACGGGGTTAGGTTGTTCTCCGAAGCACATGATCCGAGGAAGAAAGTTGATGATAGGTCTTTATGCATCCTCTGTCTTCCACATGCTATGCAGCATGCCGAAATTGCTAAATCCCGACAATCTACTCCCGCAAGAATTGAAAGACAAAAGCTTAGTCGAAGGCTTAATCGATCGAAGAGCCTTAGTACTTGCTCTCTGTACTCCACCATAGCCAATCTGGTCGAACGTTCCCATTCCGAAAGTTAGAACTTTGAGACAATTGTAGGAGGATTGATTGGTTGGTTGGAGGTCATGGTGAGCAAGGAAACTGATGAGACTTGTACACTTGGATTTTGGTGTTTCAGAGAAGCAGCAGAAGCGCCAGCGGTGACAAGAAAAATTTGAATAGTTGTGAGTGAAGAGCATCAGCTATGGCGCAGTACCTGCTCCATGGCACCCTTATGGTCACCATTTACAAGGCACAAAACCTTGTGATGGAGAAGCGCAAGAGTGGTGGGGCTCCGGGTTTCATAAGGAAGGTCAGTCTTCAAATTGTCCATAACATTCTTGAGTAGCTGATGAATGATTCTTATTCTAATCCGGGTACCTAAGAATGATCCCGTTTGAGGCGCATCTTCAATTGCATCTTGTAGATGGGAGGAGGCTTCATGTCCGAAGATAGGTAACAATGAGGTGACAGTTGACTAATGAGAGCTTGCTACTTGACTATGTTTGACATTCATGCTTGCAACTGAGGCGCTTGATTTCTCAGAATTCATTTTGCAATTTAGAGAAGAATGGGACCACCGGCTCTAAATATGATGAACTAGATAAGGCATGCAAGGAACCCTTCCACAAGCTGTAGTAGGTGTTCCAAAATTTTAATCAGCGATGGCGGCGAGATAGGTATTGAGTGTGTATTACAACTGATGGCATGGCGACACACGTTCATTACTAGACGAAGTGGTCAGGCCATGACAAGATCATCAATTACGGATGATAATGTTCTTCCTCGTGTCCAATAGACACGTCAAGGTTAAAAAATCACTTGGTTCTGACCACTACGTCCCTTCCAATGCAATCATCAGTTAGTACTTGACTCCCAAATTGTAATTTGTTCTCCGAAGCACGAGGCTCGAGTAGACAAGGCACTTGGATGTAGAATTACATTTAATTACTCCACCAATTTGAATTTTCACAGCATTTGATGTCACACTTTGCTTCAAGGCAATCGGCAACCATGACAATCATTCATGCACTAAAAATGTGGGTGTGGTTGGAAAACGGAATGACAGTTCATTGAAGGCACGGAAGAGACGCTTGGCGTTGGCAAAGGCTACACCAAATTATATGCCACCGTGGATTTGGGAGACACTCGAGTCGGGCGGACGCGTAGATTGACGGGTCAACCTAGAGACCCAATTTGGAATGAGTCATTTCGCATCTATTGTGCGCACACCGTCTCTGAAGTCAGAATCTCCATCAAGGATGCTGCCATTGTTGGAACGGTTGTGGTTGGGCGAGCCCGAATTCCAGCTTACGACCTTATCGCAGGTACAATACTATCATCATGTTTGCAACCGAAGCTTTTGGCAATCCTAACAAGCGTCTTGTAGCTCAAGCTTTTGCAAGTTTGGCTCAACTTTGGTGGGCCTAGGTCAAAGGATTTTGAACCTCACTACATGTGGCTAGTAAAGTGGTGGAGCTTTTTGTTTGAATCCTCCTTTCGTTGGATCGATTCTCAAGTTTGAGCTTGAACTTGTAGACATCGGCCTTAGAGGCCTAGCCACACAACACTTCAGAAGTTCAAGCTTGCAAAACGTTTTGGTGGGCCAAGGTAAAGAGAATCTAGACTTTTACATGTGCCCAAAATGGTGGTCCAGCTTTCGTTCCTCCATTTGTCAGATCGATTGTCAAGTTCAAACACAAACTTGACCTTGTAAGTAGACACCATTCTCAAAAAAAAATCACATCTCTTCTCACCTTTGGACTTCTCTAGATGATACCCATACTAGTCATTTTACACGGGGTCGATGATGAATAGCGTGCCTTGTCACACTAGATCATATGTACAATATAGTCGTCAAGTATCAGGGTCAAAGATTCATGACATCCATGCAAGTTAAAGGTGAAAAAGCTGGGAACCTGTTATCGCTTGGAAAATTCTCTTTTGAATCGACTCACCCCAGAATTCACATCAGCATTGGAGACCCCGAGCCAGTCTAGTGACTCAAATTAAGCTGGGATGAATTTAGCCAAAAACCTATGGTGGAAAGGGTTCTTACCCTTCCCCCTCCACCCAAGTACCCATGGTTCCCACAAACCCTAACCCAAGTGTCTGCACATTCTTGTTGTAAACTGACTCGAAGCTCACGAATTTCAATTCAGGACGGAAAATTGATGACTGGTACCGCCTCTACAACGAACGCCATGAGATCGTGAAGGACGCGAAGATCCGGTTCCGATTGCAATTTGTGGAGGCCTCGCGGGACCCGAACTGGGGCAAAGGGATCCGGGACCCCCAATTCCCTGGCGTCCCATACTGCTACTTCGGCCAGCGCAAAGGGTGTCGGGTAACCTTATACCAAGACGCGCACATGAGCGACGAGTTTCTACCTTCGATCTACCTCGCGAAACGGCAGGTCTACCAACCGACGAGGTGTTGGGAGGACATCTTCGAAGCGATTAACAATGCCCAGCACTTGATTTACATCACGGGGTGGTCCGTTTACACCGAGATCACTCTGTGCCGGGACCCGCAACGGAAAGTCCCCGGAGACAAGGGGTTAACCCTCGGGGAGCTTTTGAAGCAGAAGGCCGACCAGGGCGTTAGGGTGAACCTGCTGGTGTGGGATGACCGAACTTCAAACATGTTTAATAAAGGTGGGTTGATGGGAACCCACGACGAAGACACGATGATCTACTTCCAAGGCACGAAGGTGAACTGTGTGCTTTGTCCGAGAAATGCCGATAGTAGCTTGACCGCGCTACAGACGGCAACGACGGGCGCCCTCTTCACGCATCACCAGAAGAGTGTGACTGTCGATGCGGGGCCGGTGGTGCCGAGCCGTGGGCGGGGTAATTCGACAACTCCCAGTGGCCGAAGAATCGTGAGCTTCGTCGGAGGTACGATTGAATCTTAAGCTGTAACAAATACTCAAACTATGAAGCGCATTCTTTTTTTTATCTATTCCTAGTTAAACCTACTCATCCCCGGCCCTCCCCTCCACTTCAAATTTATGTTGCAGTTAAAACAAGGTTTTGCATCTTGTGCTTTTATTTTAGAATCAAAGTGTAGCCAATGGAAGGGAAAGAATCTTAATTCATAATTTGGTTAAAACCGACCATTTCCATAGCATTATGCATTGTACAATCTAGTTGTCCAAAACCATCCGTTTTCAACTCCAATTGGAAACGGAGGTTTTAAGAGTCAAACAAAAGCGTCGTCTTGGATTGGAGTTGAAAACGGACGTTTATACCCAATAAAAGAGGGACCAACCTTGAAACCAAACATCCTCAAAGTTAGGCACATGTCAAGACCAAAGTGTTTTTACTTTGGCCCACCGATCTCCACTTTGAAACTAGCATTTTTAAATGTGTGTGGCCTCCACATAAGTTTAGTTCTATAGGGGGGGGGGGTTTGGTGTGTTGAAGGATTTTGGATGGTACAATCCACATAAGAACTTTACAACTTATTTACATGCTTGGACAAGCCAAGGTAAGTCTTCAATGATGAATTGTATTAGGGTTGGGAACATTGGGCATTGATACGTAGTACTTGAAAGGACGTGGCAAATGACAATCCTATTTACTCTTCATAAAAGGTCATGACTCTTTTACATGCCCTTTGTCCTTGAGAGTGGATCAGTGTCAAGCACTAGGAGAAATCTTATTCAATGCGAGTATCTCTTGCGACTAAAAAAATTGCAACAACTGCCTTGTTGGCAACCTTGTCCAATGAACAAGGCCTAGATGCAATGGACAAGTTGCAATGTGTGGTTGTCATGCAAGAGTGGGCATGAGGGACCAAAAATTAAAGAAAACACTCATATGTACATATTTAGTAGCCTAAGTGTAATACGGTACATTTTTACAGGTATCGATCTTTGCAATGGCCGCTACGACAACCAGAAGCATTCTTTATTCCACACTTTGAATAATGTCAATAGCAAGGATTTCCATCAAGCGAACATGAATGGTGCGTCGTTGGAGTTTGGTGGGCCTCGGGAGCCGTGGCATGACATCCACTCAAGATTGGAAGGTCCAATTGCTTGGGATGTGCTCTTCAACTTCGATCAAAGATGGAGGAAGCAAGCAGGGGAACGTCGGGAGAAGCTTCTCCTCCCCATTCAAGAGCTTGGCCTCAACCAAACACCCATTACAACGGAAGATGACCCAGAGACATGGAATGTGCAGTTGTTTCGCTCCATTGACGCAGGTGGGTAGCTATGATTAATATAGTGCCTTGTGTTGAAAGTTGTGGCCATGCAAGCTTGACACCTTCAATTTTCATTTGTATGTACCTTGGGACATGATGATCCATGGAGTAGAGTGCTACACATGGTTGGGACCCCACCATGTGGAGTAAGGCCGAACAACCACCAACGAAATGTCGACCGTTTTCTCACAGGTCCTTGCAAATAATCTTAAGTGTTGACCCCACCTGCTTGGACTTTTTATAGTTTAAATTGAGTAGGTAGAAGGTGAGCAACATGGAGATAGAGAGATGACAAGGTTGCAAAGAAAACAGTGAGCGGAGACTTGTGAGGGATAGTGCCCCTTAAAAAATTTCCCTCGTCCATGTCCCCCATCCAAGGAGAATTGAAAAAGCTTGATTGCATGACTAAAAACGGACTAGGAAGGGGTGAACGTATGCATGCAATTGATTTCACTTGAATCTCATTGATTAGATCAATTTGTTGGATTCCTCCAGGTGCAGCATTTGGGTTTCCGGAGGACCCTGCGGATGCAGCCAAACAAGGTCTCGTGAGCGGGAGGGACAATACCGTCGACCGGAGCATCCAAGACGCTTATATCCATGCGATCCGGCGAGCCAAGAACTTCATTTACATCGAGAACCAGTACTTCCTGGGCAGCAGTTACGGGTGGGAGTCCAAAAAGGATGCAGGCGCCAACCACCTGATACCTCTGGAACTCACGCGCAAGATTGTGAGCAAGATCGAAGCCGGCCAACCTTTTACGGTGTACGTCGTGGTGCCCATGTGGCCCGAGGGCATCCCCGAGAGCGCATCAGTTCAAGCGATTTTGGACTGGCAAACGAGGACGTTGCGGATGATGTACAAGGAAATTGCGGTGGCGTTGGAGGCAAAGAAGATTTATGATAGACATCCCCGAGATTACCTTGCCTTCTTCTGTTTGGGCAATCGGGAGACTGTGAGCCCGAGAGACTATGTGCCCCCCAAGACGCCTACGGACAGCAACTACAAATCGGCACAAGAGCACCACCGTTTCATGATCTACGTACACGCCAAGATGATGATTGGTAAGATTCTCCTGCCAAACTTTCACAGCATGAATTATCGCTACACTAAATAGTCCTGTTGGGCCACGATAATTTTCTAGAGTTCATCCTAATTCTCATGATGAGAATTATGTGAGCCACATTGATTGTTTCTTTTAGAAAATTGATGTGGGTAACTATTTTACTTTATACTACTCTTGTCCTATAAGTTATACTCAAGGTGTTGGTTAGAAGTCTTCATGAAGACTTAAGGAGAAGTTTGGGGATTTTGGACCCACGATATTTCCAACTTGACTAAAAAATTAGTGTGGACCACATTAATTTTTTACCCACTTTTATAGGACTATTTAGTGTAGTAATTCTTTGCCATAAATTGGGTAATTCAACTTTGCATTGTTTAACTTCCTAGATTCAAAAGCAATTACTCTCCTTTCTTTCATCAGATTCACACATATAGCCATGTTACTAGCATCTGTGCACAAAACGTGATCGCACACTCTCGAGTTCCTTGCAAGGGAGTGAGAATTTGTGCAATGTGCAAAACTGCACATTCAATTTGTTAGTAGAACCCATCACTTTCATTTAAACCCTAACTTATCGTCCAAGCGAGACTCTTCATTCCATGGCAAAGTTTAATCATGTTGGTGGCAAGATCAAAGGTTTTCCCATTTTATGAGCTTCATATTGCAAGGGAGGAGGCTTCACAATTTATAAACCTTTGTGCAAAATTTGAGGTTTTGAGAGTTTTTCAACCATGATGCCTTTTGAATTTATTTTTACCAAGCCCACAACTGACATGTCTGTGTTGACATCTGCAGTGGACGATGAGTACATATTACTCGGGTCGGCCAACATTAACCAAAGGTCCATGGATGGGGCCCGAGATTCGGAAATTGCAATGGGTGCTTACCAACCTAACTACCTTGTGGCAAAGAAGGGTGCGTTTGGCCAGGTCCATGGTTTCCGAATGTCACTGTGGTATGAGCACACAGGCTTCTTGGACCAAGCCTACATGCAACCGTGGACTCCAGAATGCATGCGGAAAATCCAGCACCGAGGAGACCAACTGTGGAAATTGTTTGTCCAGGAGGAAATTGTGAATTTACCAGGCCAATTGCTGACCTACCCCATTTGCATAGGCCGTGATGGCTCTGTGTCAGAGCTCCAAGGATTCACGTACTTTCCAGACACAAAAGCCAAAGTATTGGGCACTGTGTCCGACTTCCTTCCTGAGGTTCTCACAACATAGGTCCCAATAATAGTACTGTTTCTGCCTCCTCCCTGCAGCTTAGAATCCACTCATAAGAGTTCTAATTTCCAACTTCAAACATTTTGAGATAAGGTTCTCTCTATGGAGTACAAAGTACACACTTTGTGCCTACATGCAGCCATGGACTTTGGAAAGCATGCGCAAAACTCAACACCGAGTAGACAAACTTTGGAAGAATGTGATATTACCACCCCAGTTGCTGACCTACCCCAATCTGTGTAGGCCGCAACGGCTATGTCAGAGCTCGAAGGATTTACTTGCTTTCCAGACACCAAAGCCAAAGTATATGGAGGAATTGAACTCCCAAACCAGCGAAGGTGGAATGTGCGATAAACGACGCAAACAAATAAGCCAAGGCACTTAACTGAATTCTTCAGGTTAATTTCATTTGAGAGATTCAACAAGCAGTAGAAGTTCCCATCACCTGAAAATTCAATTCTACAAAGACATGGATATAAACAGGACTCGGACAAGTATGCAGGTCTGGAACTTCAGGATGCTGCAGTTGGAGAGTGGAGCCAGTGCTTCACTGACTGCAAACAGTTACAAGCTCTCTCAACTGTGGTACTGTGAGAAATGCTTCCGGTACAAAAAGCTCTATATACTCAGCTCTAAGCAAAGGAGTCTATAGTTGGATCAGCAAAAGATATGCACATACACAAATTACAAAACAATTTTTTTTTTTAAGGGAGAGACCTAGAAGCATATGATGGAATCTTGATTGTACATACTTTGAGAACTTTTGTGACCAAAACATCATTTTAGACGTGTATTGGGCGTTTATTTTCATAAATAACACAATGTACATGCAACAATAACATGTTTGCAACAAAGAGATGTAGTTGCATCATCTAAGGCTGATTTTCTCACATGTTTGCATTTCTATCAGAAGACCCGCCAAAAGAACCACACACTACTCTGTAAATGGCTATGTTCAACAATCACATTCACTAGTCCCAAGGGTGAAATACCGCGGGCTAATATCCTCCCAATTTAGTGCCTGAAGCTTGAATGCTTATAGCAACTACAGTTGTTCTGCTAATGGTCACAAGCAATGACCTAATTACACTGTCGATTGTCATTTTGTGCTGTACCACATATTGTAACACTGAATCAACATAAATGGTCACAGGAATCAACTTAATATACCCCAACGCTTGCACAGACCCACAACTATTTATACATCAGATTTGATCAGTGCCAGATATACACAAATTTGCCATGGCCACATGAGAAATATGAAGAAACCTGTTGGTCCGAAAGTGACCTCCTGGCATTCTCCAACATCAGATTGAGTCAAGTCCTACAGACCTCACCACACCAACAGAACTTAAGAATCAAAATTATGAATTAAGTTGATGATACATGGCTAAGTGATTGCCTGATTCTATTGCCCAAACAACTTTTTTGCTCAAAGTAATGTACTTTCCTGGTTTCTAAAATTACATCAACAGACACTAAACTGCGTGGAGGTTCACCTTGCGGGTACCTGAAAATATCTTATTGAGACATCTTACAAGAAATAATGAAAAATTAGTGGTTTCTGTGAGGATGAGGCAGATTGGCGGACCAGTATTGAAGGGTAGCTTAGCTATGCTGGCCAAAAATCTCATGCAAACAGAGAAATCAAGAGGCATTGAGTATTAGAACTTGTATACAAAGATGTTCTATCATGTGTTCCTTTCCAGGACAGCGAGTGCTGGCGTCAAGTAATTGTTTGACTTGTCGGGTAAATGTGCCACCTGTATGCCAACAACCATACGAAAAAAATACAAACCAAGTTAAGTTCACATCCAATCTATGCCAATCAATTATGCGGAATCCCAACCTTACATCCCATCTTAAAGGAAATTCAAGCTAACAAATAAAACATGTCAGCTACACATGACAAAACCAACATGAAAGTATCCAAATTGACATACTCTATAACAATTGGGGCATTAGATGATCTTACCAGCTCATACAAGCCTAGACCCTCTCCAGCTGTATATTCATAACATACCTACAAGCAAAAGATTCAGGTATTTATACTCTCTTCCACCAGCTTAACTGAATTCCACAATTCTAACTAAGAGCAACGACATAACTTCGAGCTTAAAGAATCGCCAATCCTCACAAGCATAATTACTCTAAACTACTATTACCATTTGATGAGATACTTCAGGAAGGAGCAACTGAGCCAAAGGAAGAGGTTCAAACTTACATCAAAGCTTTTGTTGCGAGCCGTGGGGTTATGTAAGGCCTTCACACAAACATCTGCTACATCTGCACAGCTTATGCTCTGCAAGGGAAAAAGGGGACCAGAGTTTCATTAGCTTTTCTTTCACTTGTGATAACTCTTAGAGAATAGTATATAAATGTAGCAACAAAGGGGAAATATTTGATATATAGATCAGGGTTGGGAGCACTTTGGTCAATCAACCGAGAAAGCATTACAACATGCCACTTCTTTGCAATGTACAGTTGATAATAGCAACCTGTGAAATGCGGTCCCCTTGATCAAAAACCAAAGCTCGTTGGCCACCTGGCTCTTCCTGCACACAATATATCCAGAAATAACCCTTGACTTTAGAAAAGAGGGGGTGAACGGCATTCCACTAAAAAACAAGGTGCAATAAAGGAAAGGTCCCATTTAATGTTCCAAAGTAAAATCATCAAAACATCAAAAAAAGAGTTAGGGCATTGAAGATTCACTTAACGACTATGCTAGGTATTTTCCAGGAATATTCATCAAATATGCAGAATATCCCATGACTATGTGCATGACTATGTGCATGACTATGTGCATGACTTCATAGCCCCCCTGAACATACCCCTTTATCTCAGGTGGTTCATATCTCCACAAGGGAGTGCCCCATCCCGTGCTTTAGAGGAGCTCCCAAATGTCCTTGTTTTAGTTCATGCACTTTATTGCAATCACACAAATGAAATCATCACTTGTAACTTTTTGTCCAAAGCAACAAATGTAGAGATTATGGTGCACCTGCAGCAATCCCGGTCGCACGATTGTGTAGCCAACACCAGAGTTCCGCAAGGCTGCTTCCCCAGCCTAAATATAATGGCATTTGGTCATCAGTTAATAAAAGGCATAAGGCTTGCCCTTTTCCTATCAATGATAAGGGCCACAACTGTGTTCTATGGCTACCCAAGATTTCATCTACTGGCAAAGTCTGTGCATTAGCTAGACCCAGAACATAATGAGGATCACGTTAAGAATATATAAAAACATAGATAGTAGTACACTACTGCCTACTTGTCTCCCATTGAAACCAACATTCATGGGATGTGGAAATTCAAACGAGTTCATATCACACATTACGTGTGACTTGGTTTGTTAATGTCACAAGAAGGATCAAGACTCTTAGGACTATCAAGACATGGACAAAGGTCTTAAATAACAACAAATAAAAGTGAAGCCCACGTTCACATGCCTTATACCCAAGCAAGTTGTAGACTTAAATTTGGGTATGTTGATACATACAGGGGCCCAGTAAACCTGGGGGTTTACCGACATTCCACTAGAAAACACAGGTCAATAAAAGACAGATTCTCATTTGATGTTCCAAAGTAACAAAATTTAAAAGCATCATGCAGAATATCCCATGAATATGCACATTACTTTAAACCAACTGTATTAGGTAGATAAAGAAGAAGCACAATGAGATACCTGCTTTGCTCTAACAACCTTCTCCCTATCTTCAGATGGAACTCCCGCCCCAGAACAAGAGACCAAGATAAAGTCAGTTTCATCACCTCCCTGCATTTAGAATCAACTGAAACCACGTTAGAAATGTGTGGGCATGCAATCAGAATCTACAGCTGAGCTTCAGTGAGCCAGTGAAATGGGAAGAATTCGAGAAATTCAAGGAAAATGTGTCCTACTGTTACTTTGAAAGAGTTTTACAGGGGAAAACAAGTGTCATCAACTTACTGGCAACGCCTTAATGTAATCAAGAATCAACTTGAAGTTGTTATTCTGGCCTTCTGCAGCAGCTGTTAAGTTTCCATTACTTCCTGGACGCCCTCCTGATGATTTCTGATGTAGGAGTGCAAGTTAGACACGGCAAGTCATATTGTCTAAGTAGACTATTGCAACATTCAAAATCACAGAAGATGACATATTCACTGAAACAAAATGCATTTTCAACGCCTGAAATTTAGAGGGGCTCAAGTATTAGTAGTACCTGCCGCCTGGGCTCAAATCGGATTGAAAGGGAATGCACCAGAAAAGGATCCAGAGGTGGATCTTCAGGATTTGAAGGTCGGAATGAAGAGAAAGGTATTCTAACCTGCTTGACAAACACAACACATGATCAAAATGAACTTTTGATAATTGGATCCTCAAGTTCTCTCAAAGGTTTTTGGATTGAAAGAAGAGGTCGAAGAGTTTCACCCAACTTTCAAGACCCACCACGGACATACACAGCAAGGTAAGTGGCCTAATTCGGTTACTTATCTTAATTGAACACCTATATTTGAGTTGTGGGTGGTCAAGTCCAGATCTAACAATGGAAACCAGAAAGACCTGTGTTCAAAAGATATTGGACTACATGCTCAGCATTTGTTAACAATTTTAGGTTCATCAGTCAACATAATTGAAGGGACCTATGTTGCCTTCTTATAACTCACTGGCAGTGGACTTTGATAAATCATAACAATTCATAGCTCCAAAACTTTCTGGGATCTATCCTGGCTTCTTCAGATACATCTGCAGATATAGAAATTTCAACCTCAAGAATCTGAGTAGTATAAGGAAGAAAATAACAAAAAGTAACCAAATAAGGCCCATCTACCTTAAAGTACATTTGAAAAACCTTACCCGACTGTATCCCAACCGTGTGGAGAAGCGTGCAGAGTACTGCCTAGATTTTGGATCGTCCTCGGAGGGATCCGTCTCTAGAAACAGGGTATATGCTTTACCATCTCCACACACTGATAGCACCAATCCTTCATACCTTTGTTCAATCAAACACCAACAACCAAATTTTATAATTAGATATAAGAATCAGTTTATATTAACATATATATATACATACATACAACAACTGTTTAGCTCCACATTTGTCGTTTACGTTCCACAATTCAGGATGACATCCTAGCAGATTGTAATTGGCAACTCCTAATTTCAAATACTCAGATGTATTGATGAACTCAAGTACTTGTTATTTCCTTCATGGAGTTGCATATTTGTTTCCTAAACTTTCGTTCTCGAGATGTTGAGCATTACATTGCCTGGATACAGCAGTCAATAATTAAAGAGCCAGAATATTGACTGCTACCTGTCCAGTGTCAAGCCTGGTGGTAAAGCCAGCCTCTTTGAGAGCTCCACATATCCACCTCGAGTGAACACATACCCTGTACATGACACCACATCTTCAAGTTAAGCAGCATATCTTCAATGAGACATAGCACTTTATAGTTCATGGGGGACAAGGATTTCCGTGCATTTTATTGTTTTGGCAGCAACCAAGAGCTCAAGGAGTAAGAGTTATAACAGTAACAGAAAAACTTAGGGTATTGGAATTCACTTTGAGAATATAGTAAAAATATTCTGTGAATATATAACAGTGATTTAAGTGATTGATTCGAAAATTCATTGATTAATCAATGATTTTAAATGACACATCACATTCTTAGATTGATGAATAGATGAATTGATGAAACATTGAATATTCATTGATCAATTGATCAATCTTCTAACCTGAAAAAATGGCGTTGCCGTCCTCGGCAATCTCGAATTGCGCATCCATCCCACCATCATACTTTCCAGTGATTTCATCAGTGAAATAGGTGCCTTCTTTGAGCTCCCATCCTTCCACAGAGTTTGCTTGGCTGAACTTTGCAAGAAGCAGCTTGCTTTTGCTGCTTCGTCCTGCCCTTGACTGAGCCAGCTTATGATTATAGTCCTACAATCTCAAACACAACATTTGCTTAGAACTCCATGACATCCTCATAAATTAATTTTGAGGACTTTGGTTCTATATGTAAAAATTTGTCAACTCTCTGCCCTCCATAAGTAGTCTTCCAAATTGAAACGTAAATAGACTTATCCTTCGATTCAACGGGAGTTGGTTGTTATGCAAACAAACACTTTCCATGTTCGGTAAGTTTTTGGCGCATGCTTGGAGGTAGTGTGTGGGTTTGAACAAAGAATATCCTATATCAATTCGTTGAGGGCCAAACTCATTTAAGCACATCTTGGGATGCCCAGATGCTCAAACCCCCACACCAACTCCAAGCATACACCAAAAACTTATCAAACATGGAACATGTTGTCAACAAAACAATCACCTCCTGACCAAAAGTCCCGTTGAATTAAAGGACAACTCTAATAATCCGGATAAATGTAAATACAAAGCTCAAACTGTGGATAGCAGTCTTCAGCATGTGTAAGGATATTCTCTTTCTATTCTAAAATCAAGAATAAATAAATTTTGACCCCAATGGAATCATTCTTAGGCTCTCCGGATTACCTGAGAATTATTCTACTTGCATTGGAGCTTCCCAAATACACTACTTAAGAATGTGATGTGGGTAGTTGTAAATTCTTACCTGGAATGCTTTCGACAGATTATAGACACCTTGGTGGGACACCCTAGTCAAATCTCCACTTATGGTAGACCTGGCTGTGGCACAAAAGATGATTTTGTTGCAGCCTTCCACAGCGTCTTTCAACGTGGCGGGATCCCCAAGATCCCCAACAACAATTTCTACTGAGCGGGGAAGCAATTCCTTGGTTTCGTCATCGTTTCTCCTCACCAGTGCCTGTTTGGAAATTCATAAAAACCTGTATGTTTAGAGCTCTCCCTTATTAATCGTGCAAGAAATCATGCAAAATTCGATGCCAATTTGACAAGAGGAAGGGCAACAAAAATGGTAAATGGGCCAGCCAAAAAGTCCCCTAAAACATGTTGAACCTTTCATGATACCCAGGTTCAAAATCTCAACCTTCTCAACTTCTTCAACATAGTATTCTTAAGCATCGTGTGTAAGGACATTCTCATTCTATTCTAGATCCAAGCATCAAGGTCCTTGATAATATGCATAGATGCCAAGCATAGTCAAGTGGCATTAAGGTAGATGGGTCTTAAGTGGTTACTTTTCCTATTGGCCCAGTTCTCCTAGGATATGAATATGCAATTAGTACAAATCCAAATTGTAACCATAGCCACTTTCCTCATAATTTTTGGGGCTCGTATGAATATCTTATTCATGATCAAAATGAAGATCCTTGTGCTCGTTAAATGGTCATATTGGTCCCCCCCCAATTATGTTGATTATTGAGCTTATATTGGTTATCATATTTTCAGCAGGTAGTCCAATCTCTTTTGAACACGTCTTTTTTCTATCCATTCTTGGAGCCACACCTAAGCTACGTTAAGTTCTATACATCTACCTTAAGCTCTCATTAGTCAACAAGGATCGCATTGCACCTATCTTTGGACAAAGCCTTCTCCTATCTCTCAAGATACAATTTAAAGACCTTGCCAGGAAAAATCTTACCATGTGTATACTCTCCAAGATGCTTACGTAGGGGGAGCACCCACTAAATCACTTAAGAATGCTATGAAGATGAAAATGATGTGGCTGCTAGACTTTATTTAATCTTTAAACGGGTAAGAGATGGACATTCCAGGGACGAATTCCATACAATTGATTATTAAATAACATTGTCATAATCAATCAAACTGCTCTTTACACAAACGACACGTACATCCAGTCTCCTTTTGAAAAAAATTGCATCGTCACTGGAGTGCGCAGCATAACAGAGCCATGTTAAATTAACAAGATTTTCAAAAATCCACTGTTTGGAGGTTGTTCTTCAGAGGATATGTGACATATATCTTCGTTTGTGTGAACATTGTGAAAAAATTCAAAACTGCACAAACCTTGACTTTGTACCCTCGGAGCTGCAATTTCCGGACAAGAATACGGCCGACACGCCCTGTGGCTCCAGCAACAAGCACAGTTGTGAGCTCTGCATTGGGTGTGGTGAAATCACACATGGGTCCTCCTACCACAACCTTTTCGTAGTCAAATTCATCACTCGGCCTGGTGGAGCTTGTCAACTGTCCAAGATCGGTCAGACGGCGCCACACATCATCAAAGAGTTGACGTGATCGTCGTCCAAGTCCAACAGGATTTACATCATCCAAACTCAACACCACCTACATTTGGCACGCCCCTGCATTGTTAGTTATTGAGAAAAACACATTCACATTACAGCTCAAGTTGAGAGCTTGAACTTGCAATTTTCAGGTATTTGAGAGCTTCGCCAATCCTCTTGTAAGCTCTCTAAGATAGTTTGAGCAAGTGTAAATCAGCCATGCTCAAAATGCTCAAAGTGAGATGACCAGGGGGTACATGGTACTAAACAAAGGAGAATTCATGACAAGCCAAAGAATGCTTGAAAGCCCATTGGTTTGGGAACCACAACAACAGAGCTAGCTCAAACTCTTGACATTCATAAGCGGCCTCCATGATGTAGCTTACGATTTCGACCGAGAGCTTGTCATGGGGGTTCCACATGGAATCCATCGAGGCACCATCTAACCAGTGCAAGCCCATCAAAAAAGTTGGTGCTCTCAAGTGTGAAGTGAACTTGAGTGAACAAGCTTCCACCTCTTTTTATATTCAAGCTCTCAACCTCTCAACCTCTCTGGTGTAATAACGGGGGCCTAAGTGTGTCCCGATTTCAAGTACTCAATATTTTCCCAGTTCAGATTAGCTCGAATTTGTTGAACATCTAGAGCTCAGGATTCTTCTATTATTGAATCTACACAGAAAGGACAGAAATCCTGGAGAACAGGGACTCACAACCTTAGCTGCTGCTACAAGCCAGAAGAGAATTGCAAAGTGTCCAAAATCCCGGAATTGTTCTCTCAATGCCATCTCACAAACACGGAGGTATAGAAAAAAACACAATCTTCATGTGCATACAGCTCCTCAATCCTTCCTCAGAAAAACATTATCTCGAAATCCTCACGGATCTTAAACTCGGGATTCTTCTGGCATGAAGTCTACACAGAAAATTTGGAGAAGCAGGCAATCACACAGCCTTAGCTGCTGCCTTAGCAGGCAATCACACAAGCCAGAAGGAATTGTAGGATGACCATGAACCAAAACCATCCCGGAATTCTTCTTCATGTCATCTCGCAGACACGGAGGTTTGGGAGAAAACACACAATCTTCATGTGAATACAGCTCCTCAAACCTTTTCCACTTCAACATTAGCTCGGATTTACTACAAATCTACTACTGAGAAGAGTCTTCTGACATGAATCTACACAGAAAACCTGGAGAAGTAGACAATGACATAGCCTTAGTTCCTGCTGCAAGTGAGAAGAAGCTGTAGAATGACCGTGAACCAAAACCATCTTCTCTCCATGTCACGGACGTTTGAAAAGAGACACAAAATTTCACGTGAATATAGCTCGTCAAAGCTTTCCCAGTTCAGAATTAGCTCGAATTTACCAAAGATCTACTACTGAAGACTCTTCTCACATGAAATGTGCACAGGAAACCTGGAGAAACAGGCAATCACAAAGCCTTAGCTGCTGTAGAATGGCCGTGAATTAAAACCATTCCGGAATTCTTCTCTCAATGTGATGGAGGTTTAGGAAGATGCACACAATCTTCATGTGAATTCCGGAACATAAAGGTATAGCTCCTCAAACCTCTTTAGCTCGCATTTCTCACAGATCTAGAATTAAGGATTGTTCTGCCACGAAATCTACACAGAAAACCTGGAGAAGTGGGCAACCACGTAGCCTGAAGAAATTTTACCAGAACCGTTTCCAGAATTCTTCTCTCAAGTGCGATGGAGGTTTAGGGGCAAAAGTACACACACAAACTCTTCATATATATAGAAATTGGTGCACCTTGTCCTCATCCTTATCCTTGGTGCCCTTATCATCGGAGGTCGACTCGCAACGAACGGAAACCACCCCACGCTGGCACCCCACACTTCTTCTGTCTGCTTGGTTCACTGCCAATCTTAAAGAGGAGCAGCCACCAAGCGAGGGAGCACACGGCGTGCAACACAGGCTTGCCATCCCTCAAAGCAATCCCCCGCCAACCTTCCGCAATAAGAAAAAAACTCAAACTTCTGAGCAGACCTCAATCAATTTCTTTGTGACTCCGACCATCGCCTGTTGTGGTTGTTGCACCACCAAAAACCCAAAATCCCAAACACACAAAACTATACCCCGGCCACCATAGCCAATCCAATTGCCGTCTCAATTCCTGCTAATTCTCCAATTCCTGCAATTCCACGCAGCCTTATCCTTCGCCACAGGCCGAATGTGGGAGAGAAGCCGAGTCCGAGAAGGGCCTGTGGGGAACGGATCGGTCACCAATCCAGCACCCGCTGACCTCCAATTGTTAGGAGAGATGATGAAGGGGGGCGGGGGATGAAGGTTCGGTTCATCCGCTGCCAGCGCCACGGATTGAGAGTGAGCTTTGCGAATGATTTGGGTTCGGATTTGGATTTGGGTTTTGTTTGGTGTGGAAAGTGGAGGTGAGTGGGGTGCGAGAGTGTGACGATGCGAGAAGGAGCGAGTGGTGGGGCTGCTGCCAGGCGGATTCCGCATCGCGGGAGAGAGGAGGAATGTCGGCCTCTAGTTTCATTGGAATCGGCCATAGCCAGCGCCACCATTCACCATTCCACTTGGAATCCACTAAGGTAGATGGGTCAGCGAAGTAGATCCACTACGGGTGAGTAGGCCGCTTGGCCACCAGATTCTAGTGTGCATAACGACAAACCCACCCAAATGCAGACGGAATCTGGTGGGGTAGGGTCAGTGTTCAAGATTGAAGCCCTCATATGAGTTTCATTTTGAAGGGCTCTCAAATTTCAGCCCTTCAATTGAAGATTTGGGCGAACCAACCCATACACTCATTCGTTGTTGGATGCCTAAACCCTGGCCAGGGCGAACCGACCCATACATTGGTACCTTACCGGATGTCTAGTGATGTCACATTTGAATGAATCGGCCCTCAACCCCATAGGGGGTCTTTTTGTATTGGAGCCACTTCATCCACGATATGTAGGATGGTTGATTTTAAGTGAGTGCCACGAATCCCCAGCCGTTCGCCCTCCCCGGTAAGGTACCGATATATGGGTTGGTTCGCCCCAGCCCCTAAACCCTTGCCTCCAAGGAACCAGTGTACAAGTTGTTTCGCCCCAGCCTCAATTGAAGGGTTGGTTCAAATCCAAGACGTCAATCCAAGAATATAGAAATGAAATACAAAACTCATATTAAACTTGTGCATGAATTATACGGTACATGTTTCCAATACAATGTGAAGAATTAAGAATCAACCATCTAACTCCACTTCTTGTAGTGACAATGCCCTACGCTTGTTGGTTCTTGTGGCAGGCAGATTGTATTGAGGACTTCAAGTGACGTCTCATTGTCAATTTGGGGTTGCGTTATGAAAGGTTGTTTTGAGAGAGGTATATTTTGAAGGGCCAAATCGCATTTGAAGGGCATTGAAGACTTCAATTCTGAACACTGGGTAGGGTTTGTACAGTATGTTCCAACTAGTGTACTCTAAACATGATATTTAGAGTCTATGGCATTTAGTGTCACTGTGGTTTTCAGATGACACTTCTTATGAATAAGTGAACAAACAATGTCATGGATGATGGATGAATTCATCCATCGGGCAAAACCCTACCTTCTCTTGTCACCAACTTGTGATGAAACATTGTCATGGATGATCGAAATTTGGATGGAATATCACTTGGTAAGTGACAGTGATTGCAACACTGTAAATCTATAATCCCCCAGAAAATTTACAAGGAATGAAAAATAATGTTGGGTTAACATTTAGTGTTGGTGATACTATATTGTGTTTTATTATTAGTATTGAGCAAGACAATTAGAATTGGTGACACTAAATATCATAGTGTAGCTATTCCCATCTTCTCACATATGGGACAATCTACTAACTTCCTCCTCCAGGTTAAAATCTCTTTCTCCTTTTAAAACCAATCTTCAATCCGTCGGTGACTGGCACTTGTAGATTAAAGATTTTTTAATGGACTCATGAAAGTCTAGCAACCCATGTCCATAGTCCTTCATATTCTAGTGGACCGCCATAATGTGGTTGGATGGTGGCTTGTGCTTAACTACATGCGAACATCTCCCATGTTCTAGAATCTAGTGGGCGAGCGGCCTACATGGAAACTCACCCTAAGGTAGATGGGTTGGCTAAGTGGATCCACTAAGTTGCTTCTTCCAACTAGCACACTTCTCCTAGGATATGAAACACGCAATCGGTTCAAGATAGTTAGCAAATCCAAATCAAGGACGTAGCCCTTTCCTCATAATTTTCGGAGCTCATATGAAAATCCCATATTACTGCCAAAGTGAAGATTCTCATGCTCATTAAATGGTCATATGGCCCCTTCCACTTATGTTGGTTGTGTAAACTTAGAATGATTATCATATTTGAAGTCCAATGTCTTTTAAGCACATGTCTGATTGGTATCCATTCTTGGAGGCACACCAAAGAACATACCAGTCAAAATATAGGTGTATAGTTAAGATGAGTAACCAAATTAGGCACGTCTACCTTACCCAACTAACATAATTTTGCCTTGTCTCGATTGATATTACAGAGTTTTTGGGGAGGTATTATTACATGTCAAAATAGTACCCCCGAAACAACATGTGTCCCCGCAATAAGATGAATCCCTAGTGTGATTTGTGAAGGATATCTCGCCAAGGATAGACCACATAGGGGAATGATTGTTGGTCAGACGATACTGACCCTTAATTGTGTGACCAACAACCATCCCCTTATACATAACTTGCATATGCTTCGGAGTTTCAAGCACTTGTATGATTCTTTTTATTTACTTATTGCATTAAATGGTGATTTTTCATTGATAGAAGTATGATACACCTCGCATAAAGGCCCCCCAAACAATTTATAGTGTAAATGGAGGGTGCCTTTACAATGCATAATCTCCTGCCAAAAAATAAGGAGCCATAGTTTCCATAATTGACCATGAGCCATTGATTAGATCCCTAAAACATGTGGTGCAAAATTCTCTTAAGAGTTTTACACTCGATTGGGCCCTTGGGATAGGGCCTTCTGAGTATGCGGGTCAACTCATAGGCTCCCGCCCTCGAGTGGGCCCTTATTCACAAAATGCCCCGCCCCTAGGGCCTTCTCTATTACATAATTCCTCAATGACCCCAAGTTAGGCTTGGAAGAGAAAGCAAGAGAAAGATTGTGCAATAGAGCTATCCGTTAAGTCTCTTCATCAAACTCCAAGTGAGTTGGATAAGGGGTGAGTTTGAGAGTGTATTTGTGACGATCACCCAAGTTTTTTAAGGTTTAAACTAACAAGGCAAAACAACATTATTGACCTATAAAAACAAAAAAAAACAAAAATTGCTTTCTAGCTTGTCATACTAGGGTGGGTGCCAGTGTTCAAGATTGAAGTCTTCAATGCCCTTCAAATGCGATTTGGCCCTTCAAAATATGCCTCTCTCAAAACAACCCTTCAAAATGCAACCCCAAATTGAAAATGAAGACATCACTTGAAGTCCTCTATATAATCTGCTTGCCACAAGAACCAACAAGCATAGGGCATTGTTACTACAAGAAATGGAGTTAGATGGTTGATTCTTAATTCTTCACATTGTACTGGAAACATGTACCATATAACTCATGCACAAGTTTAATATGAGTTTTGTATATCATTTCTATATTCTTGGATTGACGTCTTGGATTTGAACCAACCCTTCAACTAAAAGGCTGAAATTTGAGAGCCTTTCAAAATGAAACTCATATGAGGGCTTCAATCTTGAACATTGGTGGGTGGCCAAGCTAACATTCCGTACATCAATCTTGGATTTAGGGTGGTGTGTCCTATGGGTAGACCCAATTTTAGACTCTAAAGTTCTCTAAAAGTTGTTTAGTATCAAAAGAGGAGGTTCAAGGAAACTTCACCCAACTTCCAAAATCAATCTTCAAGACAAGACAAGCTATCAAGCTCTTAATAGAAAAATCTCTCAATGTTGGAACAAATTCTTCATATAAATGAATAAATAGAAACGGGGGTGTTTCTTAGCACTTGCATAAATAAAATACTATCCATCACCAAGGAATACTCGTGCAAAGGATGGGTGGTTTCCCAAGTGGTGTAATGCCTACTTGTAGGTAGGTGGGCTTTGCTCTCCCTTAGGATAGAGCCTGATCATGGCCTAATCATGAAGGTGGGGGTTGTATAGGATGTTGGTTCCTTTCTAATTTGTGTTTGTTAAGGATAGTGTAGGTTAAGTATTTAATGGAAATTTGTTGTATTTTCTTCATGAATGTTTTGATGATATGTTTGGGTATTTTCAAGTTTTTGAGGTGTTTAGTGGTTCGGGTGTGAATAGCTCCTCTTAAATTGGCGGTTAGTACTACTAGGATTGACATTCCATCCTTTAAGTTTGTGGGTTGGACCGTGGTCGTTGGTGTTGGAGTGCCATTTTTATCCAATATGGAGAGGTGCGCCCAATGTGTGTGAATGGCATTATTTAATCGTATGGGTAGCACCCTAGTTTGGCAAGGTAATCTGCTTTTTCATTGCTGATTATGTCCACATAAGCTTTGATTTTTTGCTTATGGGTTGGTGTGGAGGGTGTTTTTTTAGGTGGTGATTAGTAGTTTGTATGGGTGGTTGTTTTGTGATGATGGTCATTTGATGCGGTTACGTATTAGGTTTAAGCTATTAAGGCTTATTGTAAAGACGTATATTTTTTGGGTTATGTTTTTGGTTTTCTTTGGGGTTATGCATAAACTAATATGTTATAAGGATAGTAGGATTGCATGTAATACCACGTTGAGTATGTTTGGGTATCCCGGTAGTGTTTTGCTATTGTGGCTGAGTTTGGGGTGTTGTATAACTGAGAACACCCTTTGTTGCATGTGCCATTAGGTTATTATTATTATTATTATTATTATTATTATTATTATTATTATTATTATTATTTATTTGGGGGGGAGAAAGGAGCCATCCAAGTAGAAGCTTTGTAATGGTGGGAATCTCATTTGGTTAATGTTAGTCAATTCAGGTTATAAAGGGGTATGGGTGGGGGAATTGGTTGGGGGAGATCTAGGGCATCTTTCCAAGTTTTTATACTCTTGGTTTTTATGTTAGGTGGGCTAGGTTGAGGAAGCTTGGGGGTGCATGTTATGTTGTGTGCTTTGTTGATTGATTGGTGGAGTGATGTTATTATAGAGATAGTACTGGGGCATATGGTTTAGTGTGGATGGAGATGATGGATGTGAGGGATGATTATGTGTATGTATAGTATTGTAGGAGTTCCAAGGGGTGTTTGTATTCTATAGAGTGAGGTGGTAGTGTAAGGATGGCGTGTATGTCCGGGGAGGTTAGTGAGATTCTATACATGGTCCAATCAATGTGATTTATGGTTAAGACAATTACGTTGTTGGGGTTGGTTTGGGTTACGAGCCTGGCCCAGTGGAATCCTTTCAACGGTATATTCAATGGTGGTCCGTGGGGTGTCCGTAGCTTATCCAAACCCAATTATGTGTTTTAGGGTGGCCCAAGGATGCAAAAAATTGGAGTCTCTAAGGTGTGGAGAGTGGTACACTAAATCTTGTATTTAGTGTCACTTACTATTTGGAATTACGCAATGCTACAACTATTTATTGTATATCTCATTTTTTTCCCAACAAAGATCAAATTGGTTGTTTGGACATTGTAGAACATCAACATCTTTACTTGGTAAAAGTTACATGAATACTAAAAGGATTTAGCATTGTGTAACTCCAAAGAGTAAGTGACACTAAATACAATATTTAGGGTAGTGTTGTAGTTGTGGGGATGAATAGTGAGAGTGGGCTACATGGAAGTGTTCAATGATGGTTTGGATGATATGGGGGGTGCATGGCTTGGTGTTGGTTCTTAGGGAGGATTTGTTTAGGTTTTTTTTGTTGGAGATTGGTGATTTATATTTGTCCACAACCCGTAGAATTCCATGGGGAAGTTTTTGCGCAAGGGGACTTTAGTTGTTGAACTAGGTTGTTTATTATGATTTTTGAGTATTGTTCCCATCGCCATATGCATCTTTTCATCTTGACAGTGATAATATATTTCCATATTGTTACAAGTATGGACTAGCATGAGGTGAAATTGGAGCGTGTTTAGTGGCTATGGTGTCTCTAGTAGGGTTGCACTCTTGTGTTTGTAGTGTTAGTTGAGGTATGCCAATGGGAGGGCCAATGTCCCTTTGGTCTATGAATTGGGGGTTGAGGAATTGTTTGGACTATGTGTATTGTGTGTTTTCATGGTTTTTTTTGCATGTAGGTGTTTTTGTAGAGTGAGATGTTATGGTCGTATGTGATGTTGTTGGGGTTGAAGAGGTCATTAAGTGGAACTCACTTATTGGTGGAAGGTTGGTTGTGGGTCCATTTGCACTAGAAGTGTTAGGTGTGTGAGTAGGTCCTCCATCTAGTCTTTCCTAATAAATGTCGAGTTGTTGATTGTTTCTATGATGGGTGATTTGTTGGTTGCTAGAATTGTTTTTTGGGGTCCCCATGGGGTGTGATGTGTGGTGGCAATTGCAAGGAGGTGGAAGTTGTATGTTGGGGGGGGGGGTATGTGGATATTATTTGTAGGGTTGTTTTAATTAATCTTGCGGGTTTTTGGTAGAATTGGGTTTGGAAATCATTAATGGTATTATATGACAAAGCCGTCGTTACTTTTGAGTTGTTAAAGGGATGCGATCCTTATAGTTTAAGACCTTTTCCATGGATTTGGGTGTTTGGAGTTTATGTATGTTTGGAAGGGTGTAGTAGTGTGGACTAGAGTACCGTGAGGTTTGAAAGGGGGAGGGTGCCATTTTGGGGGAGGTTAAAGTTTATGGATATTGTGTGTATTTTGTATTGGACCACACTCTTCAATCGGTCCATCCTTGAGGGACTTTGTGAATAACTCTGATAGGTATGTACAAACTAACCGAAAGTTTGCAAACCAAAATTTAGATTCATAAACTAAAGGCACACCCACCTCAATGGCAAGAGCCAAATGCTCGCTCACAACATAGTTCCGAGGTGCAAAATGCAAGCAACTAATTCACCAACCACAAAGTCCATCAAAGAGGCATCAATAGAGAGAGTTTTATGTCCCTTTGGGGGAATTTTCTAGTAATATCTCATTCAAGATTTCAAGTATACAATGTTAGAGGTTAACCATAAAAGTTGATAGAAATTGTCATAACCTTATTCATAACATTACTCAATTGATAAGCTATGTTCAACTGCCCTGACTTCAGCTTTAGTTGGAAGCACTAGGATTCCGGAGGCTTTATTCTCGAATCTATTGTGGGGCCCATGAACACAACTCATTAATTGAGTGATGTTATGTCTCTTGAAGGAATTGAGAATTGAACCCCTGTTAAACTTAGGCAGAGAGCCAACTAAATAAGCCTTTAGAGCAAACATACCCATTTCCAATCCCCCCTCCCCCCCAATCTTAACACATAGAATCCCCTAAAGTCGTGAAGGTCCACACATGTAGCTTTCAATTTCTAACATGATGAAAAAAGTCATGAAGAATCACACATGTAGTTGTCACATTTGGCGTGATGGAAATAATAAGTTAAAAGGGCACAAATTTGGGTTCCTTGAAAAGGGCATAAATTGTACTCAAGTTTCGGTCTCCCAATTATCGAAATAAGTCAACATATGTTGTGAATATGGGTTGGGAGAGAATCTTGCTTTCAAAAATTACAATGATTTCAAAACTTGAAAATAATTGTGATTTTTTTGTTAACAGTTGTAATAACAATTTCCAAACCTGTGAAAGATGACCCAATATCACACCAGTACTACACTTACGCAAAAATGCTTAAGTTAACAGAAATAGGTTTCTCTACTCTAGACTTTGCTTTGACATGTCAATTGATAATCAACCAACAATTAAACTACACAAACTTAAAATGCCCGTGACTTTTTGAATAATCTCAGGAGCTAGGAAACTCATGAAGTGTTCCACCTAATTGCTTCCAGATAACCTCACTCACTACCAACATGTGAGTCCTCAACAATCACCATGTCACTGGAAGATATATGCAAATCTACCCGGGGGGTAGATTTGCACATTTTCCAATGACTTATGACAATTTTCCAATGACGTGACCTACAATGTATATTCTTATTGTGACTATGGTATCCTAGCCTATGACCGAGAGCTACACATTGGTGAATTTTCACAATGACCTCTACTATGGTAATGAACGATTTAAAATTTTTCATGCAAGGTAAAATGAAACATTTGTCTATTTCAAAAATTTGGAAATTTTAAAAATTAATTTTGAATTAAATATGATTTTTTAAAGATGTTCCCTAGGGTATCTTATGATAGACCTAAAGAAGTTTAACGTCAATGCTAATACAACTTATGAGCATTCTATAATTATCTTTTATGAACATGTTCGAGAACCGTAGACTGACTTTGACCTTACTATGTCAAGAGACATCCTAAACGAACAACTAATCTCATCCAAC
Source organism: Polytrichum formosum (assembly GCA_964035585.1). Taxonomy (NCBI): domain Eukaryota; kingdom Viridiplantae; phylum Streptophyta; class Polytrichopsida; order Polytrichales; family Polytrichaceae; genus Polytrichum; species Polytrichum formosum. Next base: position 21,533,668 of record OZ037936.1, read on the forward strand.
ACGTTGTGGCAAGGTCTCATGTGCCTTGAACCGAGACCTATGGGCCTCAATGACCACCTTCCTCTCTCCCACCACACCTCTCATTCTCGCGTTGGCTCCCTAGTCCCTCCTCCTTCCCCCTCTTCCTCCTCCTCCTCCTTCCTCCTTCCCCCTCTCTCTCCTCCCCCCTCTCTCTCTCCTCCCCCCTCTCTCTCTCCCTCCATGTCATTAAATGCATTAATGTGAGGTTAGTTGAGCTAGGGACATGTCATCCACCTAGGGAACATTATTTCTAATTTGTTCCCTAGAGCTCGGTTTAAGGTCACATATCGGTAATAGGCTAGGATACCATACGAGCAGTCATTTTATCCTTCCAGAGAGAAAGTGGATCCCATGAGTGATGCATTCTCGCTCCTGTTGGTTGATTATCAATTGACATATATTCCCAGGTAGATTTGCATATATCTTCCAGTGACAATTTGTTGTTAATAAGCCTTGCAACTCACTACACCTTGTCAAACTTGGTCAGATTTCAAATTGCAAAATGATGGCTGTATCACCATTGCCTCCTGTTCAATCCTCGCTCAATGACCTTTGAACACTCTACCCTAGAACCAACACTACCGATCATATCCTCACTTACTCCTACCAACACGCAAAGCATAACACACATTCAATGCAATTATTGCAGACACTGCAAATTCTGAAGAGATTGATTCCAAAATGATTTTGTGGAGATCTATAATGCTACAAGTTGTAACATATTACAAAGTGCATCTTCAATTTGATGCATCTAGGGCTTATGAATTTCTGACAAAGAGATTTTGTACAACGTAGGATCAAGTTAAGTAGTTTCTTCAGGTTACTTATGCATCAATACATCTGGCCCTTAAAATTTCCCAAACCAACAACCGTCCCCTGTCCCATCTCTGCTCTGGAGTCCTCTGCATGATACAGAGACCACAAAGTGATTGATAACAAATGATTTATTGCTTAGTGAATCACTGGCGCGTACTCACGTTGCTCAAAAGACCGGCCAAGCCTGATGATGCAGGAGAGAAAGGACAATAGACCTTGTTGCCCTGCTTCTCCAAACTGCCAACATGATGCTTGAATTGAAAAAGAGAAACAAATGGTGTCACTGCAAAGACGTTTCAACTAATAGCAGTTCTGCAATGTACAAAATTTGTTGGCATTGTGATTTGCACTATTACTAGAGGTCATCGAGTACTAAACTACTGAGACAAGAGTGCAAGAACTAGTCACTTTGAGCACCCAGGGTAAACTCCTAATCAGGGCGCATTGGTTGACCCTCACATTGAGAACCATGTGTAGATTACCCCACACAAACTAATCCAGGTGCAATAGTGAGCCGAAGAACTTATAAAGCTGAAACAAATGCCATTATCCTTGTGTGACATGGGTGGCCAAATCACTGCCATCAGTGCATGATTGGAGAGACCTCCATACTCCTCCACATCATAGTAGCTGGACATATCCATCATAATAGGCATGAATCTGCAGCCACAGTGGCAAAAGCTTAGTAACTGCAAGTTCAACGCTATCCAAACACCTATTTTGAGCTCCAATGGGTTAAGTCTCCATGTCCCATCTGCCCGCTGTCAATTACCACATTTCTAGTGGTTTGCCACGCACTAATTTAGTCCTTAGCAGCAAAGTTACATAGTGAAGTGTGGAAGAAGCTTTTGAAAATTCCAAACAACCAAATTCATCATGACTCATATACAAGCTTAGATGCTTACCAAGTAGAAGTACAAGAATGTTGCCTTATTGATAAAACAAGCTGGCTCCCCTGCATAAGTGGTCAGTAGCTCCTCAAGAGCCAATATAGATTCAAGCAGTCAGCTCTCACATGCCTCCACCTCACGTACAATTTGTTGGTTGCCCTTCCTCTACAACCACTCTGACCTCAGGTTGCAATAATATACCCCCCTGGAAGCCAGACTCGTTCCCTTCCACTTGACCTCCTCCTGCAATTGCGGGCCACACTGCTACTCTCGTTCCAATTCTTTGAGGTGGCAAGGGAACAGTTTTCCTACTTGCAGCACCTACAAGTGCCAGAGCAGCTGCGCTAGGTAAAGAGTAAAATCCAGGACAAAACAGGCTAGAATCCTGAAAGTTGCCCCTGTAGCTGGCTCCCAAGCTAGAATCCCCAATCTCTAGATCTTGAGGTCTCCACTGTGCTCGAAATGCTGGCCCCGTATGATTGAAGAACTCGCCTTGTACAGTGCTATCCTGAACAAGCTTGCGATTTTTAGCATGTGTTGGGGCCTGTTCACTGGAAAATCTACCAGCAAATGCATTGTGAGTTGAAGTTGGGAGAGCCTTCGGTCTTGGAGAAGACATCCACCTTTGAAGCCAAGCCTGAGTTTGTGGTGGTGCTTGAGATGTGTCTCGTTTTGAGAGATAATTAGGATCTACACAAGAATTCTCTGGATTTTGAGCATGTGTTCCATATATCCTGGTACCTGCGTCGTGACTGCGTTTCCTGGAAGATCTTCCTGGTCTATCTCCTGGTGCATCAGTCCACATCTGACAAGCGCCACATCTAATCTCCCCTTGATTCAAGCCTCGACCTAAAAATTCAGCCGTTCCTTCACCTGGAAGAGCCCCTGATCTATTCTCCATATGATCATGACCACCATCACCACTCACTGGTTCTTGAGTAGAAGCTATAATCTCTCTCTCTCTCTCCTTACAATCAGGATCTTCTGCGGACATCTCCTTTCCACCTTTCACCCTACTACTAGAAGGAGCACAATTCTTGAACCTCCCCTGTGCTGAACTCCTCATGATCTGCTGCTTTCCAGGAAGCATGGATGTTCTTGCTATAACAGATACGTGGTTTTGTCCAGAAGATGACGGTGGCAAGGAAATAAGTTGATGACCACGAGGAACATGACCACTTGGCATAGGTGTGCTTGAGGCACTGCTGGCCTCACAGAAGGAGGGAGCATAGAGTCTTAAATTTCGTGGAGGGCATTCTTGGACTTTAAGATGCTGCTCCTGCAACCATGAAGCAAAGACAGAAACAGCATAAGAAAATTATTTCTGTAAACAATAACGAATATAAATGAGCACCTTGTGCAAGTGACCAATCACTGACTTATGAATAACCGAACAAATTTTAGAGAGCAAAACAACCCTGATAAAAGCCCTGAAAGTCACTTGATATAATTATCTACGCTAAAACTCAACAAAGTCTTCATCACAATACAGACATGACCAAGTCACCATGATGAGCAGATCCAAATAGCAGCTGATTGCGCCTTCAGAAAAGGTCCAATATCAAGGAATAAGTACACCCATATCCACAATACACTTCCCACTACACATACACTATACTAATCCCCCAATACATTTGAGAAATTTATTATCATGGGTTAGTACACGTTAGGTAATTACCTGCAAAGTATGATCAACCTTTGAAAGACCTCCCACTCCTGTCAAGTCAAGTAACATACAGCTCAGTCCAGACTCTCCTGCACTGGGCATTAATGATCCTAATAACCTTCAGCTGTATATTGCAGATTGATGACAACACAGGAATAAGCCAGGCATGAACATAAAATCACGAGGACATATATTCTTAAGAATGGAAGTCACATATATAGCCTAGCTGCCATTTACTATTTGAGCCCTTCTCCTAAGTTCGAATCAGTATCCCACAGATATGACCCCAAATCTTTTTCGTCACGAGTAATAAAAAATCTCTCAATATATTATCTACAAGAAGCACTCGAACAGTCAATAGACTCAGCATGCACATAGACACATTCAAAGCCAACAAGATGTGCAAAGGAACAGAGTTTCTTCCTGGTCCAAAAGAAGAATAGTTCAAAGCATTGTGAATTCCTTGCAAAACTCTCAAATGTGAACCAGAAGGTTTCATCGAGTTATGATTCTTACTACTTGGCTCTTGTTCCAATTCTATATCACCTGCTTCTTCATGAAGGCTTGGTCTCCTGCTGCTTAACTCAATTGCCGATGTGTTGACTGTCTTGCAAGGAGTTTCTGCTTGTTGGTATCCTCCTCCATAAAAACCCGGTACAGGAGTCTGTAAGGGTACTACAGTTTGTATGACCCTCTCCGGTACCAAAGAGCTGGAATGAACAGATGATATGTGTTTATTAGCATTTATATGATTGCTAGTCGAGCCTTGCTGGTCAGAAACTAGATGGGCGTTTACTTCAAACCCGAAATAAGTTTTAGTCCCAAGATGCTCTTGCCTTGTGTCTATGGCGTTTCGGTCATCTACATCCATAAGATCAGCGGCAACACTTTGTGGCTTTGATGGAGATGCAGAAGGTTCATGCTGCTCTTTAGCAGTTCTAAGAGGAGCACAGGTAGGTGCCATGAATGAGGACCTTGACATGGACTTTGCTCCATCAAGTAGTTTTAGAGTATCTCTCCTGCTGGAAGAACTGACAGGATCAGGTGATGGCTTATATGGAGCAAAAATAGTAGCATCGAACTTACCCTTTGGTATACTTCCATCAACTTCTTGATCATTATTTTCCATGTAACCATGTGAAGGAAACAAAGGAGTCAACAGAGACTCCCCTGATACAGGAGGATCAACCTTAGTCTTCCCTCCACATGCTAATCTTCGCGGTTCTTTATTATGCTTAAAAGGAGCAAACAATGATAAGGGCGGAAGAGAAGATGAGCTTAGGAGGCCGTTGTCAATCACTTTTTTATCACTGCAATGGACTTGAAATCCAGAATTCTTCTGTAAATCCACGTGCTTATTCAACTCTTCTTCTGGTCCACCTGATCGTTGACCATCTCCTGACCCTGGATAATCCACCTCAGGTGATATTCTATCTCCAGGTAGTGCCAATGGCCTTTGAGCTGTGGCAACTGAACCACTGCCAGGAGCAAAAGCACCCAGAACAGGTTGTTGTTTTCTCCTGATAGTTTCTCTTAATCCTGGTCGGTGATTTTCAATCAAAGAGTCCTCAGTTGCGCCTTCTATGGGATGTTGCAAAGGGGACCTGTGTGAAAGAGCTGAAGAAATTTGCAACATCTTATTGCCCTCATGCTTCTGGTCCCTAGAATGAACATTATCCTTTACCAGGGGTTGCAAGTCACATGGAGGAGACCTATTCACTTCTCCTGGCATACTTGGCTCTGACGTTCCTGCAGCAGCTGTATTCTCACCTTGGCCTGCATGCCTTGAAACCTTCATCATGGCAGAACCTTCGTTGGGTTCCCAGACCATCATGTTGGGGATTGACTGGGGAGCCGGCAGCCATGACTGACCAGATGGTAGCTCTGATATACCCTGCATCTCCACTCTCTGCACCCCACTATTTTGGCTCCATTGGGTACTAGGGTGTATGTTCCCTTGCAATTTTTCTCCATTCTTTGGTTGGTCTTTAAATCTAGGAGGCACTAGTGGAGGTATACCTGTCAATGAATGTTCAACCCCTTTGGTTGCATTTAACGACTGCTCCTCTGACAACAGCGCAGAATTGCCTTCATGATCACCTTCTAGCTTTAGATCTACAAACCCTTCTACATTGTCCTCAGCATGGGTAGTAAGAGCCACGCCTTCCACCGCATAGTAAATTTTGGCTGTAAGCTCACGCTCTTCACCAGGTTGAATTCCTCTGCCTTCAAAAGCACAAACTGGCCCCTTCCTGGCTATCGATGTTGATGGAATTTGTGATCCATAATTGTGCTCCAAAACGCAATCCTCAACACTAATTTCTTGCATCATTCTGGGCCTTTTATCTATATCGCAACTATCCTGCCCTGATTGCCCCTCGAATGAAGATTGAACTTGATGTCCAGGATTCTCAGAACTTCTCTTGTCCTTCAGAAGAAGATGCACACCTTCTTCTTGAGGAGGGCCGGCTTGCTTCTCATTCTCTTTACAGTGAGAAGGCATAGTCCCTTCGCCCAGAATTCCAAGAAAGAGTCGCTGGATCCATGAAGACCTGAGGGCACCCATGCTACGTTCAGTTGTTCTATCATTCTGTTTGGTAGTGCACCGAGTGGCCAAAGGAGTGGGATTTAGAAATCCTAAGACCTCTCTGCTGTTGCTGGCATTAGGTAGCTCTGCTGCTTCTGCCTCCCCAGGGTGACATGTTTGCAGCTCCAAGTCATATACTTCGGGGGATAACGCAACTTCAGAAAAAGCTGGGTTTTTCCCTTTGTCCATAAACATGCAGCTGCCAATTCCTAGTGTCCTCTATCCAACCAGTAAACAATGAGGCAGAATAAGACAAGATGGAAGAGAGGATGTGTCTAGCCCCTACAAGATCTTAGTGAATTAAGAAGACATCTTCAAGTTAAGATGATTTTGAAGAAGGTTCTGACACGTAAATTTAACAAAAGATGCTAACTCTTTTATTTAGTGATCTGAAATATAGGCAAAAGACCAAGCACTTTCAACCTTGAGTCACAAACTTGAAGGGCAAGACCTAACACATACTCAGATCAAAAAGCAAATTGTCAAGCAGGCTTTTACACACTTGTAACATTGAAGGCAACCCATATCACAAGAAGGTTAATATGCTCAATGTATTGAAGGTAGATGGTGGCAAACCTTCAGATTGGTATCATATTTTTCCCCTCCAAGAAGTTCCAACATAGGACCACAAGTGACTGGATCCACACAAAGTTCATGTATCAACTGCAAACCAGGTTTCATGGAAGAAAGAAATTAGCTTTTAAACGGCAAGACATGCTTTAATCATCACAAGCCACAACTGATCGAAAGCAATACACATATGTTGTGCAGATATAGGATCAAGAATTGCCCCTATCTAATAAGTATTGCACACCTTGATTGATAGAAGGAAAACCAGACATGCATCTCTATAGCATTATATATACATTTACTTATAATTTATTTATATTCCTCAATCAATCTTGCACCTCACGAACCTGGTAGCCAAGTCCTTGCAATCCAGTATTCAATCCTGGCCTCGCAGGTGTGTCCAAAAAATCAAGTATCACCCAAAGGCAGCTGCAAAGACAACTAATCAACTATTTTTAGGCAGATGCAGATTATCATTTGATGTGAAAAACAAAACCACGATTTCTATTCAAGCAGAGCAACAACTGAAGGACAGGGACCTCAAGAGAATCTGATGTTTGCCTGAAGTGATGATCCGGCCGAAGCCTCGTCTTCTCTATAGGTTGATTGAGATCAAAACTTAAGAGAAGATGAGTGACATTTGGAGATGGCTGACGTAGATTAGCAAGGAGAACCTGCATGAAGGCCACATCTTGTCAGCATAATCCACAAAAAACCTCACTACAAGTTCCCTGGAAGTACAAGACAAGCCCTGTAGTTGACAGGGCAAGCATCTGCAATTAACAAGAAACATTGAAAACAGCTACCTCCCTCTCAAAAGAGGGCATACAATAGTGCAAAGTTCGTTATACTACCACGATTATGCTAAGAGGTTCTACCTGCAACAATTTGGCCGGTTCCTACAATCTTGAGCAGCTGCATGAACTGAATTAGAAAGGTATAAATGACCATACCCGCAAAATGAGAGCACCGATGTCACCAACAGGATTTTCCTGCACTTCAGTCTCCACAGTATGAGCCTGTAGGCAAGTAGCATAATCTTCTATAAATTTTGGGGCTGCTCCTGCCTCCAATATGACAGACACCAGCTTGGGCATTCGGGCACTGTCAAGCAAGATTAGTGGGTTGGCATAAACAACTGTCCATTCAAATAGCAAGACCTGAATTGCAAACTGATCACTGTTTCTGCTTCATCTACTGGAAAAATACCCTGTTTCTGGTCTGCTGGCAACATGATAACTTTACAAATTGTAATCTAGAAACTATATTATCTTCGAAGAGTACCTGAGCAGATTCATAATCTGGATAGAGTATTGTTGAATCAGAGGCAATTTATCATATCGTACATACTCCAAAAGTGTCACAATCAATTGAGAATCACGTGATAATACTATATGTATAGGCTGCAGAATTGGCCCACAGGATAATCAGCCAAATTATTCACCAAAGATGACAAGACACGCCCAGAAGGTACATTCAGAACACACAACTTAGCAAATGAGCAACCATGCACTTGAAATCAGCACATCCACATTCTGTATATTGCTAGTCAGAATAGAGTATAAAGTGGATAAGAGACATGCCTGGTATACAGGAGACCAAGCTTCTGCATATAAAGTATCTTTTGAGAAAGCAAGAATTAAAATCTTAAAAGAGAGGCAGATGGCCTCCTCCAAAACCGAGCCATGCAGTTGGCCTGTTCGTTGCTCCATCACAGAATTCACGCCTAGCATCAATATGCTCATCAAATTGTGGTAGATGACCTTGCCATTCATTAAATCCTGCACCTCAGTAACCACCCTAGCAACTGTGAATCGTAATGTACAAGGAGCTTTGCATGTTCTAGACAGTATAAGGCGATTCAAACCTATCATCAAACAATCTTCAGCAATACTAAGATCACCTCTTGTTGTATGGACACCAGAATGCTGCTCATATGCCCAAAACCAAATAGACAGATATGGATTCTAGAGATGCGAAAACTAGACACCAAAACTTATAGGACCCTAAACCAGCTGTTCTTGTAGGAATCAACAAGCACACAGGAGAGGTTGTATACCTTCATCACTTCCATTGCTGGAATTTGAGTTGTGACTCCCGTTGCTGAATATGGGGCTATCATTCCTACAAGAGACTTCTCCGACGGAAGAATGTCAATTGTGCTGTTCTTAATTTCCTCATCTGTGAGCTTGTACACACTTAGCATCCTGCACGATAATATGAATAAATGAATATTATGCAAAAGAAGAAACTTCAATTCAAATTCTAGCTAATTGAAACAGCTGCCATTACCCTGCCATCCATGCCCTCTAAAATATGAGGTGTCTGTTCATCTTAGGTTTTCATAGAACATTGTAGGTGACAGCCTTATGACGTAGTGGCAAAATGGATGTAATATGCACCCCACATTGCCTGCGTTCCACAGAACAGTGTCATAGAACTTAAACCTATGCTTGTACCACCAGACCCTCACCAAACCCACAACTTTGATGTTATAATCTTTGTAAATCTAAGCCATCACATTCAAGACATATTGCACGAATTCCATACCCTTTGCTTTTGGTGATGACCTACAAGATCACAGCAAAAGCTTCACAGGCCACTTCACTATGAATTTACTACACCTACAGTCTTTAAAATACTCAAGATTCAGAAAACTTATGTGATAATACTCCAGGAGTTTTTGGAGAAGAGAAAATTCTATGAACAAAATAAAATTTCTCAGCTCTTTATTTTCTCACCCACATTGAATGGTTCTTGAATATCACTATTGATGCAAGTTGACATTTCAATTTAAGATGGCACATACAATGCCATTACTTCAATTGATACATAGAGCCACTACATTGTTACATTTCTTTACTGATTCTGACTTCACCACATCCAGAGTCCAGAACTTCTCCTCTTTAAGATATTACATGAGGAGAAATGGTAGAATACTCACAGTTCAAAATGGTGGAGAGCTGCAGCTGCAAGTTCCCATTTTTCCACAAGATTTGCAAATGCTCTTTGGCTCTGTTTTGCAAATAACTGATCTCGAACAAACTGAAAGAGGCCCATGTGCCTACACCATATTGAACATCAACCTGCTTAATAAAAGAAACCTGGAGAAGCTTACATAATGGCACCAAAGTCCATGTCAGAAGTACACCATAATGCAATGCTTTTCAGTTATCCTGGCGCACTTAAAAAGGCATTATACATACCTGACACCTTTGTCAGATGTATCTGTCTCATTAGCAATGAAGACATTGTGCAGCTTTAGGTAGGAGAGTGTGGAAGGATACTCCTCCACCCTAGCCTCCACCTCATTAAGCTCAAAGGATATGTCATAAACCTGCACTTGGTAATAAGTGTTTGTGTTCAGTTAAAGAAAGATACATGCGCATCTCTTACGGTCATTTATATACGTTAACTAACAACCAGATGAAATGTAACACCTTGTTATGACCATCACCCAGCAAAAAGGCCAGCAAGAACAAAATGAATGTCAAAAACTAACTCAATTTTTGAAAGGAGTACCTGGGATGATGCTTGCATTAACGAGCCATTGGTAGCCGGAGGTGTAGGTGGTACTGGCAAATCATATTGTTCCAGCAGACACCACACTTTATTCTTCACTTCGGGTGATACATAAACAAAATTTGTAATTGCAGAGCGTAATGCCCCCTGCAACAATAGGCCATGAAGTGATGAGATTAATCCAGTTTCCCTTTGATAATTTAAAAGCTCCACAAAGGAACAAGTTTGTAAAAACTATGCACTCTATTTATTCAAACTAACCTTCAAGTATGGAGGAACATTTTCATAGGGTAGTAGCTTGAAAAGTGGCTCAATGTCTGTAAACCATTCAGTTCGCTCCATCTCATTACCTGTCATCATCACCTGTTGCATGACAACAACAACAACAACATGGTGAACCTTAATCAACAAAGGCAAACTCCACATTAATGTAGGCTTAGATGTTAATACACATGCTTACTTCAGAGCAGCTACTATTATTATTTCTGTATCTACTGGAATATTTATTTCTTAGATGAAATACTAGCATCTGGGGGAGGTTCAATTCAATATAAAAGACACTACCTGGTTCTCCACAAGTGCATAAAAATGGCAATATGTTTGATTCTAAAAAAAAAATATGCAAGAAAAGGAGGCCTGTCATACTCTTCCGAGAACTGCAAGATAGGCCTCCAATGCCCGTCCATCTCTTTCCTGGAAAACTGGAAGCACGGCTCCTGGAATTTGCAAGAATTGCCTGAACCGTTGATCGTAGACAACTAAGGAGTTAAAAAGTGTCTGCCACCCAAGTGTTCGGATGCTTTTCTTTTGAAGTAAATGATACACTTTCCTCGCTCCTTCCTCACACACAGCCTGTGACCACTCAATGGAGACACATGTTGTGAGCTGATTACACTAAACAGCGCCAGATCTGGAGTAACCACTGGATGACAGGAAGACACTCAAGCATCATCACCCTGCAACTATTCTTCATTCCAAAAGCAACCTTCAAAGCTACATCCGAAGCAACATTCAGTGGTTTGCACCTAATTAGTGCAAACTAACAGTAATTTACGTGTGGATGTCCCTTACCAAAGCTGTGAGCATATTGAGAAAAGCCACCAAAGTCCAATGGCTAGTTTGGTCCTCCCCAGCAAATTGAACAAAATTCCAGAGATCCTCATTGTCTAGAATGAGATTTGGCTGTCTCTGCATCAAACAATCCCATCAACTTATATGTCTGGGTATTCTTCAAGACCACGAATATCTTGTTGGCTACATGCAAGTATCATAGCTCCAAGTTAAAACTCGAATGCTAGTAGAATTAAGTGTGTTAATCTAACCTGTGTACTGCCCACGGTATAAAATGGACTGTCACCTCGCTCTTGAATCATAACACCAATGAGGTCGAAGAAAAATCAAAGATTCACAACCTGGGTTGTACTTCTTCAAAGTCTTTGGCCATTTGGGCTGTTCCTGGACGTTGATGATTACTCAATTTAATTAAATAATTGGGTGATCCCAAAGATCCTCAGAAATATTTGTTCCAGCTTGATTGTTCCAAATTAAAGCTTTATTCTTTAAATCCCTATGATTTTTATTCTCAACTTGCCTTATTCAAAAGACTATAATAATTCCAGTAATTACCATACTGCATGCCTGAAAAGAGAGGTCCTACACTAGTAACTACTTATCCTTCAACTATGATTAACAGTTCCGTTTGAGTGAGCTGATCAATATTTTCTATTAGATGTACTCGAACTGTAGAGCGCCCTATCCCTTGGGTAAGGCTATCTACACATTGGAAGTGAAGAGGTGAAGGAGGAGGACACATCTTCAGGGGAAAGAAAGGGCTAACCTACTTATTGGTTGCATGCAAAGGCCTTTCTACTTGTGACCAAACAACCACAAAAGGTATAAACCCACAATTCCAGCAGACTCACTAAGCACACACACGCACACAAGTCCATTTTGGTGACTGGCAACATATGTCATCTCTATTGTATGCCCTAATTACTTAATCGTATTAGTCCATCATACTTAAGCAAATTTGCACAACCTTACCTGGTAGATTTCCCCAACCAGATTAAGAAGTGAAATAAAAGGCTTGGGTTGAATATCCATTGCCTGTTGTTGGGCCCTCCCATCACCAACTGCAATAGTCTCCTTTCCATGTATCATGTGCTCGCCCACAATATCCAGAGTTTCACGTTTCAACTCCATGATCTGCACATGATTCCAACATCTGTAAGTGTCTGGCAGACCAGAAACAACAATAAATCCATCCAAATAATAGAGATATCCTCTAACTCAACCTGACTTATGGTCGGCAGTTGATTGTTTTGCATACATACCTTCCACATTCAGTATGTTTTGGTGCATGCTTAGGTAGTGTGCAGGTTTGAACAAAGAACATTCTATATCGGTTCATTGAGTGTTAAACTCAATTTGACATGCCAAGAGGTGCCAAAATGAGTTTGGCTCTCAATGAACCACAAGGGGTTGCCCTTCGTTCAAATCCAAACACTACCTCCGAGTATGCACCACAAGTGGGGAAAAAATAATGATTTTGTATACAAAACAACCAATAAATATCATAGGGCACCAACTCCCAACAAAAGTGCCATTGAATTGGATGATATTTATAATAACCAACTTAAATGAAACACCTGGAGTATACAATCTGGTAAGTTTGTCAGAACATCCATAAAAAGACTGAAGTGACTGACCTTTTCACGACCAATGGAGAAGAACCTCGCCAGCAACTTGCACACGTAAGCATTGTACTTGGAAAGTGCGATGTAATCGTCCTTCTGCTCACAATAGAAACAGGATGTAGAGGTTGGTCATGTTACTCCAGAAAACAGATGGGGCCTCACAATCTAGAGAGCTTCAAATGCATATGCGCCACCACCAAATACCACATGTACTAGAACATACAACTACTTGCAGTGAGCACAACAAAAGAAAAAAAGACCTGGAAAGTAGCACTTTGCAGAACTCGAACATTCAGAAACTTAAACACATCCTGTTCACATGCTTGGTCCAAGCACAGGCTTGAGCTTTCATCATCTAAAAAGGAGGACCCCGTTGAAGTGCTTTCAGTGCCATCCTCTGTGAGCATCAGGTACACTGCCCACACAAATTGGATCACTGCTGTGAAGCCCACTGCAATGGGACCAAGATCTGCTGCATCCATTACCTGCAGAGCAGTAATCACCACAATTTAGACGCTGTAGTTCTTCCAAGGATAGAGATCAGCAGCTGCGAGCCTCTAGGTAAAATGCCCACTACATAACATATGATCTCCTTCATGATCTAAACAATATAGCCTTACAAGTTGATGATACTATAAGACGTGTATGCAAGTAAGAAACTGCTGAACTCAATGAGAAGAAAAAATTTACTAGGAGTTGAAAGTCCCTGCGGAAGCCTGCATCAAGAGCAAGCCAATCTTGAGGCCGGCCTAGCACATTGGACACAAGTGAATTGGACAGCAAACACATGATTGTATATGTTATCTGCAATTCAAATGCATGCAAAATATTAGTCACAGAAAATAGATAACACTTTTGTGAAGTCTCACTGCAGGGAAAAACAGTCAGAACTTCAAATCCAGAGTCCTGACCTGGAATTTAACATCATCATCAAGCAGACTCTCCTCTGTGGAGCAATCTCTGAGCAGATTATACAGGTCTTTGGCCTCTTCTGCATCTGTGCACCAAGAAATGCAAATAAAACAGTTGAAAGGAGGCATTGTATTGTTTGGATAGCAGCAAAGCTCAAATTTGTCATATAATCAAGACCAACTCTATATAAATGCTAGATCGCCACCACAAGACCCTTGCAAAATAAAGAGCTATCTCTCAACAGAAGAGAAGGGTAGCAACAAACTTATTCTAAAGGCAGAACACATGAGGAGAAGGCAATGGCTGAGGCTGAGCCGCTCCTTGTGGACAACATTACAACGCAGCACTATTGCTCCACTAGAATCCACAACATATGGCTCCACACCATGACCTCCCAATCCAGATGGCCCTTCTTCATTTAATTCCTGTGTGTCAGGGACAGTTGAGTTATTCTTAAGCAAAAAATCAGCAATAGTGCTAGGAATTGAGAATTACTTCGTAGAGTCATCCACATAGACTTCTTGATTTAATTCCTGTGTGTCCACACCAGTTGAGATATTCCTTTAAAAAAACCCAGCATTCATGCTAGGGGTTGATAATTACTTCAAAGAGCCGTACAACTCAGTCACTCTTTATTTGTCTAATATAATGCTGTGTTGGCACGCATCAGTTGTTGTTACTTGGAAAGTGGAGTTTCACGTCACAGATCAAAAGTTGCTGCTGAAGTCACTCATCATTCTTTCACTGTTCCACTCTCAGTGTCCAAAAGATTCATATGGAAATCTGTGTTAACAGAGTTGAGGGAAGTTTCATTATCCAGCCACACAAGCCCATTTTCCATTCCTTTTGATGAAAATTCCAATATATCTCCCACCAATCTAATAAGCATGCTATCCATCAACCTCGCATAAACATTTAATTTCAATTTATGAAAATACAAAATGACCCAGCTTTTGGTGTACATGTGGACATGCAGTGAGACCTACACAGATCCCAAACCCAGTATAGATAGGCCTCTGTTATATCGAACCCAATCCCAACTTGCAACATCGAAACCTGGTGTAGAGCTCTGCCACATTATACCTTATCTTGAATTCCAATTCAGTTTAAACTCTTGCTTATTTTCTACTCTTGGTACAAGCCTACACAACTCTGGAAGCCTCCCTAAGTCCAGAATAATGCATTACCATCTGTATTTTCTATAAATTCACTTCACACCTATGCATTTGAACTGTTAAGGCACTCCTGCCTTCACAATATCATTCGCTTGATAAGAGTATGATATGTTTATGAGATCCTCAAGGCACTAAAGCACAGCTTTTAAGCCAAGGTACCTTAATCAGAGTTATCAGCCTTGTTCGAAGCCCTGCATTAAGTAACCTCTCAATGTACAAATGGATCTCCACAGCAAGGTCAGGATCCCATTCATCATCCATTGCTGCCTGAAGAAAGACCTTGTTCACTTCAGTTTTGCATATGACAAATACTATCTATACAAACAAGAAACAGAAGTCATGGCAAACTGGACAAACAACAACAGGTTCAAAGGAAAACCTAAATTTTACAAGGCTAGGGCACAAATGCTGGATCTATCATATTGCTGCACTATCATACAAGTCAGTTTAGTCAGTATGTCTTCAAATTGGCAAGCATATGCCAAAAGTAGGATCTGACTAGCACACACATGCTGAAGAGGGAGCATACTTGAACTAGAAGTTCCAAAGAACTTATCAGAGCCCTTCGTTCTGTGAACCATAATCCTGCTGATAAACGTAGAATCTCCAAAGGTCCCCGGCCTTGCAGATTCCACTGCAATAACAGAGAAAACCAAAATGCATTCATCAGAGAATATTCAAATCAATCAATATCTCGGAAGTGAATTGCATTGGACCAACAAGCCATAACAGATTCATTCAGGCATGTGCAGTTACAACATACAAATCAAGATCACTTTCAGCACAGAAATCTTGAAGATTTTCTGCGAAGACAAGTGCAACAAACGAAATAGGACAATCCCAAGACCTTGCATCCATGGAAATAACCAGGGTCGACAATACCTTTGTTGAAGGACACCAATCTAAATTCGTACTTACATAAGGATTTCCTAAAAAGCATCTACGTCCATTTTTCTGACCTGCCCCTCCAAATTATATTTTAGAACCACAAAAAGCAACAAGCCAATGTCTCTATCTGAACAGAAAACTTGGAAACTTCATTGCCTGTGGAATTTATGGTTGAGGGGATATCTGGTTATTGTTGTGTTCTCTGAGATGTGTCTCTAAACCATGAAGTCCAGTTGAGGAACAAAACACCTTGCTGGGTAAGATGACAATACACAGGACTCCATCCCCATATAATACCCAAGGAACATAAACATGATGAGGTATGTAACTCACTTCTTGACGAGCAGAATCAAACAAGCTCGCACAGTACAGCTCATTCAGGTTGAAGTCATCACTCAGTTTCAAGACCTGTTGTATTTAGCAGATCAGATTAAAGCACTGCACATTTGAAAATGACATGTTCCTGAAAACATCCACTAGCACACAAGAGCAAAACTTCACTAAAAAGTGTCCATAGTGGGGACCACCTTCAGTTCAAAAGAATCCACAGTGATTTCCCACTCAAATATAATGTGGACCACATCAAATGTCTGTCCATAACAATTCATTTCTAAAGAGTTTTGCTGTGAGCCCCTCTAAATATTTTATTTTCAGAATTAGCCTGCATCATTCTGCCATTTATGATGGAACTATAGAAATATCATTTGTGATGCTTCACGGCACTGGATCTTGAAGAAGAGTGGAAACCGATCGAAGTTATCAACTTCCCGTTCATTTTGATTTCCATTGGAAACTTTTTTGATGAGGTCCACATTGTATTCCATCCACATTATTTTCTGGTCCCCACTAATGACATATTTAAGTGTAGTGTTCATGTGGATTGGCTATAGTAAGTAAGTATGTTAATGGTGTCAATCTAATGCACCACCACAACCATGAAATTGGCAAGTGAATATATGGGTGCCTAACAAAGAGAGACACAACATGACAGACAAAAACTCCTGTACCAAGAAAAGGAACTAGCTACATAAGCTGAAATCAAGCTTACAATCTGGGTATCCTGAGTGCTAAGTGCTGTTGACAGTGAATTGGGTAACCTCACATCCTCAGCTGAAACTTGTGCTCTATCTTCTGGTTGAGGCCCCTGAAATAGAATGACAGACATATTTCAACATCAATAACATTGGTTACTACACATAGTCCCTCAAAGAAGCGTATCCAGAAGTGTGGCCCTACTGATGACACACCAAATTACTGTGTTGACAACACAGTCACAGATAAACCCATGATAAAGTAAACCCCCAAGAGCCTAAGGACCTTCATCCTTATAAATTGCTCTAGCTTTACATGGAATTGATTCTACTGCTCGAGTGGAGGGTCACAAAACACACATGGTTCAAATCCATGAGACAACCAAAATGTAGATATCATAAATCTCTATCCAGGAAAGAATCTTAAGTTGCAGACATCCATTGGTCAATTTTTTTCGAATCCTCCCAAATCTTCCTACCAGACTAATAGTCGCCTCCTTGACCCAGATATTGAAGAAATTACATAGTATCCAAGTGGATTTTGTGCACTACTTGCACAACGTCTCAGGTGCTCCTTTTATGACTCTGCCCTAACAACCACAGGTTCTACTGCAAATTTCTGTGAGCTTCAGCAATGGCTCCTTGTCTAAACAGTGCTACACCCAAGGCAATTACCATTAATAAACTGCATACTCAGGTGACTTGTAAATATTGAGATCTGCAATAGAGAGAATCCACAGACTGCAGTTCTATACTATTCTGCGCAATATACACTAGAACTTTACTGATCTTTCTGGTAGGTGGCCTTCACACATTGATCACTACTGTCATTCGTTGATGTTCCAGCAGCCTATCGCTGCAGACCTGATGAGAGAACTATGGTGGTTCACTGCCAATAAAATGTGCAGAGTTTGTGAAATTCTACAGTACAGAAGATCCAAAAGGACGCTTTCTATCTGCACACTGGCATCATCTTAATGAGCTGATGGGTTTTAGGGTTTACTACAAAGACGACAGAAACATTATCCAGGTCAATGGATGCACGAGGCATAGTCCAACGTGGCCAATCCGGATGTAAAGGAACTACTGCAACGGTCAATTTGAACTAAAACACACGAGGACAATGCAACCTAATCCTGTGAGAACTCACTTTGCAGTATCTACCTCCACAATATTTGGTAAGCAGCAGCTTCCTTGGCATTCATTTCAATTCATGTTGCGTCACAAAGAGGATTAGATGGCAACATTGACCTACAGACTCAATGTCAAAAGGACAAATAAATGTACTGTTTTGCTTAGATTCAACCACCTTCAAATGAATTATCATAAAGCTAGATTATAACCGGGAATCATTGATGCTCAAATTATAAGGCAGGGGAGAGATAAGGAATTATCCATCTGTACAGTACTTCCGCAAAATTCTACACATCGTGATTGCCCAATTGCGTCATTTGCTCTCAATTGCAGGAGCTCTTGACAGCAGGTAGGTCTGTAGGACATCAATATTAACCCCCCGCAAGGCCTGCACTAAATGTGACCCTGAACAGTGACTCATGGACACAAAGTTCCTCAAATGTGTTCTGCGCAGAATTGATGAGAGAACTACGGTGGTTCACTATGATGTGTTCTGCGCTCCAATTGAGACAAATTAACCCCCCAATTTGACGCTTCAAGCTTAAGAGACAGGCAACTCTTCAGCATTCGTAGTGGGTGAGTGATTTCCTTAAGGAAATAGAATGCTTGGAATGCAGCGTGGAATAGCGGTGACAATTTAGACTTACAGGAAACGTAAGGAAGGATTGGAAGTGCGGGAAATAGACTTCCAAAGCGTTGAAGAGCTCAGTCCTCTTGTGGTTGGAGGGAGCTGCTGCTGTCTTCTTCGTCCCCAGCTGCTCTGCCTCCACTACAGCCAGCAGGCCCCGATATGACACCATGCCGATGAATAATCAATCAATCAAGGCTCACAAGAGCAGTGACATAATAGTGAGTAGTAGTAACCGACGGTGTGGTGGTGTTGCTGCGAAGATGACGATGAAGAATGTAGAGGAGACAACCACTTTACAGTGCGGCGGCGGAGAAGGAATTCCTTCCTTAAAAAAGAAGAAAAATAAGATGAAGAACTGTAAGCCAGGAATGGTAGAGATTGATCTTGGAGCATGAATGCTATTTCCCACCCCATCTCTGCTCTCCTCCACCAAAACCAGCTCCTCCTGGCCAAATTCCACTCTTAGAATACGCTTACACTTGACTCCCCTACTTCAAACACTCGAAACCTGCGAACCCCGGCGAATTGCAACAAGGAAACACTCCTCTGCTCATTCCTCACTCATCCTCGCTGGTCGTCGTCATCGTCGTCATCGTGAGCCGTCATTGTTTCTCTGCAAGACTCGGTTGGCAGGGCAGATGACAAGCTGAAAGCCGCAAAAAACAAATGGTTCGTTTGCACAAAAAAGCCAGTTGCTTCCGCTGCTGCTGCGTAGTCTATTATCTCGGCTGGCAGCGGGGAGGCAAAAAACGTGACGTGACCGCGGAGCTCGCTTCATCCTCCTCCTCCCCTCCTGCCGCTCCCCCGACCGACTCATCATCAGGACTGCCACTGCTGCTACTGCTACTACTAAACCTCCTTGTTGGCCAGGTAGGCAAGCGGCCAGTCGCTCAGTGCGAGGGGAAAGGGGAAAAGCAACGGAAGGCATTGGATCGTAATAAGTTAAAGCTAAAGTGCGCCTATGACCCTACAGCTCAGACGCTGTGTCGTATCCTTCGGCCGTGCTTGAGTCGTGAGCTTCTTCTCCTTTACCCTAGCCATCATCACCTCATCAACTTTCACATCACCATTAATTCCTTCAACGCAATTGGAATAGAAACCATTGTAATAGGAATGGAAATGGCAGCAGTAACTTATTATCCTCCTCCTCCTCCGACTCCATCGCCGCAGTAATAAGGTACTTGAGTCATCATCCCGGATCGTCCTTGCAATTTACTATTTGCAAACCCTCGTCGATCGCCAACCTCCACCTCCCCTGGCTTCCTGGGATAAGCCTCCCCGGGTTTAGGCCCTCGAACCCTAATTTAGCCCCCACTCTTTTCGGGCAGCGATGAAAAAGCTGCCCCTGTACCGGCAGTTCCAGTTTAATCTTGCAGGTGTCCTTCATAAAGATGCTACCTAATGCGATGAAGCCCGGGCATCATTCGGATCCAAATTCACATTGGATGTAGGAATCACATATGCACCAATGTTTCAATAACGATTCCTCCATGTAAAATAAGCATAACATTTCTCATGGACTTCGTTTCATTTCACAACAAGAATAACAAGAATATGTCGTGCCTTTTATATGTTTGTTGTTGACTAATCCCAATTTAAGCTCACTAGATTATGATGATGTCACATACAAAGTTTTCAATTGCACATGTTGTCAATATTTATTATCAATAAGAGTGAGCAATGTAAGTATGATAATATCATCTAATATGATGAACAAACAACCCCTTAACTAACAATTCCAATTTAATGTTGCATGTGTCATTCATCAAGATAGGATCCAAATCGAGATTGGATGTAAGAATCACATACTAATGTTTCATCAACAATTCCCCATGTAAATAAGCATATCTTTCCTTATGGTATCACCCAGGGGGAATTGGAAAATTGTCTTGAAATTTGCATGTTTGTTGTTGATCAATCCTAATTTAAGCTCACTAGATAGACTAATTTGGAATTTGTGACCCCAATTTATGGGTTAACCCCCCTCCCCCAGCCCTAAACCCCGTCCTTTACCATAGAGATCAACTTCTTACCCTCCCCTCCCCCATGTTCGCCCTCCCCATGGGTAGGTTGCTGTGAATGTTAACCCATTTCTCAACAAGGTGACCATCTTTGGTGGTCATGGGGTTTGCACCATATATGCTTGAATCCCAAACCTTTATTACAAACATTCACATAGGTCCAATATGAATATGTGAACTCAAGATATGTGGAAAGAAATGCCCGAAAGTTGAACATATCCATAACTTCAGTGGACCCCATATCACGGGGGGTCACTCCATTGTCAAGTAGAATACCACGTGCGAGACAAAAAAAATCTACTTTTTCCTAAAAACATCACCAAAATGGGTCAAAATTTTATCAATTTTTTTTCATGTGTAGCTATACACGGTTTCTATTACATAGTAAAAAATGGTAACCAAATTTGATGATCTGTTTTTTTAATAAAACATGCCGTTTCTAACTAGAATGACGCAGAATTGAGCTAAAACAATTAATAAAAAAACTGAAGATGACTAAAAATTTCAAAAAAATATACAAAAGATATTATCAATGGTTATGTATATGTAGAAAAAAAATCATAATTTTTAAAATTGTCTATGGCATATAATATAGGGTAACAAAATTGTCTCGCACGTGGTATTCACTCGACAATGGAGTGACCCCCCCCCCGTGCCCCATATTCTAGTTATAGAGAACTCCTTTTAGGTAGATTTTGGTAATAGAGAATCAAACAACTTTTCAATGTTGAAGAATGTTATGAAGGGGATTTATGTGACGGGATTTTATTTTTAATTTTTAATATAGAAATAGAAGTGGAGGATTATTTGTTTAATGACGTGGAGCATTGAGAAGGAAACATCACTTGTAGGTGAACTTGAACTAACAAGTGAATAGTTACCTATAGGAATATGAGGGAAGCTAAGATATGAGCGATGAGCAGTGAGCCATGAGCAATAAGTGATAGCACGTGAGCAGTGAGCAGTAAAACCTACCAAATTAGTAAATAATAACGGTTTTAGGGTACATATTCTAAAATTGGTACTTGTACTTTTCAATTTTCAACTATAAAGTGGTTGCATTTTCATAGAACAAGAATGAAAGGAGTTTATTACCATGGATATATTCAAGAACTATAAATCCATTGTTGATTTATATTATAACAATCCACACCAAGACATGTCACTTACTAAAATTCTCAAACATTCGGTTGAACATAACACTTGGAATATTACTCACACTCTACTACACCTACAACTTCAGGTAGCCACGTGACTTCATTATAGGAGTACGTTGGAGCGTAAATGAACTTGTCACTATTGTAATCCATCTCGCACAAAAATCTAAACACATGTAAAGATGTTTGCAATACACTCATTTTTTTCCTTCCCAAAGGTTGAGATGGCATTTTTATGAAGTCATGGCATATGCAAAGCAGTATGTCACCAACTGTGACAAGGTATGCAATGTCCTCCTTAGAGATGATGTTGATTAACACTCCAGATCTAGGATATGGAATGGAAATTACTCCAACCACATAATAACCGTCCATAAGCTTGACATTCTTCCATTTGTTTTTGTGATCTACCATTGGTGTTGCTAGATTACAATGCATTAATATCTTTCCAAACCTGGAAGTTGGATGGGCATATGAGTTTTGTGGATCATGGAAATCCGACCGATGGACTGGGAGTGTTGCAATTGTGGAAAACTTACGGTGAGGAGAGAGAACCTCCCTCTACTGCATTTGGAACCCAACATCTTCGAGCACCAATACCTCATGCCTTGAGAGATTGTTATCTATCTTCATTGGCCACGTGTTGGATACAACAAGCCAATCCAGCATGTACTTCTTCTTGTTGCCATTTACACAACGCTTGACATCGTTGGGGAAAAACCAAAACTCATATTCCACATTATTGGTAGAGTGATAATCCTTCTTCAATCCTTTGTACGTAGGAGCAAGGGTGCTATATTTGTTAGTTTTGACTTTGGCATTGCACAAAATCACGGTATTGGCTTGCATCCCCCAACATCTTTTGGCATAGTTGGGTCCAATTTTGCAATACATGTGCCAATAGGTAGAAGGACAATCAGTCCCTAACACCAATGTGGTATGTGCCACATCATGCTCTATAGAATTCAAGGATTCCTCTATGCACGCCCTTTTAGCCCTAGTATTTGGGCGAGGAATTGAGTAGTTCACTTTATCAGATCGATGTGAATCGCAATCTACTCCTAGTGGTAGATCCAAAAAGTTTAAACCCATCCAAAGCACAATCCCCTAGTGTTGAGATCTTCCGCCCTTGGGTAGGACTTCATGGCATTTGCTAGGAGCTTCAAATCTTTGAATCTCCACACTTGGCAACAACCTTCAATTTCAAAGACGCAAAATCAAGGCCTTTACTAATAGATACACCTCTCAACCATGATATGTAATCCTCAATCCACGTAAACGCATGGATCAAATCCTCCGTTATCTCTTCATACAGACAAATCATCTTGTTTCCAAATTGTTGGAGCTATTTGTTGTGCACTGTCTCTGTAGGGTTACATGTTGGTATTACTACACGTTCATTCATAGTCATATCATGCAAAGAATATACAAGTTATAGTATATTGTATATATCATGAATATTGCAAAATTAGAGAATATTGCAAAATACACAGTTGGTGATGCACTTCTAAAAATCATATGACCACCCCATTTCCTATAACGGAAGTGCCAAAAATCCAACCACTCAGGAAGCTAGACAATGTCTTCTTTTGTGGCAGTTCCAAATGACAACCACCATAAACAAATGACATGATATTTTATTTTGATTTTATTTGTTATTGTGTCCTTGTAGTCCTTGCATAGATGCTTGTGTTGAAAATGCAAAAACGCCTTCACATATGTATGTGTAGTACCCTTTTCCAAATTTTACGACAAATGCGCTTGCAACCCACTATTGACAGACTTGGATCACCTTTATCATTATTTTTCTAGCCAAAATCCAATTGGCTTGCCACCATGAAACCCTTGAAATTCACGTTCAAAACTTCATTCTTCGCTATGACAATATTCAAGTTATTCCAAAAATATATATGAGATGTGTCATCTTCAAATTGCATCTCACAACACGCAATGGTCAGTTCCTTACAATATTTGCTATCGTACACATGGCACGCTAGGGTGGTCCAGTCCTTTAGACATTTGACTTGGTCAAACATTTTTCATGAATTCTAACATGCATACACTTAATAGATTTGAGGTGGTAATCTACATGGAATTATTTGCTCATTGCCATCACTATAGTAGAGTTCTTGGTGGTAGGTGTTTCAATGACTTTATTGACAATACATTGGTAAGTCATGTCAAGTGACTCATGACATGGACCATTTGACATAGGGTGTTCATGAACACCAAGATGTATACAAGCCCTCAACATCTCAGAGGTTATATAATGGGCATATATTATGAGAGTGTGGCACAACGCAATACACACTGGTATGGAATGACATATCTTACATTTCAATCTTGATTTTTTTGGAGTAACATTTCTCACAGAAAATGGAATAGGATTCATATCCAATCTATTTAGTATAGTTGGAAACACCTCCATTGCGATATATATATAATCACAATATTTGTTTATGCACTACATATGACGGGTATAAGAAGAGTATTTGAAAGAGAGTCCGAAACTATTTTAAATATTTGTTGTTTTTGTTATGCAAAAAAAGTGACTATTACAAATTTTATCCATGACATCCATAGAATGGTCATAAGCACTAGAAGCATCCATAAATATTGGAGGCAACACAAACAAAGCATCACCATCAAAAGAAGGTGGCAAGTAGTTGATATCAAACATATTTATACTACCAAAATTAGTTGTGGTAAGATCAAATTTGCTCCTAAACTTTGTCAACTTCAATGTATCGACAATACTCAAGCCTAAAGAAAATGAAGAAGGATGAAAAGGTGGATGGGGAGAAGAAGATCTATGACAAGGCAATTTCATGCATAGCGGATTGTGAGGGGTTTTATAAACATCTGTAGAAACCAAAAGTGAAATGAAAGATCCAGATCTAAAAGAAAAGGTGATGTATCAAAAAGATCAACAACATGACAAACATCATCATCTGAATCCGAGAGTAAAAGAGCAATATCGTTACTTGGTTCTATTTTGATATTAACCACAATAGACAATTAGACAGTGAATGTGCAAAAATTGTTTGTTAATATAACACTTGATGTTTGAACATGAAATCAAAAAGATGTATAACTTTAAGTCATCTTGGATCCAAATTCTAAGAATGACTATCTTCACTCATGTTTTTCTACAATAAGATTGTTTTCGAGATATCACCATTCACATAATACATCTTTTGCTCTATGTACAACGTTCCTATCTGGAGATTGAACATCAAACTAGGCAAATCCATTGAGACACTCACATGATTATGATCCTCAAGAGGCAAAATGAGAGTCACAGAGGATATATAAGCTCTAATAGAATTTATGAGAAAGTAAGGAGAAAATTGTAAAACATTTGAATATGTAATTGAAATACTCTTTGTATTGGTAGTATCGTATCAATTTATTTATATAAAAATACAATCAAAGTACATAAAATGTTGAATGTGAACATAACATGAGAAAAACAACATAAAAGTAAAGCAATCCAAATTCTAATTGTAGAAATGAAATTTTAATATAAATATTGAATCAATGTCATTATTAGCTTAATAATATTATAAGGGCAAACTCGACAACCTACAAACGCCAACAAAACATAAAAAAGATAATACATGGTAAAATCGCCATGTGGAAGGAAATAAAAATTGACTATTGTAGATTTCCAAAACAAAAAGGCACATTTCCACCCCAATGTCGTGTAAGTACACATCATTACATATAACACATCGTGCGAAAAACATAATTAAAAAATATGCAATAAAACAATAGTAAGTGTGTTATTAATACACTCTCAATGAATGTGATATATTTAGAAACTAACTAATGAAGGAGGCATTACATACTCTCAAGATATATAACATCTCTCAATACTCATTTGATACAAGGCGAGCTATTTTTCACTCCACACGGAAAGAATCCAAGAGTATAGAAGATGATGAAGAGAACTCATAAGTTTTAGTCAATGACAATCCGTCATGCTTGAAGCAAACCCTACACCATAAGCTCTTTTTCTCACACACAACTATAAGACTCGATTTGGCAGGAATGCCAAGCCGAGGGAGTTGCCGTGCCTTGATCTCTCAAGCTCGACCCTAAGTGGGTCCTACGACAAGGGGTGAGAACCTTCCAAATGGTGGCAAGGTTCCACAAGGCAAAAACAACTCCCAAACAACCATTTCAACATGGGTAATTATCCCGAAGGTTATACTAACATAATACTTAGTCTATAAACTAAGCAACAAGATTAATTAGCTTATAAACTAACTAACCAAGACGTGGTTTGGTGTTCGACTCCATGTCACATGACACCAACACTAATTGTTGATATTTAAGTGATTGTTTGGGGGTAGGGTTTAATCAACCAACCTCCTACATTTTGGCTCTTCATACTAGATTTTCGAGTAAAAAAATATGGGATGTGTTATAGATCATTAAAATAACTATATGTTCTCAAAATAATTGGAAATACATCATTTAATTAATATATTAAAACAAAATATAAATAAAATTCAATAGTTATATGTATAAATATGCATCAAACATCATGTGAGCATGATAAAATACGGGTTGGATAGCGTTTAGATTTTAACATTATAATAGAAAAATATCATGAGAATAATATTCAGTTTAGTGATTTAAAAAAAATAGAAATAATCGTTTATTCCAACAAAATGAGTTCGAAAATGAGCAGATAACATAAGGAATAAATCCCACAATATAATGCACAAATATACTGTTAGTTCAAGCAAAAACACAACGGAGTATAGAGATTTGTGAAGTAAATCAAAAAATAAGGAGGAAGAAGTAGACCTTGATGCAAATGTAGTCAATGAAATCCCAAATGAATTGCATGTTTAAAACGAAGAAAAGGAAAAAAATGATAAGAATAAGAGCTTTAAAGAAAATAAAAATAATATTGATGACAAACAAAAAGAAAATACATGCACAAGATATTTGAAAACATAAGTATACACCTTAAATTTATATTTTTGGATAAATCAGAGTGCTACAAAAATCACAAAAGATTCAACAACAAGTTTTAAATTTCCAATAAATAGACATTAATAAAAATTTAAAAAATTATTATCCTGGTATTATAAGAACATAATATATGTATTATGAATAATAATGAAATGTAAAAGCAAAGAGGAATAATAATGGTGCCACCAATACTTGGTAGGCGAAAAATTAAAATAGGTTTTGGATAGGATTAGGCATATTAGCAATGCCACCAATATCTAGGAAAAATAAGACCAAAATAAGTTTAGGTAGGACTAGAGATATTGGCAAGTGCCGCCAATACCCAGAAGAGAAAAAAATAAAAATGGATTTTGATAGGTATAGGTTTGTGTGGTAAATAAAAGTTAGATAGTAAAATATTAGGTCGGTTGGATAAGTTTACATTTAGAAATTAACTTAGTAAGTAAAATACTAATAAGACAAACGATAATGAATTATTATATAATTATTTTAGGATTAACTAAAGTAAGTCAATAAATGAATAGTTCATAAACCTAAATGTTTAGGATTTTTCAAAGATCCGAAATGACTACACGCCAAAACGATCAAACGAATGGAGCAAATGACGTTGACAATTGAAGATGTCGTTTGAATTACTCGATTCGCCTTGACGATGTAAGATCAATTTTCACAAGTGTCTTTTGATACTATTAAATAAAAAATGAATGAATTATTTAGATGAAAATGGTCGACGGCAGTTAAGAATATTCAATGCAAGGAGGAACGTGACGAAGTAAAACCAACAAAATGACTCAACCCCCGCCGCGTGAAGTAACTTTATTTGAAGGGTGTCAAAGTTCTATTGATCTATTTTTCTCATTCTTCCGTTTCGGTGCTCTTCTCAATATTGGATCTTCGGAGGTCCAAACTCCTTCAAGCCTAGTATTTCTCTTTTCCAACCCAACTATTTCCAACCTCTATTAACCTTACCCTTGATCGAAAGACTCGTTGCTAGTTATTTAGTAGTTTTAATTATGAGTATTTTGATGAGAACTACATTTATTTTACAACTAAGATGAACGAGGGGAGGCTTAGCATGCTAAAATAAGAGAAGAATGTAAAAAAATAGAAAGAGATCGAAGTTAGAAGCGGCTATGAGTACATCAAGTTTGCATCAAATATATTTGGATTTAACTCCTAAATCAGAAGTGATTAAATTAATTATAATAAAATAAAAAATTATAATTATATAACGTGAAAATATTTTTGTTATGAGATATATATTTATGATCAAGTATGAAAAATATTGATGTTATGATTAAGTTAATATAGTTAATTTTATCATACAAACTCTTAACATAATTGTGTTTTCATCTCAAGTAGAACACTTGAATTTATAGATTTAAAGAACATGCATACTACGATAATTTTCATAAATAAGCGGAGAACTGATTTATGTAAAATAAAATATTTATAATTATATATATATATATTGATATTGAAGTTATTATATCATAGAAAGTAAAGTCGTTAGCAATTAATAATTATGATTGAATTTTAACTAATATGAAAGAAATTTTAACATATTAATACACCTCTAAAATTCGTTTCATTTTAGTTGTTTTTACAATTAATGCACCTTACATTACAAGTGAAAATAATTAAGGTTGATATTATTTTAACTCCAAGAAATCATATTCAAATCATAAAGTGAACAAGATCGAGCATATTAATGAGGTTCGGTATTCTCAAAGTAATTATAAATTTACATGATATTATATTATGAGTCTTTCTAACTTATGACAAAGTAACAACCCATGATGTTCATCATGTTTCTTAGGATAGAGCCATGTATTTTTATCATTTAATAAAAATATTTTTTAATTTTTAATTTGGCCCTTGTTCTTTATATTGAAACTGCACTCTGATTTTCTTTTTCTTTTTTGTTGATAAAGTATAATTAGTTTCTATAGAATATAATATTAATTAGTAATTTTAGATTAAAAAATGATAGCAGATTTCAAAAGCCTATCACATTTTGATTCAAAGTCCAATTCTAACATATTTTATATGCATAGATAGCTCTTAAAATTTTGTTTCAAAAAAATTAGTCTCATAGAGATCCACAACTTTGTGTAGAAGTTATAGGCATTTCCGTAAGACAACTTTTATTTTGGTACTGCTGACTTTATAGCTTTACCCAGCTTGGTATAATGTCCATTTTTATGATTTTTATATTTCTAGATAGATATTAAAGTTATTTTTTTATCTCATTAGTTTATTCCATTCTAAAAATCTGACTAGATGTTATAAGCATTTCCATGAGACAACTTTAAAAAATCTTCTCTCTTTATTTTTTTCTTCAAATAGTTAGGAATCTTTAAATGTCATATTAGCTTCTAGGCCACTTATATTGAATTTTAGTAGCATAACTATATTAGAACGATCCAAGTTGCCTATTTCATGGTAACTTAGTTTGTGTTGGACTAATTAAATGTTTAGAAGGGCTAACTAGAATTTTTCATTCACAAGACTTCCGAATCTTATAATATGTTATTCGTGAATTAAGTGTAAGCGCAAACCAATCATTTGATTTGAAAACCTAAGAGGTGTTACTTTACCTTACAAGAATATTACCAATACCTGGGAGAGAAAAAAAATGTTTGGATAGAATTGGAGACATTGGCGATGCTGCCAATATTTACGAGATGAAAAACAAAAATGAATTTGGGTATAACTGGGGGTTTTGGCGGTGCATCCTATACCAAGGAGATGGAAAACGAAAATGAATTTAAATAAAACTAGGGGTATTGGCGGTGCCGTCAATTCCCATGAGAGAAAAAAAAAACACAATTAAATATGGGTATGACTAAAAATATTGATGGCGTTGTCGATACCCGGAGATGATAACTGAATTTGGATTTAGGTAGGTTTGGTGGTATGGGCGGTAGTGCTGCCAATACCAGGAAGAAAGAAAATAAAAATGAATTTTATTGGGTCTAGGGTATTGTCGGTGCCGCCAAAACCTGGGAGAAAGAAAACGAAATTGGGTTTGAATAGAATTGGGATATTAGTAGTGCCTTCAATACCTAGGAGCATAAAAATGAAAATGGTTTTTTGTAAGAATCTTCATACAAAGAGACTTATTCATCCAGCAAGTTTTATTCATTAATCATTTATAGTTTATAAATAAGAAGTATAAAACTCTAGGTTCATATTTTTTCTTTAAAAAAACAGAAAAAAAGATATGATGAAGAGGAGAGGACTAGAGGGATGAGGAGAGAAAAAGAGACCAATAATAGAGTCGGTAGTTGAGAAATACTGCCAAGTTATGGAAGTTTAAACACTTCATTATTCAAGGTGAATAGTTCTATATATTTTTTATGTGTGTATTGCTAAATGGTATTGTGTATGGGATATTGGTGGTGACGCCAACACCTTAGCAAGCATGAATGATGGAATTAACCAAAAAATATAAACGCACTAAAGTTACTTATAGGACATCTTCCAAGATATTGGCGGTGTCACCAATACTTAAACTTCAATTGCCAATAGATTTCAAAAATTGTAATTTGACATTTGTAGTACAAATAGACCATCTTTATGACATATTAATGTTGATATTCATGAATGATAAAGCTAATGATGAAGAATGTTTTGGATGATGATAATAATAATAATAATAATAATAATAATAATAATAATAATAATAAGTTCAAAATTGATGCATTTGCTCTTTGGAAGATGATGTTTTAAAACTATCCAATCAACTTGGTTTAAGTTCAAATATTTTGAGTGAATACATTTAGAACACATACATACATTGGATTTTGTTTGGAAAAGTTTAGGGTCTAATATAAACTAAAAGAAAACTCTCAAATGTATTATTTTTGTAGGGTTGTAGATGTGTAACCCAATGTACGCCCTCAATAGTTTATAGGGTATTTATTTTATCAATGCCTCTTATAACTATGAAATTTAAATATCTATAAAAAAATTTAAAAAATTATTGGAAAGATATGTAACACATTGGACCATTTTTATTATTGTTTATTCTACAATTTGTTCAAATAATATTTTTTCATTTGATTTTACCTTCTATGAACAAATAATTGTTAAAATTCTTTATTTTATTTGTGTTCTCTCATTTAATTATGTTTCGTATGTTGTAAGTTTATAGTCATCTTTTTGTTGTAGATGAATACTAGTGATTCTTCTAATCACTTGGCTTTCAGTTTTAAGCAACTAAATGATTTATTGGAGTTTAATGTTGACTTCCCTTCTTCTCACCTGAAAGTGAATACAATTTTGACTAATCGTATGTTTGATTCAAAATCAGTAATTCAAAAGCTTCACTTTCAACCCTCTTCAAAGTCAAGTTTCTTCATTCATTTGCATTTTTTTTGTTATTTGAACCTTATGGCGGGACACCGGTGTCCCATATAAATCGGAGCCAAAAATTGCATTAATTATTTATTTTAGGGTGGGGGTATCCCCTATTGAGAGAGGGGGAAGGCGTTGGCACCCACATCATTTGCAATGGCGTCGAAGAGGAGCGAGGAAGAGTATAGTCAAGAGCTAAACGAGAGAATGCACGCCCTCATCGGTTATCATGAGGAGGATTGGAACCAACATTCAATGTCTGAATTTCAAATTGCCCTGGACGAGATCGAGAAGTTTCAAGTGATCTTCGATTCAAACTTTACAGCGATGCGCTGGGAACAACGAATCTTAGAATTCATTAGGGTTGCTTTTGATCCCACCCAAGTATCTCGCGCATTACCCTGCAATACCGATTGGGTTCATGGAGTAGAGTGATCTGGTACCGTCAACCCCAACACACTCAAAAAAACGATAGGTAAAGGCGATTGCCACGATGGTGATTGATGATCCAGCTGCTTGTCCACCCAAGGCCAAAGTGGATCTCCCCAAGAAGAATATGATGATTGTTGATGCCAAAAAATTTGGTGAGGAGTTGATCCTAGCATTCTTGAGCAAACGTTCAAAGGTGTTGGTTGCTCAACAACCTCCTTAATGATCGGTTTTGTGGTTGTCAATGATCGAAAATAAAAACCAACTTCGAACATCCACTAGTAGAAAAAAAACAGTGACTAATTTAACAAAACTCAACACAAAAGTGTTGATTTTTTTTGTTGATTAGGACGTGTTAATTTGGGTATTTTTTAACACAAAACTGTTAATTTTTTAACAAAAAACTATCAAAGTTTAACAAAACATTGTTTCATTTTTTAACAAAAAGTGTTGATTTCATCATCTAGGACGGTGCCACGTGTCCAACAATCCAACTGCCACGTGGGTGGACACCCATGTGCCACGTCACAACGGCCACATGGAAAGTGAGGCCTCCCGGGTTCGAACCAGAGACCTCGTGGTTAGAGGCCAACGCTCTTGCCAACGCACCAACCACTCACAAGTGACATATATCGGATTTAGAATCTACTTAACTAGCTTTCCGGGTTTCTTCCTTTTTTTAAAAAAAATCAGCAGACTTCAGAGGCGATTCAGACCTAGCAAAAAAAAAATTTGGAAAAACTTCTAACTAAAAAAAGTTGACAAATCAAATTTGTCAACTTTTTCTAGTTAGAAGTTTTTCCAAAATTTTTTTTTACTAGGTCTGAATCGCTTCTGAAGTCTGCTGACTTTAATAAGCACCGAATTGTGTACTTATTCTTAAATCTACATTGTATATTGAAGATTTTTAAAGGTTTATAAATATTTTTAATAATTCAAAACTTTATCAAAAGATTAAAAAAGATTCCCGATATGGTAATTGCACTATCCAAATCAACAAAAAAAAATGACAAATTTTTGTTAATTTGGGTACAATTAACAAAAATTTGTAAAAATGGACATTACAGTGTCCAAATTAACAAAAAATTATTAATATTTTGTTAATTTGGACTCTGTTTTTCTAGTAGTGATCACATTGTATACATGACATCGAGATAAGGTCAACGCCACTTTAATCACCTTCAACTGACCATTTTTGACATCGACACGAACTTTATACAAAGAATTGGTGCATTATGGGACACTGGAGTCCCGCCATAAGGTTCATTTATGCGTTTGGTTTGGCCCACTTTAATATAAGATGTTATGAAATTAAAGAAAATATTTTATTCATGGGTATAGATTTGGAATGTAGTTTTCATTAAGCAACAATCATATGGAAACCAAAGAGGTTGCCTCAAAGTGATAGATTCTTGTAATATTTACTAGAAAAAATCAAGTGAATAGTTTTATGATTTTTCAGAACAAGATAAGTAAGTTTATCTCGTTTTTCTCCTTTAAATGCTTCATATGGTTGGTTTGTAATTTTTCTTGAACCATATTGTGTACGTAATTTTTTGAATTTTTATGGAGTAATCAAAAATTATTAAGAAATTGAAATTGTCATGTGCTAGCAATGTGATACCACAATGTCACCGACATTGGTGCCCTTTTTTTGAAGATCCAATAATTTTAGCAAGTCCATCACCCATGCGAGGCTTCCCAATCTATGTTGAGACTATGGCTTCCGTTCTTGCTACTCAACCTTCCCCGTTAACATATAGAAAACTAGACAATATGATAGGCGGGTTTTAGATTTCATAAAATTAGAGCCAAATTATGTTTAGCATCCATCATGACAAGTTATAATGATTTTGTTTTTGTTAGCATGTGTTTGACTATCATTAATGGAAGGTTTCATTATTGGCATCATTTTTTAAAATATACTTTCGATTATGCTATACCTTGGAGTTACACATGTTTTGTGCCCAACTCTATCTTCTTTGCACTCTCTATGTTTGTATTGTATAATTGACTTATTACAAAGTTAAGTATCATTTGCAATATGTTTCATTTCATTTTTTAAATTGTTCATATTATGAATGTCAATGATAGTCATTATCAAGATGTCATAGGGCATGCAATACAATTATGAAAACTTCTATATGATATATATATATATATATATATAAGATAGAAGTTTTCATATTGTTCGTTTCTCGTTGTTCACTACTTAGTGTTCATTTCTCACTACTCACAATGTAGCATTCATGTTGTTTATCCTCCATACCCTCCTTTTTATTGAGCCCTAAAATTGTTATTCTTCATGCCAAAATACCACGGTTACAGGGTACCAATGAGCCTAGTACCAAATATTTTGCCTTCCTCACCGTTCATCAGTTACTGCTCACCGCTCACCGCTCACTGCTCATTGCTGACAAAATAACTCCCCATAAGATCAAGGACAATGGCTTTCAAGTAGATTAACGAATGCAACACATAGATGGTTAGATGCTTGAGAATGGAGAGCAACCACAAGTAGGTCATAACATTATAACCTCACAACATTATAACCTCACAACATTATAACCTCACAACAAATATAATTACATTCATTGGCATGTAGTTCAAAACGAATTCCAATGTACTTACAATCTATGATCGGGGAGAACCAGTAGTTAGTTACAGATGAACCGGTTGAGTTTGAGAAATAACCGGTTGAAGTTCAAGACTGCAGGAAAATTACCGATCATTTTAGAGGAATTTATAGAATATACCCCAATTTAATCAAGGAAAACCGAAGGATGTTAACATGCAACCGGTTGGACTTGCAAACACTCGGATCTTAACCAATTTTGCCCAAAAATCTCCCCAATCACTGCTTACAATGTAAGTGAAGAATTGAACCCAACTACGCATACGAACTTGAGTCCAATTTCTTTGTGTTCTTTCATCAAGGCACGGTCTTCTTGTAACCTCTCTTCAATGTTCTCTCAAAATCCATTTCCTCCGTTACTATGTTATGTCATTAATAATGCATTGACCTAAGCATCCATTGCACATGTAACAACCCCCATTTAGGGTAGTTTAAACAGCCCATTCGCTTTGTCTTTTCAAACTTCATTTCTTGAGTAGCTTGTCGGATTTACTAATTTTGAATAATATTGTACACTAATTTATTTGGATGATATCATATGTCATTGTCATATACTGAAAATTCTATTTCATTTTTAGAATTACATGAAATTATAAAACATTTGTTTCCTTCAGACTAAATGTGGGGAATATTCCGTGGAACATTGTTAGTCTCACAAAACATTGTTATGGATCTAAATAATGTTATGCTATATTGATAATGCAGTCAATACATATTTTAGCAGCAACGTAACCAAGGGTCCAAATTTCCACAAATGCTACACATAAAATGGGGGTTTAGGGCCACTTCACACACGAGACTGAGAGCCCGTGACCATTACACTTTAAGCACTCTCATTGGTGGAAACGGCGGAGCTGGTCCAAGTTCGGTTCCATCTACGCTTGAGGGACCAACGGAGTATGTGAATGCAAGATGGATGTAAAGTCCCCATGGATTCCTACATGGCATCAAATGGATCATGTTTCATGGTCACTTGGACTATTTTCACAAAACCACCTCTTGGAGGTAGGCCTAACATAAAACCGGGAGGCCATGGCACTCCGAACCCTCACAACCGTTGATTTATTCTATTTTATCATGCATGAGGACCCGCATGAATAGAAATTCATTGAAAAAGCATTTGGTTGAGGGCCCGGTCACATATGACTTCACACTACACTTGAGGGCCCGTGACCACACTACATGATTTTGGAGGTGTGTCGGGACGGCCTTTGGACACTTTCTTTTGGGCTCTCACAATTTCATGGTCACGGCTCTTGGCGCGTGTGTGAAGTGGCCCTTAGTTCTTAGATCATGCCATAACTTAAGAGTTGATCTCCCTTTCTTGGGGCTTGGAGTACAAGCTTCTAACACCAATCACCGACCCATCCTTGCAATATTGGTAACTTAGTAAGAAAACAGAATGACTGCAGTAGCTTCGTGAATGTTCCAAGTAAATGTTACTAGTGAAGTCACTATGCATGTAACTCCATGTGTTGGTACGCATGAAAAATAGCTCTCTTACACGAAGCTTGAAGGGGAATCAAGTTCCCCTTGTCTTTGGAATGAAGGGGGCATTATTCGCCATGGATTGATGGCCCCACAACAATTTGTGGGACCACGTCAACAAGTGTGGTCGGCTACCAATAAAATTAATGTGCCAACAAGGACTTCAAGAAACATCCAGTAGAAGGCAACCAAAACGCAGTTTTCAAACTGAGTTTTGGTAGGTGAAGTGGTTGCTCAGGACATGATTTCTCTTAGTTAGAGTCCAGCTTGAGTTTTGAGTAATGTTATGATCCATGTACATTTTTTTCGTTCCAGTGTTGGCATCGTATGAAACATTAAACTGCTATGACCATATGACATGTGAGTTGAATAACAAGTATGAGATGAGATTTGTGAAGCAAGGCAGGGAGCATGTTTGACTAGGCGTAAGGTGAGTTTCCATGTAGTCGCTCGCCCACTAGATTCTAGATAGTAGTGGGTTAAGATATTTACATGTAGATAAGCACAACCCACCAACCAACTACATTCTCGTGGAGGGCCTGCTAAAATGTGGAGGGTTATGGACACATGCCGCTAGACTTCCAGGCTCTAACTTAAGGACTTTATAACCTACAAGTGCCGGTCACCAAAGAATTGAAGATTGGTTTGGGGACGAAGAGGAGGTTTTAACACATGTGGGGGAGGAGGTTAGTAAGTGGGCCCAAATTTGAGAAGGTGCGAGTAGCTAGTTGGCACATACGAACCCTCCCATTAGATTCCATCTACATTTGGGCAGGTTTGTCCTTATTCTCACAAGAATATGGTGGGCGAGTAGCCTACATGGAAACTCACCCTAAGTCCCATTGGGTTCTAGGAACCCACCCCTACCAGTCAAAGGTTGACACCCCACTTGATAAGTACCCTACACGCCACATGTCATGATGTGGTTGATCGGGGCATGTCTCGGTGGAACTACCTTACATTTGGGCTATATTTTAAGGTGGTAAAGGTGGTGACGGCCATGATGATGGAGGTGAATGTGAAATCGTGGTTTATGTTTTCATATGTGTTGTGAAAGTCGTGTTTTCACATGAGGGTGGTTATTATATAATGATGCTCATTGTAGTAACTTTATTACCTAATGATGTGATCGTTCAATGAAAGTGGACGAGAGGGAGAGTGATTTGGCTTTTCACATAATGCATAAGGGAGTTCAAGGCGGTTCCTCATGCCATTCTACTATATTTTATGGGGTGCACTACAGTACACCAAATTCTTGGTTCAATGTGGCCTAGACTAATTTTTCATTGCGAGATCTTACCTTTGCAACATTACTAAGCAGCTACATGATGGTCTCTTTCCAAAGAAAGAGGTTGAAATTTTAAAAACTATGATAATGTACAATTGCTTGTCGAAAAGTTCACAATACATAGCTTAAGTGTTCCCTATAAATAGAGGATCCCGAATTTAAAGGAGAATTATGCTCATGTGATGCCCGGCCCTGTAGAACACAACTAAGGAGTTTTATAATGTTATGTTAGTTTTAGTACACTGACTATAGTTAATACTTTGGGCCACAATTTTTAGCTAAGCATGGGCTTTTGGATGATGGTTGGCCATTGGGCCCCTCACATTAGTGCTATGCACCGATGTTCTTTTCTCTCTTTTTCCCTTCACCTAGATCAAATCATGAATTTAGTGAAGTATCATACGCATTCCGGAGTGAAAAAAACACTTGTGTTATTTCATCCCACATGTGAGAAATGCATTGGGTTCTTGGTTTCATAAACCATTACACATGTGATAGAACGCTTGGGTCAATGCATTCCTCTAAAGTAGATGGGTCTTAAGTGGCTCATTTTCCTTACTTGGATCCCTATATTTGATTGGTACGTGGTTCGGTGAGGATCTCAGAGCAAAAATCGTAAGACACTTGTTTAGAAGAGATTGGACTATGACTTCAAACATCAATAACTGCTCTATACTCAATAGTGAAAATGATTTGGAGGACCTATGTATCCAATGAAGAAATCAACGAACATGCATTTCCAATAACCGTGAGTAAATCAAGGGAAGTCCATATTCAATCCAATTTTTGCAAATGCTTCGTCATTGATCTGCTAGTGCAACACGAGTTTTGTTGTGTAAATCTAATTGGTAGAAGTTGAAGAACATGAAAAATGAACCAAATAACACCCACACACCTTATACAAAAAAACGAAGACAACCGGTGGCACAACTTTGCAATATGCATGTAGGCTCAAGATGAAGAAGTTACGAACCATTTAGGAGGCCAAAACTAAAGAGTTGATTTGACCCCAAATTACCTAGTCTTCAAGGGTCCAATTGGGATGAGTTGGCCACGAACCTATGACGGGGAACATGACCCTTCCAGTCTTCTTACATGCTTGCCACGACCTTTTTTTTGGGGGTGCACAAATTGAAAATTCAATCGCAAGAGAGTAACCAAAATACAACCAAACACGGGCGAACCAGCACAACCCGAGTGGAGATCAAGAAATGCTTGCCACGGGCCCACGACTCTTAAGTTGCAACCAGTCAGTTACCTACTTTGTATATTTATTGATTGTCAAACCTAAAGTCTCAGACGTAGTTAACCAATGGTACACTCTAATCTCCGCAATATCATGCTTGTGGCAACCGAAGTGCACATGATATTGAGGAGATTTGTGGCGTTAACATGGATGCATGATAAAAGAGAATTAATGTAGCATGTGACATTACAGAATAACACAAAGTCAACATTGCAATGATGACAACGTGATGCGTGCAAGCATGTGGTTTATATTAATGTCACAAACCCATGATATATGGGAGGGAAACGTGACAATAAGGAGTGAGATTTAAACTACGAACATTGGTTCCCTAGGATTTTGGGGTACAAGAGAAGGAGTGATGTTAAGGAGGTTGATATTACGGAGTTTAGAGTGTAGTTAAAAGGTCATTAATTTGTTATAGTCATGTAAATTTTACTCCTGAAAATAAAATGTATATGTCCTAGTAGTAGCCTGGAAATAGACTCATATATTTATATTAAGTTGTTCAATTCAATGTGATAAATGCCTCCACTACATACACAAAACATAATTCATGAAATGAATAGGCATCTCTTACATATATAGTCCATTTTCTCTTTCCAATGAGAAAGCCATTGAACCAATTTTCATGCATCGGATATACCTCATAATAATCTGACATTAAAACATATGACATTTGGATGAAATAAGGTAAATTTGATGAACATCTACTGTCAATTTTTTCTCTAAATCTTAGGGCCCCCATTTGTACATCTACCTTTACTTCAACTTTAATAATAACATTATTAACTTGCACAATAGAGAAGAAAAAATCACACCTCTCCCTCATGTATACTATGTATGCTAATGCCTCAACTTTTACCCCTTTCTACACTCGTGTTAGTTCATACGTGGTATGAAGAGCCACCCCCTAGGCATGAAAATTGAGGGTGAAAACGTCGGGAACCTATTGTTACTTGGAAATTTTGTTCTTTAACCAATTTGACACCATAACTAGCATTAGAAACCCTGATTTTGTCAAGTGAGATAAACGCCTAGACATTCAAATACTCATCCATCATTTTCAATGACCCCAATACAAGTGATGGTGTTTACAGCCTTTTAGTACTTAGCCTTTTATGAACTTTGATCCAATATTTAACCATACGGGTATCAAGACAGCTTTTATATGTACTTATCGTCAAAACCTAACCTACTATGTTGGATCGATATATAAGGTAGATGAGGCTAATTCAACTAGCTTCCTAAATTGGACGCCTATATTGGTTCCTAAGGAACAATATAGTTGCTCTAATTCAGTGGGTGAGTAATACACGGTGATTTTAGCTGCCGCTATGATGATATTTGGGTTAGTCATCTTAGAAAAATCAAACTACATCCACCATCCTCCATAATTACGAGTGTTGTCCACCAAGCTATGATACGCTTGATTTTTGTGGCCAAGGTGGGCAGATTAGGAGCGGCATGTGGGTGTGAAGTGCTGACCAACTTGTATTGTGGGTATTCTATAATGAAAAGCTGACACGACACAACCAATATTGGAATTAAACTTGGTTTTCATTGGCAAATGATCCATGTGGAAACTACTAATGATGTCGTCCACTTACACAACATCGAACAATAAAAGAGTTCCCCATGCAACACCATATTGGGAAGCAAACAATCTTTGATTCCAGAGCCTAGATCAACATCTTCCTCAACCCCGATTTAAGTGATTTCAATGGTCTTGATTCGCAATTGCTAACATGCTCAAGCTTCTAATGCTCGAATCCCTTGGAAGGCACCTCTATAGAAAATTGGCATACACGTGCAAGAACCAAGCATTTGTTTAGGGGCTACTTATCTTAGTCTTTGATTTTTTTGGACCCTATATTTATAAAAAAATCCCACTTATCACCATATTCCTCCACCATAAAGGTGATCATAAACTCCATAATTGTGCAATAAATTCACCCTACTTTATTTATAAAAAGCGGAGGTTCAATTTTTTCCTCGTGGTATCGGAGTGGAGTTCCTTGTTTGATGATGTTTGTCACATAAGTAAACATAGCAAAATGACAAAACATCTGAACAATTTGAAGATGTCATGATTATGCCAATGAGGGAGCTGTGCAAAATGACAAGGGAAAGAGAAAATTAGCTCAACATGCTTCTAACCCTAAATAAAACTTTTTTTTTCTTGTTTCATCCACACTGAACCAAATTTCATCCACAATGAATTGAATTCCATTCACAATGATTGAAAATCCATTCATATTTCCAACAAAACCCCGCTATTTCTTTAACATAACTTAACTTACCCTCTAAACGTACTCATCTTCCAAACAAAATTTATTCATTCTAATTTTTGTTAGGCTATTTTACAAAAATATAAGTAAATTAACACAATTTATAGTATGTATGTTATATATAAATTACTTATGGACATTTTATAGAGCCTAATGTAGACCTAAAAAAATTATATCTTACAAATATATTCCACCATGTCTTTTCTTGCACGTCGTTTCTATGTAAATCACTAGTGAACTCCCCTAGGCTCAAGTCCATTAGTTGGATGATTCCATAGAGCTGGAGGTGTCTACATTAGCCTCATCTACCTTATATTTATTAAAACTCAAGGCATTTTCTCTCAAAGAAATGACAATTTGGGCTAAGTTTGGATCAAATTTTGATGCTTGCACATACAAACCCTATCCCACTAGATTCCATCTACAGTTGGGTGAGTTTGTCCTTACTAAGCACACTAAAAGGTGACATTCAAAATTTGTGCAACAAAGAGCACAACGACATGTGCCCCTTGCCTTCTTTAGATGAGCTCCACCCTCATCTCCTTGTTTAGGAAAGGCCCTACCAATCTTGCCTTACCTACTAATGACTTAGTACTATGTACATACATGCACAATAGAGTTATTTGTAAAGTAGAGAGGATGAAACCATGGGTTTAGACCCTAACCATGAGTTTATGAGAATTAACACAAAGTCAACCAAGTTTTCCAAATGCTTAAATTATCATCCACAAGGAGTGGTGCCGGACTATTACAAACATGCTTTCTAGCTTGTCTTACTAGGATGAGTGGACCGAGCTACCCTTGCACAGGTCGATTCAGGATCTAGGACAACAATGTCCCATGTGCATGCCCTTTTTTAGATCCTAAATAGCTCTCAAAGTTTGAGGAGTGGGAAGAGGAGGTCCCAAAATTTCCACCGAACTTTCAAAATAGGCTCCGAAACACAATGAGCTAGCGAGCTCTTAATAGAAAGTTTGCTCAAA
The DNA here is from genome assembly GCA_964035585.1 of Polytrichum formosum. Taxonomy (NCBI): domain Eukaryota; kingdom Viridiplantae; phylum Streptophyta; class Polytrichopsida; order Polytrichales; family Polytrichaceae; genus Polytrichum; species Polytrichum formosum. The sequence goes on from OZ037936.1 coordinate 21,575,096, forward strand.
GGAGAATCAAACCCATAGTTTCATCCCTCTTTGAGGGGCTTTACGGATGACTCTAGTGTTCGGGGAGAGTTTTGGGCATAATCGGTTGAAAACCTATTGATTCTAATATCACCCAGTTACATGTTGACATCTTTCAGTATTTTGTTATTAAAATAAAGGAATATTTTGTAAATTCCTCTAGATCAATCAGTAATCTTCCTGGAGTCTTGAATTTGAACCGATTAGTTTTCAAACTCAACCGGTTCATCTGTATCTATGTCGGTTCTCCCTATTCATTGTACATAAGGTAGCTGAGGCTAATGTGGACACCTCCGTCCATGTGGAATCATCCAACATATGGATTTGAGCAATAGAAGCTTGAGCAAGTTTGCAATTGCGAATCAAGGCCAAAGAATATGAAATCATTGAAATCGGAGTTGAGGAAGGTGTTGATCTAGGCTTTGGTATCAAAGATTCTCTGCTTCCCAATCCAATGGTACAGGGAGGAACTCTTCCATCGTTCAATGTTGTGTAAATAGACAAGATCACTAGCAGACTCTAGATGAGTCATTTGCCAATGTTGACTGTGTCGTGTCTCTGAAGTGGTCATGGGTAAGATAACATGTTGCCATATTGGCTTTTTGTTATAGAATACCCACAATACAAGTTGGTCGGCACCTCACAACCACATGCCGCTTCTTAATTTGCCCATCTCGTTCCCAAAAGTCAAGCATGTTCAGGCTCAATGTGCAACACTCCTATTTATGAAGGATGACGGGTGTAGTTTGATTTTTGCGAAGGTGACTAACCCAAATATCATCAAGGTGGCAACTACAGCAACATGTATTACTCATCCACTGAATTAGGCGACCATGTTGTATTAGGAGCCAAAAATAAGTGTCCAAGTAAGGAAGCTAACTTATAAAATACCCACAATACAAGTTGGTCGGCACCTCACAGCCACATGCCGGCTCCTAATTTGCCCATCTCACTCACAAAATTCAAGCATGTTCGGGCTCAATGGGTAGCACTCCTATTTATGAAGGATGGCGGTGTAGTTTGATTTTTGCAAAGGTGACTAACCCAAATATCATCAAGGTGGAACTACATCAACACGTATGACTCATCCACTGAATTAGGCGTCCGTGATGTATTAAGAGCCAAAAATAGGTGTCCGAATAAGGAACCTAACCGAATTAGCCTCACCTAAGGTAGAAATACCATGACCCGTGAAAATAAGGTGATTCGCATTGAAGATATGGTCTTACAATCATGAGATAATTTTCCAAGATAGACGAGAAGGATCCATGAAGAATGCAAGTTGTTTCATATGTTTCTGCCCTGTACAAAAACTTCTACAAATTTTCAAAGTGGAAAGTTGTCAAACCCCCTACTTGTTCACTAGATTCTCTCTACACCGAACACGGTGCTCCGCATTTCCATACAGAACATCACCTAAACCGGTTAACTCATGAGTACATTAAACTTGACTCCCATTGGCTACACTAAGTGTACACACATTGAAGTTGCCGCCTCGCCATGATCGGTTTCAGAAATGGCACTTCACTATTATGACGGCAGTCTAGTGCACGGGTAGAGGGTAGTTAACTACAGTAGTTTAGGTATTTCTACCTTACCTTACATACTTTCATAGTACTACGTATTGTCTTTTGTTGCACACCACCTAACCTGGCTGGGGATTCGTGGAACTCAAGTAAAATCATCCATGCGGATGAAAAAATGCAGGAATCATCGAAATGACTATTTTTAGGCAATTTGATTCCTGAAATAGAGTCAAAGGCCCCGAATTAGTCTAGTGATGTCACATTCGAATGAATCGGCCCTCAACCCCATAGAGGGGCTTTTTTTTATTGGAGCCACTTCATCCACGATATCTTGGATGGATGTTTCTTAGTGAGTGCCACGAATCCCCAGCCACCTAACCTTGAACCCTACCTAGCCACGGGAATTCCCACAATGTCCCTTGGCTGACATTTGTGAGGTGGGAGTTGAGCCCATACTGCATTCAGGTTGGGTCATGTGCTTTAGCCTTTCCCCACAAGAAAAAAATGCAAACAAAGAAAAGGTCTTACAAAAGGGTTATCATTAAAAGGCCGGATAGACATACAATAGGGTGAAGCTCACAAGAAAAAATCTTGTGTTCCAAGGGCATTGTATTCTTGTATAGTTCGAGGACTAGAAGACAAAGAAGAACTCCGATCTTTTGGGGAGGCCGGAGTGATTAGAATGTATGTTCGTAAAACATCCGTGGCCACGGATGTAGAGCAATTTCATCATTTGAAGGGAGTAGATATTACATTAGTAACCTGTGACCATCTAACAATAATCGGTATCTAGTAACCGTGTTTATTGGGTGTGGCCTGAGAGCATGATATCTCCAGGAGGTAGGTTATGAGGGTATTATGTTGGCGATGAATGGACACCAAGCCATTAGCTCCATGTTGGTTGGGAGTGGGGGTGTGAATTCCACATTATTTGGTTTGAGTTTGATCTCTATGGAGCTCGTGTGAGTGGATGTAGTTGGAAAATGGCCTAGTACTACTATGTGAGTATTAGCAAGAAATGTAGCTTTACCCAAAAACCTATCCTTAAGCAATTGAGCTAAAACAGTGGTTTGTGCCACTACCTATAATAATAATAATAATAATAATAATAATATATCAAATATTACTTATTTTATTTATTTGTTGGTCCATTTTAATGGCATGTGTAGGGGTTTGTTATGAATTGTTTGTTTGCAAGATGTGCCACGTGTTTGCTAACATAGATTGTATTTTAATGTTTTCTTTGTGATTAATGATCTAGGGCAGGTTGTGGAGGTATTTGACAAATGGTCGGTTTTCTAGTCTTCATTTATGGTCTAGTATGGAGTGTGCATATTGTGTGCGATTGAGTTGATTTGTTTAAATGTACTCTTGATTTTTGTGACGGGGAGTTTTATTTAGTTTCTAGACTTTTCATTGATGGGATATGTGTAGTAGCTCTAGTGCCTGCAACTCTAAGGTTGGAATTATAAAAAGATGTAACTTTCAAATTTTCTCACAATTTCTTTGATTTCTTCAAATTCTTTACAAATGCCCCACGTAGCGATTTGAGGGGGCTTAAAATGATTTTGAAAATCTCCAAAAATTTGAAATTTTATGCCTTTGGATATGGGGTTACAAATATCAACATTTTGGCAACTTTAAAATGTGCTCACAACTTCTTTTATTTTCTCAAGTGCTTTGCAAATGGCCCTCGCAACACTCCCCAAGGCTTTTGAAGTGATTTTGAGAAATCTCCAAGAACTTGAAATTTGTACCTTTCAATCCCAATGTGAAAATATCAACATTTTGATAACTTTTAAAATTTTCTCATAATTTCTTTTATTTTCTCCAATCCTTTCCAAATGGCCCTTGTAACACTTCCCCAGGCTTTCAAAGTGATTTTGAAAAATCTCCAAGAAATTGAAATTTTTACCCTCGGATCTGAGGATACAAATATCAACATTTGGGTAACTTTTCATTTCGCTGACAAATTTGTTTTCCTCAAATACTTTACAAATGGCCTTTGAATCATTTCCAAGTGCTTTACAAATCTCCAAGAAATTGAAAGTTGTGTCCATGGTACCAAGGGTACCAATATCAAAACTTTGGTAAATTTAGAATTGCCTCAAACTTTCTTTTCTCTCAAATGCTTTATAATTGGATCTCGCATTGTGTTTGAAGGCTTGTAAAGTGACCTTGAAAAATCTCCAAAATTTTATAATTGGTACGCTTGGTGCCAAGGTTATGAATATCAACATTTTGGTACCTTTAAGTGGGCTCACAATTTCTTTAATATTTCTCAAATGTTTTGTAAATGGGCGTTGTCAGCGCTTTATAAGACTTTGGAAGTTACTTTGAAAAATGACCAACAAATTGAGACTTGTATACTTAGTGCCGAGGATACAAATATCAAGGTTTTGATCATTTTATTGGTTTCAAATTTCATTATTTTCCCCAAGTGTTGTGCAAATGACCGTTGCATCGCTCCATAGGGCTTTGGAAACGAACTTGAAAAATGACCTAGAATTTGAAATTTGTATACTCAGTGTTGATATTACAAATATCAAGATTCAAGTTATTTTAAATTTGTACTATGTTTCTTCTAATATTTTCAAATGTTTTCTATAAGTATTGGATAGAGTTCATTCGAACGGTTAATATGGTGTTTAATTCGGAAAATAAAAACTCAACGCTTCAACACGGACTCCCATGTCAAGGGGTTGTGGTTTACCAAGTAGTTAGCCAAATGTAGAATTAGGTTCTCTTTGAGGAGGCAACCAGTGACAACTATTGGTGAATGAGAAGATTTTTGGAGGATGAGTATAAGAACAATACTTGTAATCCTTAGATGATTGGATAAGAAGTGGTGGTTAGGATAGTGATATGAGAATTTTTTAGGCCACAAATCCTAGTACCTACTTAGAAAGTGTAAAAGCGGGTGAGCAGTACAAGGGAGCGGTGGAGTTTGGCGGTGTACAACCTTGCTAATAAATGTAATAGTCTTGGTCCTTGGAATAATAGTATTGGGGTTTGAAGGGATTTCTAACTTGTTTGTGGTTGTAGCACTGTGAGCCCAAAAGGGTGCCCACATTTAGTCTTAGACCCTTGAAACGTTAGTTGATGCACTTTGAAGTAGCATGTTACTTCACAAAAATATAAAAAGAGTGAAATGTTAGTCTTAGAAGTACCATGTTGTAAGAGGCTAGGATGTGAGTTGTTATTGTGTTTTTACCTTCGGAAGGATTTGAGTGAATGAGGATAGGTAAGGAGAACTTGGATTGAGTAGTTAGTGAGTAGGCTAGTACAAATGGATGGAGACAACCAAAGTGACTCAAGAGGCAAGTGCATTCGAATTGGGATGAATGGAGGATCACATGGAGCGCACAAGTGGACCACCTCATCATGGCCACTTAATGGGGAAGGTCCAAGGAAGAATGCAAGGTGGAGGATAAGCAAATTCTCAAAGCACCAATCAAATCACGAGTTAAGCATCGTGGTTTGAATTAAGTGGTGAGCAACGATTTGGGAAAGTAAGGGGAGAAAGTTATGGCGGCGGAAAGCGAAGGAGGCTAAGTTTGGGTTGAAGCATCCCAAGTTTGGTAAAGTGTGGTAGGTAGAAAGCCAAGGCTAGTTAAATGTTCGAATTAGGATCCTTGTTGATCATTTGAGGGAGGAAGGCTTAGAAGATAGGATTGGCGCCTACTAAGTAGGAGGAAATCTCAAGGGCTTATCGTGAGCCTTGAGGGTGCTCACCCCCTCAAGCTTACTATATAATCCCTCATTCTTCCCTCACTCATCCTCTCTTTCCTTTGTGCTCCAAGGCACCCCACGAGTTATAAGTGTGGGTGTGGGAAGCCATATTGGAGCACATGTGTGTGCTTAGTTTTTAGTTTGAGAGCCAAGGCTTGTTAGCCTTGAAGAGGGCTTGACCTCTTGGTAGAATTAGTGTTGACGTGAAGGATTTTAAAGTTAATTCATGATTCCAATTTGTGGTACTTAAAGTTCATGTTTTGAATACACGTGGTTGCAAGTTCCATGTTTAAGAGTTGAGCACTTGAGGTTGTGATGAGTGCAAAAATATACTTGTGTGGATTAGTTAGTCTTAGTGAAGTTAGGAAATTCTCTCTCCCCCTCTCCTCTCTAGGATTTTAGGATTTTAGGATTAGAGAAGAATTGTGTGATTAGAAAGGGGTTGTTAGTAGAATTAGGAAAATTAGGTAGGAAGATTAGTTAAGGGCTTGAATAATTAGTGAGGTAGTTGGGGATTACAACTACAAAGTTGTGGGTTCATGAAGGAGCTGGGTTTATGAAGGACCTGGGTTTGTTTAGTTAGAAGCTAAGGAGTTGGGTTCATGAAGGAGTTGGGTTTATGAAGGAGCTAGGTTTATGTAATTAGAAAGTAAAGAGATGGGTTCATGAAGGAGCTTAGTAGATAGCCTACTTAATTAGCTCATAGACAAGTAGTTAGTTACATTATGCTAGTTAGTGTTATGTGTGGCTTTCACAAGTAAATGTATTTGAGATTGACTATAGAGAATAGTGTTTTTTAACACTTGCATCCTCTCTTTAAAAATAAACCACGTGCACAAATTAATGGAGAATGTGGAGCACTCTCGCGATGGCAAGACAAAGGAAGCAAAGACCAAAGTTAAATCCAAGACCACTTGAAGGGTGAACCTTGCACTATGGACTCATCCAAGTCCAAATCCAATACCGCGGAGGAATGTGAGCCCAAACCCACTACTCGGACTACGGACGCTTAAGGGTGGGGGGTTTGGCTTCACATAATTGGTGCGTCCGCCGGGAGCGAAGCGGAAGGTAGTTACAAGACTTGGAGGCGACTAGGAGACTTGGAGGCAACTAGGAAAAATTGGAGACACAAACTTGAGAGAAGGGAAGGAGCACCCGAAACTCGGTAAGTATTCTCTCTTTGGGTTACATTTGAATTCATTGTATTTCAACTATTCCTTGGAATGAATTGCATTGTCAATTACGCAAATTCATTTTTGAGGAAGGAGCGCGGCGAAGGTACGTCCTCAACCTTTTTGGGGATTTGCTAAGAACTTAAAAGGAACCTATAACCGAGTAGCTCATTAAAACATTAGAGGGTAAATTCACCTTAGGACATTGAACTTTGACACTCACCTCGGGGTGAGTCTCAAAGTTTTGGGAGTTGTCATTTCATGCTCTAGATTAAATTAATATTTCACAAAGTTTATGGTGTTGTTACATTGAGTCACGATTGAGGGGAGTGCTAACTCACAGGGGGATGCGATTGCTCAAGGTATGTTTATTTCTTCAAAGTGAACTCATTAACTAATTAAGGAATGCCTTTTGTACTCGTGATTGTTGTTATCCGTTGTAGAGGGTAATTCCCGAATTGTGGATGGTGTGAGAAGTTGAAGGGTGAAGCCTCGACTTTTAACATAATCTACTCGGAAGGTCACCCCCTCACAATCGGTATTGTGGTGAGTGTTAATTTGCGGGAAGGTGCGGAGGTGATGCTCCGACTTAACCAAAAAATTAACATGAACATGCCTATCCCCTATTGGGATTCTTTCACCTAAGTGGGCTTGCAGGTTCTTTTCCTCACCTCCTAAAAAAATTATAACCACACCAAGACAAGTGAAAATATTAAGAGGGGAATTGCTAGGATTATGTGTGGTCAAGTGAGGGTCGATCGATTCTTATGGAATGCAAGGTAGGACTCGCTCACAAAAACCAAGTTTGATAGTAGGACTAGAGAAATCTACTCGAAAGAGGCGGTCCTCTAAAATCAGTGATAGATTAGAACAAGATAATGTTAGAATAGAGAGTTGTTTGAACGTCGAACCTAGGACTAGGTCAATTCTAGACACCTTAGAACTTGGAGCTCAACTTGAAGAGGAGATCACTCCCTCCAAATTGAGTGGTGAAACTTCTTCGGAAAATTACACACTTAGAGAAGAATTCCCGGTAGAAGTTGATAGGGGATTGTTGAATAGTTCACCGGTCACCATGGCCGAGGAACGGGGGATGGATCCACCACCCATACCCCCAATTCCGCCCATACCTCCTATACCTCCAATAGACCCATTGGTTAGGCCAAGAGGCCTACCAATTGTGGTTCCACAAAATTTAGCGGCGATGGATATGCCATCTCATCTCCCTAAATTTTATGGGACCAAGGATGAGGACCCCTCTCGGCACATGGAACGGTATATCGAACGGTTGGCTAGCTTCCTCATAACCGACCCGGGTTATTGGTTAGTGTGGTTTCCTACCACTCTAGAGGGGGAAGCCTATGAATGGTATCGGGATCATGCCGAGGGACATTTTAGGGGATGGGAACAATTACAAAGGGAGTTTCTTAACGAATTTAGGCCGGAAGTGGGTCAAAGTACCGCATTAAGGGCATTGTCGTCATTGAAGCAAGGAAGGGAGGAAGAAATTTCGGCTTACATTAGGAGGTTTGATTTAGTGTGCACTAGATTTGTGGGTACCATGCTCAACGACGACACGCTAAAGCAATTTTTCATTCAAGGGTTTTTTAAGTCCGGAACTATTAGGGGTGTTCTAGAAAGGAATCCCTTGACCTTGGCGGATGCCAAGCGTGCGGCTAGAGATATTGAAAACTTGGATAAAGATCACGAAAGGCTATGGAGAAGGGAGGATGAATTGATCCCACAATTCATCCCCATACGCCCTAGGGTGGTAGCGGTAGAACCCGCTAAGTATGAGAACCAAATTCCATATGCCATTGTGGACACCGGCCCCCGACCTTTAGCGGTTAGGGAACCGGCACCTCTTTTGGCACTACCGGCCCCTAGAACGGATCCACACTTGGAGGAGGTTGAGAGAAGACTAGGTGCTAGCCAACTAGGATTCCAAGAGGCTATGATAAAACAAATGCAAAGCCTCACGGATCAAATGTCATTAATGATCCGGAGTCAACAACCGGGGCCTCCACCCCCGGTTGAGTCGGGTAGGCATTCTTCCGGATTATGGTGTGTCCAATGTGGCCAACCGGGCCACACGCGTCAATTTTGTAGAAGTGGACAAAACCGTGACCAAAGAGGAAACGGTAACCCACCTCAACAAAATCAACGAGGTCAAGCGCCACCTCACTATGGAAATGGAAGCAATAGAGGACCACAACCTAGAGGGCAAGGTGGCCAAAATTTAGAGAAGAAGGAATTTCATCCCTTTTGTGGAAGGTGGCACGCTCAAGGACAATGTTGGTCCGAAGGTCAAGAGTTTAATTGTAGCAATTGTGGAGGAAGTCATCCCTCGGATACGTGTCGCCAACCGGACAAAATAATTAATGTCCCTTACCCGGTGGCTAATCCACAACAACAAGCAAGGGATAATATGCGAGGTGCTAGGCCACAAGGAGTACCGGCCAATGAACTTAGGCCACCTAACTTATACTATGACCATAGTAATGCTAGGCAAACTTTTCATCCACCGGCGGGCTTGCAAACTACAACCGGTTACATTCCAATACAAAATAGACAAGGAGTTCCACCTAAGGGTAGTAACGGGAGACAAGCGCCTCCAACGGATCCGGGACCATCTAACTCCCAAGATGTTAGGTTCATGGATGGAGTGTTGGAGGCCACATGTGATGACATGCTTCCTCTCCCAACGAGAATTGGAGAGGAGCAAAGTCAATGGCCTCCTCACACCAATGCTATTACATATGAGTTAGTGAAGGGTAAGGGTGTGGTTGAAGAAGCACCTGCACTAGCGGTAACTACTAGGGCTAGGAGAGGGGATGCCCCGTTGGAGGTAGGAATAGGAGAGCAAGGAAATTACTCTTCGGATGAAGAGATTAATCTCTCCGAGTTGGATAGGGTAGCTAGAAGAGCTACTAAGGATGTGGAGAGGGAAAATATAATTTTACAAGATAGGGAGAGGACTAATGCGGTACATGACTTGGATAATAGCGATGTGGGTGAATGGGAAGGACCGGGGGTTCCCGTAGACGAATTCGACGTAGTGGGTAATTCTAAGGTGGAAAGATCTACCGGGTACGACTTGTGGGCGGACCTTAGTACACTCAAGGCGGATATTACTTTCGGCCAACTATTGGAAATTTCACCCACGGCAAGGAAAACATTAAAGGAGGGAATGCCGGTACACAAGAGGATGAGGAAGGTGAAAGCTAAAATAGCCGCTAGGATCCAATCACAAGGTGGAAGAGACGTGAAAGCTATAGAAATAGAAGTTGTTATAGTAGATAAGGTGGTTCCTAATGTGCTAGTCGACGGAGGGAGTAGTCTAAATATACTACCGGAGGATACTATGAAAAAATTGGGACTTGGACTCACGGGGCCTTCACCTTTGGTCATAAATATGGCAAATCAAAGTTCGACTACGCCTTTGGGGATGATCAAGGATTGTAGAATGACTACGGGAGGTGAGGAGTACTTGGTCACCTTCCATGTCATTAAAATGCACTCCAACAAGGACACCTTCCCCATTTTGCTAGGTAGGCCTTGGTTGCGGATGGCGAATGCTATGGTCAATTGGGGTGGACCTAAACCATCCATCACTTATGGTCCGGAGGGTAATAGGATCATAGTGTCCATTGGTTCATTATAAGGATGGATGAAGAAGGAGATGTATTTGCCATTGGAGAAGGAAATTGATGACTTAAACGAGAATGAGATTGGCAAGGCATTGGTGGGAGTCGTCCATCCCGAAGGTCAAAGGGTTGTTATAGATTCGGGCTCGGGAAGTCTAGGTCCTAATTTTTACAATTATGGGGATAATGGGGATTATGCCCAATGGCTAAGGGAGTACCCCGAGTCCGAGGTTGATGTAATGGTTATATTTCACCAAGTAGGCTTAGGGAGTGAATTTCCTAGTGTTAGTTTAGGAGAGGGCTCATTGTTGGAGCCATGTGAGGTGCTCACCGAGGAAGAGTGGGTTAGCGGTGGGTTAACACCTTGGGTAGATGACGTGGAAGAGGGTGAGGTTAGTTTAATTCATGTAGATGGGACTCAAGAGGAGGATGTGATTATTGAGTCATCGAAATTGGAGGAGCCTTTACATTTCAAGACCACGTCTACGGGGATAGTTGTAGGTCAAGATGTGAAAGATTACCCCAATGTGCCTTCCGATTGGTATCGGAACAAAGAGGAACAAGCACATGTGTCGGAAGCGGATTGGCGGTACGTGGATGTGAAATTAAAGAATGGAAAAACCCGACAAATGAAGATGGGTTCCAAATTGGGGGAGAAAGAGGTTAGGGAGTATAGCAATTTGGTGGATGAGTTTAGTGATACTTTTGCATGGTCCTACGATGAGCTTAAGGGAATTCCTAGGGAAATGGTAGAGCACCGGATTCCTTTAATTCCGGGGGCGAGGCCAATTAGACAAAAGGAGAGGAGGATGAATCCTCAATTGCAATTGTTGGTGAAAGCGGAATTGGAAAGGTTATTGAAGGCCGGGTTTATCAAGCCGGTGGAAATCACGGATTGGGTTTCTCCTATGGTCTTAGTAAAGAAAAAAAATGGGAAATTAAGGGTTTGTGTCGACTATAGGAAATTGAATTCGTGCACACAAAAGGATCACTTTCCCTTACCTTTTATCACCTTGTTGCTTGAGGAGGTTGGAGGTCATTCGCGATATACCTTTATGGATGGGTATGCGGGTTATAATTAAATTTCCATAGCCCTCCAAGATATCCATAAAACGGCTTTTACTACACCTTGGGGTACTTTTGTGTGGGTAGTGATGCCATTTGGGTTATGTAATGCCCCGGCTACTTTCCAACGATTAGTAATGTATATCTTCACCGACTTGTTGTTCAAATCCATGACCGTCTTTGTGGACGATTTTAGCACACAAAGTAATGTGGACGATCACCTACATTGTGTTAGGGAGGCATTGGTTAGGTGTAGGAAGATGAGGTTAGCATTGAACCCGGATAAGACATTTTTGGGAGTGAATAAGGGAGTGTTGTTGGGTTATGTTGTTAGTGAGAAAGGTAGAGAACCCGATCCGGATAAGATTGCGGCCATAAGCGACTTGGCAACTCCAACCAATTCCAAGGGGATCTCTAAGTTGTTAGGACATGTGGGATGGTACCGGGAACTTATTCCTAATTTTTCAAAGATAGCGGTGCCCATTACCCATTTGCTCAAAAAGGATGTCAAATTCGAGTGGACGGATGCTTGTCAAAAAACCTTTGAGGAATTGCGGGATAGGTTGAGCACCTATCCGGTGTTGATACCACCCAATTGGGGTAAACCTTTTCACGTCTATTGTGATGCTAGTAATGTGGCAATAGGGAGTGCGCTTTGTCAAGCAACGGGAGAAAAAGAGAAGGATCAACCTATAGCTTATGCGAGTAAGCAATTGACCCCCGCCGAAAGAAACTACTCTACAACGGAGAGGGAGTGCCTAGCCATGGTGTTTTCCGTTAAAAAGTTTAGGCATTACCTCATGTGCAACCCGGTTGTATTTTTTGTTGACCACATGGCTATCAAGTATCTAGTTAACAAGGCGGAGTTAAGTGGTAGGTTAGCTAGGTGGGTTTTGTTATTAGAAGAATTCGACTACACGGTGGAATATAAACCGGGTCGTATGCATTTACAAGCGGACCACTTGTCTAGGTTGTCGGAGGAGATAGGAAAAAATCCGGTAAATGATATGTTAGTAGATGATAGCCTCTTTGTGGTCACTTCTACACCGGAGTGGTATGCGGGCATAGTGGAATTTCTAACAACCCACAAGTTGCCCAAAGAGTGGACAAAAGAAGAGAGAAGGAAGGTGAGGGTAAATAGTAGGCAATTTGTTGTAGTGGGCCATAGGTTGTTTAGAAGGGGGTCCGATGGTATTTTACGACGATGCGTGTCAAAAATGGAGGTTGAAGCGATTTTAATCGCTTGCCACGATAGCGCTTGCGGCGGTCACTTCTCGGGTCAACTCACCGGGCAAAAAATACTTAGAGCGGGCTACTTTTGGCCTACACTATTTAAGGACGCCCATGACTATGTAAGGAAATGCGACGCTTGCCAACGGTATGCCCGAAACGACCTTAGAATGGAGATGCCTTTACATGTATCATTACCCTTAATTCCTTTCGAAAAATGGGGCATCGACTATGTGGGTGAGGTCCATCCCCAATCTTCAAAAGGAATGAAATATATTGTGGTGGCAACCGAGTACCTCACCAAGTGGGCGGAAGCCAAAGCGGTGAAGACCGACACGGCGGAACACGCGGCAACATTTATGTACGAAAACATAATTTCGCGGTTCGGGGTGCCGAAGATCCTAGTAAGCGATAGGGGTACTCACTTTTTGAATGACTTGATTCGAGAGATGACAGAGAAATTTAAAATTGATCACCGGAAGACTACTCCCTACCACCCACAAACCAATGGACAAACGGAAAGGGTTAACGGAATTTTGGTGAGTATACTACGCAAGACGGTTATAGACTCGAAGCGGGATTGGGATACGAAACTAACGGCGGCACTTTGGGCATACCGTACAACCTATAAGGTAACTACGCGTGCTACACCATTTTCCTTAGTCTATGGTCTTGAAGCGACACTACCAATCGAATATGAAGTCGAGTCACTTAGGGTGGCCGTGAGTACGAGACTTACCGAAAGTCAATCCTTACGAAATCGACTAACCGATTTGGAAGCACTTGACGAAGGGAGGAGAATGGCGGCTCAACATATTGAGGCAATCCAAAGAAGGAGAAAGATTACTTTCGACAAACGACATAAGAGAAGGGCCCTAACACCGGGAATGATGGTCATGATTCAAGACGCACGAAAGCTTGAATTTCCGGCGAAATTCGATGCAATATGGTTAGGACCTTACCTTGTCTATGAGGTCTTTCCTAATAATTCAATTCAATTGGAAACGTTGAATGGTGAGCTCTTTCCTACCCGTACATCGGGAAGTAGATGTAAGGAGTACCGAGCTTGACTAGGCAACTTACCCTTGGAGCAAGAGATGTTTGGATTCATCCCCCGATGGTCGCCAATTATGTGAGCCCAAAAGGGTGCCCACATTTAGTCTTAGACCCTTGAAACGTTAGTTGATGCACTTTGAAGTAGCATGTTACTTCACAAAAATATAAAAAGAGTGAAATGTTAGTCTTAGAAGTACCATGTTGTAAGAGGCTAGGATGTGAGTTGTTATTGTGTTTTTACCTTCGGAAGGATTTGAGTGAATGAGGATAGGTAAGGAGAACTTGGATTGAGTAGTTAGTGAGTAGGCTAGTACAAATGGATGGAGACAACCAAAGTGACTCAAGAGGCAAGTGCATTCGAATTGGGATGAATGGAGGATCACATGGAGCGCACAAGTGGACCACCTCATCATGGCCACTTAATGGGGAAGGTCCAAGGAAGAATGCAAGGTGGAGGATAAGCAAATTCTCAAAGCACCAATCAAATCACGAGTTAAGCATCGTGGTTTGAATTAAGTGGTGAGCAACGATTTGGGAAAGTAAGGGGAGAAAGTTATGGCGGCGGAAAGCGAAGGAGGCTAAGTTTGGGTTGAAGCATCCCAAGTTTGGTAAAGTGTGGTAGGTAGAAAGCCAAGGCTAGTTAAATGTTCGAATTAGGATCCTTGTTGATCATTTGAGGGAGGAAGGCTTAGAAGATAGGATTGGCGCCTACTAAGTAGGAGGAAATCTCAAGGGCTTATCGTGAGCCTTGAGGGTGCTCACCCCCTCAAGCTTACTATATAATCCCTCATTCTTCCCTCACTCATCCTCTCTTTCCTTTGTGCTCCAAGGCACCCCACGAGTTATAAGTGTGGGTGTGGGAAGCCATATTGGAGCACATGTGTGTGCTTAGTTTTTAGTTTGAGAGCCAAGGCTTGTTAGCCTTGAAGAGGGCTTGACCTCTTGGTAGAATTAGTGTTGACGTGAAGGATTTTAAAGTTAATTCATGATTCCAATTTGTGGTACTTAAAGTTCATGTTTTGAATACACGTGGTTGCAAGTTCCATGTTTAAGAGTTGAGCACTTGAGGTTGTGATGAGTGCAAAAATATACTTGTGTGGATTAGTTAGTCTTAGTGAAGTTAGGAAATTCTCTCTCCCCCTCTCCTCTCTAGGATTTTAGGATTTTAGGATTAGAGAAGAATTGTGTGATTAGAAAGGGGTTGTTAGTAGAATTAGGAAAATTAGGTAGGAAGATTAGTTAAGGGCTTGAATAATTAGTGAGGTAGTTGGGGATTACAACTACAAAGTTGTGGGTTCATGAAGGAGCTGGGTTTATGAAGGACCTGGGTTTGTTTAGTTAGAAGCTAAGGAGTTGGGTTCATGAAGGAGTTGGGTTTATGAAGGAGCTAGGTTTATGTAATTAGAAAGTAAAGAGATGGGTTCATGAAGGAGCTTAGTAGATAGCCTACTTAATTAGCTCATAGACAAGTAGTTAGTTACATTATGCTAGTTAGTGTTATGTGTGGCTTTCACAAGTAAATGTATTTGAGATTGACTATAGAGAATAGTGTTTTTTAACACTTGCATCCTCTCTTTAAAAATAAACCACGTGCACAAATTAATGGAGAATGTGGAGCACTCTCGCGATGGCAAGACAAAGGAAGCAAAGACCAAAGTTAAATCCAAGACCACTTGAAGGGTGAACCTTGCACTATGGACTCATCCAAGTCCAAATCCAATACCGCGGAGGAATGTGAGCCCAAACCCACTACTCGGACTACGGACGCTTAAGGGTGGGGGGTTTGGCCTCACAAGCACCGTTTGTCATTGTGTAAACAATCAGTGCCAAGAAATCTTGCAAAGACAAGATTAATGTATGTCTTTCCTTCAATTTCCCTAATAACAAGAAATATCTACTGCATTTGGACATATTGGATAGTGTTGTAATCTTGGTCTTTAAAAATTAATTTAGGAAGCTAGAACTAAATATGGTAGATCAATAAGGGCAAAAATGCCTAATCATAGGTTGAAGGGTTTTAACGTTGCCGGCATAAAAGGGATTATATTAATAGATATATCATATAACTAGTATAATAATATGGTTGTAAGTAGGTCAAATTATGAGGTAGTACACCTAAGAGTCTCAATCAATATTAAAGGGTGGGCAATTTTGGTACAACATTCAAGGATAATGTCACTATTAACATGGTAATAATAAGGCCCAGGTAGTAGGGTAGAGTAGATTGGAAGTGCTAGTTGTAGAGACACCCAACATGCATGGAGATCAACGGGAGCATGCAGGAGGAGCAACGAGCTTGGTGAAGGAGAAACTGGAAAGGCATTGGGAGAGAGATGAAGTTCCCCCCTCCCGGGGAACAAAAAGGAACACATGTGAGACCATGGGAATGCAACTAAGCCATCGGGAACGCATGTGAGACCGTGGGAACGTGTACCATGCTTAGGCACCCACAAGGCATGGAAACAAGGACTCAAAACACTTATTTATAGGAACATGTGATTGGATGAATCGGTGGATGGATGAGAATTCAACCACTAGATGAATTTTGATGTCAAAAGGTATATAGATAGGAAGAGCATTTTGAGTAATTTAGAAAAATAGAATTAAGCTTTTAATCCATGATATATTTAGATACAATGCTATTTAAGCCACATTAAACATTTCTAAAAATAAGCAAAATACCTATATGTCAAACACTATATAAGAAGGCCAAGTTAAGGGCCCTAATACACTTCATTTGGCCCCATGATTCTTACATGAGTGTCACTTTGTTCCCTTGGGATTGCTGCCTTGTTACCTTTGAAATGTTACCTTGCTACCTTGGAAATTAGCACCCGTGGTGCACTAACTTTAGTGGCACCGGAGGTGCATAAAGTTGGTATCAACAAAGGAGTTGGACGCCCACGCAGCCACGCTCATCAAGGAAAATGAGCTCACATCTAAATTCACCTAGGATTTGAAGTTGATTCACATTGAGAAGTCAAGATTTACACGGGACTTTTACATAAGCTGCGGTAAAGCAAAATAAGATCAAATAACTACAAAAATTGGACTTAGAAGAAATTGCACAAAATTAAGAATAAGGGACTAAGGTAAGTCACTACCTGAAGTGAAGGCATGCCTCAAAGAGATATTGGATGTCTTACATCTTATCGACAAAACATACTTGGAGAATGACATAGGAGATCTAATCGGGGCAAAGTGAAAACCATCATTGCAAAGGAGATTCAAGGGTGGGAGATGATTCATACGAGGCCGCCAAGTAGACCAAATCAACTATCACCTCGTTCTCAGGTTTTAGGCTAAGATTTCACATCTTAAGGGGTTTCAATCAAATCGGGTAGAATCAAGCACTATTAAATAAAAGAATAAATTTATTAATTATATTTGGTAATTCATGAGGGAATTTAAAGGAAGTCTTTGACTAACGGACTTGGAATTAAGATAGAAGGATTTTTCACTTAGTCCGTACAAGTTGTAAAGAAGGTGGGAAATCACTCAACCTTAACATTAGAACTTGGTAATAATATTAGAAGACATAATCTTAGTTCTATCCCAAAGATACCTAACCTTGACAGTAGGGTTTTAAGAGAATATAAGATTGCAAAAACTTTGAGCACCTAATTATAGAAAAATATATGAGTCTTGGAGAAACCTTTGCTAAAAATGAAACATATGTTGAAAATGCAATCATGATATCGAAAAGCTTTAAGGAATTCATTTGATTGATCAAGATTAGGAAATAATGTTGGGAGATTACAGTAAGTGTTATAATTAGATGATAGTTTGAACCTTTGAGGAGTTTAAATTCTACCTAGAAGAAATGACTTCTCTTCACCTTTAGGTTGTTAGAAGAAGCGTACGTTCACGACTAACATAGGAATTTCCATCTTCAAATTATTTAGATTCTTAGGATTATTTCAAAGTAGAATTATTATAGGTGTGATGCTCATGTAAATGGTCAGCAGCAGGTTGTACCGTCTAAGGTTGAGGATTGAAGGTGACCTCAACACTAGCTAACAATGGTCATAGAGAGAATTCTAGTTGAGCCACTGACCTTCTTGAATCGCACTACTGCATAAATCCAAAGTATGAAAGTGGATGTGTCATGGACATGTAGGCAATAAAATTATCCAAAGTCTTCGCAATTTTTAATATAGGTGTTGACTAAATCGGGATCAATTGTTGGTGCTTATGTATGGACATGTGATTTTTTTAATGTAACTGTGGATTTCATACATGGAATATAATCTCTATGTCTGTGTGAATTGCACTGCAACTTTTCATGCTTGTTGGTGTAGTATAGCTACTTCATCGCATTTGCTAAAGTCTTTATCATATTCGATGTCAACTTGGCACCATCACACCATACTGGACCTTCACCTCATGGTGGTGGCTCTATGGCGAAGATGATCTCTCTCTCAATGATGAGGAACATCTTCGGAAAGTTCTCACGTACTCCATCAAGACTTTGTGAGTTCATTATTTGTTTGGTTTTGAAGTCATTCAACATGTTATTTTCCAATAATGAGTGCTAATTGGTTTGATTTTTGATTTTTGATTTGTTAATAAATAACTTTATGAAAATGAAAAAATGTGGTGTACCCTCCCAGTTGAATAATTCTCCCAAGCCATGCAAAGGCAGTGACAAAGGTTGTGGCTGCAACCTCAACACCGTCACATCGTAGAAATTTGTCAGGTTATGATTGTCACATCTTGTCATCGTAGATGTCAAGGAGGAAGAGTGTATAGAACATGTATAGTGGCAAAGACAAGGAGGGAATGAAGATGATAGGAGTAGTTACGGAGCTTCTATGCATGGTTCTGCATTGAATGTGCTCATTACTTTGTGGACATTGATATGCGTGAGCAATTTCCACATATGCACAAAAACTTCAATTTTTAAAATTTCCGCAATGTCTTCATCAATTCATTTCTCAAACCTACATGAATTCTAGAATTATAGTCTATAGCATGCTCAATACAAAATGTGCTTGCATTTTTTTTTGAGAAATGAATGTTGAATCTAACAAAAATATTAAAAATCATTTTCAAACCCTCATGCCAAGCTTGCGGTTGTTGATTTAAAAGTAAAGTAAGGAATTCATTAGGTTGATTGCACTTTGTGTGAACTCCTCACTCATATTATTATAACAAAGATGCTATTATTTATGCCAAATACCACAGTTATATGATACTAGGGGGTGTATCTCCAAATTTTTTGCCTCCCTCACCGGTCACAAGTTACTGCTCATCGTTGAGTGCTCAAATGATAGCACTCCCCTTCCAGAACATA
This sequence comes from Polytrichum formosum, assembly GCA_964035585.1. Lineage (NCBI taxonomy): Eukaryota > Viridiplantae > Streptophyta > Polytrichopsida > Polytrichales > Polytrichaceae > Polytrichum > Polytrichum formosum. The sequence continues at coordinate 21,593,838 of OZ037936.1, forward strand.
TGTGCTAGCATTCAACAACCCAACATAGCATACACAAACTACATACACTACAATCTAGTAGCCAAGGTTCCTATTGAAAATTTGCCTTACAATGTATACATATGTGGGTGGGGAGAGAGGAGATTGTTTCACCTGATTATGTACAAATCAATAAGGTGCTATGATTTTTTTTGGGAGGTAAGTTGCTCTTTGGACACCACAAATTAAATAACATGAATGTATGAAAGGGTATTTTTGATGGCATTGATGTACACAATATATGTAAGGAAGAGTTATTGTTTACTATAATTTGATGTTTTTCACAAATATGATGGCTATTGAGAATTTTAAGTAGAGCCAGATGTACAAACTACAATCCTAAAAGTTTAGAGAGAATTTGATAGTTTTTGTGCTTACCATATGACTTAAATGGTCATTTGTTGATAAATCTAGATTCCATAAATTCCCTAGCTTGAATGACGCATGTTGCATGGTCAAAGTATCATGAGCTACATTATATGGATGAAGAAAACCTTACACAAATTTCAAATTTCAAAGTGAAAGTGGATTGGAGATGAGGTCTTTAATTTGTGAGTGAACCTTGGGATGAGATATTCAATCTAGAAGATGTTGGCTTCCAACTCCATAAACATGAGGGCATTACCACCACGTCGAATGTTGGCATTCATTCTAAACATCCCTTAATTATGTTCTCATATCTAAGTTTCATCCAATTCAAACACCCCACCACGCAGTACTCCAAGATAACTTGACATAATCCAAATGCACATACTGCAAAGTATAGGAACAAATGGGAGAGTATAACACTTACAATGTATGGCACGTTGGGGAAGATATGCCAATGGGTTATACTACAAACACATGTGTATCATGTATTCATGTATTTATGCAAGGTTGCCTACATGGTGGCAAATGTTGTTATGTATACGGCTGTAATTTTAAACTACAACAATGTCATGCGCATCATACCCACATCATATAGGGTTGCAATTATTGTTGAGTACTAATAATCAATAATATATCATTAGAATGTGATGTTAGTACATTGTTGATATATAGATTTTATAAACTTTTATATTTGTAAGTAATTGTAGCTATTTTCGAGGCCCACTTATTGACATTCAAGGTACATTATTATATTAGGACTTATTCCTAGATCTACAAATGCCAAGTTCTTTACATGGTAATAGACTCGTTGATAAGAGCATGAATTCCATGGAAATAGGGTGCATTTCTCAAATGTCAAATGTCCCCTTGCGTTCCAATTTATAGCCAAACCATTCAAATTTCACATAATATATTCTAAAAATGGAAACTTATAGCTCATGTTATTGCTCCCCGCTCACATGCTAGCTTCCTCTTGTGGTCAGCAAATTTGAATTCCTCAATTTGGTTGGATTGTTCTCTAGCCACATGGACTTCTAACTGAACCTTGAATTAGGAGGATCTTGTTGAAGCTCAACTTAAACATCCCAAAAGCGTTTGTCTCCATGTTGTCTCTTGCACTTCAAACTTGGATGCCTTCACCTTGCAATACATCTTATACACTTTCACAAACTTCTTAAGTCTTGAGAAAAAAAGAAAAATTCACAAGAAGGGAGACCCAAAGAGCCTGCATCGTTGGCTTGGCATCCTCCTAAAAACATGTATTGGCCTTCCACTTACTAGGACACTTGGAGCAGGAGAGAGACAAGTCAACAATGCAAGAAACCAGATGATCATCAAATGAAATGTCATTGCCACGAATCCAATATTGTGAGATGTGAGAACTATGGCAGTAACCCAGGTTACCGAATTTATGAAGTGCGTGAGCGCAGTTAATTAATTTTCCGGAGGGCAGGTTACCAAATTTAAAACGTGCGTGAATGCTTTTAAAATAATAGTAATAAATTTCCTGGAGGGTGCCCAAAATAGGACCAATATTGGGTTTGCACTTTGCGAATAGTGCAGTCTCAACAACATGGACGTGGGACGGGGTTCATCATTGCGTCTTTTGGGGTTTGTGTGTGTGTGTGTGTTTGCTCTTGTGTTTGCTAGCAATGTTGCAGTGGTCAAAGTTTGCCCTCTTCTAGTACGGCGGAGTCTCAAAAATTGTTGTCGTTCTGAGGGCGAATAGAGCTTGACGAGCTTGACAATTTGAACCCCTTTTCTTCTGGTTTGGACCAATTTTGAGGTGGCTATCGCAATCCGCGCACATTCGGGTTACTGCCATAGGTCTCATGTGTTGATTAGGTCGTGGGCCATGAGAAAAGTAAATATAAACTCTATCTAAATGCACCAACATACGACTCCATCCTATTTGCAACTATCCCAAGAGTATTTTAGTTGGCATTGCTTTTCAAGAAGCCGTGAACCTGTAAAGTATCATTTGTTGAATATCCCGGAGAGCATCTCTTGACCATCTATTTTCCTAGGGCCAAACCTTCAGAATATTTTGTTCTAAATTCACGCCCTAGAGCTTATGTTCTTGTAGCCGGAAGTACTAAATGTAGGCACCAAACCTAGAGCCCACCATGTCACCATTTAAACCTCTAGCATTCATTTTGTTGTCAAACTACAGTTGCATCACCTTGGAGGGGTGGGGGAGGAGGAAAGACTGGTCCCTTTCTTCCGAGATCATGATAGGTTACCCAATTGGAGGGATTCCCAAATCTTATATTGGTCGTCATGTAACATAATTGCAATGAGACGCATCTTGAATTTTAACTTGAGGTTATAGATCGAGTTCTCTTTTTCTGAATTCAGTAATGCCTGCAATATGCCTATCTCCTAGAGTTGATGACTTGCTCATGACAAGTCATCAACTCTAGAGATGCATTGTCACCAGGATGGTCGATGGCTACTTCGAACTAGATTTGTGGGCAAGTTGTTGTGGTTGCACTCATTGTATGAACATGAGCATGCATTGGAAGTTGAGTCTCAGGAATGCATGGAAATTCCTCTTGATCCTCTTGAAAGAAGAAGACTGTCCACTTCGAATTGGTGTGCCTTCTCGTGAAATATCTGAAGGGGCTTGCGAATCAAGGGATCAGGGGATGATCTAGGAGCTCCAGCCACTTGCTCATCTAGCATAACTTTAGGCAACATGGAGGGATCAATCACTTTTGATACGCAAAGATGAGCTTGTGATGAGGTCGCCTCACTCGTAACTTTTGAAGTCGAGGCCGCGTGTTGCCATCTTGGTTGACAAGGCTCCGAAGCTTGCAGCTCAACCATTTTGGTTGGAGTTCAATCCTTTGTTTTGAATGATTCAAATTCAGGTTACCCTCAAAATTTGAGGTTGCAATCTGCTGGATTGTCTAAGTGTGGGACTTGCTTTTTTGCCAACAATATGCTTTCCTCTCCTTCAGTTGACAACTAATTTGGCTGGTAATGTAGCCTCTTGATCCATCCGAGATCCCTTGTTGGGTGGAGGAGCTTGTGGCATAGGTTCACTTTCTTGTCTCCAGTTTGTTGGCATGCATCTAGGAGGTCGCAAACTATGTGAAAGGTGGCCCCTTTTCCCTCGCATGAAGCTCCTGACAATAGTTGACACGATGATCCATATGCGAGTAGAATCCGAAACATTATTCAGATCCATAACAGTGTTATGTGGGATTGACAGTATTTTGCAAAATATTCTCCACATTTGGACGGAATGTGGGGAATATTCCACATAATGTCGTCAATCCCACAGAACATAGTTATGGATTTGAATAATGTTATGTCGGCAGCCGATTGGGGAAATTCATAAACAACTAGAATGTCAATATGAAGGTTTGTGGTAAGCGTGGCAACATGAACCGATTCTGCCCAACCTTAGTCTACTTCTAACACTTCACAAAACCTTGGGTGTTTTGCAATAGAGTTATCCGCTAACCCCCCTGAACACTTGCTGAATTGGGGGAGTTAGGGGAATCACCCGTCGGTAACCATAAAGCCAATCCATCAACAACATCTAAAAACAAATGTGGACCCAGACTCCTTTCAAGGTGTAGAGACCTTCAAAACGCATTTGACCCTGGGTTCACCAGACAGAGCGAGTTCATCAGGGTTTTGAAACCGGGTCTAGTTGAAGCCCAACTTCCACATGCGGCAGGGGTTGGAGTTGTGTTCCTCGCGACCTAGCCCATTTGTTGTGGTTCGTGCAAGGAGGAAGAACGCTGAGTGCTATAAGTAGAGGAACATTGAATGCTATGAGGAGGAGGATCGTTGATTATTGCAAAGAGGAGGAACACTGAGTACTACAAGGAAGAGGAACGTTGAGTGTTGCAAGGAAGAATAACGCTCAGTGTTGCGAAGAAGAGGAGCGCCGAGTGTTACGAGGAGGAGGAACCTTGAGTGCTGCTAGGAGGAGGAACATCGTTGAGTGTTGCAAGGAAGGCTTACAATCCCAACTCCTTTATGCAAGCAAACACTTTTGTGTAATAAAATCTTCAGTTGTTAAAATGAGAAAATATGATGTTTCTTGAAAGATCCCAATGCTTCCTTACAATCAGCTCTTTATGTAAACAAACTCTTTGTGTGATGTAATATTGGATTTCCAAAATGAGCAAATTTAATGTTTTGGGATTTTTTTTTTAAACTCTATACTTTATTACAATTACAGCTCCTTATGCAAGCAAATTCTTTGTATGATGTGATTTTGGGTTTCTAAAATGAGCAAATTGTTGTTTTGGAAGCTTTCTTGAAAGAACTCTATGCTTTCTTATAATCCGATCTCCTTGTGCAAACAAATTCTTTGTGTGATGTGATCTTGGGTTTCTAAAATAAACAAATTTGTTGTTTTGGGAGCTTTCTTGAAAGAATTCTATGTTTTTTTTACAATCTCAACTTCTTCATGTTTCATTTTAATTCTTGCTTCAAATCATTGCTTGCTTGCAAACTCCATATATAATCTATAATTAGGGTTGAGGTTTATAAAATATGTTGACTTTATTTTGATTTTTTATAGACATCAATGGATCCAATAGTGATGTGTTTAGAAGAAGATGCAAATGAGGCTGAGGATGCTAATGAGTTGTCATTGTCACGTCGTCCATCGAAGGCACCTAGGCGGGAGAAGGACTCCAGACCTATTGTGGATTCTTTTCATTTATCATGTCCAATAGCATCCTACAACATTTCTTTTGCCAAGTATTATAGAGGTTGCACACAAATAATCCAGCTTGTATCTAGTCTTGTGTGAAAGGAAGTGTTCAATAGTATAATGATCATTATACTGATCTTCTCTTTGTTGAAGAGACCTTGAAGGATCGTTTAAGAGAGACCTTGAAGGAAATTAAAACATGTACTAGCAAAGAAGACAATTCCAACAATGCCACTCTCCAATGCGATGAGATGTTAGAGCAACGAAAGTGCACCAATGATCATATGGCCCGGAATGTATTGAAGAGATGGCAATCCATCATTGACCGTTGCTCGCTGAGTGCTTCAAGTGGAGATTTGGAGTATTCAATACCGGTGTCATCCGGTGCACAAAATTCTTCTAGAGGCGTGAGAGACTCTCTAGATGTCAAAACTCCCATAGAGAACCTCTCACTAAGGCAGAGACGTTGTTTGCACAATCGAGGAATTTTGTTACGATTATCAATTATTTGACTAATAATTTTAACAAAGAAGAGTCGTTCGTTGCAAAAGCGGAGGAGAGACGTACAAAAACATAAGCGAACCTTGCTCGTATAGAATTGGAGAAACGTAGGGGAGAGGTCGTTGAAAAGAATAAGATATCGCAAATGGTCAAAAATTTGGAAAAGATCCATGATCTTGGAGTGAATTTGGAGGACACATTTAAGTCAAGAGTGACCAACATTCTTTTCTTGTAGAGGTGTATAGGCTGATTTTGCATTCAAAATGTCATTCTTGATACTATGAATATCACATAGGCTGACTTTGTTATACTTGTAAGGTTTTGGGTTATGCCAGTCATAAAAAAAAAGCTGATTATGTATTTTTTATATTATTTTTTGGTGTTTAAATATCATAAAATATAATTTTATATCAAATGATTTGATATGAGGTTGTATGCTTGACATAAAGATTGATTTTCCAATTCTTTTGTAATTTAAAGTTGCATGTGTTACATGGAGGTTAATGCTGTATATTTTTAATGCGTTCGTGTTGCATATTTTGCATAAATATTAATTTTGGATTCATTGAATACCTTGAGGTTACATATATTGCATAAATATTAATTTTACATTCATTGAATACTATGAATATATTTATATCTGTCACCAAAAGTACTCCACCCTTCGATTTCGTCCTAGCCCGAGTGGAATAGTATTGATGACACTTAGCACACTCCTTCCTTAGTAACTCAATGTATCATTCCAATATGCCTTTGGAATATACACAACGTTAATGACTTATGATTTAACCCCCAAGGCTACATCCAGAACAAATTTCAGAATAGTGTAACTTTCCCATTACTTCTCGGAATGTCCTGAAATTTTATCTGTAACTAGGGAGACAAAGCAAAAAACATCTCACCAATTTGTGAGCCTATCCCATTTTCTGTCCGACAGTTATGACCATTTTGGTGTGTCAGTCTACCCAGATTTCAGAATGTCATAATTTCCTCCCACGGGCTCCAAAGAACTTCAAATTTTGGGAGCAATCACAAAAACTAATTGTTTATGACCCCCTGAAATTTCAAACTATTTTCATTTTATGCCAAAACGTTATGGCATTTTTAGTCTGCAACTCTTGAAAACACTTCAGAATGATATATCTCCTTCTCATCTACTCGGAATAACTTGAAATTTGTACCACAACTAGGAAACCTAAGAACAAAGCATCCCTCAAAATTTCATGCATTTCCAAGCCTCCGTCCAGGAGTTATGCCCATTTCAGCTCAAAAATGTAGGCAAAGTTCAGAATGTCATAACTGCTGATCCACTACTCCAAACATCCTCAGATTTTGACCATGTTCATATAAACAAGTTGTTTACTAACCCTCTAAATTTCAACGAAGTATCTTCTTCTGTTCGGAAGTTATGCCCCTTACAACCTAGACTACTCAAAGGACCCTCTCATTTACCAACTCGTGTTTCGGCAACGTGTCACCAAAAGTACTCCACCCTTCGATTTCCTCCTAGCCCGAGTGGAATAGTTATGATGACACTTAGCAAACACATATACCCAAGAAATATGAACTCAAGTACTACAACTTGAAGCCATAAATTATATTAAAATCATTCACACCCAAACTAATGCTAACAAGAGGTCAAACCCTCTTCAAGGCCAACTAGCCTTGGCTTCTAACTTCAAAACCATGCACACACATGTGCTCCTATCTTGCTTCCATACACCCACACTTATAACACGTGGGGTGCCAAGGAGCACGAAGGAAAGAGAGGATGAGTGAGGGAAGAATGAGGGATTATATAGTGAGTTTGAGGGGGTGAGCACCCTCAAGGCTCACGATAAGCCTTCGAAATCTCCTCCTACTTTGTAGGCTCTCATCTTATCTCCTAAGCCTTCCTCCCTCAAATGATCAACAAAGATCCTAATTCAAACATTTAACTAACCTTGGCCTTCTACCTACCACACTTTACCAAGGTATGTCCTCATACTACTTAAATCCACTCCACACAAGCCTAATGCTTCAAACTTAGCTTTCTTCAAGCTTCACTCTTTTTATATTTTTGTGAATAATCATAAATCAACAAAACACTACTTGTAATGTTTTACAAGTGTTTACAACACATGTGGGCATCAATTTGGGCTCACAATATCACATATAGGTTGTTTTGGCTATGAGTGTTTAGAAATGAGGTTATGTTTGAACAAAAAGGCTGATTCTGTATTTTTTGTATAAAATAAGGTTGTATGAATATATATGTTGATTTTACAACAATTCTTTAAAGTTACCATGAAAGTCTTCATATGAGATTGTGATAACCATATAGGAAACATTGTTGTATAAACTAATACAACAAAGACGAAGACAAAACCATAATCATAAAGTTTAGCACACCCAAATGAAACTGCAATTGCAAATATTTTATTACATGAACTTTGTGACCATGTTTTGATATGGTATAAGCAATCCAAATTCAAGAAGAAATGGATTACCACAGTACGGAAATATATCAAACTAAATATGTTAATTGTAGACCCTTAACCTCACACCTATAATCATGGGACCAACATTTGAATGCTACACTAGAGGTCACCGTCCCAACCATTATCATCTTCGTCATTATCACACTCTCCAATATGATAAATAAAGTCTAGTTTTTGTCGGTGTAAGTAATTAGTAAAGTAGCAAACAACCTTAAACAATGAGATGTACTTGGATTTTGTGGAGACAAATTTTTATAGCAATCTTCTCCATTTGCGTTTAAGACTCCCTTTACCTTACTCCACGCGTACCCTAAAACTTGTATGCATCTTATTATAAATATTTATAGTATCATTATCAACTACCAAATTTTGTTCTTGATGCCTTAGCCTTTGCATAATGTATTGGTCTCGGTTCTGGTATTTGGGGTCATCCAGAACATACTCAAAATAATTTTTTGTGTGCGTAAAGTAATCTTTCCAATTCCTTTCCAATGAGGATGTACGCAAGCATGATACATTATAAAATGACCCGGAATATTCATGATCTATGTATATATTAAAATATTGTGGTCAACAACCATTGTATTATTGATTGAATTAAATTTTTTTCTACCGTTAAAAAACCTTAAGTAGTTTGGATTTATATAAGAACGGTGAATCTTAACCAATGTGTCATTTATGAACCCTATGTAACCCTCAAAAGTTGGATGTTGTTGATCTAGCTCTTGTCGCTTAGAACTATTATGCCACTCTATTTCATGTTGAAGGGCCTCGTTGACATGAGAATCAACAAATATAGTGTCATCAGTCAAAACATTCTTAGACCAATTCCAATGGAACGTATTTAACATTGATGTATTGTCATGCTTCAAAATATAAGAAAATATAGAATTTGTTGTTGAGGAGTGAATTTATATAGCTGCCCACCGGCACTCCGGGGCTCTCATGTGGTGCATTTGTACGCGGCAGTGGTCAGGCACGCATTTAGGTACAAATCTTTAAGCTCATCAAACATGAAGTTTATAAAATTATAAAATTATGTTGGAGTTGCCCTTGAACTAGCTAATTGAACCCAAATACCTTCTGCATGATTAATAAAAGATTGACATCTTGCTTCCAATTCATTTGCATTGAAGAACTTGGACGAGTTATAAATTGCTAATAATGTGTCGTAACCCTTACTACTGTCCCTTAAGAATCTTGACCATTTGACCTTAAGTAACTTGGTCATTTTTCCAAACTCTAACAAGGATTACGAGCGCTAACCCTTCGCATTCTGCCATGCAAATGGCTAGCTTTCTATACCGCGGACCTTATAGTTCATAGGAGGAGAACCAACCCTCCTACTTTACTTTCGGGACTCACCTCTTAATCGGTAACCAATTCTTAGATGTGGACTTCCATCCATGGAAGTCCAATCCTATGTTGATCATCATGTTGTCGGAGCAACAGTATAACAACCCAAATCATGTTAGGCAACTATGCCCTCACATTGGGCCAATGCCCATGGAGGCCGTGCCATTCGGCCTCGGGTGGGTTCGGCCACACCACCTCACCCATATAAGCCTCTAGAACTCTAGATAAGACTCCTACCCAACTGTCAAGTAACCTTTTGTCTTTCTCCCAACACTTGGGGCCAAGTAGACATTTTCCCTTAGCCGTTGGGGCTGGAAGCCCCCAGCAGCTTCAAAATCCCATAACTTCTTGATATGGTCTCTGATGCTAATAATCAACCACTCCATCGCCATCTACATTTTGCGTAGATGCCGATGGACTACTCATTTGCCCCATTCAGGCAAGTATTGATGAAGTTATGCCTGTCCAAACCTTGGCAGTCCCGGGAGTCATTCCCAGGCCACTACTGTACCAGGGCGTTGTCCACGGAACACCGCCCCATTCAAATTGCCATATCTCTTAGCTCACACCTCCGATTTGAGGTCTTCTTGAGCATTCTAGAATTGGCACATCATAAGCTACGCATAGTTTATTGCCTTATCCTCGTGCCTCCTAGATTTCGTGGGTGGGAGGCATTCCCAACGCCCGGGGCCCTCACCCACACTTGGATCACTTGGACCCTCTCATCGGCGGTGCCACAAGTCCCGAAGTAGTGACGAAGACATGATTCATGAGTGGGATCAAGAGGCGTTATTGGTTTTGCATGTTGCATTATGTCGCGTACCTCTCCATGAAGAGTGCCTGAAATGCCATAGGCACAAGGGGGATCCCGGAGTGACACCCGGGACTTGTGGCGCCATTGTTGAGAGGGCCCAAGTGATCCTAGTGTGGGTAAAGGCCCCGGTTGTTGGAAACGAGGGTAAGGCCATAAGCAATGTGTAGCTTATGGCATGCCAATTTTAGAATGCTCAAGAAGACCTCAATTGGAGGTGTGAGCTAGGAGATATGACAATTTAAATGGGGCACTGTCTCGGGACAGCGCCCTGGTACAACAGTGGCATGGGAGTGGTTCCTGGGATTTCCAAGCTTTGAACAGACATAACTTCCTCAATACTTGCCCAAATGAAGCAACTGAATAGTCCATCAGCATTTATATGAAACGTAGATGACAATGAAGCGGTCAATTGCTAGCATCAAAAATCATATCAAGAAATTATGGGGTTCTGAAGCTGCTGGGGGCTTCCAGCCCCAACGGCTAAGGGAAAATGTCTACTTGGCCCCAACTCTTGGTAGAGAGACAAAAGATTACTTGACGGTGGGGTAGGGGCCCTGCATAGAGTCATAGAGGCTTATATGGGTGAGGCGGTGTAGCTGAACCCATCCGAGGCTGAATGGCACGGCCTACACGGACATTGGGCCAATGTGGGGACATAGTTGCTTAGTATGGTTCGGGTTGTTGTAGTGGTGCTCCGTCAACGCGATGATCAACATAAGATTGAACTTTCATGGATGAAAGTCCACATCTAAGAATTGGTTACTGATTAAGGGGTGAGTTGTGAAAGTAAAATAGGAGGGTTGATTTCCCTCCTATGAACTATAAGGTCCGCGGTATGGGGAGCTAGCCATTTGCGTGACGGAATGCGAAAGGTTAGTGCTCGTAATCCTTGCTCGAGTTGGAAAAATAACCAAGATAGTTAAGGGGAGCTAGCAAGGGTTGCAACAGATCTATTAATGCACCAAATCAACGGGTGTGCACATCCAACCACAAGTGGAGAACGCATTTCAATCCAAATACTATAGGGGGAATGACGATTTTATCATTGTGAATTTTTAAAACGCAAGGATCTTTGTTTATAGGCAAAATCATGTGGGAACATTGATTCGTTAATGGGAACATTGATTTTATCATCGGAAACCCGTTTTAATTGTCGGGACTTTATTTTGTATGCCACATGATGTGAAAACGGTCATTTGTCAATGAGAACGCTGATTTTATTATCGGAAATCAGTTTTAATATTTGAAAACTTTATTTTGTAGGCTACATTATGTGGGAATGCTGATTTATCAATGAGAGCGGTGATTTTTTCCATCAAAATTTTATTTTAACCATTAGAAACTCTATTTTGTAGGCTATATTATATGGGAACGTTGATTTGTCATTGGGAACACCAATTTTGTCATGTGGGAAACGTTGATTTATCAATGGAAACCTTGAAAAGACATTGAGAACGTTGATTTATCAATGGGAACCTTGAAAAGTCATTGAGAACGTTGATTTGTCATGTACGAATGTTGATTTGTTAATGGGAACACTGGTTTTGTCATTGGGAACTTCTTCAAACCTTGAAATCCTACAGAAGCCACAAGGAACACCTTCGGGTATTGGGAAACGGAGTGATACCATGTGGGAACGCCCATAATTAGGCCTCCCCGCCCCCACGTGATGACATTAGTTGACGACGTCACCCTTGAATTGTGGCCACCTAGTATGGGTCTAAATCTGGGAACTAAGTGGCCCACCATGGCCCGCGACCTTGCCTCACCTTGGATTTTCAAGGGTCAACCGCCCATTTATTTGGTCAACCTTGACTAGGCAAATTAACAGTTAGTTGTCAAACTAGGGCCGGATGGATGACTCCCGGCTGAACTCCATCCCAAACACACGATTAGTTGGCGGATAACTCTAATGTCATCGTGTTTTTGTGAAACCTTGGTAAATCTCCTACATGTTGAGCTATAACATGCATACTTGGGTAGTACTCCATTGGTAATTGTTTTAGCATTATCCATGTGGGGTGTTCTAATCCCTTTGGACATGCGGGATTGAATGCAGGATCAATTGTCAAAAAATTGCCATGCTTGAGGTAGTCTTGAAGGGCATGGACATGGTGGTTTTTTTGGCCACCTTTGCGAGTTGCCTTTAAGGAGAAAGAATTTGTAACCTACTTCGTGTTTATAAATCACATGCCCCGGTGGTAGTTTATTATTCAACTCCGTGAGCCATGGCACTACAAAGCTAGCTTGTGGGTTTTCGACCATGCAAAAGATAATTGTCGTAGATTGACATGTGATTATTGTATATGATAATATGGGACATGGTAGATGCACACTTCAAGCACCCCATTTCCAATCCTTCCCCTTACTCCCTCCAACTACCCAATCATAGTAGGGATATCCATCCTCGAAGGTTTTACAAGGAATTTTAAGGAAAGGAGTTGCAACCCAAATGGCTAGAATATAGGGGCCAAGAGTAGCATACATGCAAAACTCACCCAAAAGAGCATGAAATCGCTTGACCCTTGATGACCACATGTAATCACTATCCCCTAAAGACTTAGGTTTTTTATAATGTAATTATCTTGTCACATTCCTTATTGTCGTTACTTCATTCATCAAAGGTAAAGGCATGGTAAAGGTTCAATGATACTACACTAAATAGTCCTATTATTGTGGGGCACAATGATTTTCTAGAGCCCACGCTAAATTTCATGATGAGAATTAATGTGGGCCACAGTAATTTCCAACCCATGTTAAATTTCTAGTAGAAAATTAGATTGAGCTAGAGAAATTGTTTTTCTAGAAACTTAATGTGGATGATTATTTTATTTTGTGTTACTTTTTTCATGTAACTCATTTTTAATGTGTCGGTCAGAAGTCTTCATGAAGACTTGGGGTCTTGCATTGGGCTTGGACCCACGTTAATTCCACCTTGAGTAGAAAATTAGTGTGGCCCACACTAATTATTTCCACACTAATTTTCCTCCCACACTAATAGAACTATTTAGTGTACCTACAAGTAAGCACCCCTCCACCGATCAATTGGACAGGTAAATGGAGGGGGTAGGCTGGTGAGAATTTATAATTATTATTAGCCCCTCAAATTAGGGCATGTTTTTACAGTTTCCACCACCAAAAGGTGGTACACTAAATATTGTATTTAGTGTCATATGATGTCAATGTGGAAACTTTTTTTTATGACACTTATGAAAAAGTTTGCAAATACTGTCATCCCAACTTACTTTTGTTCATCCACTTTTGGCATATTTTGCATCCTAACAATTCTGTAGTGAAATATTGTCATGAATGATTGAAAATTGGATGAAAAATCGATTAATAAGTGACCATAATTGTAAATCTATAATTCTCATACATATAAATATATATATATAAGGAATAACAAATAATGTTAGATCTACATTTAGTGTTGGTGACACTACATGAGCGGTTTACAATTAGTATTGAACAAGACAAACAAAATTGGTGACACTAAATACAATATTTAGAGTAGTAGCCCATAGGCAGAGAGACTCTTCATTCACACTTGCTCCTCTGAGATGTCAACGTTGTTATTTATCTATCTAGGACATGTTTACAGTAGTGACTAGTAACCATGACCATGACCAATGATTTCTTAAATTTCTCATTGGTTGAGACATGAGTGGCGGTCCCAGTTCATTGTACACAAGGTCACCAAGAATAGAAGTGATCATGGGTGGGATGCCAAAGGCCAAATTGACATGGAAGTGACATGGAATCCTACATGTCTAGATTTGGATAAGGTTTGGTGGTCACCCGTAATTTGCAATGATAGAACCCAAATAGGTTCTCTCAGAAAAAAATAAGTTGACTGCCGTATGTCATAAGAACCATCTATTATTAGCTACTTCAATTTTAGAACTCTCTCATTTTAAAAAATAGCATATATATAGTATTTTTGTTGATTTTCATTTAAAACACTACGTTACGAACTAAGCACGCATTATACTGTGTCCTCGGACGGAGACCTTTGAAAAGTGATGTGGATTTCTCTCGGTCATGGTCTTCGAACTGCTAGCTGTTACCACCAAAAATCTTAAAATCACTTTTTTTCTCACGGCCCTTAGTCATGTGTGTAAAACGACCCCTAGCCCTTGGCATCAATGGACCTTAACCCTTAAAGTCCTAGGCCAAGCTCATTGTGGTTGGTCACATCAAAGAATCTCCATAAATTACTCTATTTAACAATCTCCCAATCACAAGAATACATGTATGTTAAGGAGTGTAGAGACAAACCGTGAGATTGAAGCATGTGACTTGGATTTAAATACATTTTGACAATATTCAATTAGCATCATTGCATTTGGTCATATTTGCACTTACCTATTTCTAATACAGTATGTTGTGTATATTGTAGTTCCTATATTGGAGAGGCTGGGGATTCGTGGCACTCACTAAGGAACATCCATCCAAGATATCGTGGATGAAGTGGCTCCAATAAAAAAAGCCCCCCTATGGGGTTGAGGGCCGATTCATTCGAATGTGACATCACTAGACTAATTCGGGGCCTTTGACTCTATTTCCGGAATCAAATTGCCTAAAAATAGTCATTTAGATGATTCCTGCATTTTTTTCATCCGCATGGATGATTTTACTTGAGTGCCACCAATCCCCGGCCTATTGGAGACCCAATATACTTTACTACAAATACTTGTTGGGAGATCATCTTGATTGTAATGTACCCTCCCATATAAACACAGTGTGTTTTTAAGGGTTGATGACTCCTCCCTGGGTTAAAATTCAGAGGTTTAATGGGCATTTCCAAAGCAAAAAGAACTATTGAGTATTGAAAAAACCTCGTTACGGACCTTATGTATAAAGATTGAATTTAAGCTTGAAGATTGATTATACAATCTAGAAACATTCCTTGAGCTGGGACCCATGAAATTTTCTAGGAAAATGAATCCACACAAATATCACTTCACTTTGACATACTATGGACTTTGGACTTATAGTCCACCCACACTTACTGGTGTGGACCACTAGTGAACGGTTCCTACCAGCACTGGTTACATCCAGGGATTACACGTCACGTCGCGTCACGTCCTGTGACAGCGACGTGACGGCAGACCTGAAAACGTCACGTCCGTTTGGGGGGGGTAAAACAGTTTACCCTGTCGTCACACAGGGTAAACTGTCGTCGACGAGTTACAGCGACTGCTACTAGGCAGTCGACACACTGAATCGACTGCTAAAGGGCAGTCGTATAGGTGTGTCGACTGCTGACGGCAGTCGAATTTCCATGTCGACTGCTCAAGAGCAGTCGACTACCATAACTAGTCGACTGCTAATAGCAGTCGACTTGGGTTGTCGACGGCTCTTGGGCAGTCGACATGGAAATTCGACTGCTATTAGCAGTCGACGACAGGCGGGCGACTGCTTGTGAGCAGTCGTCTGCCCTTCAAGTCGACTGCTAATAGCAGTCGACAAAGTCCGGACGACTGCTGGTGGGCAGTCGCACCCCTTCGTCGACTGCTAATAGCAGTCGACTTGAAGGGCAGACGACTGTTGGTGGGCAGTCGCACCCCTTCGTCGACTGCTAATAGCAGTCGACGAAGGGATGCGACTGCTTACAAGCAGTCGTCTGCCCTTCAAGTCGACTGCTATTAGCAGTCGACTTGGACAGTCGACTGCCCAACTGTAGTCGACAACCCAAGTCGACTGCCCAACTGCAGTCGACAACCCAAGTCGACTGCTAATAGAAGTCGACAAAGTGCGGACGACTGCTGGTGAGCAGTCGCACCCTATGGTCGACTGCTATCAGCAGTCGACTTGAATGGGTTGCGACTGCTCGTGAGCAGTCGCACCCCATGGTCGACTGCTAATAGCAGTCGACAAAGGGATGCGACTGCTCACGAGCAGTCGCGTAGAGACACCCATGGGCACGTGGCGTCCATGGGTTGGTCCAGGGGGCGTCTAATCGAAAGGACGCCTCCTTGGGGTATATATGGACCCCACTTCCCTCATTCCCTCACTCCCACCTCCCTCCATTTGGGCCTAGGTTGTTAATCAGCCCTTGCCATTTGGAGATAGAGGTGAGCTGGAGGGCTACAGGTGGACATACGTACTGAAATACGTATACGGTGCATACGATATACTGTTATTGCCTAACGTGTGTATTGCAACCCACCTACATACGGTCTACATTGTACCCCATTGCGGTTAGTTTGAACCATACCGGAAATTGTTATATGTGAACACTTATTTTGAAAGTGGTTTAAATCTAATTATGTAGTTTGAACTTTGAACGGCCTTAATTTGGTTTTAGTGGATTGGGAAAAAAATTGTGGGTGGTGGCGCTTATTTTGGAAGTGCTACCATATTAGGTTTAATTTATAGTAGGCATACAAAGCTAGGGGTTAGGGGCAACGATGGCAGACGAAGATAACTTGCTGCCGGAACCTCCACGTGGCGGGGATTTGGATCCGGGGGGGACTCTGCAAGCGAGACCGGGGTCGGCAGGCGCTAGAAGACGCGGCAATGCGCCGAGGGGCAGGCCGCAGCCAATCAATTTGGAGGTGTGGCATGGCAAACTCCAATGAATCCTTTGAGGGTCCGATCTTATTTTGATTTCCTTGCGGGACCAGATCATCAAATTGTGGGGATTCCACCGGCCGCCGAGTCAAACATGGACGAGCACAACATTGTCATAGGGTTGCCGGTTGAACCACCTAGCCGGCGACAAAGGGTCCACGTGACACCGCCACATGGTTCCCGGTTGGTTTGTCCTCCATCTTCGCCCGTTGATGTGGAGATGGCATCGGCGGTGCCATCCCCACCACTGGTAGTTGCCGACAACGACGTTGTGGAGGCGTTGAGGGCGGAGTTGGCAAAATGCAAATCTGACCACGAACGGGAATTGGAGATGGTCCGACGTGCACACGCCGAGGAGGTCCAAGGGTTGAAGGCCGAGATTGCACGTTTGACCAACCTTGAACTTGCGAGGGCTGATGCGCCACAACTGCCGCAAGCAATGTCTGGTAGTGATGGACAAGGGCGGGAGCCGTCGCCCACAACAAACTTGGAGGCAATGAGGGTTGATTACGACCGGGTCATTAGGAGGAACCGGTTGTTGGAGGACGACTACATGGGCATGGTCACAGCCACTATCATGTTCGCCACGCGTGAGAGGGCATTGATGGACGAGCTGACCCACTATAGGGACCACGGCGAACAATGGCCCGAACGACGGCTTCTTTTTACCTCGTGGCCGCCATTGGATTTCATGTATCCTGAGAACCTCCCGGTCGATGACGACCATTACCCCATTATTGCGTGCACCAAGAGGCCCGAGGATGAATTCCAATGGGATACCGCAGTATCATCCCGCATCGTGATACCCCCGGCCAGACCAGCCTTGTTGTGGCCATGCGTCCCCGATTGGATCAAGGACGGGAGCATGTGCCCCATTTGTTCCAATCCTTGGGGACCCGAAGGCGCATGGATCGTTGGGTCGTGCGGTCACATGGTCCACCCGAATTGTTTGTTGCCACACATGTTGCAAACACGCCGTTGTCCTACGTGCCAAGCCCCTCTGCATCGAAGGTTGTACGAGCAATTCGGAGTGCAATGGGGAATGCCTCCCGATTTTGAATACACAATAATCCATGGTGTGCTGCCCGCAGAATACGGCGATCCTCCTGCTTATAGCTGGCGTGCACGGAGGTATTTGAAGGACCTGCGAGGCTACCCGACAAACTTCACGCCTGAAATGTACACAAGGGTTGCTCATGAGTTTTACCCCGGCTCCTCTCCTCAGGCCGTAGGTTTGAGGGCATTTTTGTACCGTGTTGTGGGTGGGCATGCCGGAGAGACGGGTGAATACGTCCCAGGTCCTCACCCCCACGGATACGTGTATGACTCCAACGGCAATGTGACAATGGGGGTATTACCACGGGAACCGGTCCCGGGCGAGGAAACAACTTGGGATGTGGAACACGTGTTGGACACAACAAGTTTTGAGGCCGATCTGGAGAGGCAGGAGGCCGTTACACAAGAGGGTAGCTTCAATGAGGTGGATGTCCAAATCCGGATGAATGAGTGGAAATACGTCAACGGCCTTTTGGACATCCGTGACGGGGCCTCTAGCCCCACCATGCAAGACGTCCTGCGCCATCCGAATGCCGCGAGGGGGTTGCACATTGGAGACCGCGCGCGCGCTCGTGCACAAGCTGACCGGGAGACTGCGGCGCAAGAACTATGGGCCATCACCGAGAGCAGGCGTGAGGCGAGGCGCCGGACACTACGGCCACCAAATCTGAACGGTGCAAGCTCAAGCCGCGGACCCCCCATTGCATTGGATAGTGATTCGGAGCCGGATTAGGAATGTTGGCTAGTGTTTGTGAGATAGGCGTTGGACTAGGAGGCATTATTTGATACTCAATTGTACACAATGCGGGAAAAACCATGATTTTGGAAATGTTTATAAGTGAATTATTGTTCACTATCAATTTTGGGAGTAATGTACAAGTGTCGCACAATGATCATTTCTTATGTTTGCCCACACAATCGGTTGCCACAAACATCCAATTAAACCATGGACTTTGCATCTACATGCATTTGCACTTGAATCAAACACGTATCGATGCAAATAACTGTGACAATGATTCCATGTGGCATGATTATAAGTTCACACCAAGCGGAAAACATCACCGCAATATTGCTGGGAATTCATATATTGCGCATTTCCAACTTACCAACATACGTAAGTATACGTGCAAGTACAAACTTGATACTACGCTCTCACCATATTCGTGGGCAAATCTTACATTGACGACCTAAGTGTGTACTCTCTATACACCCGGTATTCCTTTTGGTGCGCGGTGCACCGGTTGAACCCCCAATGAATTGCGTCATGCACCGAGTGTTTTATGGTTTGGTAGAACCTCCACAAGGTCCCATAGTTTTTTCGAAAATACAATTGATTTTTCCCCTTCGTGAGAACGTCGCTAAGGTCCTGAAACAAGTGCCATGGGAAAAGTTTTTCCTTGTAACCGATGCGGCATGCGGGCCTTTCTTGGGCGTCCAAGTATCCGCGGTGGTGACGATCAACTTGTCTCCTAGGCAGTCGAACCCAATAGAATTCAGTGAACCCTTGAATCGGACGTAAAACACTGCGCAAATCGTCCTCATTTCGAGTGTTCTCTGCAACCACCTCGGGTGTAAATTCGTCCGGTTCGTCCGGCAAGCCCCATGCGTGTCGGGGATTGTAATACATACTTCTTGACGAACCACCCGCATCCCGTATCTTGCCACTCCCAGCCATCGCAATCCTATGGATTGCCCACACCGTAGTTGATCTTGGGCAATGTATGCGACGCATACAAGGTCCTCAAAATCACTACGAGGCAAGGTGGCCTCATGGTGGGTAGCACACTTGATTTTATAGGGATATCGCAGTGTGGGCCCTCGGGTGGCATCCAATGAGTTGGCAGGTTGGGTTACGGGTGTGTCTAATTAGTTGTCTAAATTAAGCTGCAAGGCAGTCGACTGCTGTGTAGCAGTCGACCATCCACAGTAGACTGCTTTGTAGCAGTCGACCATCCACAGTCGACTGCCTTGTAGCAGTCGATTTGCATAGTCGACTGCTGCACAGCAGTCGACTGTGGATGGTCGACTGCTACACAGCAGCCGACTATGCAAATCGACTGCTTCATAGCAGTCGACTATGTAAATCGACTGCTGGGCAGCAGTCGATTGATAAATGCCCAGCAGTCGACTGTGGCTGGTCGACTACTACACAGCAGTCGACTGATAAAATCGACTACTTCCTAGCAGTCGACTAAGATGGTCGACTGCTGGAAGGCAATCATTCATCCACAGTCGACTGCCTTCCAGCAGTCGATTTTATCAGTCGACTGCTGTGTAGCAGTCGACCATCCACAGTCGACTGCTGCCCAGCAGTCGAATATGGCAATCGACTACTGCCCAGCAGTCGAAATTAGGCGTTAGGATTTGGGAAGAGCGTTAGCTTAGTCAAATCATGCATTAAATGCATACAATCATGACAAATGATGCATATATATAGCAATCCAACCTCCCATTTCCCTCATTCCCAAGTTCTCCATTGGCCATAGCCTGTTTTAGCAAGCTTTGCAAACGGAGAACAAAGGGAGAAGGAGCGGAGAAGCTGCTATTTCAGGGTTGTGCCAAACATGGCACCGTCGACCATTTTACCCGGATTGACCGCGGAAATTGTGGGGGAGCATATATTGCCGAAGGTCCTAGAGCCTATTTTGGAGCCATATCACCGAGGAGAGTATGGGCGGGGGTGTGAAGTGAGGGCGAATTTTTTAACTCTCATATGTATTTTTAAATACATGGGAGTTAACAAAGCTTGGCGGGAACATTTTGGTATGGGAGAAGTCTACAATGCGTTGCGTATGTCGATTTGGGACGTAGACATACCAATGGGGCATCGATTTAGGGGCGTGAGAGGGACTTCGGAGCTCGCCGAATTGTTGCGAGCGTTCCGACTGAACCTCTTCATGTTCAGCCATACGCAACGCATTGCCATCCCAATTCGATGGCAAGTTCAGCATGCTCGGCTCAACGATATTTTCATAATGGAACTTGAATACTTGCGGGATATGCTTGTGGAGAATGGAGAATATTGGCTGCAAGTCGACAAACGTTCTGCCGAATATCGTCGATGCACCAACTTTTGGATTTGTCCTTCGGAGCGACTATTGACATTATAATTTTTCTATGTAGATGTAGTGGTTCATGTTCTATATAGTTCGCCGATTTAATCATAGCAAACACATTGTATATGTGTTTAGGCCTAGTGGATATAATCGCACTATGTAAAAGATATGATCCGTAATGTGAAATAAAAGTGGATCGCTATTTAAACAAATGATAACTTCCTTATTAGCTACACCCGTGTGCAATATGTATGTCTAACATGTATGGGTGCACGTGCAAATTGCAATATGTATGTGTATGTGCAATATATATGTGGGTTCCCGGTATACCGTATGTTCTATATGTATGCGCTATATATATGGATGTATGTGCAATATATATATATATATATATATATATATATATATATATATATATATATATATATATATATATATATATATATATATATATATATATATATATATATATATATATATATATATATTTGGGGGTATTTGCAATATATATATATATGTGTGTGTGTGTGGACATTAATTCCATCCTCGCCCATGACATAGGGCCTATTGGCATTACAAATCAATTCCATATGTCCTACTCCTAACCTTAGTGCACATTGGATATTCATTTCATCCTCCCACATGACATAGGGCTAGAGGTGCATTTATTTTTACTTTATCTTAAAATACACATTTAAAATGCATTTTAAAATCCTCGACAAATTTCTACGGCATTTTTAAATTTTTTTATTATAAGTTCACGACTATAGCCAATCCATGGCAATAGGGCAAATATAGACACCCTCAACTTTGACAATTGTTCCATATTACCATATAGCATTAGTACATTCAAACTCAATGGCAATGTTTGAGCCTTGAGCATTGCCAATTTGCCACACAAATTGGCAAATATTGGAATACATAACGCCCCACATGGCACATCGGACAAGTCGTGAATGGTGGTCTGCATTTACAATGTCATCATTCTTGGATCAATATTTGGGCGGAGAAGAGCTCGATGACCTAATCCTAGAAGAGGGGAATGTTTTCGACAATGATTTGCCATAAAGGACCTCACGGATTGATGTCTTCGATGATTTTCAATAATAAAAACATAAAAATAGTCTTAAATATTCTTAAAACTATTTTATAATGCCGCCTCCGACCTATAGAATAAAAAATGCAATACTACATAGGGCCTATTGGCATTACAAATCAATTCCATGTGTCCTACTCCTGAGTCCTAACCTTAGTGCACATTGGACATTCATTTCCTAAACCCTACATCATACATGTAGGCTCAATTTCTAGTCAACATCCAACATACAAATTTGAAATTCACATTATTTTTTCAACAAACATACCCAAAAATAGTTATTACAAAAATTGATCACCAATACAACTAAACCCATTGAACACCATAGGACATTTGACATTACTATAAATATTCATTCATGAAGGGGCATTATCGTTGTCTTGAGGAATAGAATTCCTTGTCCTGCGTGGCCCTCCCACAGCTACCCTTGGGGGCGGTGCTTGGTAATCACTATCATCAGGAACTTCGCCTACGCCGGATTCATCGTCCGTGCTGGCATTGTCATCTGTTCGGGCGTCGGACTCGTGGCCATCAATTGCCGGGCCGGGAATTCGACTAAGCCGTGTGCCAGCCCTTGGCATTCTAATCGATACCATTGGTCTTGAACCCGTTGCATCCATAACGCCGTCAGTTTGTGGATGTGCAAGTGGGGTGGCCCCGGTAGTCCTCCATTCTCGCACATCCCTTTGTCGTTTTCTTTTTTGACCTCTCGTGGTCCGACCAAAGTTTGTCAATGCAATATTAGAGGGTGGCCTAGCCGGTGTGGGACATGGGGCGCGCATGCCGATGGTGACACCAACCAACCGGGAGCCCATGCGTGGTATTGTTGGGGCCCGACGCGCAATGTGTTGCGCCAATGTGTCATCCGAGTCGGATTCCGGTGCTCGCGCAACGGCAGGGCATTGCCCAATACCTCGCAATGGACTAGTGTTAAGGACAACATTGGACGTGCCTTCTCCGTGGGGCTCGGGAAAGGGTGGTGTAGTTTGCATGGGTTGTGCATATGTTGTCGGCACAATAGGAGTGGGCACAGCATCCATCGGTGGATGAATGAGGGAAGCATGTGGTGGGACTTCGTCCATGTCCATCCGGTTCGGAGCCGCTTCAAGAGCTTCATCCACATGTGGTTCGGCCACTACATCTTCATCCACTAGGGGTTGAATGTCTACCGGTACATCGGGTATTGTAGTTGTCGGCGTAGCGGGACGCACATGCGTAGTGGAGAGAAACTCCCGACCGGCTATGTTGGCCCACATGTGAAGATCACCATCGTCCTCGGCGTCAAGTCCATCGTATGCAAACGGATCATTGTGGTTGTCAAGGCCCAAATTCCCTCCACCATGTCCCCCATCGCTCTCGTTGTCCGAAGGCCCCGAGGAATCTCCGCCGGGTCCCGCGGGGGGGTCACCATTTATATCCTCGTCGGCCGAATAGTCAGAGTCTTCGGACATCATGTTCACTAGATACCATGCGGCCGAGTCCCGATCAACCCTCTCCCGTGCCAACCGTGAATTGGTATAAATGTACACCAAATTTTCGGCCCTCGCCGAACTCAACCGGTTCCTAGTCTTGTTGTGCACAAACGAATAACTACTCCAATTCCTTTCGCAAGACGAAGAGGAGCACACTTGGGCCAATATTCGCTTTGCCAAAGGGGCCAAGTGGGTGCCACCTTCGCCCACGAGGTCCCACCACTCGTGGGGTGGGATGTTGGCTTCCATGGCTAGGGGCATATTGGCGAACGCGCCCCTACGCTCTTTGAATGCTTGAAATTCGGCCACAACCCGACCGTAATGACCGTCCTTGCCCGTGGTCAACCTCCTCATGGCGTCCAAGAATCCGGATTTAACGGCCGCGTCTTCGTGGACGACGTTGTCGTCCAATAAATAAGGATTCAAGATTGCACCGGCATGGTGTAGGTCCGTGGTCATCATACGCCACCGGCTGTAGAAATCTTCTTCGGCCAAGGTAGCGAGGTTGTGTGCTAGGTTGAAAGGAGGATTCCTTAGGCTAAGCACATGTTTCTCCAAGTTCTTCATGGTCAACCAAGCCTTTCCCATTGCCGGTTCAACGCCATCAAACACTCTCAATGCTTTCAACACCTCCTTCGACATGTGGCGGTAATTATCGCAACTTGTCCAAAAATTGTCGTCATTAACCGTTGTCTTGATTTGACGTGCCTCCATTGCACTTCTCCTTCGATCATCGCCTCCTCTATTTAATTTGTTCACGTAGGCGGTCCAATCGGGATGAATAACCGTTTGTTCCAAAGCATGTCTCACCTTAAGAAGCCGGTCAATCATGAGGAAGTTGGTGGCGAATCGTGTAGACCCGAGCATCTTCAAGCCCAAATTGGGCGAGTAGGTGAGGAAGACCGCCGTCGGACATTGGTGGGCCCGGATATATTTGACAATGTCCTTCGCCTTGTCTACGACGTCCTTCGCCCATCGTTGTTTACCCCAATCCTTCAACAACAAGTTCAAACACTGCGCCGCACACCCTTGCCAATATATGTGTGGCCATTCCCGGCTAATATTGCTCGCCGCGGTTTTCATGACCGCCGCATTATCGAAGCAAACTTGAACAACCTTTGTGGGGTCCACTCCAACGATGTAGCGTTTGACCTCGGTGGCCACGTAGGCGGCATCCTTTGTGCTACCGGTGGTGTCGATGGAACCAAGGAACACGTCGCCCGCCGGACAAATTTGCATGACGTTCATCAAAGGGCGGTGGACAACATTCTCCCATCCGTCCGAACAAATAGTGCACCCATATTTGTAGATGGATGATGTTGTCTTCAACTCCACGATTTTTTGTGTATTGAACCGTGCATCGTCAAGTAAACTCTTGCGCATTGCATGGTATGTTGGGGGTTTGTACATAATTCTAGCCTCGGCGGTTGCCTTAACGGCCTGGATGAACGCGGGATGGCGGACAATACTAATGGGGATATTAGCCTCATAAAAGGCTTGCGACCATTTTGTATCCAAGTCTCGTTTTGTCGAATTTTGCAACCCTTCTTTTAGTCCCATTTGCCGTTGGGAGCGTCGGTGGGGTCGGGAGTCGTCCCGGACACCAACTCCCTTGCCACTGACGGTGCGGGCGATGGTGGAGCGGTTTGGCTTCCGTTCGCGTTCGACAATGCACCGTATGACGCTTGTTGTTGGGACCCGACCACAGCTTCTCCCCCGTCCTCAACGCACTCGTCCACAAAGTCATCCGGAATTGGCGGCCACGATCCGCCGCACCTCGAAAATAAAGACTTTACAATCGGCCCTTGACGTTGACACAATGCCACCCCCCGCATCTTGCCGTCATTTTTTTGGTATCCCAAATGGGCAACCATGCGGTACTTCCTATAAACTAATTCCAACGCGCAAAATTTGCACTCGACCTTCTTGGACGTTGGAGTCCACTCCTTGGGCACAAACCAAGGCTTCCATTCGTTTCGCGTGCCCATCCCAATATAACCTACTACCTCTCTCCACTTGCAAGAATGCCAAAAGGCAATCAAGGCCAACTAGAGCGAGGGAGAATGATGAATGCTAATGAGCGGTGAACCCTTTATAGTCCCGACGCTTGAACGTGCACTAAATATAAAAGATGCTATGATATTAAAAGTGTTTAGAGTAATCTGCTATAGGATCCATTGCAAAAGCAATTTGTTTATGTTTGGAGGGGGGGAGGTCCAATGTCTGCCATTCGCAGCGGACTTCGGGGGTCGACTGCTGCTTGGCAGTCGACGTGGCAATCGAATTCCAGGGTCGACTGCAAACTAGCAGTCGACATGGCAGTCGACCGCCACGTCGACTGCCACTCGCAGTCGACATCGGGGGTCGACTGCTGCTTGGCAGTCGACGTGGCAGTCGACTTCCAGGGTCAACTGCAAACTAGCATTCGACATGGCAGTCGACCGCCACGTCGACTGCCATTCGCAGTCGACATCGGGGGTCGACATGGCAGTCGACCGCCACGTCGACAGCCATTCGCAGTCGACATCGGGGGTCAACTGCTGCTTGGCAGTCGACGTGGCAGTCGACTTCCGGGGTCGACTGCAAACTAGCAGTCGACATGGCGATCGACTGCCACGTCGACTACCATTCGCAGTCGACATAGGGGGTCGACTGCTGCTTGGCAGTCGACGTGGCAATCGACTTCCGGGGTCGACTGCAAACTAGCAGTCGACATGGCGGTCGACTGCCACGTCGACTGCCATTCGCAGTCGACATAGGGGGTCGACTACTGCTTGGCAGTCGACGTGGCAGTCGAATTCCAGGGTCGACTGCCACTCGCAGTCGACATCGGGAGTCGACTGCTGCTTGGCAGTCGACGTGGCAGTCGAATTCCAGGGTCGACTGCCACTCGCAGTCGACATCGGGAGTCGACTGCTGCTTGGCAGTCGACGTGGCAGTCGACTGCCACTCGCAGTCGACATCGGGGGTCGACTGCTGCTTGGCAGTCGACGTGGCAGTCGACTACCAGATAGCAGTCGACATGGCAGTCGACGTGGCAGTTGACTGCCAGATAGCAGTCGACATGGCAGTCGACCCCCGCAGTCGACTGCTAAATGCAGTCGGCCCACACGTCGACTGCCACATAGCAGTCGACGCCGCGGTCGACTGCTAATTGTCGACTGCCTTATCCAGAGTCGACTGTTATCTGGCAGTCGACTGCATGGTCGACTGCCGTATAGCAGTCGACCAATTGTCGCATCCATCCTGGCCGTTGGATGATGCACGGTCCAACGGTCAGGATCCAGGGGCGCGGCGTCCGGTTGTACCGTCGGTGTGAGGCCCACCCAACCTATATATATAAGTGGGGAGGCCTCATTGACATCATTTTTCAACCACCCCTCCTCAAGCGGGACATTGGGACTAAGCATGCCTAGCATCCTTTGCCTAATGTTTTGAGAGGGCCTAGGGGGCGGTTGGAAGATTGGTTTAGGGTGCAAACTCTTGCCAATTTTGGATCCGATTTTTTGCGGTGGAGCGGTGTGAATACGGCCGTGTTTGTGAACACATTTGAGTTGTGTTTGTGAACACAATAATAGCGTGTTTTTA
This sequence comes from Polytrichum formosum, assembly GCA_964035585.1. Taxonomy (NCBI): domain Eukaryota; kingdom Viridiplantae; phylum Streptophyta; class Polytrichopsida; order Polytrichales; family Polytrichaceae; genus Polytrichum; species Polytrichum formosum. The sequence goes on from OZ037936.1 coordinate 21,620,901, forward strand.
AACACGATGGAGGATCGAAGTTGGAGGATGCCGGAGGACGAGCCGGATGCACCCGGCAGGGTGCACAAACGGCCCCCTAAGCGGCAACGACATTCCGATGTGGGATCAGGAAGTGCTTCGGGAACGGGAGCCAATATTACCCCCCGTTCAGATACTACCGTTCCCGTCCGCCCAGATGCCGGTGCCCCTACGAGCAGCCAAGGAGGGGCTTCCGCGGCCTCAGGGTCGTCGAGTAGGAGCGGGAAACCAAGGGTAAAATTCTCGGATGCGATAACGGCAAAGGTCCACCAAGCCATAGTTGACTGGTATTTGAAGAATGGGGAGGCCGGCATCAAATTCCGTTTTTTGGAGCAGCCGAAACACAAAAGGGTTGAGATAATTAAAAGGGACATGGAGGTTGCTATTCGACAGGAAGTGGATGGCCCCGAGTTTAGCGGTGATAGGAATCTTGCGGGGTTCGATTCATGGGTGAAGAATAAGGCCCAAAATGGTATTTTCAACCTCAAGCAATTGGTTGAGAACATGTTCCCGGAGGGCGAAACAGGCGAGGTGTTGAGCCCTCGAGCTGTAAGAATCCGGGAAATATTTTTGTGGTGGGATCCCGTGGCCAAAGGATTGTCCAAGACGGCCTCCAAAATAATTCCTTGGAAGGCGGAGAAATTGGAGAAGTGGCTAAGGGTGTCGGGCCCATGCCAACTATTGTGGATTCCCGATACGGCAAATGTCGTGAGTTTGAAGAGCATAAAGAAGGTGGGGGGTTACGGGGAGGTGAGGAAGGTGAGGATCGAGGGCGACGATCGTCTCCCACCGGAGATTACGTGGGCTGAAAAGACCCCAAAGACGTCGGATAGGCAAAAAGCTCGTATCCAAGTAAGTGCGGAGGCATGCGTTTTAAAGAGCACGCATCCAGGTTTCATCAAGTTTTGGTTAATCAACAGTGTGTCCAATGCGGGCTATACACTATGGTGGAACGGGGGCACTCTACGAGAGATGTTCATCCGGGATAGAGCCCACCGCCCAAATGCCAACATTTTGACAATGGACGCAACCGAATGGCAACTCTATGACCAAGTCCAAAAGTTCGTGGCGAAGAGGGTAAAGTTGGCTTGGGCATTGTTATGGATCATGGAGGCTTTGCACGCTGCAAATGTGCAACACAACGATCTATCCATTGACAACATTATGTTGCATTGGGAATCGGACGGGAGCCTCAAGATTGGGGTGTGCGATTGGGGATGTGCAATGCATTCGGGTGAGGATGTCCTATCGCTATGGCATGCGGAAACCGTAGAAGCGAAGGAAAAATTGAGGAAGGAGAAGTTTTGGGTGGCGCTGGAATTGTTTTACATCCAAAACAGGAGACACCATGATCCCGATGTATATTACACCGCGGAGGCTGAGTGTTATGCGGTCGGCATGATTGCTCGACAACTTTGCAACGATGGTGATGACCGAATTCTCTTTGCCAATGAAGGAAGGAAAATTTGGGATGTCACTTTGAGTGCATTGACATGCGAGAACGTGTCCAACCGCATTTCATTGACCATCGCCAAACTACGGATGCAGATGCCGTTTGTGGGGTGGGATGAGCCCATAGACTGCTGGAGAACTGAGGTTAAGGATAGTGTTTAGTCTGTTTAGTTCTTTAGGCAACATCGTAGGGGTTAAGGTAGTATGCGTGTATCATTGATATGGACAACCTTGTATATTTTTTATATCTTTACGATATACTTGTTTTAATACAACGCGGTTTTTTTTTCTTCTACATATCATTGTTGGCTTTAATCACATTTTTCCTAAACTACTTCCATCCATCCATATTCCACTATACCCAAACCATTAAAATTTAACCCAACAAACATATGATGTTGACTGCATTTGTCTGTTAATAGTATCAGTCGACGACAATGGTCGACTGCTACAACTGCAGTCGACTATCTTCGTCGACGGCAACATAGCAGTCGACTATCAACCATGGTCGACTGCCAATGTAGCAGTCGACTACCATGGTCCACTGCCAATGTAGCAGTCGACTACCATGGTCCACTGCCAATGTAGCAGTCGACTACCATGGTCGACTGCTATGTTGGCCGTCGACGAAGATAGTCGACTGCTACATTGGCAGTCGACCAAGGTAATCGACTGCCTATATGGCAGTCGACCATGGTAATCGACTGCCTATATAGCAGTCGACGGTGGTAGTCGACTGCTACATTGGCAGTCGACTACCATGGTCGACTGCTACATTTGCAGTCGACCATTGTAGTCGACTGCTAAGTTAGCAGTCGATTAAGTGGTCGACTGCCTATATAGCAGTCGACCACTTAGTCGACTGCTACATTAGTAGTCGACCATTGTAGTCGACTGCTAAGTTAGCAGTCGATTAAGTGGTCGACTGCCTATATAGTAGTCGACCACTTAGTCGACTGCTACATTAGCAGTCGACCATTGTAGTCGACTGCTAAGTTAGCAGTCGATTAAGTGGTCGACTGCCTATATAGCAGTCGACCACTTAGTCGACTGCTACATTAGCAGTCGACTACAATGGTCGACTGCTAATGTAGCAGTCGACTAAGTGGTCGACTACTATATAGGCAGTCGACCACTTAGTCGACTGCTACATTAGCAGTCGACCATTGTAGTCGACTGCTGAGTTAGCAGTCGATTAAGTGGTCGACTGCCTATATAGCAGTCGACCATGGTAGACGACTGCCTGTATTGATGTCGAAATAATTACTTATCTGGAAAAAAAAATCCCATTAGTAATTTTTTTTACTACAGTAACGTCCGTTTGGCGTCACACCCTGGACGTGACGCCGTCACGTCATTCGTGACGCGACGTGACGCGTTTAGGCCGCGTCACGTCCATTTGTACATCCCTGGTTACATCCAGTGGCTCTCACTGGCTAAACTAACTCTAAGCGGCCCCTGCTGGTAGGTGCCGTTTGCTGCTTGCCCAAACGAGTAAGTGTGGGCATGCTATCAATTTACTCCTTCGGACCATATCCACAATTGCCGAGAGGATTGCTTTGGATTCAATTGCTCTCACATGCACAAAGGCGTAAGATGGAGCTCCCAAGAGGGCAAGTGGAAGAAAAGTCCGAAGAGAAGGATACTCCCAACCAAGGGAATTGCCTTTGAGCTTACATGAGGAGCTCAAGTGGGATCAAATGTGGTGCATGCCTATGGAAACTAGAGAGAGAGAGATAGACGATCTTAACTGCAAGTCGGTTTGAATGAAAGACGCTTTACCCTTGGTCATAGCCGCAAGCTCATATGTGAATACGGAATGGGTTTATTGAGCATGGCCATGAGACATGTGCAAATATTTCATGTTGGAGGTGGTCTCTACATGAAAACTAGATTTGAGCTCACTTCGGTTCGTCAAGTGAGCTGCAAGGTGGTTTTCAACGATGATTGTATTTAGTGAAGATTAAGAGATGTAGAATATATGCAGTCAGTATATTGTAAAAATACCATGCGTTGTGCAAATTTCTCATTCATTTTGTTGATATTGAGTGGAATCCAAAGCGTACCAAATTGTTATGAACAAAGTTACATTTTCAGGAGACCATATTTTGTGTTTGTCATCAAATGTGATATAGATTCGAAGTATGGCGTGATTAGACTATATATCTCACCCTCCGCGGAAAAACTAAACTGGCTAAAAATAGCCATGCGTCCAAAAGGGCGTCAAAAATGCAGTAAAACAATAAAACTCGATTTCTAGCAAAGGAAAAAGTAAACTGGCTAAACATAGTCATGCGTCCAAAAGGGCGTCAAGAATGTAGCAAACAATAAAACTTGATTTTTAGCAAAGGCAACCCAGCTTCTATTTTTAACTAGTTTAGTTTTTCTGCGGAGGGTGAGATATGAGATGCATTGTCCCTACAATGACACCCCCATTGCCAACTCTGGCTAGATGGTGTTTGTAATCTTGTTGACTATTGCAACACCAACAAACATCAATTTTTAGATTCTCCAACTCTGCTATCTACGAACATTTGTGGAAATTTCAAAGTGACTCTAAAAATTTACTAAATAAGTTTTGGAGAATCCATCTAGAAGCGAGTTGACTTTTTTTCGCTAACTACATAATACAAATTACATGTCAGAAAATCAAAGTGCTTGTGTTGTGGAGGTTGGACAAAATTGACAAGGTTCCATAATGTGAAATCATGAATCATAAGCTATGCAACATGACAATAATCCAACATGATAGAACATAAATTTAAAGCCCTCCATAGAATACTAGAGATTTACATGAATCAAAAGTCATAACTTTATTCAGATCCATAATAGCGTTATGTGGGACTGACAACATTCCACGGAATATTCCCGGATATTCCTCACATTTAGATTGAAGGTGGGGAACATTCCGTGGAATATTGTTAGTCCCACAAAACATTGTTATGGATCTTGATAATGTTATGGTAGTGTCACCATCTATTTATGCATTGAATATGGCATGCAACCTCCTAATTGCTTATAGATAGCCCTAGGTCCTTGCTAAATCCCTGCTAGATTCCTCCTAAAGGCTTTGAATAACCTTCTAGAATCTTTCTTGGGAATGTACATTGTCATCGTTACCATAATGATGTAAAATGATCACATTTCACTATGCGTTGCTAAAGATATGGGCACATTCAACTACAATACAATTTAGACTTCTAGTATGACAAATACCGCCTTGCCATGAGGAAATAATAGTATGATGATACGATGAATCCACAAAAGGGGGGAAACATTCAATTTAGTGTTTTCACTCTTTTTCTTCCCTTCTTTATTGGTAATATACATGCTCATTAATTTGTTTTCTTGTTAATGAATAAGATATATCCTATCATACGAGAATGGACACCAGCGGTTGATTTGATATGGATATCAAACATTTAGCTATCGTATGGAACTCAAATGGTTATTGAATACTTATAATATTTTGAGGGACAAAAAATCCTATTTTTAAAAGATGGGGAAAAGATGTGTACCCAAGTAGTGTCATTTTATGGTTGCACATATACAAGTCCTTGATACTTGTGATCATCTAAAAATGCATGAGAGGCGAGATCAATTTAAATGTCAAATTTTATTTGTTAAGGGAAAAAAAAACCTTCCATAACTCACAAAGTTGGACTAGGTCATCAATGCACCCTAGAGGAAGGGAAGGTATATATATATATGTATGTATGTATGTATGGTATGTGAAGCACTCATGTACTTATATAGTCTTTCAAATCAATCATGAGTCTACCTCTTATTTTGAAGGCATATCTCTACCTTGAAGCCTCAATAGCCTTTGTATTTGTACACAATGAGACAAAAACTATACTTGCATTCTCTGTATACCCCTATTTTTGGTTCCAACTATACATACATACATACATACATACATACATATAGTCCCATTGTTATATTTCCCCTTTTGCGTACTCAGGTGCTTCAAACTCCATTTGCACACCATAGGCATGTCTCAGGCATGTCTACTATATTATAGTATGGTCTTTGATGCAATGCAGAAATATTTCTTTCAATTGAAATTTTACAAGGTTGAAGATCCCGACATTGTTGAATTGGTACCTACAATCTCAACATATATCATATATCACATGATATTTAATGCCTCCAATATTATTCAATACCCTACTTAGGACTTTTCACATGTTCATGCCGTTTATACCTTAATGATTTCTAATACATGCAAAGCCACATGATACCATTGCCCCATTAGTATCATAGAAGAGAGTGTTCTCATAATTTAGTATGCATATTAGCATTCTTTAGTCGATAGCGGTCACGTGTTGTTTACTTTTCTATTTCAAACATGGCCTAACCTAGTTGAAACGTAGTTTTTGTGTCAAAGTACTATGATCAAATTGTTGGTGAAAGTGACTTTCTAAAACTCCAAGTGGGATCAATGATAAGATGATAGTGGCTAACATATGAAACTCTAGCCATGATAGTTGGAAAGGTTGGGTACCCACTGAGATTTAGACTAAGAGTATAGAATATTCACATCCAGAGCTCAATGCTCAAGAATAATATTACCATATTTCAAGGCACATTGAACAATCCCTGGTTGCTGAAGAATGAACCATACAACCAATGTTAGGAGAGTGGATTACGAATTGTGGGAGAGACGAGCCATCCACCTACTAGAACCGAGTATTGATCATAACTCATCATAGACATAGTCTTATATTTATGGATGATTTGATATCTACATGGATGAAAAATGTGACGAGATATGATATCTCTTCTCCTCTTGGATGAGCGATTGGTTATGAATGCAACATTGGTCCTTCCAAAACACCAGGGCAAGTGATCTTGGTTGCCCGGAGGAGAGGAGGTCTAGAAACTTAATCACCAAGCCCTCATCCAATTTTCCAATGATCATTCCTCGTCATCCATGATTTCATCCTTCTTAATGAACGCGCCTCCGTTTTCATCCAGCAGGAGTTCTTTGGACATTGCAAATGGATTCAGGCAGGAAGTCATGAACCTCGAGTTCAATTTGCAAAATCTCCAGGGTCAACATTCGCGTCGCAAGATCGCGTGACGTTAAATTGCAGTGTCAGCATGCAACTCTGTAGTGGTAAGACCCATGGCTGTAGTTGTGAGGGAGAATTGACCTAGAGTAGTAATCGATCGGGAGTAATTATCGTTCGTCTCTGGCAATCGCATGTCAGATGTGAAGGTTGTGACACAAATTTCAATAGCAATACAATGGGGAAAGTTCCCGCCAGAGTGTTGAGGCGAGGAACTAGTAATTCCCAGGCTAATAGTGATAGTCGTAATAGTACCGAGGCCAACCGTGGAGGTGATGATTCTGGAGGTGCGTCTGCAAAGATGATCGATATCGTCCTGGCCGGTTGTGTAATATGTGTTTTGACAATCTGCATTTTCCGATGTGCTAAAAAAGTTCTAGTCAGAAAGTAGGATGTGGTGGGGCTGTGGATCGAGGAAGAGAATGTGTGCAGTTGAGATGGCAAGGCGTGTGTTCTAGTGCTAATGCTTATAATTGGACGTTCCAAGACCATTAAACGTCTAGTACTAATAGTTGTGAGGCCAATCGTGAAGGTGATGATTCTGGAGGTCCGTCTGCAAGGATTATCCTCCTGGCCGGTTGTGTAACGTGTGTTCTGGCAATCTGCATTTTCCGGTGTGCTAAGAAGCTCTAGTCAGAGATTAGGCTGTGGTTCGAGGAAGAGAATCTTTGCAGGTAAGATCTATGGACAGGCGTGAGTTCTAGTGTGATTGCTTTGTAATTGACGTTTAAAGTGCATAGGACGTCTAGTAGCGATAATACTGAGGCTAACTGTGAAGGTGATGATTCTGGAGACCCGTCCGCAAAGATTATCGTCCTGGCTTGTTGTGTAATATGTATATTTCCTGGCAATCCGCATTTTCCGGTGTGCATGAAGTTTTAGTCAGAGTGTAGACTGTGATTCGAGGAAGAGAATGTGTCCAGGTGGGATGGACAGGCTTGAGTTATAGTGCAACTTCTTGTTATTAGACGTTTAAAAAGCATAGGACGTCTTCTCCTGTAGGATATAGTGAACCTGAAACGTCTGATCTGTCTTTGTCTCTGGTTCTGTAGTAACTTCGTTATTGAATCGTACTATATAAAAACTCATACACTAGGTTTGCGGCTTTGCGCATAATTACACTTATTCCTGAGCTTATTCTTTTAATGTGAAGATGTTCTAATTACGATATGGCCAGCAAGAACAACAGCGAAGGGAGTGAAGGCCAATCTAGCGACGGTGATTGTGCTGTGAACCTGGTACGTAATTCTGTTATGAATTTTGCTTTTACAGAAATTATACATTACGAATGAGAGGTTAGCCGACTATCTGGGGGCCTAAATTGTGCTGTCAACATGTGGAATCCAGTTATTTGCTGATCAAAGACATTTTTCTGTTTGGTGTCTGGCTCCTGTATTAGGACACATGCCAAAGTCAATTGGCTAAGGTGTGGAGATTTGGAAGTAACTGGCTCCCTTCTCGTAAGATTGAGCTAATCGCGAGTCGTGAGATTGACTGCGCAAAAATGATCCGGCAACCTTCTACTAGGAGCGACCTCGCAGGAGCTAGCTCAAAACCCGGGAGGTGTGGAAAACGCCGTCGAGACAGCCAGAGGTTAGATAAAGTTGAAGTTAGAGCTGAAGGCGAAGATAAACCTAGAGCGGCTCAAAGAAAAGATATGTTCTGGAAGGCCATGGCCGAAATGTCGACATCCAACAGCTCTGGCACAAAGTGGGCGCATGCATATAGCAGGTATATCACCTCATCTGAGGGGATCTAAACCTTCATGAGTCTTGATAGTTCAATAGTTCTGTAGGTGATTCTCTGCGTCACGAAGTGTCTACAGCGACGACTCGCTGCATTGATAATTTCTTTCCTCATTCGTCGTTCCTCATTTTGATTAAAACTTCCATTGCGTGCTCGAAGAATCGTTCAGCTGAAGAAAATAACAAAACAAAAAAAGCCTAACCATCAATAAAGTATTTATAAAAATTCGGAGGTTACATTATCATAATAGCTATGTCACCCATTCTTTGATAGCTAACCCATGACCATTGGCAAACAGGTTCCATTATTCATCAATGTTCTGTGCTGTATGTATTCCCTTCTGATACTGTGCAAGCTCTCAATTCGTCTTCTTAGATTTGTCCAAAGACTCCTATGGAATACTAGATATATTTTCGCATGTACTTAGTTCAGCACTTTTCTGTAATCCTCGGCTAGCAGGTCCACAGCTGAACAATGATCGCGACGTAAGAGTTTGAATTACATCCGTTCAGCAGTTCCCAGCTGCAGTGTTTCTACTTATTCTGATTGGTTGGTGACACCAGTGTGAACATGTCATCTTTAAGACAGTCTAATCCTATATTGTGTTTTAGTTGATCAGTATGTGAACATAAAGGTCTCTCTTGACCAATCAATGCAGTTTCCATGAAGACGTACTAAAAAGGTGGGAAGAGGAGATTGAAGGACTACGAAATCCGGATCCAGCTAATTCGAATTATCAGAAGATACACGAACGATGCACGAATCTCGCGGTGTTCTTGAAGTGTTACAGGTCTCATTATGTTTTGGACCAAAAACATCATGAAGGAGGTCAGTTTCTTTTGTACATTTTTCAGATTCATTTCAATTGACTCGGTTACGTTGTGGTGAAGTCAGTTTATCCGTTGACAATTCTTTTGCCTATGTCCATGGCAGAATGTGTGTGGCCATGGATGACAGAAACTGGGGAGTACGACAGACGTGTAATGCAGAGAAACGATTGATTGGAGATAGAGACTACAGGTTTGAGAAGAACCCGAGAAGGCAGGGGAATAAAATCATGCACTCATCATACACTGGATTCAAATCTCAATTGTATGGCACGCGAACGTCATAATTTCTAATCATGTTTCTTCATCAATAATGCCATGCATATGGGATTGGGCATGTGTTCAGATGTTCTGATTTCTGATTTATATTCACTTCAAAGATGTGTAGGTGACTCCTTCGCTCAAGATAGTAATATGATTTTACATTTGACAATTTGAAGGGAAGGTAGATTAAATTTTCCTTAGACAGGCATCAAGAACTGGAAGTATTAAATCTGGACTTTATTTGATCAAGAACTTATGTTCCTCTGTATCTGAAAGAGCACAAGGTTTGTTCTGCAAAGTACGATCAGAGAGGAAAGGTCTAGAGCTCGATTTTGCCGCCAGCAATTTCACCGGAGGTATGCAATTTTAGAAAGATATTCTTGGCAACGTCCCACCTCTCTCTGAATTTTGTTGCATACTGGGATGGGGGCCGGATACCGGCACCAGAGGAATAGTTTTAGTTAACTATCTTGAAATGATGGATGCTTCAGTGACGCACACGGCACATCTCTGTGGCAACATGAACCATCTCTTTGACATTTCGATGTAATCATTCAACAAGATACTCCAAACTGGCAATTGGTCACCTTCTCCCTGCTCTTGTGCAATACTCAAGGTCCAGCTATGACGACATAGACTTGTGGGAGACTTGTGGTTAACATGCATTAGTTGCCCAGCACGATGCTTGTGAGATGATTTGAGTTACCTTGGTAAAGTAAGAAAACTGAGAGTCAGACTTTCCAATATAAATTGCAGACCTCTGTAGACATTCTGAAGCATGAAGAATCTTACACCACCATGGTCCGGAATTTAAAGCTGTACAATGGAACTTTGAGATGGAACCCACTCTTTCGGTATGCAATGGACCTGGAGAGTCAACTAGTATCATTGAGATTTAATCAACGTTTAGGTGGAAGAAATGCTTTGGTAGGGATGCTCAAAGTGACTTACCCTTAATTTACAACAGACTGGCAGAAGGGCATGCTGCTAGTTTCCTCAGCGTTGCAACTCAATGAAGATGCATTCAATGTTTCCTTCCATTTTGTGACCATAGGTAGATATTAAAATACATGATGATCATGACAGTCTTTACATAAGGTATGCGGGTGGTATTTGGTTACTTTTCATAATCGGACCCCTATATTTGATTGGTGTGCGGTTTGGTGAGGATCCAAAAACAAACACCATGACGACACATGCTTAAAATAGTGAACACAATTAGGAGGAACTATGAGATTCAGTTAAGAAATCAACAAACATGGACTTCTGATAACCACAACTAAATCAAAGGCAGTATGATTTCCAATCCGTTTTTGCTGATGCTTCATCCTAGATTTGCTAGCGCAACACAAGTTCCATTGTGTAAATCTAATCGGTAAAAGGTGGAGTACATGAAAACTGAACAGAATAAGACCCACATACCTTATTCTTCCATTAGAGCTCAACAGCTCTATTTCTCAAAGAATGTAAAGAGGCTCTTTGTCAAACCCCCCAGAGGCTTCACAAATGAGTCCTAATGCTGTGTGGCATCAAAGCTTCGACCCCTCCCCAATAAAGTGTGTTTGGAATTCTGCTCGAATGTTGTTGCACTATGCGACAATTAGGTTGCACATAACATTGAGATGGTGAAATATGTTATATTTTAACCTAATATGTACATGGATAGAAATGAAACATACCAGTATACTTGGAACGTCATTTAACTCCACCTTTACAAGTGGCAACACACTGTATACTTTCTGATGTCAACCTCCACCACTCTTAAACATGATAAATAATATGGTCCATAGTGTGTCACAGAATCTGCTTAGACAAGCATCCATAAGGTATAATTCTAGCTCCTTGCATGACAAATTCCCAGCCCCACCCAACCCGGTCACTTAGCTGAATAATGTTATGGAGTTCGTTCCACAATAGCCATGAGCAAGGACTGGAATTTCAGCAACGTCCGTACAGTGTATTGATGCAATCAATACACACAGGCAGAGAAGATTCTCCAATTTTTAAGCTACTTGTGTATAGAGGAACTTCCTTTTTATAAACTCGGATACACTCAGATTACTAAGACTCCGAATTTAATGCAGAGCGATCAACTCATCTAGAGTCAAACTTCGCTTCGACGGTTGCTGAAGACCCTGGGATTGCTTCAGTCTCGGCCTCTATTAATGACTTGGACGGTTGCAGAGTGGACGAAATGACAAACACTACACCAAATATTGTGTGTAGTGTCATTGTGTTATGTGTTATGTCACTATGGTAACCTTTCAAATGACACTTCTTATGAATAAGTTTACAAGTACCATCATCCCAACTTACTTTCAGGTCATCCAGAAGCCAAATATTGGAACAAAGTTTCGTATATTCTACATCCTCCCATTTTTGTAATGAAATCCTGTCATGGATGATTGAAATTTGGATGGAGAAATCACTTAGTAAGTAACAGTAATTACAACACTGTAAATCTATAATGCACAACAAATGACAAATAACGTTAGATTTAAAATTTTAGTGTTGGTGACACTACACGGGCGGTTTACAGTTTAGTATTGAGCAAGACAAATAGAATCGGTGACACAAAATAGAACATTTAGTGTAGCTTTCCAAACCTTCCACACCGTAACCCCATCAATAATTGAGTATCGGAAGATATCAATAATTGAAGCCGTTTACAGACATACCCCCATCAATGGAAATAACCTGACCAGTTATGAAGGCTGCAGTGGGCATGCACAGGAAAGCTGCCAAGCCAGCCACCTCGTGTGGCTCGCCAACCCGGCCCAGGGGAGTGCGGGTTATAACTTTTGCACTAAATTCAGGATTTTTTAGAACCTGTGAAAACATCAGGAACACCGCATTAATTGAGTAGGAAGTTGAGACAAGAAAGAAGTGACCTCTTCCACGCACATATAATAATCTCTAGGATATTATAGAAAGTCATACTACTGTAATGTACGAGGATAAAGGTTGGCTTCAATCCAAGGCTGTAACCCGGATCACATGGGGACGAACTCCAAGGTTTTGAGGTGCCACAGGCCGTGATAGTGCTCGGATGGGTGACCTTTCTTAGGGTGAGTTTCCATGTAGGCCACTCACCCACCATATTCTAGTGTGAATAAGGACACACCCGCCCAAATGTAGAGGGAACCTACTGGGGTAGGGTTCGCATGTGCCAAATAGCTACTCCCATCTTCTCAAATCCAGGCCCACCTACTAACCTCCTCCTCCCAGTTACCAAGGATGGAGTTCTAGACCATCATTGGTTCTCTTGATTCTTCGACCAATCTTAATCCTTTCGTGACCAATACTTGTAGGAAAAAGATTTTGAAGTGGGCGCATGAAAGTCTAGCGGCCCATGTCTCCGGCCCTCCACATTCTAGAAAACCGCCAAAATGTGGTTGGATAACAACTTGTGCTAAACAACATGGGAACACCTACGACCCACTATTATCTAGAATCAAGTGGGCGAGTGGCCTTACATGGAAACTCACCCTTAGCACTTGTTTTGCGGTGCACCTGACCACTATGGTCCACCTAATCATCAAAATCATAGTGGGAGTATTTGAGTGAACTGGATATTTCCAAACCAACCACGTGGGAACCAATGATGTATTGGTATAAATGTGAATGCATGGTATCGATGATCAACATGAACAACGGTATCAAAGCAACCTACCCGTGGGTATCAAAATTGTAATACCAATCAAATTTTGATATTTGGTGGGTATCTCAAGGTGAGGGAAGTCTTCGTACAACCGAGTTATTATGTGGCTCAACCCCATTCTAAACCATATTGATACTAGGGAAAATTTTACCTGGGTATGAAGGTTCCTGCATGGTATATAGACACAAATGACATTTGATAACAAAAAAAAATTATCCTCAAATACCCATACCCTACTGGTATCAGAACATGTGAAAACCTCATTACACACATACCCAAATGGTATCTAAAAAAAGTAGATACCAGTCCCAACACTTGCCCTTGGGGCTCATCAGGTCCACACCTGTTCAAGGTGCTCCCCTTGTTCTAAGACTTGTTCTAATGACTGGTTCGGAATTACATATAGAACTGGACCTACCTTCAAAGATGAAATATCACCACAATTCACGCCGGTGGTAAGATTAGAGTCATCTCTTCTCTCTTGTACAATGATTGCAGCTAACTGTCAAAGAATGAAAGATCTGAGCACCTCACTGGTAGTCCATATGAAGATCACCATGAGGTCCCTCACATAGTAGAGAGATTTGTTGCACTGCGACTCAGATTTGTTCCTTTGTACGCCTTACAATTTGTTCATGCAATCTTCATAGTTTTATTTTGTGTCTGTATACTGGGGTCGCAAGGAACAAAGGACTGTTAACCACACTAAAGAGGTAGAAATTGAAGAAAGAGGTTAACCAAGTTACATACCGCATTGGCAAGGTCCGTCTTGATGTACCATGGTGAAATGCTATTCACACGGATACCGTCCTTGGCCCACTCACATGCAAGGTTCTTTGTGATTTGATTCATTGCCCCTGTATAAACACCCAAACATGTCATTAGAGGTGTCTTAATGATGATACCACTTTAGGATGAATTTCCCTCCCTGCTTGGTTACTTTACTCCCTTTGAATAAATTGCACAAGGAAGCTGAGACGAAGAGAGGGAATCATCACATACGAGTGTGCCTGTTGGTCATCCATTTTAATACCCTGCCTCTATATTTTTGTGGGCTACTCATTTCAAATGTGTCCCATGAGACTAATCTGGGGTCTTTCTGGTGTCATTCCGATGTCAACTTATTAAGACCTAAGATAGACATGCCTGATTTGGTTACTGATCTTAATTGGACACCTAAATTTGATTGGTGTCTGGTTAGGTGTGCATCCAAGAATGAATACATGTCTTTAAAAGAGATTGGACTACGTGCTCAGAATATATATTACAATTCTAGGCTCAACAGTCTTGAACATAATTGGGAGAACCTATATGACCATTTAATGAGCACAAGATTCTTCACTTTGACAGTGAATAAGATATCCACATGAGCTCCAGAAATTATGAGGAAAGGTGCTCCGGCCTAGATTTAGATTTGCTAACCATCCCGTACTAACCGGTTGTTTCGTATTGTAGGAGAAGTAGCCTAGTCGGAAAAAGTAACCATTTAAGAACCATCTCCCTTACATACTGTTTCAGGGCGTTTTCTTTGGATGAATGAGAGAGGTGCACTCGTATGCAATAATTCCCTCTCGCTGGAAGGGACCTCCTCGTGGTTACAATTAATGCAAAGCGGATGCTGAGGACCTCCTAAACATAAAACCCTAAACCCTAAATGCTGAAAGAACAACAAGATGAAGAAATGCACCAAACAGCCCTCGGCAAATTGTGACCCAGATGAGAACAAAGACCCGGAGGATTAGTTTACGTGCCTTTTGTTGCAGCGTACAGACTGCCAGTATTAAGGGCAACCACACCCGCCACCGAGGAAATAAAAATAATGTTTCCATTCCCTGAAGCTTTCAGCAGTGGATGGCCAAGCTGGGAGCAATGGTAAGCTGACTCCAAGTTGGATGCAATCACAAAGGAGAAGTCTTCACCTGTGTACTCAAGCGTCGGCTTCCGTACATTGGTGCCCACATTGTTCACCTGTAACAAACAAACAAACTGCACTCAATTTTGTATCCCAACCTAGGATAATTATGTGCTGAAAAATAGCTTGGAAGAATCCACAAAGAACACGATATCATTGTCTCCGGCAAAATCCGTCACGTCAATCACAATCAGTTGAGAAAATGACAGTAGTTATCCATATAGCTGGGATGGCAGACGTAAAAAATTACTACTTCAGATTAGAGTTGCTGAGTAGGTCAAGCTACACCCAATCTTGCGTATCTTGCACAAATGAAGAAATCTGAACTATTTCACAAATTTACTTAGAACTGGTTCCAAAATTAGCTGGAGGACTGGATGAGAATTGTTGGAATATTTGTGGTAGAAGGCGCATCTCTTTTGTCAAGAGTTCTTACCTTTTAGGCTGCCTAGAGTCATCAACTTCTTAGCCCCTTTATTGTAGAATCATTTTCCTATCCTTCCTGATAAATGGAGAATCTCAAGGTAAGATCAATATTCCCAAAAATGGGTGACTTTCTTTCCACCAGTATGTCCAGTTTTCCTCCAAAATGAGTCTCCATTTTTTTCCCAGAAGTTCAGAAACTAGGAAAAGGAGTGGATGTTTCAGATTTGTGGAAGAATGACCACCTCTTCTGTCAAGGTTTCCTACTTTTCACACTCTGATCGTCAGAGTAGTGGAGTCATCAACCTCTTAGCCCCTTCAATTCAAAACAAATTCCCTACCCTTCCTAATACATTAAGAATCTCATTTTGGGTTCCAACTTCTTAGCGTCTTTCTAGAATTATCCTCTAACTCAACATGACTTTTGGTCGGGAGTTGGTCGGTTTGCATACAAGACCTTCCATGTTCGGTTAGTTCTGGGTGCATGCTTGGAGGCAGCGTGGAAGTTTGAACAAAGAACATACTATATCGGGTCATCGAGGGTCAAACTCATTTTGGCATGCCAAGAGGTGCTAAGATGAGTTTGGCCCTCAATGAACTAAAATAGGTTACTCTTCATTCAAATCCAAACACTACCTCCGAGCATGCACAACAAGTGGAAAGAAATCATAGATGAACAACAACCAATGGAAAATTCCAGGGGACGAACTCCAGACGAAAAATCCCCATTGAGTTAGAGGATAACTCTCTTATAAACATTTTCCTATTCTCCCTGATACATGGAAAGAATCTAAAATTGAGTTCCAACATTTCCAACAAAGATGAGTGATTTTCTTACCAGGATGTCAAGTTTTCCCCCAAAATGAATCTCCACATTTCGGAAGAGCTCCTCACGGGCTTCCCTCACTGAAAGGTCACACACGGAGCCGTCCACTTTGAATCCTTGTTCACGCCATGCCTTCAACCCTGTTGCAAGGGACTCTGCAGACCTCCCACATGTGTACACAGACACTCCCAGCCCCGCTAGCTCCTCCACAATGGCCTTCCTACAGCCAGCCACACGATTAACCCATCCTTGCCCAATTCAAACATTTCTTTGGCAATATTAGAGTCATTCTCTAACTCAACATGAGTATTGGTCAAGAGCTGGTTGTGTTGCATACAACACCTTCCATGTTCGGTAACCTTTCGGTCCGTGCTTGGAGGTAGTGTAGAGGTTTGAACAATGGAGCATTTTATATTGGTTCAGTGAGGGTCACACTCATTTTGGCATGCCAAGAGGGTGCTAAAATGGATTTGACCCCTCAATTAACCAAAATAGGTTGCTCTACATTCACTTTCAAACACTACCTCCTCTGAGCATGCACCACCACAAGTGGAAAGAAACTATTCCATGCAAGACAACCGATGGGAAATCATTGGGGACGAACTCCCGACGAAAAATCTCATTGAGTTATCTCCTTCACCTCTTTATATCAATGGAGTAAATATTAGTTCACCACGAATGTGAGATCCAAGAGGGAATTCTAAAAGCCGAGCACAAGGATATTCACCACATTCCAATTAGTGGTGGATTCCATGCTGTTTTTTTAGAAAATCTTGCAGTTCTCTTAGCTCAAAGGTGAGTGGGTAGGAACATACTCTACATGGAGAATCTCAATATGTTTTGGAATCTCTGAATTCTTAACCCTTTCAATTCTGAAACAGTTGATAGGATACATGATAGAATATAGGATAGGAAAGTGTTTTGGAATTGACGGGGTTAAGAAGTTAGAGATTGAAGAGTGTATCCAAAATTTGTTAGCTCCTTCAATTCGAAAACACTTTCCTATCCCCTGAACCTATCGGTGGAGCTCAAAGACTACTTGTACGAAACGGCCACCAAGCCCTCGTCTTTCTATGTACAAATTGGCACCTACCCAATAACTCACACGCAACCCACAGAAATTACACAATAAGGATCTCCCAAATTCCAATCTCTTCATTCAGGGGCAGATAACCCACCCAACACCGCGAGTGCCACCGGTCACCAATGCAGTCTTTCCTTCCAAGTTCCATCTTTCAGCTACTGAAGAAGAAGACAAAGACCTCGACGCCATGGCTTCGCAATCCGCAGTCTCGGTAAACCACCAAAACCTGTTGCTCCAAAGGTGCGATCAAACCTAAGTTTGGCGAAGTTTTTCCCTTGCGAATAAGAAGCTCAGCCAATCCCACCCTTGAAGGCAATTTCCGTTTCAGTTTCCTTTTTGAATTCGTACGCCCCTACCGTCAATCCCGCACATAGCTTTATGTGTGGGATTAACGGCTTGTTAATTTCGTTCAAGAGTGAGGGCCACTTTATACACGGCCGGATTTGATGAAACCGACCGATCCTATTGGCCCAAATTATGAGATTTCGGGCAGGCCCTGAATGTAAAGTGGCCCTAAGTATGTTGGCACATTCTTGGAGATCCATAACAATCAGCTATGAAGGCACATGAGGAAAACAGGAACCCGGTTTCAATGCAAATAATGAAATTTGAGAACAAATTATTCCCTGACACGTAATTGAGTGAAACTCGCCGAACAGATGTATAAAATAGATTAGTAAAAAAATTGTTGAAAGCAAGATAAGCATGAATCATTTATGCTGCCACTTTCTTACAAACAGGTAGTCCACAATGCAAGGGGTTGGGATATCTATTTTATGCGTGGAAACTCTACTTCCGCCATTGTTACGTTGCTACGTATGTTGCCACTTGTCTCGCAGGAATGTTGTCGGGCAACAGGTGATATCTGTCCCCAATTTCGCCCAAAACAGAGCCTATTTCCAACGCACGCTATGGACCTCCGAATACAATAGCCATAGTTCTTAGCAAGTGGCAGCTCTCATAAGCTTACATAGTGAATCCGTCTCGTCCGTTGCTCTCATACAATTGTATTCGGAAATCAATAACACGCGCTACTGATTCAACCTTCGAATGTGGCATTTCTTCGATATGATACTGCTGTACATTATGTCATTATTAATCATGTTCCATGTTTTTCACACCCAATTCATGTTACTATGGCTATGTTGTCACTGTCAAGGTAACTGTCCAATAAATCCTATGCTGATTTGGATCCTTGACAAACATAGACACAATGGCAAGGCAAAGCACAGTACTTATTTTCCATTTTAAGACTTGATTAAAAGGACGGTCGTGGGCATCAAGGGGGCAAAAAAAATCTTTACATTACTCGTGTGGATCTTGTCTCCAGTGTTCCCATTCATACATATGAACATCAAAATTGGTCTACATATTATCCTGTAGACTGGATCTAAACCATCAAAAATTACACAATCGAGCCTCAAACTCAGTCTCGCCCAAATCTGGAGCTGTACAAAAGAAATGTTTAAGGTTCCTGGAAACCCCCCGACGGCTTGTTGCAACTTGTGTGATCACCAAGTTATGTCATCAGCTAGAGATCCCCACTTAAATTAATGACTCCAAGAAAGGTCAAATGCACATCATTCCATTTCTGCTTGTCCACGCCTGCTCGCACCACAAGCTGAGGTAAAAAGTTTCTGCAATATCCAGAATTGCATTGTTAAAAAAGAGATGCAATATTTGAATTCAATATGCCTCTGGTAAGATTAGAAGAATAATAGAACATGTACAAAATGGACACAGCACACCCAACTCAGTACTTACCGTTGCAAACCGTAGTATACATTGAGGAATGTTACTCTCTAGACTGAACCACGCTTTCGCTTTCTGGTTGCCCTTCCAGATTGCCTTACAGGTTCATGATCAGAGAGGAAATCATCAGAGTCCACGCTCTCATCTTCATCCCTGTGAGCAGAGTTATTAATGTGAGGGAGGAAAGGCGTAGAAAGGAAAATTAGAACCCACATCTTCTTGAGCAGGTAGGCAAATTAATACCTGAGCAGGTAAGCAAACATACTTGGAAATAAAAAACTTACTTAACATTGTTCAGTGAGTGCAATTGCTCCAACGCTTGCTTGGCAGTGTATAGCATCATCTTCTTCACCTGCAAAATGAACTCTCAGCGAATTTTATTATCTAAGGGATTTGAAGAGGTGCACTGCAGATAAGACCAGATAAGTCATGATGTGATAAAAAGGTCAATGTACCTCAAGCTTATCTTCCTTGGCACGGTGATCCTTGGGAAGGAGTCGGAATTGCTCAGTCAGGGTTACACATTGGCCTACATTCTCCGGGGAGACGAAGTCGACAGCCACTTTTATACACGACTGCATTTACACCAGCAATCCAGTGTCTTCATCACAACATGATCATGATGCACAATGCACAACGTCAAATTGCCTAAATGCTCAATATCAATTTAGTAAAGCAATCTGTAGGCGGAATGTTGGACAGTAACTTCTAACTACATTTACAGCAAGGAATCCACCTTCATATTGCGAACTTGATGGGGACACCCAGCTGGAATAAAAACTGCCTCCCCATACGCCTGCTCAAAAGTCCATGGTTCAATGCCTGCAAATACAAAATAGTTTCAAGTATAATTAGGAAAAATCAGTAGATGTGTTAAATCTCTCTATGTGTTGACAGATACAATCGATGACCACTTTAATAACAGGCTCATGCTTTCAAAAGCTTGTGTAACAACTTACCATATTCCTGTTTCAGGTTCCTCTTATGCGCCACATCGAAGAAAAATTGTTGGTCGTGAATTGGGTGAACCAACTGCCCATCAGGAAAACCACCAATGCGTCAGATAGATCCACAGATATTATCAGACAAATTCAGAGACATGTGTCATTCAAGAAACAAAAAAAGTATCTCCAAAATAAGCCAGATTTTGTCTCTGGTTGAAGTGCTCGCATCAGATTTAGAATAACAAGGAAAAGTAAGTGGGATGCACATATAATACACATAATTCAAAATACCTGGTGAATAGGTAAAGGTAAGAGGTGATTCTACCTCTTTCACGGGCAGACAATCCTGGTGCAGGAACTCCTTCCAATGTTTTTGGATATACTCATTCAATTTAGGAACATCTTCACGCCTAAAAATGTCCCAAAGAGCCCCACCATAAGATTCTCCGTCACCCAGCAGCTGCTGCCTTTCAGTCATGCCAGGCTTGTTCTGCATCTTGTCCATGACCACATCTGCATTTCCAGCAACAGTGTCAACGTCCATAGGTTCTTTGAGATCCACAACCACCCCATTCTCTCCCATTGGAGCCTCCTCTGCCACCAATTTCTCATCTCTTTCAGGAACCATCATTTCATCAACTGAATCTGTCAGGCTGTCTCGATTATCTTCAACAACTGTGGTCTCTCTATCCCCTGCGGTGGACATCTTTTCATCTTTCGAGCTCTCGTTTGCAGAGTTACTGCCATTCTCATTGCTCTGCAGAGATACATTATCTTTATGTATGTCCTCTTGTCTGATTGGCTCTTCGTCATCTGAGAGCTCCACAGAGATTACCTTCTGGCTGTGCAGGCCTCCTGAGGTCTTCCCATGTTTCTTCCCATGCACCCCATATGAAATTTTACCTTGTTTGAACTTTTCAAGAACTTTCTCAGTGCGAGGCACTTGCCACTTGGGGTACCGAGGTTCTGTTGAATGTGTCAGTACATTCACCTGTACATTTCCACCAAATGACCACAACATTAAATTTAGAACCCTTGAACATGCATAGACCACTCCAGGCACACGTATAGAACGGAAGCACAGGGCAGTCACCTTACTAATTACAAGTCCTTCCAATTAGCAATGCATCAGAACCAACACACAAATTTGGAAGTCTTACTGCATCTGACATGTCACAATGCAACTTTGTAACAGAATCACCCATTCCCAGCTCCTCCTTCAGACCATAAGCAATGTATGTCTTTGGACCAAGATCAGGTCTAATGGCCTCTTCCGGTAAATGAGCGGCCAAGTTGAGCATGCCATCAGTTGGATCCGTATATTCATGGAACGGCAATGAATGGAGAAACTCTGCTCCATGACGTGGAAGACGTTCTGCAAAGTGGGTAGAAGGCGGCCAATCCTTCAGTTTCAGCATTTCCGGCCAATCTCTTGGTCGAACCTGAAACCGACCCTCCTCGTAGCCCCTGAAGAACTGGTGGATGTTGATTTCAACCTGCCAGAATATATCAACACCATTTATCAAGGATAACAAATATACTGAGCTGAGCACATGATATCAAAATAAGCCAGAAAACCCACCTCTAGACACAGTGATCTCACTCTATTCAGTGAACAACCTAGAATGTGGATTGTCAGTTTGTAGCACTGAAGGAGGTCAAATGGTCATTACGCAACTAACCTCACGCCAATCAAGGCAATCCAAAGCTTTCACAGTTTTCGTATCTTCTTCAAATTTCCCCTTAGTTGTTTCCCGGACAGCCCTCCACATGACCAAAGGCTCCCAGCTGAGACCTGTGGCACCTTCAAGCACATTCCGCACTATCACCGGCTCACCTCGCATCCAATGCTTCTGGAAATGGGCAAGACCTTCCTCTTCCACTCTCTGTCTAGTTGGACAGTACAAGTGGTTGTCACACGAGCTTTCTCGATGAGCAGATAACCTCATGTTTTTTAGGTTGTTCTCGGGCGCATCACAAACATCACAGTGGATCATGTCATCCTGCTTCAGGCTCTCACAAGCAAGAGACACATTCTCAACATCCCGAGTCAGCTTTGCCATCCAGTCATCCTCAAAAAGTGTGCAAAGAGCTAAGGTGTTCCCTCCACATCCATGACATGCCTTCGGAGGGCATGGAATGGAGCCGTCTTCATTGACTGTCCAAGCAGGTACAGCCTCAGCCTCTGAAAGCTCTGGTTGGAGGCTTGATTCTTGTAGTGCCAACTTAGGCTTTGGTTCTTGAATATCCATTTCAGGCTTTGCCTCTGGCTGATCTACCTCCAGGTTCAGCTCCAGAGACAGCTCCTTCGGCTCTGTTAGCTCCACCTCCAGCTTTGATCCTGATACCACCTCTGCTTTTGCCTCTAATGGCAGAATCTCTGGGTCAGAATCTTCATCAAGCCCTGCACGTTTTTGAGAGTCTTTTGAGACCCTCTTTGGCCTGTTAGGTGCCGCCTTCTTCTTTCTTCCTCTTCTACCCCCTTTGGGCTTTCT
This sequence comes from Polytrichum formosum, assembly GCA_964035585.1. Lineage (NCBI taxonomy): Eukaryota > Viridiplantae > Streptophyta > Polytrichopsida > Polytrichales > Polytrichaceae > Polytrichum > Polytrichum formosum. The sequence continues at coordinate 21,643,380 of OZ037936.1, forward strand.
TCCTAACTTCACTTTCCCCTTCTCCTCTTCCTCATCAACGTCAGCATCAACATCAGCATCAACATTAACAGCATTCCTCCGGGCAGATTCAGCTTGTTCTCCTCCAGGTTGGCATCCAGCACGAATCTCGTTACAGCAACTTAGACAAAGGTCGTAATGACAGGTTGGGCAGCTCCTATGGAAGTCTACAATTGATGTGCTACAGTTGTCACTGCTCAACCACAACCATGATGAAAGAGTCAGTAAGTTGACAATAGCCCCCTCCTATATCAGCAAAACAGGTGCCTCCATACACTAGCCTGAAAACAATGTTAAGAGCTGCCATATCACATACCAGTAAAGCCGCTCATCCATAGGAATGGTGGTGTATGTCGCCCTCACATCTGTAGGGCCTGAACAAACACACTCGAATATGTTTACTCCTCCTTGAAGGAAAACCAGTTGGAAAATTATAGCCGCCCCAATACTTCTGACAGATACTTGGAATTCTATCTCCAGCCAACCTGACATACTTCTGACGATAGGCACAGAGAGAGATCAATGAGTTTTTTTGTTAAAAGAATTGGAACTCACCTCCTCGTAAAGCAGACTCCAGCTTCAGCTCTGCTTGCTGCTCTTGATGTAGCTTTTGCAAGCAGGGTAGGAGTTTAACTAAACAATACTGCAACACTCTCTTCTGATCTTCAACAGGCAAAACATGCTTTTTCTGCGGTCAAGATCCCACACTATTAGATAATGCAAGTATTTAGCAGTGAGTAAAACATCTAAAAACAGGAAACGACACGCTCTAGAACATACAAAACTCTGCCAAGAGCATGATGTTCACTTTGGTCACATCATTTAATCAAAAAATAATGGTACTAACCAGCGTAGGTCCAGAACTGCGGAGGCATGCCTTGCAGTTACAGTTACCCCGACACCACGGGCAATTTTCAGCTACATCAGCCTCTGTCAGCAAGGGGTACCTACAAATTGTGAAAACTAGTTTGTTAATTGTTCAGCCTCTATAGGCAGACCTTCAGATTTTCATTCAAGCAACAAAAAGAATTACAAGAATTGAGTATCAGGCAAGGAATCGATATTCTACCAGGCTTTAATGCATGCATCACAGTAGCGCCTGCGGCTGCACTTTGTGCAATATATCACAGAATCCTTGTCACTCCTCTGACATTGATGACACATCCGGCATTCGAGAAAGTCCTTCTCTCTTTCAGAATTGCTTAACTGCACACCCGATTGGCATGGCAAATGCCCCCATTAATTGGCCACAATGTAATGGGCATACCTGAAAATCTGTAACCTAAAAATCCCACTATTGCTCATTGACACACCATTGGGTATGCAAACTAACCTTTTTGTCACCAAAACGCTTGCCATCTTCATTTTGGCTGTTATCCGACTCCTCAGCATTGGAATCTACAGCCTGCATAAACTGATTACTTTTCTTCCTTTGTACTCTTCGAGCATTCTCGGACATCTCTGCTACAACTCTCTTCTTTTCTCGGGGCTTGACAACTTCCGGTTTCTGCTTCTTAACCTTGGCACTGTCTTCTTCGGCGTTGCAGGACTCCGCTTTGGGAGTCAGTTTCTTCACTGAAGTGCCGCGAAGCTCCGCTTCAGGGTTAGGTTTCTTCTTCTCCCGAGGAGTTCCATTTCTTGGCTTCTCTCTGTAATACTTTGTATGCTGCTCACAGTAGTTGGAACCCTCAAACTTCACTCCTCGGCACCGCCACTGTTTACCATCAGACCTCTTGCAACGGTGTTCGTCATCGGGTGGCTCACCTTGTGGAACCCCCCTTGATTTCCTTCCAGACCCGGGTTCCTTCTCGGACTTGCGCACCTTCTTCTCGCCAACCTTTGGCGTCTTGGGTGTCTTTTCCTCCAAGGAAAGCACCTCATTTTCAGCAAACTTCACCTTCTTCTCTAATTTACATTCCTGGATCTTCGCATGCAAATCAACAATTTCTTCTTCACGCAATTCAATCACCTCATCTTCTGACCCATCCGCATCACTAGGGATTTCTAACCGTGCCCGGGCATCCCTCTTTGCCTGCCGCGATGGCCTGATCCGAACCGGTGGCTCACAACCCCTGATGTATTGGAAGACCACACAATGATGAATTAGTACATACAAGAAACTTGCATCATACTTAGAGTCACATCATCAACAAATCCAACAACCACCAAATAAAGCAAAGTAGACAAGATGGGTTACATACATGGTGTCAATGATAACACAGTCCAAAGCTGAATATCCTCCTTGAAATCAACATATAGATGCCCAGCTGCACAAAAATGGTCCCACTGTGAGAAATCAGCTCCCTTCCAAAGATTAAAAAAGCCAATACACCACTACATTTGACAACCTCCAATTCCAAAATTTGGAAGTCAATCTTAAAGCTTTAAAAGAACAAGTTTAATTACAGCATTGACCATCATGGCCAGCTCCAAAGAACGACCAGGCAAGGCACTCACAAAGAGTTATAACAGATTGTCACATCCCATAGTCAAGTATGGAAGTTGAGATGCGCCATGGACATACAAGACATACATAAATGCGCACAGCAGAAGCGGAGCATAGCAACGGTTACACTAACTGTAGATGTTTGCGCGACAGCCCTATTTCTCCCGCCTAACATATCCTGTTCTGAGCCATTGCAGCCGAATTTCAAGAAAGCGTGTGTGTGCAAGCCTTCCTCCCACGCATTGCAAGCAACTGGAAAACTCCAACAGGGAACCCCAAAGCGGCCACAATATAACCACGGAAGTTCTCGCTGTTCCTCGAGAACAGGAGGCAAATACACACGACCACAAAAGACCAAAACCAAATACCAGCCACTTACTCTCTCACTCATTCACACTACGCAAAAGCAATTATGTGAAACACCCCCTTCATCACTTCAGAGAAACACACAGGGCCGAATCCAAATCCCGCCCACTCTCACTCACTTACTCAGTGACACTTGCGCAACAATAATTCCGAGAAACCCCTCCATATGAAACACATCACACATTGACTGTCCTCACAAAGGACAAGGAATAGAAGTACCATTAAAGCAGCAGAGAGACAAAAAAACAGAGGATATCAGCCCCATCGAAACGGAAGCTGGAAAAAGGATCGATATCGTATATAAACCCCTCTCACAACAAAACAGATGCACTTCGCTCTCTTTAAGGCTTACACTCGCACTCCCTCCGAGCCTAAACCTCGATAACACCGCGCACCAAGATAACACCCATCCTCCATAACTCCAACCATTACTCGCAGGTCACTCACATCATAACTTGCACCATAAGCTCCAAGCCATTAACAATTCCATAAATAAGCAACCACAGGAGACAGATCTTGAGCGGAGAAATACAACAGCCATACCGCCTGTCCCACATCTCCGCTTCGGTCCCAAAACCAATTCCCATAAATAGAAAAACGAATCATCAATAACAACAAACAGAAACCCACAAGACAGTACAGATTGAGAAACCAGGTCACACCATTCCCCGCAAGGCGAGCGAGGGGAAAGGAGAGTGATTGCGAAGCTCTAAAGACAGACCACAAAGACACCGAGCGTTCAATTCCCATTCGCAAACCGACAACGGCGACACCAAAAAACAGATTGAAAAGACAGTGGGTGAGATGAAACTCACCATTCCCCAAAGGCGGGCTAAGGCGGATGCTTGAGAAGGTGGATAATGATTGATGATGAGAAGCCACGGCAACAGCAACAACATCAACGGTGGCGGCAAGACGCAGAAAGAGAGAACTACTCACTACTCAAGGGGGCAGAGGTAGAGCGGGAAACAACGCCATCGGGTGATTGAGAAGCTCTAAAAACAGACAGAAAGACAAGCAAAGTCAATTCCCATTCCCCAAAACAACGAAGCATCATCAACAAACAATAACAACGAAAAAAACCACAAGACAAATACAGATTGGAAACGAGAGTGGCGGAGAAGAACTTCACCAGTCATCCCTAACGTGGGCTTAGGCAGACGATGATTGATGAGAAGCAACAGCAACAACAATGGTAGCGGCAAGAGGAAGACAGAGAGACTTATTACTTAAGGAGGCGCCATCGGATGATTGAGAAGCTCTATTGACAGACACAAAGATGCCCAGTGTTCAATTCCCATTCCCTAAACAACGAATCATCATCGACCAACAACAATAAAAACAACAACACAAAACTTACAAGACAAATACAGGTTGAAAGAGAGAGAGTGGGGTAGAAGAAACTCACCATTTCGCAAGGCGGGCAAAGGCGGACGATTTGGAAAGCGGGTAATGATTCACAAGAAGAAAGCCACAGCAACAAAGGTGGCGGCAAGACAGACAGAGAGAACAACACTACTACTCACCACTCAAGGGGGCAGGGGAAGAGCGGGAGGAGAAGCCATAGCCATGGCGATGATGATGGTCATAACCAGAAAGTGCATCATCATAACAAGTGAATGGAAGTATGATATTCAGAAAAATAGGAATGGCGCCGCTCTACAAAGACTGTAACGTAACAACTCTTTAACAAGCTTCGAATGTAAAGATGTGGGCAAGAGCGAATGGCGCCGTGTGTGCTCTCCATTTATGAGGGACGATCACTCCCTTAACTTAATTCCCATTGTCGCCCACTAATTTGCCTCTGCTTCGCATGGCATCGATGTAAGTAAGTATGTCTGCCTGTTAGATCGGTTCGTTCGTTCGATCACCGGCCCCAGCTCGGATGGATGGAATGAAATGGGATCATGGATGGTGGGATGATCCATTGATGATCGAATGATCCATCGAGACTACCTCAATTACTTACTCAGATCCACCCACTGTTTGAATTTTCCTTTTCCCTCTTCTGCCATTCTTCAATTACCTCTTCCCCTCCGACCGACCGACCTTCTGCACTGGAGGAGTCTTCAGATTTTCCCCAACTAGGTATTTGGGGATGACTAGTTGAAGATAATTCATAACCGATCGCTCATCCAAGAGAGCAGCATGGTTATCAAAACTGGTCCTTTTTTTTCCAACCATGAAGGCATGATATCATCCATAATCTCCGGATCTTGTCCACGAATTGATCGGGTTATGATCAATAACCCAGCTCCAGTAGGTGGATGACGAGTCACATAATGCTTACCTACAGTGACGAGTTTTGAATGAATTTTTTTGGTGAAGAAGGTCGCAAATGGTTGCAAGCCATCGTCCACCAAGCAAGTGAGTTGAGCGATGAGCTCATTGTTTGTTGATGTTGCATTAGGTTGGTTTCATGATCCATGTCTTGTTTTATTTTATTCGCTTATGTATGTTTTGAGTATTTAGTTTTGAATTTTGGCAGTCAAGGGGAGGGAATTCGTAGTTACATGAAGCATTAGAATCATCCGTAAAGTCTGCCAAAGAGGGACAAAACCACAAGTTTGATCCTTCTTTGAGAAAACTTTATACAAAGAGCTCGTCGGCTCGTCGTACATTGAAGAGTATTTTGAAATTTGGATGGAATTTTCAAGATCTCCTCTTTCCACCTCTCAAACTTTGGGTGAATTTTATGATCTAAAATGGGGTATGCGCATGAGACCCATTGTCCTAAATCTCGGATCAGCCTATGCAAGACTAGCTTGGCCCACCCATCCTACATAATAAGACAACTAGAAAGTCAAAGTTTAACAAATTATCACCATTCTTTGTGTACGGTTAATCTAAGCATGAAGAAAACTTGGACAACATTGTGTTAGTTCTCATAAAACTCAAGGTTTTGGAACTAAACCCATGGTTCATCTACTTTACTTCGCAAATACTCTATTAAGCGGTGGTTCATTTAGTGTTGTCTGCGGTTGAAATTTTCTTTGTCGTGGTGATGACTTGGGGGAGGGAGGGAGGGTGGGAGGCCCGTTTTTTCTTGCTTTCTTTTGGGTGGATGGGAAAGGGAAGGTGAAGGGGAGTGGGGAAGAAAGGGGTGAGTTTATTAGACGGGTTGTTGAGTTGCCGACATCCGACTTGGTGTGAGCCTTTTAGCCGCACTCTCGTCTCATTCATCGCCCCTTTTATGGAGCAATCAATAAGTTCGTAGTTGCGGTAGTAATAACTTGCATAGTCTTCTCATGGAACACTTACGTACATAAATAGGTAGGTACGGACACTTTTTTACACGCCGTGGAATTCCCTCACCTACAATCTTGGCAAAGTGGTGCTTCCGAAATCTCCCAAAACAAAGAAACCCACAAAATTGGAGGGAAAGTCAAATATCCCCACCCTCTAGGCTACCTACATGTGATGAGTAGGTAGGTAGGTAGGTAGATACTCCCCAAAGCCTCCGGTCTTTCTTATTTTCCCGGGAATTTGTAATGCCAAGTGTGGCAGCAGTATGAAAGAAGGCCAAAGAAGGGGGAGGGGGGGGATCGCACATGACCTTACCTCTTATTCATCCAACATATATATTCTCTACATAGTATGCATCTCGGAAGTTTGTTGTTTTGAGGTGATTTGGCACCGGAATTGGTTTCAAGGACCCCAAATTAGTGTAGGCAGCGTCATTTGGAAGGAATCAGCCACAAACTTATGAGGGGGTCAAGTTTATATGTTGGATGGAAGAGAGGTGCATTTGTATGCAATGATCTTTTTTCATCCCACGTGAGTTGTAAACAAAGGGAGGTTTTCTCCCATTAGGGTGGCAACCTTGTTGGCATCATAATTAAAGTGTTCAATGGATGCATTCTTGTTTCCGATTCTAGTGCCACTCCTTTGCCATGTCATTTATCTTGAAGTCGTGTGGGATTTCCAAACTTACAATTGAACCAAAAGAAAGAAGAACATTGATGAGTCGTCAAGGCCACACCGTTGGCCTTCCTCTCATGTGGTAGTTGCCAAGGTAAGCGGGTCTTAAACAAGCACATTTCTCTTTGAACCCACTCCTCTTAGGATTTGAAACACGCAACTAGTGTGAGATGATCAACGCATCCAAATCATGCCAGTAGTCATTTTTATCATAATTATTGGAGCTCATTTAAATATCAAACTTATTCATTGTCAAAATGAAAGATTCTTTGAGTTATTGAACGATCATATAGCTCCCCCTCCCCCCCCCCGAGTATCTTGACTATTACATCTAGAATTGTTAATAAAATTGGAGCATGTAGTTCAATCTCTTTTCAACACGTGTCTTTTTGGTGTCCATTCTTAGATCCACACCCAAACCATTCACCACTCAAATATAGGTGTTTGTTGAAGACGAGGCACCAATGTAGGCATATCTACCTTACCTCAAGTAACCAATGAGTGTTCCCCCTCTTCTAAAAACTTGTATTCACGTGCTTTGGGCCCAAGTCTCTCATGATGTCCAAGAGAGGCCACCTCCAAATTTACAAGACAATAGCACTAAAGTCAATAGCTAAGCCAAGTGCGTAAAAGTGTCCCATGCCTATATATGAACATGAGTCTATGCTTCAGGTTGAAGCGTCTCTCATTCATGCCATCCTCATCATAAGTTTCTCTAAACCCCTCCCAATTTGTGGCGTTGAGAGGGAATTGTCACATACGAACTTACCTTCATCCATCCAACATAAAAACACGACCCCCTATATGTTTGTGATCGATTTATATGTAATGACTTTGACCACACCAATCCAGGGTCCTTAAAGTCAATTATGTTGTCACATGAATTAAAATAAGTACAACAATTGGACTATATACTAATTCCAAAAAAATTATGTTGGATGAATTCAGAAGCATGCTTGTATGGTATAATTCCCTCTCGCCAATTGCAACGACCATTTACATTAAAGGTGAAACAAATTGAACCCCCTTTTAACTTGTAATTCTCATTAAAGTTGAAATGATCCAAAAATCAACATCAAAGACCCCCAAATTTAAGTTGAATTAGGATGAATCAACCACACACCTGTCACATAGCGCAAGGGTTTTACTCAATTCCTTTACATGGTTGCCATGAATCCCAAGTCATTCGGGGACCCGGAATACAAAGGTAAGTCATGTACACTATGAAGATACGTGGGGTTTTTTCGGTTTGTTATTCATGTTCTCTATTTTAAACCAATTAAGATTCACACAACAACACTTGTATTACATTAGCAAATTTATGACGAAGCATCAACTCAAAACAAATTTGAAACCAAACCTCCTCTTTTATTCAATCGTATCAATTATCAAAAGTACATGTTCGTTGTTTCCTCAATTGAATACACGAGTCCTGCCAAACTGCTAATCATTATCAAGTGTGTAGTGGTTAATAAACTTTGAAGATGTTATCCAACATCTTTTAAACATGCGTCTTTATGGTGGTTGTTCTTGGATCCTCACTGAACCACACACCAATCAAACATAAAAGGGAGGCCACACACATTCAAAAACATTGGTTTCAAAACATAAGTTCATTGGGCTATGGTAAAAACAAATTTGACCTTGACATGTGCCTCATCTTGAGGAGCTTGGTTTCAAGGTTGGTCCCTTTATTTTTTGGGTTAAAACCATATGTTCTCGACTCTCATCGAAAACAAAGGTTTGAGCCTTCCAAAATCGCCATCTTGGATTGGAGTTGAAATTGGATGTTTATACCCAATAAAAAAGAGGGACCAACATGTCCGAACCCAAGCTCCTCAAGGTTAGGCACATGTCCAGGCCAAAAGTCTTTTACCTTGGCCCACCATTCTCTAGTTCAAAACTGGCATCTTCGCACATGATGGCTTCCACATAAGTGTCCAACTAAGAAAAAAAGTAGGCGGAACCCCCCCACGGGCGCGTATCTTATACCACGAAACTCCCACACCTAGGTGATAAGTTAATATCATCTTGGCAAGCATGTATTACCAAGGATTCTTAATTTCAATTGACAAAGAGAGGAGCATTGGCCACAACTATCGGAGTGATGAAGCCACACATGAGATGGTTACACAAACTCCCATCCAAACTTACACACATTCGTCCAAAAATTGACAATCTTGTCCAAATGTTTATGACTTTCATAGATATCTATGGCTCATTCCATCTACAAAAATCACGGAATAAACATAGAATACAAACATGTATATTTCAAGAACCGCACATCACCAACACATCACCAGACACGGGGGGTTCACTCCATGTCAAGTTGAACACCACGTGCGGCCAAAGTTTGCTACCCCTATATTACATGGAATAGATAAATTTAAAAATTATGATATTTTTTCTACATATGCATAACCATTGATAATATCTTTTGAATATTTTTTTGAAATTTTTAGTCATCTTCATTTTTTTTAGCAATTATTTTAGTTCAATTCTGCGTCATTCTAGTTAGAAACGGTATGTTTTATTAAAAAAACAGATCATCAAATTTGGTTACCATTTTTTACTGTGTAATAGATACCGTGTATATCTAACCATGAAAAAAAATTGATAAAATTTTGACCCATTTTGGTGATGCAACTTACCAAAAGTATATATTTTTTGGCCGCACGTGGTGTTCAACTTGACAATGGAGTGACCCCCCCGTGTCACCAGATTAAAAATCAACAAGTATAACAAAACTCCCAAGTTTCCTCACGCTATTAGTACATTAATTACCCCAATCGGTGTGTGTTACCATTCGGAAGTTACACAATGCAATAACGTCTTACCGAGGAGGTCAAATTTTACTAACGAAAGCTCAATAGGTTTCTTTGGACATCATAGAACATACACGACTTTGCTTGGTAAAATATCACATTCTCAGTAAAAATAGTTACGGAACTCCGTAACTCTGAGCAGTAACACTGTGGGATAATCAGTGTACTGGGAAAAAATGGAGGGAAAGAAATCAAACACACTCATAGGGTTCTGAGGCCCAAGCAGCCCTAGGCTGGTCCTTTTCCCCTTTTTCTTTTTTCCCGGGAAATTTGTATTGGGAGCGTTCCCAAGAACCCCTGGCCCATGCTGACTCATCACCAGCGGCCGTTCCCTTTTGCGTTCCCAACGCGTTCCCACTGAGTTCCCATGAACGGTTGAGCTAGTGTAGCAGCTAGGGAAGGGCGGGAAAGGGGATTAGGGGTGATTATTAATGCTTGGGCGCCCCTTTCCGGCGGGAGTTTTTTAATTGCTTGAAGAAGACTTACTTAATTTACTGCTCCCTCTGTTAGTACAGGCAGCCTGCCTCCCTGCCCCTGACTAGGACTTCGACATTGCTTGTTGGTATTTAGAGTAGACGGACCCGCCGGTCGGGAAGAACCGGCAGTTAGTTGCAGATGAACCGGTCGAGTTCGAGAAAGAACCGGTTGAGTTTGAGAAATAATTGGTCCGAGACAACCCTAAACTACCGGATGATGGTGGAGAGATACCCAAATCTCAAGGAAGAGGTTGGCGGTTCGATTCCCGGCTGTGAAATCTCCTCTCTACCTTACAGAAAACTTGCCAGGTGGTCAATTGCCTCATGTGCTTTGGCGTTGGCATGTCGGAATTTTGTCTAGAAGAAGAAGAAGAAGAAGAAGAACCGGTTGAAGTTCAAGACCTCAAGAGAATTACCGATCGTTTTAGAGGAATCTATAAAATATAGATTCCTCAAATGAATAAAGCAAAACCGGAAGATGTCAACATGTAACCGGCTGGATTTAGAATCACTAGGATCTTGATCGACTACGCCCAAAAGCTTCCCGGGCATTGGACAAGCCCTTTATCGATCACTTGAGCAATTTTGCATAAATGTAGTACATGTGTGATACTGGAGTGACTTTTCTACCGATCTGGAAATTGATATCGCAATGTTTAACAACAACAAAAATCATAGTTTGTTTCTAAGTTTTGGAGTTACTGTAAAATTTCAAAGGCAACGTTCTCTCCTGACCCAGATTCGTAGTACATGTCGACTTGTTTTCGATAACTAGGAGATGAAAAGTTGAGTACAATTAGTGCCCTTTTCAAGGAACCCAAAATTGTGCCCTTTGAACTTACTTTTTCCCTCACGCTGAATGAGATAGTTGTATGTGTGATCCTTCATCGCTCATTCCATCACGTTAGAAAATGACGGCTACATGTGTGGAAGTTCCATAACATTACTTAGCAGATGAGCTAGGTGGGACGAGGGTTTCGTCGAGGAATCACCCGAGGCAGAGTCAAGGAATAGCCAACAATAGCCGGGCACAACTACCATGACTTTGTATTCGAATGTAGCATAGGGGTTCCAGCATGCGGAGGCTTTATTCTTGGATCTAATGTGGGGCCCATGAACAAAACTCGTCATGTGAGTAATGTTATGTCATGGCTTTAGGGGACTCTATGTATTAATATTTGTGGGGGGGGGGATGTGGGAGATGGGTTTGTCTACTCTAGTGTCACTTACTACTCGGAGTTACATATTGCTATACCGTTTTATTGGTAATGTGAATCTACCAAATAAAGATGTTAATGTTCTACAATGTCCAAACGTCCAAACAACCGAATTGACTATTGTTGGTAAAAGAAAATAAATTCTACATATCATGACGTAACTCCAAATAGTAAATGCACTAAATGCCATAAACTTATCATATTGGCAATTAGCACACATGACACTTTGAGACCTCTGGATATCTAGTTTAGGCCACCTTGCAAATAGTGTACGTGACACTAAATACCATAGATGGTGTAGTGTATACTCTTGTGTGGTCCTCATTCCAATTGGGGTCATAATTAAAACCATGGCCCCCACATGCGAGTCAAAAGCAAACTCTCCATGAGCCTAAGTACACAATGCTATGTACACCTATTTGTCAACATAAGTAACTCTTTTAGGTGATTTTTTTTGTTTGTTGGTTTACATTGTGACATTTAACGTAGCACATTGGGGTACTTGAGATGATAGTTTTGCGTTTCAATATGCAAGTGGAGGATATTATTGAGCATACTAATGATAAGCGTCCTTTGTGTTCATCTTTGTCAACTTGCATACCATTGTATAACATAGGCATACATCTCATAACACCATCGAGCAAACTCATGCCAAGATATTAGTAAGCGCATTGGAATGCCAAGGTGTCATGAGGTGATCCACTATTGATGAAGTTGTGGATCGTTAGTCCAACATAGTGTACGCCTCAAAATAGGGTAAGTGACACTATTATGTGTGTGACACTTAATACCATTAACGGTGTAGAGAGTCTTGCTTTTGGAGCCATATCCCCACCGGATGGGGCGAAACAACCCGTACACTACACTATTGTGTCTAATTAGTGTGGGTGGGAAATGCACATGGGTTGGAAATTAGTGTGGCCCACACTAAATTTCAAGTATTTGGGTCACTTTGGATGAAAAATGTAATGTCATCCATCCGTGTGTGTTAGGGTTCTCCGCAAACAGCCTCCGTTAGGTCAATGTGGGGAAAGTCTTCAAACACAATTGGATGGAATTATGAAGTTTCATCCAATTGTGGAAACGACAAAACCCACACAAATTTTTCACCTTTGAAATTAGTGTGGGCCACTCTAAATTATAATTTGAAATTAGTGTGTTTTATTAGGAATTAGTGTGGCCCACACTAATTAGACACAATAGTGTAGTTCCTTGGAGGCAAGGGTTTAGACATCCAACAAGGAACGAGTGTATGGGTTGGTTTGCCCAAATCTACCCCCACCCCACTCCCCGTCACCAATCTTGCCTATGGTGAAAATGCATTGAAGTATATTTTAACACGTAGCTTCATCAACTCTTGAATTAGCACAAGAGACCCTTAATCACATTGATGGTGGTAAACAATGTGGATCCGGTATAGTATGATGTACCTTAGTCTACACTATACAGTTTATGGAGCCAAACCCCACCAATCTTGCCTATGGTGAAAATGCATTAAATTATATTACAATGCATTTGAATCAAATCTATATTTAGCATGAGAGACCTCAAATTACATCGATTATGGTAATTAAGCCAATTTATTAGAGGGTGAATAAGGCAGGCGTTGGTGTGGGCATATGTATAGTGTCACTTGCTATGGCTTGCAATATAGTGAATCTTGCTTTTGGAGCCGGACCCTCACCAATATTGCCTACAATGAAAATGCAATGGACAATATTACAACACGTAATTTAATTGACACTATAATCAACATGAGAGACCCCGATTTACATTGATTGTGGTAAATAGTGTGGGCACATGTATAGCGTGAGTTACCATAACCCATACTATATGACATCATGCAAGAAAATAGTGTGCAATCCTAGTTATTCTTTAATCTTCAACCACTTATTATGTTTTCATCCTTTTGCTTAAACTATAATTTTGATCATGTATCAAGTGAAAGTTATGATTGAGAATGTGAATTTAAATAGCTCAATCTTGCTTCTTAAGTTCAAAAAGCGATATGAATAGCAAATGATCAATGAGTGGTCATTGCACTCAAATGAATAAGAGTTACGAGACATTATTGGTGTTTATGGCAAACGTTTGAGAAGCTTTACGAGATGTATTGATTGTTTATGCAAAGTAAGGAAGATTTTAGGGATATGTAATCATATGAAGAAATTATTGGAATTATTCCTTGAAGCCTAACCCCTGAAGGACCATGTGTAGAGCAAAGTAGAATTTACAACAATTTTCACGTTGTCAATTGAGGATGTTTGAGTGGGGGTTACTTTAGGATATTTCTCAATTCATCCATGTGGATTGGATATAGTAGTATTGAGGGCATTGATATTTTATTCTTATAACATTTTAGAATGTTTTGACCGTTGAGATCAAGTCATGAAATCCTAATGATGGAATAATACAAGAGATGTTTGAGTCTAGTTTCTGGTTGGTGTTGCCTTCTTGATGGTTGCATTATTATTTATAAGATGACCTTTTTCCTTATAGACTTTTTGCATGTGAGCTTAGCCCATCTACAAAAAGAAAAAATCACATTGGAATTTATTTATTTACTATGGTTCCCTAGGCTTGCTTTGGGCACGTGTCAAATATGGGTTGCTTTGAGAAATTTATCCCCAAAGAACACTTTTACCAAGTACTCAAATCTAAGTGGTAGACAATAAAATGCATATATATTTAGTAACAAGTAATATTTCTCCCAATTTCTTGGGTCCGTTTTAATTATAAATGGACCTATCCACATTTACTTGCCTTGACGCAAAAAACACCCCCAAAATATCAAAAAATGTGCGTAAAAAAAAGATGTCACCATGCTTTTGATAGGTAGAAAAAAATCGATTTTATTTTTGGCCATAAGATAAAGTCTTGCAAGACCGACCCCCTAATGTTTATAATTCATTTTTTGACTTTGAAATAAAGCTTGTGGACCGCATCAAAAATGTGCAAAAAGCCAAATACGGTGTTAAGGTCCTTTAGAGGTTAAGTGGATTTTGGTGGTGGGCATCGCCTTCGTATCATCACTTCAAAAGAGAAAGTCATTTGTCAAATGGATAGCGTTACATTGCACACTATTGTCAATCCAATAAGAATATTGTAACCTACAAAGTGGACCTCTTATGCTCAATATTGCGGGTTGGTAAATAATGTGCACCCATGTTGTTATCTCCACTGTATTCAGTGTGGAAATCAAGTTCAACAGTGTGGCCCATAATCTTTCAACAACTAGTGTAACTTAAGTTGAAACAAGTTAACCACAAACCTATGGGAGATAGGTTTTTACTACTCCCCTTTACATCAACATGAATTCTAGCCCCAGTTAGCCACGGGGACCCAAATTCCCCTCCTCCTTCAATGACGTTTGGTTCATGGCAACAAGATGACAAGTACTAACAAGAACATGGCCATCCCAAGTTTGTTGTTAATTCAATCAAATAGGTCCCACTAGACCAAATTGATGTTTATGACTAAAAATTAGGAGCTCAATCTGTCTAAAGATTTGAAAACAAAACAAAACACTCTCTCTCTCTCTCTCTCTCTCTAATTTTGCTACACTAGCCATGAACTTAAATGTCCCTCCTTGCAAAGTTTTGCATGTTTTTTTTCTTTCAAAGTTAGACATCCTAACACAAAACCGGGAGACCATGGCACTCCAAAATTTCACAACCGTTAATTTATTCTATTTTATCACGTGTGAGGACCTTGCATGAATAGGAATTTGTTGAAATAGCATTTAGTTGAGGGTCCGGTCACATATGACTTCACACTGCACTTGAGGGCCCATGACCATGCTATACATGAGTTTGGAAGCATCTTGGGATGGCCTTTGGAAATTTTTCTGGAGCTCTCACAATTTCACGGTTACGGCTTTTGGCTTGTTTATGAAGTGACCCTTAGTGAAGATCTACACTCTTACATGTAATTAGGTTGCCATACACCAACATATCAACATTCCACATTATTTTGAATATGTATTACTACAATAACAAAATATAATACTTATTTTCTTCTTCTTGTGGCTGTCATATGGATGATCTAACAAAGTTCTAAGTTTTTGTGATGTGGTTTTGACCTAATGTAATTTGCATGGGTAAAGAGTCAACCTATTTGTGAAGGCAATCTAGTTACACGTACCAATGTAGAACAATTAGCACGAGGCAAGTTTGTATGGTATTAAGTTTGAGGCTGCATATGCCCTTGATATAATATAACATGTTTGGCCCACTTCAAAGACCACCACTAGGTTTCTTCCCTTAGGGCATAGCCCCATGTTCTTGGCTCCTACCAAGATGGTGATAGTGCAAGGAGGGGTGTATAATCCAGGCCGTTTTGTATTCTTTTTTAACCTTTTTGGAGGGCAACCCTTTTGGGGGATGAATATAGAATGGGTTGGAGAGCAGGCTCCGAGGATACTCAAATGGGAACTCCCATTGGGAACTTTGTTCCCGCTTTAGCATCCCCGGAGCCCACTCTCTTGCTTTAAATAGCTTTTAAAGGGTGAAGTTTGCACATGGACCGGGAAGTGTGTTGATGGCTACTAGATGTTGGGTTCTAGCCCTTGTGGTGCATAGGACACGGATCTGACTCCCTTGCCATGACATCTTCATGCGCTTACACTTTTTAGCTAAGTGTGGTTCTCGCATATAGTCCAAGTAAAGCTTAGTTCCAAGTTCATTGGGAACGCTTGAAATTCCACCCGTTGGGAATGTTACTCAATCGTGGATGAAAAGCCGCAAATTGAATGACTTTTGGGATGCAAAAGCCTATCCAAACTAAGTAAACTAGTCAGTCAATCATAGCCCTACGCCTAGATTTGACGTCCCGGGTCCCACACTCCTCCATGCATGGACCCTTGAATAGGAGCCATGGACTTGGAGGCTAATCTAATCAAAAACAACAACAAAAAGTAACCAAATAGGGCCCATCCACCTTAACCATTTAAGGCCCATGTGCCTTAAGGTATACGGGGATTAAGTGGCTTGTGTTCTTAATTGAACCCTTGTATTCGATTGGTATGTGGTTCAATGAGGATCAAAGAGCAAACATCATAAAGACACGTGTTTAAAAGAGATTGGACTACGTCTTCAAATATTAATACTTACTCTATACTCATCAATGAACACAAATTGGGGGGACATATGTATCTAAGTTAAGAAATCAACGAACATACACTTATGATAACCATAACAAAATCAAGAGAGGTCCGATTTTAATCCATTTTTTTGTAGATGTTTCATCGTAGATTTGGTAATCCAACGTGAGTTTTGTTGTGTAAGCCTAATTGGTAGAAGTTGGAGAACATGAAAAACAAACCAAATAACATCCACATACCTTGGATGTGCCACCCACTGAGGAAATCTCTCTCTCTCTCTCTCTCTCTCTCTCTCTCTCTCATAGAAGGCAACTCTCCTACCCTCTCCACCTACCTCTTTGGTGGTTGTGTGCAAGTATTTAGCTAATTGCCCCTTCCCATTTGACTTCAACATCCTAAAAAGTTCATTCTAAAAACACGGCCTCCACAAGATCAACGCTATCTAGTCCGAAGCCTAGTTGGCAAAGGACGCGACACGGTTTAAAAATGGAGGTTGTAAACCCCAACCAACGAGCCCACCGTTGGTACCTAGAGATGGGGCAAAAATGCACGACCTTTAAAAGTGTCGCCTTTAACCCTCATGATTGGTTGTTTCTAGTCTTAGCTACGAGGACGCGAGGAGCTGCATCAACAAAAACTGATGATAAAATAGATGACTGGTGAGGCATTTGGAGATGGAACAAAAACTATCCAACATGTCATTTCTTGATAGATAAAACAATGAACATGTGTGAAAACTACTTAACTAAAACGTACTAAAAAATCTCCGGAGCAAGCTCTTGTAGGTGCACCGGGATAGTTGGTGCCTCCACCATAACCGAGAGCTATGTCCGGGAAGAACCGGCGGCTAGTTACAGATGAACCGGTCGAGTTTGAGAAATAACCAGTTGAAGTTGGAGACTTCAGGAGAATTACCGATCATTTAAGAGGAATCTATAGAATATGCCTCAAATGAATAAAGCAAAACTAGAAGACAACATGTCACCGGCTGGAATTATAATCACTAGGATCTTGGCCGACAATGCCCAAGAACTTCCCGGGCAATGATCAGGGAGAACCGGCAGTTAGTTACAAATGAACCGGTTAAGTTTGAGAAATGACCGGTTGAAGTTCGAGATTGTAGGAAAATTACCGATCATTTTAGAGGAATTTATAGAATATACCCCAATTTAGTAAAGGAAAACCGGAGGATGTCAACATGTAACCGGTTGGACTTGCAAACACTAGGATCTCAACCGGGTATGCCCAAAAATCTCCCCGATCACTGCTCCCGTGACGAGAGCTTTAACCCGGTTTTTGGAAAAGGTTTTAGGTTATTTGGTAAAGCCACGTGGGGACGGGGCCTTTACTGTAGTCTTTGTCTCAGTCTCTTTCGCACAGAGAGTATGTACTGTGGTATTAAAACTGGGTTAACATCAGATTAGACAATTTGGGTAGTGGTTTCGCATGTGTTGCATTTATGAGGATTCTATCAGTTGGCCATTTTGATTTACCAAATGATGACCCAAGTCCTCAATCCTGGATTAGATCCAAGTACTAACACTGATCGATCGTCCCAATTAGTGTGTGTCAGTATTCAGAGTTCTAATTTTTTTTTAATGAAAAATGTGATATTTTAGCAAGCAAAGTCATCTATGTCTATAACGTTCGAACAACCTATTGAACTTTTGTTTGGTGAAAATTGAACTTATGTTTGGTGAAAATTGAACTCCCGAGTAAGGCGTTACTGCCCTTGCGTAGCTTCGAATAGTAACACACACTAATTGGGATAATTAGTGTAATTACTTATTTTACCTTGTCCCATTAGTTACTGCTGACTTTTGGCAGGTTGAAAGGGAGAGACCAAACTATAGTGATTAAATAAGAAGCCTTTATCGTTTATTTGAGTTTGTGTTTTAGTGTAAGATGCATGGATTCTCCTAATTAGTGTTTGTTACTATTTGAAGTTACGCAGTGCGATAACGTCTTACTCAAGGCCCCTGGACTAGATCATATCTTCATTCGGCTGGGCCCTGCCCCTCCCATGCCTCCTTCACTGCTCGGTCTTCTTGTTCGCACCTGCGTGGGAACTCTTCCTCGTTGGGAACCAATGTGACAGTACCCGGTCAAAATTACAAATATTCAAGTTGACATCAGTTTCATCATAACATTATTCAGATCCATAACAATGTTATGTGGGACTAACAATATTATGCAGAATATTCCATCATTCAGGCTCAATGTGAGGATTATTCCACAAACTATTGTCAGTTCTTGTTATCTGAATAATGTTATGATTATCCCCAAGTTAATTAATGGAGTTCCTTCACATGCCATAGGAGCTTAATGGCTTAAGTGACCGGGTAATGTCACATTGGTTCCCAACGGGGAAGAGTTCCCACACAAGTGTGGGCACCACGTCACTGGGGCACTGTGAACACCTCCCATCAACTCGCGCACTAGGAAGATCTCGGCCATTGATCGCAATTTGAGAGATCTAAAGGCTCCTATGCTGCCCCAACTTATGACTTCTCTTCCCACCAGGTAGAGCTTGAAAAACTTCACATTGGATGAAATCTCCACCTCCATCCACTTACGAATGTAGGATGAAAATTTTCAAACTCAATCCGTCATTAAAAGGACTTGTGGGAAAGATGATGCCAATAGAGGGAATCAAACCCCTACCTCTTCCTTCCCAAAGGTAGAGCCAAGGGTACTAGCCATCAACTCCAAGCCCCTTTTGATGACCAACCTTGAAATGAAATGAAATGAAATTTAACCGGTTGTATGAGAGCATTTGTGTGGGATTTTGAAGGTTCCCATAGGGTTCCTAAAGTTCCCAATGGAGTTCCCCGGAGGGTTTCCATTGGGAACATTGGGAACCCTATGGGAACCTTCAAATCCCACACAAATGCTCTCATACAACTGGATGAACAATCAACCCCTTCATCTTGTAAACATTTATTTTTCATTTGTTGAAATTTCATCCGTCCGAAGTTTTTTTTTCCAGGCTGCTCGAGAAGTTTTGTGGACTGTAGGATGTGATCTATCCACAAAACCACACCCTCCATTCACAACGACTCAGTAACATGGGTGCAGGCAGGAAGACCGGGCAGTGAAAGAGGTGCAGGAGGGGCGGGGCCCAGCTGAATGAAGATGTGATCCAGCCCGGGGCTTACTCCAGAGTTCAAATTTTACTAACAAAAGGTCAATAAGTTGTTCGGACATTATAAAACATGGTAAATAACTTTGCTTCGTAAAATATTACATTCTCACTAAATAGTTAACTCCGAATAGTAACACGCACTAATTGGGATAATCAGTGCAGTACTCAACTGGCAAGCTGAGGCTTGCCCTAGAATTTGAACACAGGAGTGAGCCAATTTAGTATGGACTGACAGAAGCGCCGCCTTTCCCCAATAAATATCATCCATCCATCTTATCCTATATTATCCCTCAGATCCATCCGTTGCAATATGGGAGCATATTTCTGGCTCATTTTTCTCATCCTCAATCCTCCCCTTTATGGGGACAATGTCTTATTAGTGTTTCTTAAAAAATCCATACACATTGATTAGCAATTACTGGGCCCCATGAGCCTATATTTGTGAAATTGCTTAATAGGCAATTACCGCTCTATTAGGGCTAGGAATTCGTGGTGTCTATGTAAACTCATTCATTGCGGACGTGGAAACGCAAGTGAATGATTTTGTAGCTTGTAAACGACTTATTTTAGGCTATATAACTCCGGAAATTAGCATTAGAGACGTCGAATTAGTCTGGTGGAGTCCATTTCGAATGAATCAGCCATCAACCTTGTAGGGGACTTGTTTTTACTGGAACCTTTCATCCACTACGAATGAGTTCACACACAAACGCCGCAAATCCCAAGCCCTTTACTGGACGGGAGAGAGAGAATTATCGCATACGAACATACCTCTCATCCATCTAACAAAATGAACATGGAGAACTTGTTGTTGCACTAGTTTGTCTAATTAGTGTGGGTTACCATTCGGTGTTGTGTGTTGCTATAAATTTTTACCAACATTATTGTTCTTTACCACTAAGTTATATCTTATTCTTTAGTGTGCATACTTATTACTTATGTTATTTGGGTAAAGAATGATACTCTCAATCAAATGTTATAGCAATACGTAACTCCAAATGGTAACCCACACTAATTGGACAAAGTAGTGTAGTTACAAACGAACTGGTTGGGTTTGAGAAATAATGTTTGGAGTTCAAGGCTTCGTGAACCTTACCCATCATTTTAGAGGAATTATAGAATGTATCTCAATTTAATAAAGAAAAGCCAAAAGATGTCAACATGTAACCGGTTGGACTTGGAAACACTAGGATATCGACCGATTATGCCCAAAAATCTTCGTGGACATTGATCTAACATAAAACTTGACCCCTTATAGGTTGGTGACCAATTCATCTCAAATGACTTGGATTAGACCTAACTTTGGGTCTTTAAAACTAATTCCGGTATTAAGTAAATAAAAAAGAACAAAATTCAAACTTGTGTATTGTTCGGTCCGAGATGACCCTAAACTACCGGATGATGGTGGAGGGATACCCAAATCTCAAGGAAGAGGTTGGCGGTTCGAATCCCGGCTGTGAAATCTCCTCTCTACCTGACGGAAAATTTGCCAGGTGGTCAATTGCCTCTTGTGCCTTGGCGTTGGCTTGTCGGCCTTCTGTCTCAAAAAAAAACTTGTGTATTGTTTCAAGGCTTTTATGTTGGGTGAATGAGAGGTATGCTCATATGCAATAGTTCCATGTCTCCCTTTAGACGGTAGGGCTTGGGGTTTGTGGTGTCTATGTAAACTCATCCATGGTGGATGATGGGGTTATGGTAAATTTAACAAGTCTTGTGTAGGTTGAGGGTTGTTTTCATGCCAATTGGACTCCGCAACATTGATATGGGGTTGATCGACAAAGTCAAACAGTTGAAACATGGCAATTTACATGTTAAAAATGTGTTCATTGTGTTTTCACCTTCCTAGTGGATGAGTTTATGTACACACCAAGAATATGTGGCTTCCAAAAGGCTATCAGGGAGAGAGGGAATTATCGCATTTGAGTGTACTTCTCAATCATCCAATACAAAAGCTATGAAATAATATACAATCCGGATGTCTCTACTTTTAGTTAGTCGATACCGAAATTAGCTTGAAAGACCCTGAATTAATCTAGTCCAAGTCAATTGAGTTGAATCAACCCAAAAATTCTATAGGGTCGAGTGTTTATGTTGGATGGATGAGAGGTATGTTTTGTATGCAATAATTCCCTCTCTCCTAGACTCTTAGGGTGGGTTTACATTACGGGTCTAGGTTCAAAATTTGGGATCCAAAAAATCTTGCTTTTTGGACTCAAGATTGAACATGAGCTTGCATATTGGTTGCTCAAACTAAGAAAAGTAAATCTTTAGGTTGAGACTCACAAGATTTAGTGGGAAAATGGTGCTACATGAACACCACTTCATTCTTTCATACTTTGGACACAAACATTGTGTATTCCTTTGGTCCAAAGTTTTGTTCTCAACCGATAAGATCACTTAATTTCAAAGTTTCCCT
Source organism: Polytrichum formosum (assembly GCA_964035585.1). Lineage (NCBI taxonomy): Eukaryota > Viridiplantae > Streptophyta > Polytrichopsida > Polytrichales > Polytrichaceae > Polytrichum > Polytrichum formosum. Next base: position 21,665,311 of record OZ037936.1, read on the forward strand.
AGTTTGGGACCCTAATGTAAACCCACCCTTGTACCCACTTCAGATCATTCTCCAAGTCCTCATGATATTTATACAATAATACATGAGATTGTATTTTATATGCAATTGCTTTATTTAAGGTGGACTAGGCTCGAATTGACACTTTGCCTACTTCCATCACAACGTTGTAGCTCTCAAAGATGCCAATGTTTGTTAAGGTAGAGGGTGCTTAAACCAACACTTTAAGCTATTGCACATACATATGGATATGTGGTTGATATAAAAAATATATATTCATATTAGCCTTTGGGCTAAACATAGGTATCAAGAAAGAAAAAATATTTTTAGTCTCAATCAAATATTTGATGAATATTCAAAGTTAAAACTACTAGCTTCCTTAAACCAATCCATAGGCCCCGTGTATGGTAACCTTGCATATGATGAGGACCCCCACCTTCATTGCCTAGAACCAACACAACATAGTTGGGTACTAGACCCAAACTACATCAAAGCCCAAGTAGTAATGGTACGCAAAGCCACACGGCTACCTCCATGATCCCACCCGGTTCGCTTGCAAAACCATCACCTTGCATCCAGGGAACCGACCCCCTTGCATCTTGGGAACCAACCCCCTTGCATCATGGGAAATTACCCTTTTGTGCTTTGTGGGCCTACCTCCTTGGCGTTGTGAATAGAATGGCCATAATAGGCATTGACAAGCCACCCTAATCCAACCTTGAACCAACCCGAGATAGAATGGAGCCCGTTACCTACCCTACATGAAGGTAGTGGAGGCCACTATGAGGTGGCACCACTAATGGCACCTAAAACCATCACTCCGTGGGCCCAGACACTCCTACACCACCGGGTAACGGTTCAAGGTCGTAGAGTGTTGGCAATTGGGAGGCGTTTATAGGTGTTGGTTTTGGATGGGGTGTTGGTTTTAGCACCCTCTACCTTAGTGCACAAATCCAAACGAGGATCATGAGAGTTGAACTTGTTGTTTTTGGACTTACAATGAAAACATTTTAAGTTATTTCAGTGCCGCTCATAACATGATTTAACTTCTATCAACCGCTCCATTATTATTATACCAGTACGCTGCTTCGCCCGAGTTTTATAGCCCGAATAGGCCAATGTAGTGCTCTACTAACAAAATAAGCAAAGTATAATTCCGAATAGAATCTTGGTTATTCCCGGCCCCACCCAACGCATATAGTCAATTGAATAATGTTATGCTCGTGGATTTCTTTAATCAATCTTCTTCCAAACATGTACATTTCATACTTGCATACATACATATATGCTACGAAACATTTAAGGTCGTTGTTTATTTATGGAACATCCACCTTCGTGATGTACTCCATGTGATCACACCGTTGACACCTAATGTTAAGAATGCTACATGGTATATTTATAAGGGATGGTGAAAATGATGATTATTGTGTAAGCATGGATATTATAATTTTAAACCAACTAAAAAATAAATTAGGGTCATAAACCAATATTTGTATAGTAAACTTCATTTGGGAGGAATCGACAACAATCGTGTGCAATGGCAAGTTTTTACCGCACCCCTGACGGTGAGTGTTGGGTAACAAAATCCGTTCACATGTAAAGCTTTCAATTTTATTTTCAATACATTGCAAAATGAATGTGATTGGATTTTGGACATGAGAGTTGTGATAGGTATATTTGGAGTCCAAACAAGCTGTAAAAGCCATGTACACCACTGTCTACACAAAAGTACGAACCAATAGTGACACACATGGCGAAGTAATGTCTGACATTGGTGTTAAACAAGGATGTCCCCTTTCCCGAACATCATCCAGCTTGTACGTTGATGAACTTGAAACATATTTGGACGAGATCACCATGGATACTTGGTGTTTATTTAACACAATGATTGCCATTGTTCTTTACGTTGATGATATTGCTATGCTCTCTAAATCAAAGCATGCCTACAAAAGGCTTATGAACAAACTATATAGGTTTTAAGCTTCTTCTAACCTTGAAGTCAATTTATGTAAAATCAAAATCATGATTCTTGGTCGCAACATAAGAAAATTAAACCATGAGGCACTTTGTCTAGACAAAGACCAAATTGAGATGACCCATGAACATAAATACCTTGGGATTGATTTCTATTCACATGGTTACTTTGAGCCATCGAGTAAATGGTGAAGAATTGCATGTATGAAAGCCTTGATGGGCACCTTAAGGAAAGAAACAATAATTGGAGTCACGTGCTGGGAACTCAAATCCCATATATTCAAGGCTTTGATGCTTCCAACTTTCACATATGGCACTAAAATTTAGGGAAGCGACTTGAAAAACTCTCATTGGAAGGTGTTTAAGAAGGGCATGAAGATACATACGAAGTCTCACGTGAAAGCGAGGTCTTCAACAACCTATCATATTTTGTTGGTTGAATTTGGAGAACTTTCTATAGAATCATGTGCTCTTAAGCTAACTACGGGTTTTCAACAACGGCTTGCCTGGACCTTACCCTCATCTTGGCTAGTTAGTCAAACAACCTCATTTTCCCAACACCTCGCAAAACAAGGATTTAACACTTGGCACAAATCAACAATCATGTGGAAGGCATCATGGGGTCTATCTCACTAGGAAACCCATAACAACCAACCACATTAGAAATTGCATATGATGATATCAAGGATGTTTTTCTTGCTAGAGAATATAACTCTTTCCATCTCTCGTGGAAGAAACTAGATCACCTCCACCTAGCGGAGTTTCTCAAACATGGATGTGAATTGTACTTGAAGCAACCATTGACACCACCACATTGCAATATCATTGGCGCTTACGGCACCTTGAATCATAGACTTGCCATTGAATTTGGACGGTGGTGGAGTGTCTTTGTCTCTAGAGATAATAGATTATGCCACTTTTGCTCTTATAATGCACTTGAAAACGAGGCACACTTTGTGTTGGAACATCACTTATATAACCCAATTAGAGATAAGTTTATGTCACTATTTAAGAATGTGATATTAGGGAGCCTTAGTCTATCTTTCAATTGGACTAGCAAGTTGACATTAGCCTCTATCTCACGGCGGCTACCACACTCTGTCCCTCTAGAAAATTAGCCGTTTGAAACCATCTTGATGTACTTTCATTCCCACTAGCTTTTAGGCTTCACGGACTTTAAGATCAATTTCATTTCATTTCATTATCTATTGGGTTCTTTTGAACATGTTAAAGTGCTACCCATATATGTCCTTAAACAATTTTCTTGAGGATAGCGTACATGTATGAGTAGTCTCAAATCTACATCATGTGTAAGTCGTTGCTAGTACTTATATCCATACTTATATGTTTACCCACCTTGCACCAAAATCATGCAAAGTGATTATAGAATTCAATGGTACCATGCGTTTGATGATGTGACCATGGGGTGTATGTCTATTTACTCTTAGATCCAATAAAGTAGTTCATGCTACCAAATGAATAGACAAAATCTATCATTGTGGGAGTTAAAGGCTTCATGATCTTACAAAAAACTTACTAGACATGGCCCAAAGATGTGGGAGAAACACTTCTAGAAACAAAGAGAATATGATGCAACCACATAAATAGATTCAACAATAGATTTTGGTGTATAAACTCTGTATAAATGCCATTATGAGAGACTCAACCAAAATGAAGTTTGAGAGACATGGGTAAGGTAGGTGGCCATAACTTAACTTACTCTTCCTAAACATACACCTACATTTCATTGGTGTGTGCTTAGGTGTGAATATAAGAATGGACACCAAGAATATATATGTTTGAATGAGATTAGAGTGCATGTTCAAATTATGTTAAGCATTTAAAGTTTAATGATCAACATAATTAGAGGACACATATCAATGTTATTATTCTTTGAAAAACCATCATAATAGCAAGTAAAATATTCACATGAGCTTCAAAACTTACAAGGAAAATAGCCATGGACATGATTTGGATTTTGTAATTGTCGTAGTGCACGCCGAGATAAAAAAATGTTTGTTTATGTCCCAAATGCCTTAAGTGATTCCAAACCCGCTGAAGTTAAAGACACCAAATATTGTAGATGCTCTCTATTCCATTTTTATTTGTGCCGGATAGTACATTGATTATCCCAAATTAGTGAGGGAGGGCTAAAAGTGAATGTGATAGCAAATCTATGTACGTATGTTATGAAATTAGTGTCACTAAAAGATCTAGGAAGCATTGTTCATCCTGACACACTATTCATACCATCACTATTCACTAAAAATACTAGCATCATCTATTCATCATGGCACTATTCAATTTTGCATAGAACAATTTTTTATCACTCTACAAAGACCTTAGAGCACGCACTAATTTTCTTGAAAGGTATGGTAATTGAGCATGTATTCATGAATTTAGTTTACTTAATAAAATGTTCACCCCTCAATAATTTTGAGACTTGGCAAAATAATGTGTGTTTTGGAATTAGTACCACACACTAACTGGGATACATGAATCCAAACATGACACGTGGCAAAATTCAAGGAGAAAATATTGTTGGAATAGAGAGCCCACTATGGTACTTTGGTGAGGATTTGGTTCAATGATAAGTGATTCATAGGCAAGTTCCTTGTGTCAACTTGGTGTAGCAAGTCACTCTTCTACAAGGTACCTCCCCTTATATTTGGTCAGCACCTAAGATAGAGGGTGCTTATACCAACATGTGGTTAAACCAATAAATGCCAAGGACCCCATCTTCATTACCTAGCCTCAACCCAACATAGTTGAGTATTAGACCCAAGCTAAATTAAAGCCCAACTAGTAGTGGCACCCAAAGCCACATGGGCACCTCCATGATCCCATCTGGTTTGGTTGTAGGACCATCCCTATTGCAGCATGGGTATGTATGAGCCCAAAATGAGTGCTCATATTTGTTTTATGTTTAGAATTTAATTAGAATTGCAATTGGAGTGTTATTGAAACAATTAAAAGTATAAAAAGAGTGAGGCTTGGTGTGGATTTATGTTTAGGCCTTAAGCCATTTTGTGTGGCTCATTAGAAGCTTAGTGATATTAGGGAGTGTGGTGGTCAAGTGAGTAGTGTTTGATGAAGCAAGAGGAAGGTCCTTGGATTTAAATGTTTGAATTAGAACGTGTTCTTGTTGGTTTAGGGGGTAAGGAGTTAGTGGATAAGATAAGGTCCTACTAAGATTGAGGGACTTGTGGTCTTGGGTGCCCTCCCCTCCTCCTCTTTTTCTCCCTTCATTCTCTCCTCTCCCTCTCCTCTTGCTCTCTCTCCCTCTTCTCTAGGAATTTGAACTCTTAGAGCTAGAAAAAATGTGGGAATTAGGTAGGGGCTTAGTGGAATTAGTGGGTTTGGTTAGGGTAATTAGGTAGGGGGCTTGGTAGAATTAGGTAGATAGTTAGTGAGGCTGCTAAGATTTGAGACTGTGGAGCTTAGGCTGCTGGAATTTGAAGCTGTGGGCTTAGGTTGCTGGGATTTGAAGCTGTCGGGCTTAGGCTGCTGGAATTTGAAGCTGCCGAGCTTAGGCTGCTAGGATTTGAGACTGTGGGCTTAGGCTGCTGGGATTTGAAGCTGCCGAGCTTAGGCTGCTAGGATTTGAGACTGTGGGCTTAGGCTGCTGGGATTTGAAGCTGCCGAGCTTAGGCTGCTAGGATTTAAGACTGTGAGCTTAGGCTGCTAGGATTTGAGACTGTGGGCTTAGGCTGCTGGGATTTGAAGACTGTGGCAGCTTAGGCTGCTGGGATTTGAAGACTGTGGCAGCTTAGGCTGCTGGGATTTGAAGACTGTGGCAGCTTAGGCTGTTGGGAATTGAAGATTGTGGCCGAGTTAGGAGCCGGGTATGGACCCTTGATGGGCCCGGTCGTGACTGAAATGGGTTAGGCCAGCTGCGACTGCAGCTGAGGCTTAGGGAGCTCGGATGGTGGGCTAGCTATGTCTATTACCCCAAGTTGAGAGGGATGGTTTGGTTAGATAATTAGATATTCATATAAGCTGGTGTGCATTTGTGTGGGAAGTGATAGGGGTTGTTAAGAGAGCACTAATAGCAGAGTGTTTTTAAACACTTGTAACCTTGTTATGGAATAAATTGGTGTGTACGAATTAATGAGAAATGTAATGACTTCCAATGAAGTTGATAAGAGGGAGTTATGCAAAACGAATGTGACATCCATTCCCTCACCCGGACTAGGACGCTTAAGGGTGGGCGGTTTGGCCTCACAGTATGACCTAACCAAATGAAGATAACCGACCCCCTTGCATCCCCAGCACCGACGCCCTTTGTGCCCATGACCAACCCCCCTTGGCTTTGTGGGCCTACTTCTTTGGCAACAAATTTGACTTTGAATACCAACCTGCATTTTCACCATTCATTGCCACTAAGATAACTAAAACTCACTACCAATTATGGTTAATTTAGTGCAACAATAACTATATATACATGTTTAAGACTTGCATTAACATGTATGGGTCTTAAATGACTACTCTTAATGCATGCAAAATAGTGATAGTGTAGTTCAACATAATTCTGCAAACTAATTTAGCACACCTTCTAGAGTTTAAGAGATTATTTTGCAATTAAGGGGACTCAACCAATGATTTTTTTTTGAAAGAAAATGGGTGTGTAAATTGGCGCTTAGTTTATTCATTCACTAGCTCTATTGGCACTTTGAGTGGGAACAAAGGAGTCCAACCTAGCGATGTGGAATGATTCAACATATGACAAATGCGATGACATGTTCAAGAAGGTTTAAATGTGTGGCGATATATATATTTTGTTTGCGGCACATTATGTGGCTATGCTTTGGCACTTTAGAGTTAAAATTTGGCCCCAACCTCCTAAGTTGCTAATGCAAATTGGGCTACATAAACAATTCCATATAGAAATCATTATTCCACGGGGAAATTGAACCCCGATCTTTGTGAGGCCAAACCCCCCACCCTTAAGCGTCCGTAGTCCGAGTAGTGGGTTTGGGCTCACATTCCTCCGCGGTATTGGATTTGGACTTGGATGAGTCCATAGTGCAAGGTTCACCCTTCAAGTGGTCTTGGATTTAATTGGTGTCTCCATACCGTACATAAGCCTTTAAGTATTAAGAAATACTTATGTGACTTATGTCAATCTCTCCCTCGCACCTTTGGTCTTTGCTTCCTTTGTCTTGCCATCGCGAGAGTGCTCCACATTCTCCATTAATTTGTGCACGTGGTTTATTTTTAAAGAGAGGATGCAAGTGTTAAAAAACACTATTCTCTATAGTCAATCTCAAATACATTTACTTGTGAAAGCCACACATAACACTAACTAGCATAATGTAACTAACTACTTGTCTATGAGCTAATTAAGTAGGCTATCTACTAAGCTCCTTCATGAACCCATCTCTTTACTTTCTAATTACATAAACCTAGCTCCTTCATAAACCCAACTCCTTCATGAACCCACAACTTTGTAGTTGTAATCCCCAACCACCTCACTAATTATTCAAGCCCTTAACTAATCTTCCTACCTAATTTTCCTAATTCTACTAACAACCCCTTTCTAATCACACAATTCTTCTCTAATCCTAAAATCCTAAAATCCTAGAGAGGAGAGGGGGAGAGAGAATTTCCTAACTTCACTAAGACTAACTAATCCACACAAGTATATTTTTGCACTCATCACAACCTCAAGTGCTCAACTCTTAAACATGGAACTTGCAACCACGTGTATTCAAAACATGAACTTTAAGTACCACAAATTGGAATCATGAATTAACTTTAAAATCCTTCACGTCAACACTAATTCTACCAAGAGGTCAAGCCCTCTTCAAGGCTAACAAGCCTTGGCTCTCAAACTAAAAACTAAGCACACACATGTGCTCCAATATGGCTTCCCACACCCACACTTATAACTCGTGGGGTGCCTTGGAGCACAAAGGAAAGAGAGGATGAGTGAGGGAAGAATGAGGGATTATATAGTAAGCTTGAGGGGGTGAGCACCCTCAAGGCTCACGATAAGCCCTTGAGATTTCCTCCTACTTAGTAGGCGCCAATCCTATCTTCTAAGCCTTCCTCCCTCAAATGATCAACAAGGATCCTAATTCGAACATTTAACTAGCCTTGGCTTTCTACCTACCACACTTTACCAAACTTGGGATGCTTCAACCCAAACTTAGCCTCCTTCGCTTTCCGCCGCCATAACTTTCTCCCCTTACTTTCCCAAATCGTTGCTCACCACTTAATTCAAACCACGATGCTTAACTCGTGATTTGATTGGTGCTTTGAGAATTTGCTTATCCTCCACCTTGCATTCTTCCTTGGACCTTCCCCATTAAGTGGCCATGATGAGGTGGTCCACTTGTGCGCTCCATGTGATCCTCCATTCATCCCAATTCGAATGCACTTGCCTCTTGAGTCACTTTGGTTGTCTCCATCCATTTGTACTAGCCTACTCACTAACTACTCAATCCAAGTTCTCCTTACCTATCCTCATTCACTCAAATCCTTCCGAAGGTAAAAACACAATAACAACTCACATCCTAGCCTCTTACAACATGGTACTTCTAAGACTAACATTTCACTCTTTTTATATTTTTGTGAAGTAACATGCTACTTCAAAGTGCATCAACTAACGTTTCAAAGGTCTAAGACTAAATGTGGGCACCCTTTTGGGCTCACATAATTGGCGACCATCGGGGGATGAATCCAAACATCTCTTGCTCCAAGGGTAAGTTGCCTAGTCAAGCTCGGTACTCCTTACATCTACTTCCCGATGTACGGGTAGGAAAGAGCTCACCATTCAACGTTTCCAATTGAATTGAATTATTAGGAAAGACCTCATAGACAAGGTAAGGTCCTAACCATATTGCATCGAATTTCGCCGGAAATTCAAGCTTTCGTGCGTCTTGAATCATGACCATCATTCCCGGTGTTAGGGCCCTTCTCTTATGTCGTTTGTCGAAAGTAATCTTTCTCCTTCTTTGGATTGCCTCAATATGTTGAGCCGCCATTCTCCTCCCTTCGTCAAGTGCTTCCAAATCGGTTAGTCGATTTCGTAAGGATTGACTTTCGGTAAGTCTCGTACTCACGGCCACCCTAAGTGACTCGACTTCATATTCGATTGGTAGTGTCGCTTCAAGACCATAGACTAAGGAAAATGGTGTAGCACGCGTAGTTACCTTATAGGTTGTACGGTATGCCCAAAGTGCCGCCGTTAGTTTCGTATCCCAATCCCGCTTCGAGTCTATAACCGTCTTGCGTAGTATACTCACCAAAATTCCGTTAACCCTTTCCGTTTGTCCATTGGTTTGTGGGTGGTAGGGAGTAGTCTTCCGGTGATCAATTTTAAATTTCTCTGTCATCTCTCGAATCAAGTCATTCAAAAAGTGAGTACCCCTATCGCTTACTAGGATCTTCGGCACCCCGAACCGCGAAATTATGTTTTCGTACATAAATGTTGCCGCGTGTTCCGCCGTGTCGGTCTTCACCGCTTTGGCTTCCGCCCACTTGGTGAAGTACTCGGTTGCCACCACAATATATTTCATTCCTTTTGAAGATTGGGGATGGACCTCACCCACATAGTCGATGCCCCATTTTTCGAAAGGAATTAAGGGTAATGATACATGTAAAGGCATCTCCATTCTAAGGTCGTTTCGGGCATACCGTTGGCAAGCGTCGCATTTCCTTACATAGTCATGGGCGTCCTTAAATAGTGTAGGCCAAAAGTAGCCCGCTCTAAGTATTTTTTGCCCGGTGAGTTGACCCGAGAAGTGACCGCCGCAAGCGCTATCGTGGCAAGCGATTAAAATCGCTTCAACCTCCGTTTTTGACACGCATCGTCGTAAAATACCATCGGACCCCCTTCTAAACAACCTATGGCCCACTACAACAAATTGCCTACTATTTACCCTCACCTTCCTTCTCTCTTCTTTTGTCCACTCTTTGGGCAACTTGTGGGTTGTTATAAATTCCACTATGCCCGCATACCACTCCGGTGTAGAAGTGACCACAAAGAGGCTATCATCTACTAACATATCATTTACCGGATTTTTTCCTATCTCCTCCGACAACCTAGACAAGTGGTCCGCTTGTAAATGCATACGACCCGGTTTATATTCCACCGTGTAGTCGAATTCTTCTAATAACAAAACCCACCTAGCTAACCTACCACTTAACTCCGCCTTGTTAACTAGATACTTGATAGCCATGTGGTCAACAAAAAATACAACCGGGTTGCACATGAGGTAATGCCTAAACTTTTTAACGGAAAACACCATGGCTAGGCACTCCCTCTCCGTTGTAGAGTAGTTTCTTTCGGCGGGGGTCAATTGCTTACTCGCATAAGCTATAGGTTGATCCTTCTCTTTTTCTCCCGTTGCTTGACAAAGCGCACTCCCTATTGCCACATTACTAGCATCACAATAGACGTGAAAAGGTTTACCCCAATTGGGTGGTATCAACACCGGATAGGTGCTCAACCTATCCCGCAATTCCTCAAAGGTTTTTTGACAAGCATCCGTCCACTCGAATTTGACATCCTTTTTGAGCAAATGGGTAATGGGCACCGCTATCTTTGAAAAATTAGGAATAAGTTCCCGGTACCATCCCACATGTCCTAACAACTTAGAGATCCCCTTGGAATTGGTTGGAGTTGCCAAGTCGCTTATGGCCGCAATCTTATCCGGATCGGGTTCTCTACCTTTCTCACTAACAACATAACCCAACAACACTCCCTTATTCACTCCCAAAAATGTCTTATCCGGGTTCAATGCTAACCTCATCTTCCTACACCTAACCAATGCCTCCCTAACACAATGTAGGTGATCGTCCACATTACTTTGTGTGCTAAAATCGTCCACAAAGACGGTCATGGATTTGAACAACAAGTCGGTGAAGATATACATTACTAATCGTTGGAAAGTAGCCGGGGCATTACATAACCCAAATGGCATCACTACCCACACAAAAGTACCCCAAGGTGTAGTAAAAGCCGTTTTATGGATATCTTGGAGGGCTATGAAAATTTGATTATAACCCGCATACCCATCCATAAAGGTATATCGCGAATGACCTCCAACCTCCTCAAGCAACAAGGTGATAAAAGGTAAGGGGAAGTGATCCTTTTGTGTGCACGAATTCAATTTCCTATAGTCGACACAAACCCTTAATTTCCCATTTTTTTTCTTTACTAAGACCATAGGAGAAACCCAATCCGTGATTTCCACCGGCTTGATAAACCCGGCCTTCAATAACCTTTCCAATTCCGCTTTCACCAACAATTGCAATTGAGGATTCATCCTCCTCTCCTTTTGTCTAATTGGCCTCGCCCCCGGAATTAAAGGAATCCGGTGCTCTACCATTTCCCTAGGAATTCCCTTAAGCTCATCGTAGGACCATGCAAAAGTATCACTAAACTCATCCACCAAATTGCTATACTCCCTAACCTCTTTCTCCCCCAATTTGGAACCCATCTTCATTTGTCGGGTTTTTCCATTCTTTAATTTCACATTCACGTACCGCCAATCCGCTTCCGACACATGTGCTTGTTCCTCTTTGTTCCGATACCAATCGGAAGGCACATTGGGGTAATCTTTCACATCTTGACCTACAACTATCCCCGTAGACGTGGTCTTGAAATGTAAAGGCTCCTCCAATTTCGATGACTCAATAATCACATCCTCCTCTTGAGTCCCATCTACATGAATTAAACTAACCTCACCCTCTTCCACGTCATCTACCCAAGGTGTTAACCCACCGCTAACCCACTCTTCCTCGGTGAGCACCTCACATGGCTCCAACAATGAGCCCTCTCCTAAACTAACACTAGGAAATTCACTCCCTAAGCCTACTTGGTGAAATGTAACCATTACATCAACCTCGGACTCGGGGTACTCCCTTAGCCATTGGGCATAATCCCCATTATCCCCATAATTGTAAAAATTAGGACCTAGACTTCCCGAGCCCGAATCTATAACAACCCTTTGACCTTCGGGATGGACGACTCCCACCAATGCCTTGCCAATCTCATTCTCGTTTAAGTCATCAATTTCCTTCTCCAATGGCAAATACATCTCCTTCTTCATCCATCCTTCTAATGAACCAATGGACACTATGACCCTATTACCCTCCGGACCATAAGTGATGGATGGTTTAGGTCCACCCCAATTGACCATAGCATTCGCCATCCGCAACCAAGGCCTACCTAGCAAAATGGGGAAGGTGTCCTTGTTGGAGTGCATTTTAATGACATGGAAGGTGACCAAGTACTCCTCGCCTCCCGTAGTCATTCTACAATCCTTGATCATCCCCAAAGGCGTAGTCGAACTTTGATTTGCCATATTTATGACCAAAGGTGAAGGCCCCGTGAGTCCAAGTCCCAATTTTTTCATAGTATCCTCCGGTAGTATATTTAGACTACTCCCTCCGTCGACTAGCACATTAGGAACCACCTTATCTACTATAACAACTTCTATTTCTATAGCTTTCACGTCTCTTCCACCTTGTGATTGGATCCTAGCGGCTATTTTAGCTTTCACCTTCCTCATCCTCTTGTGTACCGGCATTCCCTCCTTTAATGTTTTCCTTGCCGTGGGTGAAATTTCCAATAGTTGGCCGAAAGTAATATCCGCCTTGAGTGTACTAAGGTCCGCCCACAAGTCGTACCCGGTAGATCTTTCCACCTTAGAATTACCCACTACGTCGAATTCGTCTACGGGAACCCCCGGTCCTTCCCATTCACCCACATCGCTATTATCCAAGTCATGTACCGCATTAGTTCTCTCCCTATCTTGTAAAATTATATTTTCCCTCTCCACATCCTTAGTAGCTCTTCTAGCTACCCTATCCAACTCGGAGAGATTAATCTCTTCATCCGAAGAGTAATTTCCTTGCTCTCCTATTCCTACCTCCAACGGGGCATCCCCTCTCCTAGCCCTAGTAGTTACCGCTAGTGCAGGTGCTTCTTCAACCACACCCTTACCCTTCACTAACTCATATGTAATAGCATTGGTGTGAGGAGGCCATTGACTTTGCTCCTCTCCAATTCTCGTTGGGAGAGGAAGCATGTCATCACATGTGGCCTCCAACACTCCATCCATGAACCTAACATCTTGGGAGTTAGATGGTCCCGGATCCGTTGGAGGCGCTTGTCTCCCGTTACTACCATTAGGTGGAACTCCTTGTCTATTTTGTATTGGAATGTAACCGGTTGTAGTTTGCAAGCCCGCCGGTGGATGAAAAGTTTGCCTAGCATTACTATGGTCATAGTATAAGTTAGGTGGCCTAAGTTCATTGGCCGGTACTCCTTGTGGCCTAGCACCTCGCATATTATCCCTTGCTTGTTGTTGTGGATTAGCCACCGGGTAAGGGACATTAATTATTTTGTCCGGTTGGCGACACGTATCCGAGGGATGACTTCCTCCACAATTGCTACAATTAAACTCTTGACCTTCGGACCAACATTGTCCTTGAGCGTGCCACCTTCCACAAAAGGGATGAAATTCCTTCTTCTCTAAATTTTGGCCACCTTGCCCTCTAGGTTGTGGTCCTCTATTGCTTCCATTTCCATAGTGAGGTGGCGCTTGACCTCGTTGATTTTGTTGAGGTGGGTTACCGTTTCCTCTTTGGTCACGGTTTTGTCCACTTCTACAAAATTGACGCGTGTGGCCCGGTTGGCCACATTGGACACACCATAATCCGGAAGAATGCCTACCCGACTCAACCGGGGGTGGAGGCCCCGGTTGTTGACTCCGGATCATTAATGACATTTGATCCGTGAGGCTTTGCATTTGTTTTATCATAGCCTCTTGGAATCCTAGTTGGCTAGCACCTAGTCTTCTCTCAACCTCCTCCAAGTGTGGATCCGTTCTAGGGGCCGGTAGTGCCAAAAGAGGTGCCGGTTCCCTAACCGCTAAAGGTCGGGGGCCGGTGTCCACAATGGCATATGGAATTTGGTTCTCATACTTAGCGGGTTCTACCGCTACCACCCTAGGGCGTATGGGGATGAATTGTGGGATCAATTCATCCTCCCTTCTCCATAGCCTTTCGTGATCTTTATCCAAGTTTTCAATATCTCTAGCCGCACGCTTGGCATCCGCCAAGGTCAAGGGATTCCTTTCTAGAACACCCCTAATAGTTCCGGACTTAAAAAACCCTTGAATGAAAAATTGCTTTAGCGTGTCGTCGTTGAGCATGGTACCCACAAATCTAGTGCACACTAAATCAAACCTCCTAATGTAAGCCGAAATTTCTTCCTCCCTTCCTTGCTTCAATGACGACAATGCCCTTAATGCGGTACTTTGACCCACTTCCGGCCTAAATTCGTTAAGAAACTCCCTTTGTAATTGTTCCCATCCCCTAAAATGTCCCTCGGCATGATCCCGATACCATTCATAGGCTTCCCCCTCTAGAGTGGTAGGAAACCACACTAACCAATAACCCGGGTCGGTTATGAGGAAGCTAGCCAACCGTTCGATATACCGTTCCATGTGCCGAGAGGGGTCCTCATCCTTGGTCCCATAAAATTTAGGGAGATGAGATGGTATATCCATCGCCGCTAAATTTTGTGGAACCACAATTGGTAGGCCTCTTGGCCTAACCAATGGGTCTATTGGAGGTATAGGAGGTATGGGCGGAATTGGGGGTATGGGTGGTGGATCCATCCCCCGTTCCTCGGCCATGGTGACCGGTGAACTATTCAACAATCCCCTATCAACTTCTACCGGGAATTCTTCTCTAAGTGTGTAATTTTCCGAAGAAGTTTCACCACTCAATTTGGAGGGAGTGATCTCCTCTTCAAGTTGAGCTCCAAGTTCTAAGGTGTCTAGAATTGACCTAGTCCTAGGTTCGACGTTCAAACAACTCTCTATTCTAACATTATCTTGTTCTAATCTATCACTGATTTTAGAGGACCGCCTCTTTCGAGTAGATTTCTCTAGTCCTACTATCAAACTTGGTTTTTGTCAGCGAGTCCTACCTTGCATTCCATAAGAATCGATCGACCCTCACTTGACCACACATAATCCTAGCAATTCCCCTCTTAATATTTTCACTTGTCTTGGATTGGTTATAATTTTTTTAGGAGGTGAGGAAAAGAACCTGCAAGCCCACTTAGGTGAAAGAATCCCAATAGGGGATAGGCATGTTCATGTTAATTTTTTGGTTAAGTCGGAGCATCACCTCCGCACCTTCCCGCAAATTAACACTCACCACAATACCGATTGTGAGGGGGTGACCTTCCGAGTAGATTATGTTAAAAGTCGAGGCTTCACCCTTCAACTTCTCACACCATCCACAATTCGGGAATTACCCTCTACAACGGATAACAACAATCACGAGTACAAAAGGCATTCCTTAATTAGTTAATGAGTTCACTTTGAAGAAATAAACATACCTTGAGCAATCGCATCCCCCTGTGAGTTAGCACTCCCCTCAATCGTGACTCAATGTAACAACACCATAAACTTTGTGAAATATTAATTTAATCTAGAGCATGAAATGACAACTCCCAAAACTTTGAGACTCACCCCGAGGTGAGTGTCAAAGTTCAATGTCCTAAGGTGAATTTACCCTCTAATGTTTTAATGAGCTACTCGGTTATAGGTTCATTTTAAGTTCTTAGCAAATCCCCAAAAAGGTTGAGGACGTACCTTCGCCGCGCTCCTTCCTCAAAAATGAATTTGCGTAATTGACAATGCAATTCATTCCAAGGAATAGTTGAAATACAATGAATTCAAATGTAACCCAAAGAGAGAATACTTACCGAGTTTCGGGTGCTCCTTCCCTTCTCTCAAGTTTGTGTCTCCAATTTTTCCTAGTTGCCTCCAAGTCTCCTAGTCGCCTCCAAGTCTTGTAACTACCTTCCGCTTCGCTCCCGGCGGACGCACCAATTATGTGAGGCCAAACCCCCCACCCTTAAGCGTCCGTAGTCCGAGTAGTGGGTTTGGGCTCACATTCCTCCGCGGTATTGGATTTGGACTTGGATGAGTCCATAGTGCAAGGTTCACCCTTCAAGTGGTCTTGGATTTAATTGGTGTCTCCATACCGTACATAAGCCTTTAAGTATTAAGAAATACTTATGTGACTTATGTCAATCTCTCCCTCGCACCTTTGGTCTTTGCTTCCTTTGTCTTGCCATCGCGAGAGTGCTCCACATTCTCCATTAATTTGTGCACGTGGTTTATTTTTAAAGAGAGGATGCAAGTGTTAAAAAACACTATTCTCTATAGTCAATCTCAAATACATTTACTTGTGAAAGCCACACATAACACTAACTAGCATAATGTAACTAACTACTTGTCTATGAGCTAATTAAGTAGGCTATCTACTAAGCTCCTTCATGAACCCATCTCTTTACTTTCTAATTACATAAACCTAGCTCCTTCATAAACCCAACTCCTTCATGAACCCACAACTTTGTAGTTGTAATCCCCAACCACCTCACTAATTATTCAAGCCCTTAACTAATCTTCCTACCTAATTTTCCTAATTCTACTAACAACCCCTTTCTAATCACACAATTCTTCTCTAATCCTAAAATCCTAAAATCCTAGAGAGGAGAGGGGGAGAGAGAATTTCCTAACTTCACTAAGACTAACTAATCCACACAAGTATATTTTTGCACTCATCACAACCTCAAGTGCTCAACTCTTAAACATGGAACTTGCAACCACGTGTATTCAAAACATGAACTTTAAGTACCACAAATTGGAATCATGAATTAACTTTAAAATCCTTCACGTCAACACTAATTCTACCAAGAGGTCAAGCCCTCTTCAAGGCTAACAAGCCTTGGCTCTCAAACTAAAAACTAAGCACACACATGTGCTCCAATATGGCTTCCCACACCCACACTTATAACTCGTGGGGTGCCTTGGAGCACAAAGGAAAGAGAGGATGAGTGAGGGAAGAATGAGGGATTATATAGTAAGCTTGAGGGGGTGAGCACCCTCAAGGCTCACGATAAGCCCTTGAGATTTCCTCCTACTTAGTAGGCGCCAATCCTATCTTCTAAGCCTTCCTCCCTCAAATGATCAACAAGGATCCTAATTCGAACATTTAACTAGCCTTGGCTTTCTACCTACCACACTTTACCAAACTTGGGATGCTTCAACCCAAACTTAGCCTCCTTCGCTTTCCGCCGCCATAACTTTCTCCCCTTACTTTCCCAAATCGTTGCTCACCACTTAATTCAAACCACGATGCTTAACTCGTGATTTGATTGGTGCTTTGAGAATTTGCTTATCCTCCACCTTGCATTCTTCCTTGGACCTTCCCCATTAAGTGGCCATGATGAGGTGGTCCACTTGTGCGCTCCATGTGATCCTCCATTCATCCCAATTCGAATGCACTTGCCTCTTGAGTCACTTTGGTTGTCTCCATCCATTTGTACTAGCCTACTCACTAACTACTCAATCCAAGTTCTCCTTACCTATCCTCATTCACTCAAATCCTTCCGAAGGTAAAAACACAATAACAACTCACATCCTAGCCTCTTACAACATGGTACTTCTAAGACTAACATTTCACTCTTTTTATATTTTTGTGAAGTAACATGCTACTTCAAAGTGCATCAACTAACGTTTCAAAGGTCTAAGACTAAATGTGGGCACCCTTTTGGGCTCACAATCTTTCAACCCTGCCCATTGCAGCGTGGAATGGCCTGCAAAACTACACATTATTGCATCCCATCTATCACCCAACAAAAGTTAGTATAGAAGAGAACACATGCAGATTCGGCCCATGTACACCATGAAAATCCTCCAACGGTTCCTTCAAAATATAGGTGGTAACTTTATGTAACACTTTAAAAAAACTTGCAAGTTGCACCCCAACCATGCCATAGTCCACACAATGCACATGGTTCAAAAATGGCATCATATTCTATATTACGCTTACTCTACCTCATCATGTTCCAAAAATTGAGTGTAGATTCAATACATTGGAAACCTCTCATGTATGAAGCCAATACCCAATAATATGCTACTACTAGTATAATTCATCTATTCTTCCCCTCCATACCGATTTCTTTGTGCTTTCCAATATGATATGGCTGTTTGGTATGGGAAAGTATCTAGGGTATAAAAATCTTGTGCAAACATGCGGATGACCAAATCTAGGTGTGTTGTAAGCCGGTTCCTCAACTTGCTTTTCAAAAACGACAAAGAACTAAATGTGCATGGAGCACCTTCAATAAATGCAGCGAGCCTCATTATTGGTTTTTTTTACAATATCTGCTATTTTATTGGGGCCAACACCAATGCTAATATTGCATTTATGGTTGGCTGCCTCAGTGTTGGCATTGTATGCTGACGGCTACATTGTCCAATTATGATGTTGTCACCTACAAAGTGCAGGTGGTGTGATGAGCCCAAGATGGCTATTTTTATCAGCAAAGGTTAGGGTTTTGGCCACCCATCCCTTGGCCGTTAGATTGCTCACCACATGGACGCTCGGGATGAAGCATTGGGCTGGCTCTTCGAACCCAGCCAATGGGGTCGAGTTTGCTATCTTTCAATATTTCCATCTGTTTTGGGGCTATTTTGAAAAGAAAAAAACCCCAAAATTGTATGTGTACATATAGCTGGGCCCAAATGAATGTAGCAAAAAACATCTGCGTAGCCGAATTAAAAATCGATGGACTCAACTATAGTTTGAGATGAAATACTTTTCAATTAAGTGCACAAAGATTGTTGGAAACATGCCCTCACCATCAGAGTAAGGCGTTCCATTGCCCACATGGGTTCTAGGATCGGTGTTCGTGTCCACAATTGTTGGTGGTGACCTTGGAGCTAGCCACTCCCTACGAGGGGTTCTTGCAACGGACAAAGTTTTTCACTAGTTTTTTTAATTAATAAATTTTTATTTTTTAAATTTTTATTTTCAATAGCCCTCATCCAGATGCTTACTTTTTGGTTCAACTTCAACAATGGATGCACTACACCACAACATGGGGCTTGGTATGCTCCCTTGCTAATAGGCTCATTAGCCCTTATTGCCTGAACACAATATTCAAAATTTTGAGAGAGTGGGATCCTCTCAAAATAATATTGTCCATTTGTCACCCTAAAAGTCATGTTAGGTGGATAAATACTAGATTATATTGCAGACGTGTAGTTTCCATTAAAATAAGAGTATGTTGAGTTGGGGAATCGACCCATTTAGGTTGAGTCGACCTAAATCAGGACAATATATTTGTCAATTTAGGTTGAGTCGACCTAAACGAGGAAATATGTTTGTCAATTTAGGTTGAGTTGACCTAAATGAGGAAATATGTTTGTCAATTTAGGTTGAGTCGACCTAAATGAGGAAAATATGTTTGTCAATTTAGGTTGAGTCGACCTAAATGAGGAAATATGTTTGTCAATTTAGGTTGAGTCAACCTAAATGAGGAAAATATGTTTGTCAATTTAGGTTGAGTCGACCTAAATGAGGAAATATGTTAGTCAATTTAGGTTGAGTCGACCTAAATGAGGACAATATGTTTGTCAATTTGGGTTGAGTCGACCTAAATCAAGACAATATGTTGGTTAATTTAGGTTGAGTCGACCTAAATGAAGACAATATGTTAGTTAATTTAGGTTGAGTCAACCTAAATAGTCAATTTTCGGCAGCACATCACTCCGCAATTTACGGCGGGAAATCAAATGTTTTTTTTTTCTTTGAACTCTACAATTCTCCAGTGGTTTTCACTTCATTCTTGGATTAATAGTTTGCTTTATGTACTCCCAATTCACTGGAAAACTCTCAAAATTTTGAATATTGTGTTCCTAGTGTAATTTCACCCCTGCTTCAATGCATCATTTAAGGGGCCACATTACTCCATGTTCTTCCACACGTTCCCTCAGGCCTCAACTTCTTGTCCTTTGCCTTTTGTCTTTTTTTTTGCCTTTCAATTTTTGGTAATCTCAAGGTCAATCTTTCTATTTTTCTTTTCTCAAGCGACCTCTTCCCATCTCTTTTGCTTGTGTTCTAGAGCAGTTATGTAATCATTGCTAGTCACAATTATAGACTTAGAATAGTCTATAAATGGGGTGTCAAGGCTCCTTTGAGGAATGGACACCGTTTGTGGAAGGGCCAAGATCGATGTCAACCTTAATGTTGCATTTGGGTCAACCCCCATCTAACATTGTGAAATACTAAACTTCTCAATGGTATCTTCCTCCCCCATCCCCTCACCCCCCATTTCCACATCCTACATTGTGTCCCAATCGACATCTCTCAACGCCACCATATATTGAGTTCCACCTTCTTGAGTTTCTGTTATCCTTCCTTCCAAGCACCTCCTCGACCCACTCATCGCCCACCTCTTTCTCATTGACCTCATTGATGTCATGAACCTCAACTGCAACATTAACAAACACTTCACTTGGGCCTGCTTTCATCATCTATGGCTGAACGATTCAAAGGCCAAATACAATTGGTAGAAAACCCCTTTCAAATGTTTGCTAGAGTCATGGCTTTTTCAAGGCCAATGACACCCATTGGGCTAGGTCCTCATTTGCGGCACCCTTCCCCTTGTTCCCAAGGGTCCAAAAATCCCAATATTTTCTTAACAACGTTTGAAAATATTCACATCTAGGGGTTGTGTGGTGTGGGTTTGTGTGACTAGGAATGATTAAGATATCTAGACCTATTTCCAAGTAGTGTGCACAACATATAGGGTGACATGGGAGTCATGCCCGTTCATTATGAGTAAATACTAGTTCACATAGAAATGCTATACATTTTACCAATTTGAAATAGGAAGTGTTTAATCCACTCGATGAATAGTGCTCCCGTCATCTAAGCTTTTTTTGCAAGGCCATACAAACCCTTCCTTGTTCCTAAGTATGAAATTCTGCCTATAGGACTTACCCTTAAACATACAACAATTGGGAATGCTAGAACCCAATGCATCCAAGACAAGACACACAACCATTCTGCCTCGTTGGAGTGACAATATGCACGTTTGTATCCCTTTCCTAGCCAAAACACATCCACCGCCAATCCACCCTACTTGGGCCCCAAACTCAACATAATTCCAAATGTGAGTATTTGGGCAATTGTGCCTAGAGTACATATCATGTAAGTTATCATGTAAAGATGTCACATTCTCCAAGCATAAACCCTTCACATTGCCTTGCTCCAAACCCCGCACCACTCTAAGTGTTGAGTTGGGGTTCTTAATTTTGAACCACTTCACTCACCCCGACTTGCCATGTTTCCTACCTATAGTGTTCCCTAAAATATGGTCCCACAAAGACGTGGTGGGTATTCCATAAATCCATGCCATTGTTTTTTTATAGGAGCCCCATCATCAACTACAAGAAGGGCTACCTCTAGCTCTTCATTTGTCTAGTTGTCATTATTCTAAGTTTTTTAACTGGATGTTTAGAACATATACCATCCACGTTGTGCACTCCGACACCCTCTTGAATGTCCTCTACACCTTGACACTTGTTTTGAGAACTTGTGTTGTGAATCGGGGTGAAGTCGTTAGAATGGCCCCCTAGTGCACTAATGTGATCCACTCTAGCTTTGGCTCCATTAGGCCCATGGGGTAGGCCATCATTATTATGAGATTAGGTCCAGCTAGAACTTTCCACCGCCTGGGCCCTTAGACCACCAAGATGCCAACTTCTAGCAACCAACATCTTGGGGGATGCCATTGCACCCTCTCCTCCTCAGGTGAACATAGCCACAATTGTAATTGAGTTACCTTAGAGGGCTTTCTATTTCATCTTTACATGTGCCGGAATGTTGTCACCACATGGGATACAAGGGGTCTTAGCGAATATGAGCATGACATGTGGTAAAATTTGAGGAGAAAATAAATATTTTGTGTTGGAATAGAGACCCCTCTACAATGATAGCTTGAGGTGCATATTGTTGAAAATATGAGTTGAATTTCACATGACCTAGTCATGTAAACCCTAGCCATCTATATAGCATGTGATTAAGGGCATAGTTCTTACATATGTGTATCTTATTAATGCAATAAGCGATCAAGGGCTTGTATCTGACATGTATATGTTGAACTATGGTTCTCAATGTACATTTGCTATTTTTTTTACCAAGTAAAGATGCTAACATTCTATAATGTCTTTGTTGACAAAAAATTAGATCTATTATGAATGGCTATATCATTGTGCAATTTCAAATAGTAAATGACACCAGACATAATATTTAGTGTAGTGAATTGATATCATTTTTTTTATACCACTAATATTTTGAAATTTTATTTTTTACATCTTTGAGAATTTAGTTCTATATATCATGCAAGAACTCTCATGTAGGTATGTGTACTTCCCATATCCACATTGCGTAAGGATAATGGGAACCCATTTATACTAGCACATTAAAAAGATAGATGTTAGAGCTATATAGGTTAGAATTGCAATAATAAAGGGTATCTAGATAATAGATCTACATAAGTTAGGGATGAAATAAGTGATTAAGTATCCACATTGTGTATGTACTCCTAAATCTTGTTGTGGTTAGAGATGCAACATACATTTGAAATGCAACATGAAGAATGAGAGGCACATGATATGAGATTAAAATATGGAAAATATGATTAAATATGAGTACATGGTCAAGTGATGATAAGAAATCTGATGAGAAATAATAATTGTAAATAAGTAGTGATAATAAGATGCCCGATGAGAAATCCGCCATCATGTATGCAAAAAATGCCAGTGGATCCGGGCCGTTAGATCTCGGGTGAATGGCAGAGAAGAGATATGTTGAAAACCCTAAACCAAACACTAATCACCCTTCGATCAGTTGCCCACGGGCCCTAATCACCCATTAAAAAGCTGCAATTACCCACTAAGTTAAACAACCTTAATCACCATGCAACCTTGGTAATTAGCAGCAACATTCAACCTAACAAGTGGCAACTTCAACCATCGTGAGCAACAACAACAAGGGTCACTTCACACACGAGCCAAGAGCCGTGACCATGAAATTGTGAGAGCCCAAAAGAAGGTGTCCAAAGGCCATCCCAAGACACCTCCAAAATCATTTAGTGTGATCACGGACCCTCAAGTGTAGTGTGAAGTCATATGTGCCCGGGCCCTCAACCAAATGCTATTTCAATGAATTTCTATTCGTGCGGGTCCTCACACATGATAAAATAGGATAAATCAATGGTTGTGAGCATTCGGAGTGCCATGGTCTCCCGGTTTTGTGTTAGGCCTACCTCCAAGAGGTGGTTTTTGAAAATAATCCAAGTGACCATTAACATGATCCATTCGATGCCATGTAGGAATCCATGTAAACTTTACATCCGTCTTGCATTCACATCCTCCGTTGGTCCCTCAAGCATAGTGTGAAGCGAACTTGGACCGGCCCACCTTTTCCACCAATGAGAGTGCTGGAAGTGAAATGGTCATGGGCTCTCAGTCTCGTGTGTGAAGTGGCCCTAAGCAACACCGACTGACAACATACCCAACCCTGAATCAACAACGTTCACTCAATGGACCCCGGCATGCCTTTTCCATGGGGACCAGTTCAAGGTAGTAGAGTGTTGGCGGTTGGGAGGCGGGTGTAGGTGTGGGTTTAGGGTGGGATAATGGGATTAGTACCCTCTACCTTACTAGATTTGTAGTTAGGCCTGCCACCTAAGTTTCGCCAAGGACTTAGCTCATGGGTACATTACAAGCCAATCTCCAAATTGATAACCCGGAAACCCTAACACCAAAAACAATAATTATCGCATGGCGTGATTGACTCGTCCGTGATCATTATATGCACTTTCAATGAAAGTTGTACATAAGAATGCATGATCGAAGAGATACACAACTACTTACCTATATATCCAAGTCAATGGGTGGGGACGATATCTACAATACATCCCATTCTTCAATTGCTTATACGCTTCACTTCGTGTTTTCACCTTGTAGGTCATAAGGTAGGTGGGGTCTAAAATGGTTACTTTTGTCCGACTAGCCCAACTTCTCCTAGGGTATGCAACATGTGATTCGTACAAGATGGTTAGCAAATCCAAATCAAAACTGTAGCGATATTCCTCATAAATTTCGGGGCTCATATGAATATCTTATGCATGATCTGAAATGTGAAGATTCTTGTGCTAATTAAATGGTCATATATGTTCCCCCACCCAATTAGGTGTATTATTGAACCTATAATGGTTATTAGGTTTTGAACATGCTGCCCGATCCCGTTTCAACACATGTCTCCTTGGTTATCCATTCTTGGAGCCACATCAAACCACATCACATTGAAATACATGTGTCCTAATAAGAAAAACAACCGAATAAAGGTTGTCTTCCTTATGGTTTTTTTTGTTGGCCAACATGTCTCCCAACTTCCACACAATTTGATGGCTTTATTCTTAAATTCAAGTGGAATTTTGAGAAGGATTTATCATCACATTAATCACATGTTGAAGGATGTACCATGGGCTTGAGGAGTCTACAAGGCATAATGCCCTCTGTAGCCCTTGAAAACTCAAATTCAACTTGATTCTCGATTGAATGCGAGGGAGCTTGGATTCCAGAATACGGTGATATAATGCAACATTGGCTAACTATTGTGGGTGAAAAGTCATATATATATATATATAGTAGTGCCTTTATCACTTCGGTATTAATTAAACTATTTAAAGGAAAACTTGATTATTTAAAAATTATATCTTTTAAATATAAAAATTAATTTGGGGGAAAAATGTATTTCCTTAATTCCGGATTGCTGAATCTATAAATAGAATTTACACTCCTTATTCACCTATAAATAGCCGGATTAGTAAAGGTACTATGGTATACACATCATGGGCAATGTACATGGATTGATGCTTGGATGCTAGAGACATGGGGACCCACCTCGTTTGGAATTTATCCAAGGTCATGCAATTTAGAATTAGGAGTAGTTTAATGTTATGATCAAAGGTCTCTCATGTCCAATGCAAATTTCTCCTACACATGTGTGGATAAGTGACTTTCCAACTTACAACTACACCACACATGGCCCAACATGTCTTCACCTGCCTCCCTGTTTCCCTAAACCATTTGTATGTCTATTTGTTCCAAGTTTGTGGGTGTTGTTTGTCATGCAACATGAGAGGAGATGGAAATGATTCATCATGTTGTTAAATTTTGTCGCCAATTGGACAAACTACACTAAATATGATATTTAGTGCAACTTACTATTTGGAATCACACAGTGCTATAACGGTCTACTGTGCATCTCACTTTTTTACCAACCATGGTCGAATTGGTTGTTTGGACACTATAAAATATTAACATCTTTACTTGGTAAAAAAAGGTACATTAATAGCAAGAAGATATAGGAACATGTAACTCCGAACAGTAAGTCACACTAAATATCATATTTAGTGTAGTGACCTATAGTGACTGGTCAATTATGACGGGACGTGTCACAATTGGTCATCATTATGGGAAAACCACCACCAACAAGTTGGCGGGTTTTACATGCCAAGGGGGCGTTCTAGGTTCAAAGGACTAGCTTGGACAAGCTTTGGCGAGCTTGATTAGTTGCAGGCTTCTAGTTGGTGGAGCAATGTGTGTGTGTGTGTGTGTGGGGGGGTGCAAACTTGTTTCAAAACATGTTGAAAATGTTATTTTAAAACTCGTGGGATTTGTACAAATCATCATGTAGCATGTATAAATTACATCCTCCATATGTCTATTCATGCTCAGCCACCGTTTCCTACATGCAAATTATAAGGCTCCAATGTGTATTCTATTCCTATCTCACTTGGTTTCCATACTCTTATAAATGTATAAATGGTTAAAATATCCATTTATAGATGTGAGGTTTCAATCTCCTCCCAAAAATATATTGAATTGTAGTTTTGTATATGTATGCCATTTATCTTGTGAACATTGAGTCCGACTTAGATCTAGGATTTAAGTATATTTGGATTCATGCATGAATTTTGGACAATTCCAACTGTGAATATGACGATAGCAAAACTACACAAATATGGTGGTTGGCGAACATGGAATACAAACATTCAAAGTTGTGATTGTTGTGATTGTTGTGTTGTTGCTTTTATTATTGTCATATGATGTTTTTATCTCCCACAAATGCACACCCCTTATTAGTTTTGGATAAGTGGTTTTGTCCAAATATACTTAAATGTAAGCTTTAGGTCACCAAGTACCTGATGATTTGCAACACTTCCTAGATTTCAAGCCACTAACTTAATGTAGACATCTGATGGTACATAGATTTGCCATGTTAGGATATGCAAAGACGTAAGTTGTGAATTGAATTCAATATTCTTCTTTCGTTTCTTTTCTTTTGTCCAATATACCATGTTTTGTATATGGACCTTGTGTTGTCACTCTTCTTAATTGGACACCCATGTTTGACTAGTATATGACAAGGTTTCTAAGTAAGAATGGACAACAAAACGACATGTGTTTTGACAAGGCTTGACTATGTGTTCAAAATTTAGACATCAAAGTACGTGTAACTGTCAACATTGTTAAGACAGATCTATGCAATCACTTTTAAAGAAGGAGAATCTTCACCGTGACCTTTTATAGCTCTTGTACCTCAATCCCATTCTTAAACTTGAAATGACAACCTAGTATGTGACCTGCAATTGCTAACTGGATGAGACAGTTCCCGATTTGATCCCACAGTTGAAAGTGACCACAATAGGTAACATTAAATAGGCCTTATCAAGCAGAGAGAATTATCGTATACGAGCATACATGTCATCCATCCAACATCAAATCTTGACCCCTATAAGTTTTTTGCTAGGGGAGTTCTCCGTAGGTCAAGTTTCTTGGGCAACCTCAAACCATCAGACAATAAATGTGGCCTTCAACTCGAACTCCAACTCGAACTCCAACTCGAATTTTATTTATTATTTATTATTTATTATTATTTATTATTATTTTTAATGTCTTGTCTCAAATAACCTTGTCTCGGGTTGAAATTCTTGACCGATTGCTGCATTTCTTCAACGTAATATAAACCAACTCTAATTTGGGGGTTTTAAACTTGACTTTGATGTAATTTTTTTAAAAATCCCTCCAGGATGCATATTATTTCAAGACTTTTATGTTGGATGGATGAAAGGCACACTCGCATACAATAATTCTCTCTCTCTCCCCCCCCCCTCCGGCCTTATATTGTAGCCCTTGATAGAGCTCATATGGTATGGTAGTAAGTTCGTGTTGTCATATACAATTGTCGTGACTTGTTGTGGGCCCGGAGTCATAAATGTTAATGCCAACTAATCAATGCGATGGTGTTGGTTGTGATCCGAAAGGTCCTCAGCTCTAAATTCTAACTGTATTGACGAGAAATTTAGCATAAAAACTTACAACTTACATGCAACTCTCCGGCTGTCATGATCCAAAGAATTAGAAGGATTGAATGCCGACAAGGAAGTTGACATTGTGGTACAGAGAACACTGACAATGCTCCAAGACAACTAACTCCCCGAAGAGATAGGAGAACCATACAAGGGGAAAAAGGTAGATGGACCTTAAACGGTTACTTTTCTCCGACTCGCCCACTTCTCCTCCTAGGATATGAGGGCCACTTCACACACGAGCCAAGAGCCGTGACCATGAAATTCTGAGAGCCTAAAAGAAAGTGTCCAAAGGCCGTCCCAAGACACTTCCAAACTCATGTAGTGTGGTCACGGACCCTCAAGTGTAGCGTGAAGTCATATGTACCTGGGCCCTCAACCAAATGCTATGTCAATGAATTTCTTTTCATGCGGGTCTTCACACATGATGAAATAGAATAAACCAACGGTTGTGAGCGTTCGGAGTACCATGGTCTCCTGGTTTTGTGTTAGGCCTACCTCCAAGAGGTCGTTTTTGAAAATAGTTCAAGTGACCATGAAGCATGATCCATTCCATGCCATGTAGGAATCCGTGTAGACTTTACATCCATCTTGCATTCACTTACTCCGTTGGTCCCTCAAGCGTAGTGTGAAGCGAACTTGGACTGGCCCCGCCATTTCCGCCAATGAGAGTGCTTGAAGTGTACTGGTCACAAAGCTCTCAGTCACGTGTGTGAAGTGGCCTTGAAACACGCGATAGTACAAGATGGTTAACAAATCCACATCGAGGTTATAGTCATTTTCCTCATGATTTTTGGAGCTCATATGAATATCTTATTCGTTGTCAAATTGAAAATTCTCATGCTCATTAAAATGGTCATATAGGTTCTCCCCAATTAGATCGACTGTTGAGCTTAGAATGGATCTCAAAGTTGAACACGCAATTCAATCTCCGTTTCTTATGACTGTGTTGACTTTCAACCCAAAGTAATAGGGTTAAAGATGTAATTTCATATTTCATATCTTACAAGAAATGGGTCATAGCTAAAATGTCCGGCTAATATATGTATACCTCAATTGGTTCTTATACAACAAAGATCATCCTATCATCATTTAGAAGAACAAAGGAGTCTCGTGTCCTATTTTGGGGTTCAAAATCCTAATTTGGTTACTTATTAGGATACCCTATATTTGAATGGTATGTAGTTTGGTGTGGCTCCAAAAGCGAATACGAAAAAGACATGGCGTGGGTCAAGAAAAGATACATTGATCAAAATTAGTCATGGTATGTCAAAATTATAGCGAGCCGCAATAATAGGTGTGAAAGGTGCAGTTCAAGATGGATATCAAATCGAAATCGTGCTAATAGCCTATTTCTTCATAATCATAAACTTCATATGAATATCCTATTCAATAGATTACGCACCAAACGTGTGCGGGTCGTTCTTGATTGGACACATATGATTGAGTGGCATGTGGCAAGAATTGTACATTGATGATATGTGTAGATTGGTTGACCTTGCAAATGGGTTGACCCCTCTACACTTGGGTCAAAACTAGAACACACAAGCTTGTAACTTTGTTTGTTCATCAATATAGCAACCACAACAAAAGAAACATTATAATATGTAGTTTGTTAATGTGGTAATAAATATTTAGAATAGTGTGGAGTGTCTATGATTTAGTGTGGGCCAACCTGATTGCACATAGGAGTGTAGCTTACAAGCACGGATCTAAAGAGAGATGTGTTATGATGAGATTGGAGTTTGTATAGAAATACATATACCGATGTTCTAGGTTGGACAATTGATGCAATTGGGAGGGCATATGTGATCATTAATGATGAAAGAGAATTTTGTGGAGCCCATCCTTATAACTTCTACATCTTAACTCAAATTTGAATCTTAAAATAACTATCTTCGTGATTCATGTTTGCTAATCAAATGAGACAATTTGCAAACCACCATAACAGTCACATATGTACGCGGCCTATTGTGGACCATTGGGCATGTGTGCAACCTATTGTTGTCATATCTAGCTCCAAAAAACAACTTAGGCCATTGGATTGGATTGGGACTAGTCTTGTTTAATTACCAATCACTAATCACAAAAATTGTCATTCAAGTTTTTAAATCGGAGTTCGCATGCAAAACTTATAAAAGGTCAAAGTGAAGATTATCTCTCTCTTTGAATGTCATTCACAAGGCTCCTAGAGCTTTTGTACCTCAAACATGATCCTCAAACTTGAAACAACAACCTACATGATTTGCAATTTCCAATCGGATGAAACACTTTCTTATTCGATCCAATGCTCAAGATTGTCCATGGTGTTGGAAGTGACAACAATAGGATGTTACAATGAGATTGAACCACGTGCTCAAAATATAGATACCATTCTAGGTTTAATTTGTGACCCCTTAGCGTCTAAGAGGCCCAACTTGGGCTTTTCCCTGCACAAAAACGTGTATTTGAACTACGTACTTCCATTTGTAACCAAGTATGTCAAAAGTGATCCTATTTAAAACTAACTCCTTCTTCTAGTGCACATTCCAAATCATTTAAGTGCCTTAACATTATCGATAATTTAAGTTATAATACATAACATGGATGCCCTTGAATACAAATACATGTACTTAGTATTTTGATCATCAATGTATAACATGGGCACATGCATTTATTTTCTCCTCATGACATGGGATAATGTGCAAAACAAAAGTTTTAAACCCATAAATATAGAAAATATGATTTTTAGGTCTTGTTGAGGTTGGAAGACAGTGTGGACATGACCATACATTGAGACCCTTGGTCCTTTAAACCCCTAAATGCTTTTGGAACCCCATTTGGACTCCCATGCATACACTATTTTAAAATTGTACAATGTGTATATAGATTGTGATGGGGACTTCTTAGTAGATAGTGGTAGCTTGTTGTCTTGCAAGGCCATCCTTCAAGACACCCACACAAAGCAACTCTAAAAGAGTTTGACAAAGGTTTAAAGAGTTAAGGGTCAACGTAATTGGGAGGGGGCTTATGCGATCACTCAAAAAGAAGGAGAATCTTCACCGTGACATACCCCATATAGCTCAGTGTGTATGTTTGACAAATTTCATTCGACTATCAACTTCAAATCCAAAGTGTCACATGACGTTTTCCAAAAAAAAATGAATGTCAATTGACATATAGAATTTATTCTAAAATGTCACCTCAATTTTGGGTTACACAATATTTTAGAAAAACTAATAT
Organism: Polytrichum formosum; assembly: GCA_964035585.1. NCBI lineage: Eukaryota > Viridiplantae > Streptophyta > Polytrichopsida > Polytrichales > Polytrichaceae > Polytrichum > Polytrichum formosum. The sequence goes on from OZ037936.1 coordinate 21,695,777, forward strand.
TTTGAATAATCAAAATATAATCTTGATTTGTAACAAAAACAACTATCAATCGAGTGTAAGTATCCTTCGGTCTCGCATGTTTCTCCAAATGTTGAAGATGGTAGCCCAATCCATTGCATCCACTTCAAGCCCACAAAGAGAGACCCACATAAGAGCATCAAGGGTCTTCAAGTTCAACCTATTGCGCAAGTGGCTTGTGATTGTATTTTATTTGGAAAATCTTCTCTCACAAATAGCTATACTTGATGGAATGAGTATAATTTTCTATCAAAGTTGCATAAGCTTAGGCCAATTTGTGTGCCATTCCACATTGCTACCACATATGTGCCAAGCCTCAAACATTGTTTTGTTCTCACACTCATGTCGAAGTATTTCCATAAATTCCAGGAGTTCTCACTTACACATGTCATTTTCTTCTTCAGTGTATTGAGACTTCAACGATATTCTTTCGAGCCACAATTCGGTATTTGTGATTCAGTCACTATCATCGCTTGGATAATTATGAGAGCTGAAAAGTTTGGATGCATTGCACTCTACAAACACCTTAGAGCACGCACTAATTATCTTGAAACGTATGGTAAATGGGCATGTATTCATGAATTCAATATCACTCAGTAAAAAATTCACCCTTAACTAATTTTTAGATTTGGCAAAATAATGCATGTTTCGGGAATTAATACCACACACACTACATGGGATAATCAATGTAGTTGGGCATTGACCAAACAAATTATCTACCATAGGTATAGAGGGTAAAACTAGTGAGAGTGGAATATCTCCCAACATTTTAGATATTGGGACAGATCAAGTGACAAACTTCAAGGCCTTGTGAACACTGATAAAAGTCCAATATCACACCCAAATGCACAACTACTGCTCTTCCTCCTCTGATAGAATCACACGGCTCCTCTTTCTTCATATCCTACATGATCCCTTGAACTTCAATTCAAGCATTGTACCAAAGCATTATGATTTTCACATCGTACATTGAACTCAATTGAAAGGAATCCTGCACTATGCAAATCTACCACCTCAAATCATCATGTCGAGTTGAGATGGCTAATGAACCTAAATGACCATAGATTGGACTAGGTGGGAACTGACCAAAACAAAGTATGTAGCATGAGTGTAGATGGTACAACTGGTGAGAGTGGAATATCTACCATTATCCTAGATATTGGGACAAACTTAGGGGATGAACTTCATGGCCTTGTGAACATCGATAGCAATCCACTCACAAACTCAACAACACTATTGATTCCAATCTAACATCAACTCAAGCATTGCATTTAATCAATGAGAATTTCATATTGTATATTAAACTCAATTGAAGGAGATCTGTGCCCTATGCAAGACCTCAAAATTCAAATCATCCTGAGCTAAGATGGCTACTTTCCCCAGTTTTTAATCAAACAAAGCACTCTAGATCTCCTTCCATTTTTAAAACTTCAATTCAAGTGACTTAGGCCATACAAAAGTATCTAACACATATGTAGGCGGTGCCACTGGTGAGAGTGGATTATCTACCACTGGCCTAGAGTACGTGATGAACTTTAGGGACTTGTGAACGTTGATGGCATTCAAATTACAAACCCAACAACAACATTGCTTCCAATCTAGCTTCAATTCAAGCATTGTGAATTGTACATTGTACATTAAACTCAATTTGAAGGGGATCTCTGCACTATGCAAAGTCTACCTCAAATCATCCCAATATCAAATTGAGACGCCTCATAATTAAACCAATAGTTGACTAGCCAAAGCATCACTCTTCGAGATCTATTGGGGCAAATTGTTCATTCACATACTTGCACAAAACAATTGTGGAAATACATCCGCCATAGACTAAGAACAATGGTCTTGTCAGCCTTGTACTTAGATTCCACCACTTCTCTGACCACTGTCTTAGTTGTAGAGCCTACCCGGTTACAAAGGAAATTACAAGAACAATGCTAAACTTAAGTATGTAAGTGAGTGTAGAAAGTTCTCCTACTATAATGGGTTATGTTTTCCGGATACTTGAGCTGCAGTTTATAGTACTTAAGTTGCCTAGTAGTATGTGCCGTTTCAATTTCTAGCGTGTCAATTGACATGCATTTTTCTTCTTCACAAGTCACAATACGTGTCAACTTCTAAATTATGCGTGTCAATTGACGTGCATTTTTTTTGGTGCAAGTTTTTGCGTGTCAAAAGTGAAAAACTTGCAAAAACTTTGTCAAACATACACACTGGTATAGCTCTTGCATCTCATTTCCGATTCCGAAACTTGAAATGACAACCTAACTTATGTGATCTGCAATTGGATACTTCCCGATTCAATCCAACGGTCAAGATCGCCTGTGATGTTGGAAGTGACCACAATAGGGGTAACATTAATAAGTATATGTCTTATCTTGTAGCCCTTGAGCCCGACTGACTGCAGGCAAGGGGTGTCCAGTGTCTGGAAGACTTTTTTCCGATTAATTGGTCAAAATCCTAGTGTTCCCAAGTCCAACCGGTTACATGTTGTGATCTTTCGGGTTTTCTTTGTTGATTTGAGGTATTATTTTCATAGATTCCTCTAAATGATCGATAAATTTCCTAGACTCTCGACCTTCAACTGGTAGTTTCTCAAACTCAACTGGTTCATCTGTAACTAGTGGTCGGTCCTCCCCGTTCCTTGGGGGTGTCTTATAAGGGCCACTTCACACATGAGACTGAGGGCCCGTGACCATTTACACTTCAAGCACTCTCATTGGTGGAAAAGGCGGAGCCGGTCCAAGTTCGCTTCACACTACGCATGAGGTACCAATGGAGTATGTGAATGCAAGATGGATGTAAAGTTTACATGGATTCTTACATGGCATCAAATGGATCGTGTTTCATGGTCACTTGGTCCATTTTCAAAAACCACCTCTTGAAAGTAGGCCTAACACAAAACCGGGAGACCATGGCACTCCGAACGCTCACAACTGTTGATTTATTCTATTTCATCATGCGTGAGGACCCGCATGAATAGAAATTCATTGAAATAGCATTTGGTTTAGGCCCTGGTCACACATGACTTCACCCTACACTTGAGGGTCTGTGACTACACTACATGATTTTGGAGGTGTGTTGGGACGGCCTTTGGACACTTTCTTTTGGGCTCTCACAATTTCATGGTCACGGCTCTTGGCTCGTGTGTGAAGTGGCCCTAAGATTCTCATTATTTGTGGGCTTCCATAAATTTTGTACCTCTGATCTTGTTGAAATGTACATTTAATGGGCACCATGGATTTGTCATACAGTTAGGTCATGTGTTGGTGTTAATTGTGATATGAAAGGGTCCTCATATTGACGTGAAATATTCAGCTTCCAACTTTACAAAGAAGAAGGATTCAATGCAGATAAGTTGGCCTTTATGGTACTGTACTTATTATCAGTATGTATAGACAACTCACCCGAAGAGGGAGAGGGGGAATTATCATATACGAGCGCACCTCTCATGTATCCAACATAAAAGCCATGGAATAATATGCAGCCCGGAGGTTGCTTTGTTAGTTGATTTGACACCATAATTAGTTTAAAAGACCTCAAATTAGTCCACTCGAGGTCATTTGAGATGATTTGGCAACAAACGTATAGGAGGTCATGATTTTATGTTGGATGGATGAGAGGAACACTTGTATGTGATAATTCCCTCTCTCTCTTGAAGAGAGTTGGGCATTTCTTGAATAGATCTAAGCTTATTTTCAAGCATAGTCCTTTCTTAGTACATCCTCTTATTTAGAGGCCACACCATTCTTCTACATATCTATGTACTTTTCAAAACTCGGGAGGGTGGGTGGGATCATCCCTCATGACCATATCATTGCAAAACTATTCCTATGCTTTTTTCACCATTGCATCTTGGTAGATAGCTAAGAAGTTACAACCTTTCAGCATCCAATCTCCTAAAGTTGTATTCTTTGTGCCCTTTAACCATTGGTTGCAATCAATATCCATTGCTTACATCGTCAAATTCAAAAAAATATCTAAGACATGCTCAAAAAATACTTCCAGGTTCAATCATCAACCAAAAAATGCTAAGTATTCCTCACAATTTTGTAGAATACATACGCATTATATATACAATATTTTTGAAAGAAGATGATAATGAAAACCTAATATTGCCGTCAAGTTTGTGAAGGGTCTGCCTCACCTGTGCCCATGCCACCAACCAAATCCAAAGAGTGGGTTAGTAACGTACACGAGGTGAATAACAACAGAACCCAATCGTTGTCTATGTCACACAATCAAATACAACATAATCATACGTTTTGTATCATTGCATACTCAAACTATCATTGAGTATTTTACATGTTCCTTAGCCATTTGAACTTTGTGTGACCGAAGATTGAGGCAATTAGCCTACACCTCCCACAAGTCCGCACATTTGACATTACTCCCAGAAGTTACTTAGGTAAATTGCCAAAGCGACTTAACCTTTGAAAGGGAGTTCTCATGTCTCCCTTCATCTATTATAGGAGTAGGTAACTATCCTTGTCCGTAGATGCATATCCTCAGATCTACGGTGGACAATTGTTAGGTAACACTTACCAAACCCTAAAGTAATTAGTCCTTTGGGGTTATATTTTATTATCTGTGCGTTTCATTTATGGCAAAGTAAGAACAAAGTATATATATATATAGAGAGAGTTTGAAATAACTTGGGTACGATAAACTCATGGAATAACAATCGTTGTTCTTTTAGATGATGTGATGTTGTAAAATATGTGATATGATGTGATGGGTGGGTGGGTTTACACTAGAGTCCAAGACCAAAGAAATTCAAAAGTGAGCTATCCTATTGGTGGAGAATGAAATTCTAGGCCCAATGAGTTATCGCTAGGGTCCGGGTCTAAGGTATGAAAAAGAATGAAGTGGTACTAATTTGGCATCACTCTCTAGATTATCTTGTTGGTCCCAAGTGAAGGAAATACTCCTTCACATTTGAGAAACCAATTTCTACGCTTGGGCCTGAAAGTCATGTCTATTAACCCCTAAAAGCCTGGGGGTTCTAGCTTGAATGAAACGTGTATTATAAAGTATGAATTAGAAACTTCATTTTGTGTTGGCATACAAGAGAAAGTTTTAGGGAATTAATTTTAAATCACATCCGTGCGGTTGGAATAAGGATCTTTATCCTTGGTCTCCACCAAATCATTTTACAAGCATTTTCCTTCAGAAAAAACAAAATGTTAAAATGTATCAAAGTCACTTGATCTTTGGTATTATTGGTTAAAAGCTTGAGTTGCATAATTTGGTGGGAACCACCAGAAATATTCATGTCATTGACATTGTTACTTTTCCAAAATAGCTAATTTTGTAACAAGAAAAAATTAATGGTTCCAACCACATCAAGGTCCATATCTTGCAGTTATTGATGTTAAAATCAAATTTTCTCTAGACAATGCAAAACTTTATTATGTCAAGGTGCAAGGGAAAAAGAGAGAGAGAGAGAGAGAGAGAGAGAGAGAGAGAGAGAGAGAGAGAGAAAAGTTTGCCTTGAGAGATATCTCTTTGAAAAACGCATGCAACCACTTTTCGGCTTCTTGGGCATTTAGGGGTTAAGGGTTGTTTTAATCCCTTGTTCCTTGGACCCGGACTCTAATGTAAACCCACCCTAAATGTAAGGGTGGGTTTACACTAGGGTCCAAGATCAAAGAAATTCCATAATTGAGCGATCTTATTGGTTGAGAACAAAACTACAAACCCAAGGAGTTTACACTAGGGTCCATGTCCAAGGTATGAAAAAGAATGAAGTGCCACCAATGTGGCATCACTTAATTCTTGCCAAATCTCGGTAGTCCACACTTAAGATAATGCTCCTAGTGTAAGAGACCAATCTTCAGGCTCATGGTCCAGTCTTGAGTTCAGAGAAGAGGTTTATTAAGGGTGTTTTGGACCCTTACTTTCTTGGACTTTGGACCCTAATGTAAACCCACCCTAAGAACCAAATATGTGCCTAGGGTGTGTGTGGGGCCTGATGATTTGACACCGATATTTGGATGGTATCTGACAATAATTGTGGTTAATAATGGATATTAAATAGACAAGTGTTATGATGAGATTGGACTTTGTGCTAAAAATATAGGTGCCATTCTAGGCTCAATAACTATACGTAATTAGGAGGGCCTCTATGGGCACTAAAAGAGAAAGAGAAATTTCACAATCATTTCATATATAAACTTTTGCATTTAAGCTCGAATTTGAAACTTTATATTGATAATCTTCGTGATTCGATTTGCTAACCATATGAGACAATTCTTGAGCTAGTCCAACGGTCATCAATTTTGTGGAGTCATAATTGCCCACAATAGGCTCACACACCTTAGTTTCATGGATGTGGTGCAAAAAGGGCATCAATTTATGTCTAATATCATCGCCCTATCACTATACACCATGCACATGGCTTCATGATACCATATGTTGGTATTCTAGACACTAACTTAGATCCATCCAAAATTTGCAAAAATGACATTTGGAAGTTGGTTGGTTTTACCATAGATGTTAACTGCTAGGCAATGTCTATGACATGTTTTGGACCCGGAACTAAAGTTTTCATGTTGTACATGCCAAGGGAGCGTTCTAGGTGCAAAAGAATTACACTAAATATCATATCATCTCAAGTGTCCCAAGGGTATACCTCGCTACTATCTTGCACTATAAAGTGAGAGTTAGTAATAGACAAACGAGCATGCTTCAAGTTTGGTTTTGAAACTATGTATTGTTGCGATTCTTAAAGAAACTAACAACAACAACAACAATTATAGTCAATTTTAGGATAACCCGAAATTAAGGTCTTGTCAATAAGGTGGTGGAAGGATCAATTAATGACAAGTAGATAAGTAGAATAGCTTTCACTAAAAGAGAAGTTGTTCATTACAACCATATGTTGCAACTTGTCCATTGCAACTCATGACAAGAAAATGCATAAGTAAATCATTTTGGTTGTCAACTGGAGGTTTTGGGTTACGATTTATGGACAAACGACAACCAAAACACCACCCAACCACCTAACCACACATTTAAACACTCTGATGCAAGTTACATCTTTATTTCATACAGTTCCCATACCCTACAATCGTGTATAACGATAAAAATATCCATTTAAAGACCTTCAATTTTGAGTCTCCTCCGGAAAACATACATTGAGTTTTAGAGATGTTTCAATATGCCAATAATCTTGTAAACCTTGAGCCTGACACAAGGTCACTAAGGGTTTTCATGATTTGTAGCCCTTCATAAATTTTCATGCCACTAAGGGCCACTTTGCACACAAGACTGAAGGCCCGTGACCATTGCAATCTAAGAGCTCTCATTGGTCGAAAGGGCAGAGACCGTCCAAGTTCACTTCACACATGAAGGTGAAGGCCTAAAGGCCCAAAGAAGACTTCATGGATGAAAAGTCTACATGGAGTCCTACATGGCGGACTATGGATAAGGTTTCATGGTCTCCCGGAATTTGCGTCAGGCCCACCTCCAAGAGGTGGGCCTGACACAAATTCCGGGAGACATAATTTTTCTTCTTCCAGCAAGACAAATTTCAGGACAAAGTACATGGTAGATTCTAGGATAGATTCCAATACATATTCCAGGATAGACAAACACCACCAAGTAATTCTCTTAAATTGATAGAGTTTAAGACATATTATATTAAACCAAATGCTCCCCTCTTTTTCCGCCAACAAAATATGCAATGGTCCCGCAACATGGTCCATTCTCACTTCACACTATGCTTGAGGGCCCGTAACTACATAAAACAACTTTCCCAACACCCATGGTACGGCCTTTGGATGAGAGTCAAGGGTCCTCACCATTACAAGGTCACGGCTCTTGGCTCATGTGTGAAGTGGCCCTAATGTAAACATTTGATGGCACCTAGATCGGCCATGTTTGGGTTTTACGAGGACATCAACTGCGAAATGGAAATTTAGTACACTCTTTTGTTCTGATGTGTTCCAAAATATGCCACGTCAAGGTACCATGTGGGCCTTGTATGATCACTCTTCTTGATTGAACACCTAAGTTTGACCAGTCTATGACAAGATTTCTACTTAAGAAACATACCAAAACAACTTGTGTTATGACTAAGGGCCACTTCACACATGAGACTGAGAGCCCGTGACCATTAAACTTCAAGCACTCTCATTGGTGGAAAAGGCGGAGCCGGTCCAGGTTCGCTTCACACTACGCTCAAGGGACCAACGGAGTATGTGAATGCAAGATGGATGTAAAGTCTACATGGATTCCTACATGGCATCAAATGGATCATGTTTCATGGTCACTTGGACTATTTTCAAAACCATCTCTTGGAGGTATGCCTAACATAAAACCGGGAGACCATGGCACTCCGAATGCTCACAACTGTTGATTTTGTTCTATTTTATCATGTGTGAGGACCCGCATGAAGTGTGTGAAGTGGCCCTAAGACAAAAACCGTGTGCTCAAAATGTAGACACCATTGTAGGTTCAATGGTCAATACTATTAGGAGGGCACCAAATGATCACTTCAAGCGACCATACTTCTTTGCTTCGACCTCGTCTAGCTCTCGCACCTCACCCCCATTTTGAACCTTGAAATGACAAACTATGTGACTTGCAATTGCTTCCCGACGAGATGATACTTTGCAATTCGATCCAACGCTTGAGATTGTCCGTGGTGTTGGAAAGTAACCACAATGTAGGGTATCATTGAACAGAGTTTATCTTGTAGCTAGCCCTTGAGCCCGACTGCGAGAGTGGCTTATAAGATTCTCACGATTCATGGGCCTTCATAAATCCCATGCCAATGATCATAAATTGATGTGTACATTTGATGTTACCTTAGATCTGCCACTTTAAACGGTGACGAGATCGCGTCAGTTGTGATATGAAAGGCTCCCCAGTTGCATTGATGTGGAATATTTAGCTTCCATCCCATCCAGTTGCATGTTGCGATCTTTTGGGTTTTTCTTTATTAATTTGCGGTATATCCCATAGATTCTTCTGAAATGATCGGTAATTCTCCTGAAGTCTTGAACTTCAACCGATTGTTTCTCAAACTCAACCGGTTTATCTGTAACTAGCAGCCGGTTCTCCTTGTTCATTGGTGCAAACGCTGCCTTTTTCATGACCCAAAGATGAAGGATTAAGGTACGTGTGGGTGTTAGTCGGTTTAGTTTTCTTACATGTTCTCCAACTTCTATCGATTACATTTACACAATATAACTTGTGGTGCATTAGCAAATCTGTAATGAAGCATAAGCAAATATGTATTGAAAATTGGACTTATCTTGATTTTGTTATGCTTGTCGGAGGTGCATGTTTGTTCCTTCTTTTATTGACTACATGGATCCTCCTGATTATGTTCCCTATTGAGCATGGAATAGTTGATAAAATTTAAGCTATTCTTCAATCTCTTTGCAAATAAGTGTCTTCATGATGTTTGTGCTTTGGGATCCTCACCTAGTCAAACAGAAGTGTCCGATTATGAAAAGTAACCAAATAACATCCGCATGCCTTAAATGCAAACAATATGGTATTTTAATATTTATTGTCAGTATGTACACACAACTTCCCTAAAGAGATAAGAGTTACTTTGGTAGAGTAGACATGAGAGTTGTTGTTCAAGAGAGCATTGTTGCATATGAGCGTTCCTCTCATCCATCCAACACAAAAACTTGACCCCCTATAGGTTTGTTGCCATTTCATCTCGGATGATCTCAAGGACACTAATTTGGGTCTAATTTGAGATGCCAAATCCAACGGATCAAGAGAGCTAGATGACAAATCAAAACCATTAACATTCACTAAATTTTCACATCCATCCCCAAAAGTCAAAAGCCTCATTTGAGTCAAAAACACTAAAACAAAGTTGGTCATTTTGGGTCTCTCATGGATTTAGAGGTTAAAGTGTGGTGTCAAATCAACTTAAAAAAAATTAAATCTCCAGGTTGCATACTATTTTCAAGGGCTTATTTTTAATGTTCGATGAAGGAGAGGTACTCTCGTATATGATAATTCCCCTCTCTCCATAAATGATGTGATGCTTTTGTATGAATCCGATGGTGTGATATGAAATGTCAGTTGTGATATGAACGGGTCCTAGGTTGAAGTTAGATGTGATGTGAGCTATGGAAGTTAGACTAGGACTTTGGTGCATCAGACTTCATGATTCGATGTCCACAAATTCAATGCCAGAGTCCAGACGAGTTGGAATTAACTTACTGTCAGTACGAAGGTGCAGTCTCACAGACAGCTCCCCCGAAGAGATAGGAGAGAGATCCTTGGGTGGAGTAGACAGGAGAATTTTTGTTCTTCTGAATGATGGGATGCTCTATAAGATCCGATTACTCGGATGTAACACTTTGAGAGCTCTAGGCATCTAGACCTTTAGGCCCTTCACAAATAGCGTATGTGACACTAAGGGCCACTTCACACACGAGCCAAGAGCCGTGACCATGAGATTGTGAGAGCCCAAAAGAAAGTGTTCAAAGGCCGTCCCAACACACCTCCAAAATCATGTAGTGTGGTCACGGACCCTCGAGTGTAGTGTGAAGTCATATGTGACTGGACCCTCGACCAAATGCTATTTCAATGAATTCTTATTCATGCGGGTCCTCATGCATGATAAAATAGAATAAATCAACGGTTGTGAGCGTTCGGAGTGCCATGGTCTTCCAGTTTTGTGTTAGGCCTACCTCCAAGAGGTGGTTTTTGAAAATAGTCCAAGTGACCAAGATACATGATCCATCGATGCCATGTAGGAATCCATGTAGACTTTACATCCATCTTGCATTCACTTGCTCTGTTGGACCCTCAAGCGTAGTGTGAAGCGAACTTGGACCGGCTCTGCCTTTTCCACCAATGAGAGTGCTTGAAGTGTAATGGTCTCGGGCTCTCAGTCTCGTGTGTGAAGTGGTCCTAAATACTGTAAACGGTGTGTGGTGATAACCACAAATTAAATATATAAATGGGCTTAGCAACATGTGTAACCAACACACGAGAGGTTTAGTACCTCATATACCGTACTCGGCCGTCAGGGTCGGCAAAAATTAAATAAAAAAATAGAAGTTGAAAAAAATCGGAAATTATTGGAGAAGAGAGTTGAAAAGAAAAGTTATTCATTGAAGAGCATACCGAATATTACAAAATTGAGCCAACTTCATGTAGTAAAATCCCAAAATATTGCATACCGTAGCATCATAACTAGTTCGTGCAATTTTTTTTTAAACCGGACGTTATGAGCCCGAATTTTCTGTTATTTGCAGAGCAAATTGAATTTACCCTTAAAGAGCTTGTGGCCAAAATCATGGCAAACCCAGAGGTTGCAGTGGCGTTTTAGGATCCAAAAGTAACACATACAAAGGACCACTAATTGAGATTAGGGCATTCAACTAGGTTAAACACACCAAGGCCGCCACAAAAGGGTGAGAAAAAAGAAATCTTTCATTGTTGTGAACTAGCCTTGTATTAAAGCGTTGAATCTTTTACAAATATTTTTTGAAATCGTTGAAATTTTTATTAATTTATTTTTACCATGCCTAACCCACTTTCTCCACTTTAATTAATTATTCGGCATGAGATGTTGACCCTGACGGCCGAGTACGGTAATTAAGAGCTTCTCTGCCTTAGAATAGTTTTGTTACCTTATAAAACCATGTAGTTATTATACGTATACTTCGACAACCTATGATGAGGGCGGGTGGATGTTGACATAGTCATCGTTCCAAAACGGTTGACCATCAACGGCGGCATGTTGAGTAGATAATTCAGGTATGTGAACTGGGACATTGATTCATATGCACGGGTGCAACAAGTTGAAATGGCATGGAACCAAACTAGATCCTTATGTGTAGCCTCGTCTTTAAGAGGTCAAGTTGAACAAAGCTTGACCAACATCATCAAATCAAACAAAGATTAGAGAGAGAGAGAGGAGAGGAAGGATTAGAGGAAAGCAAGGGAGGGAAGGCAAGTTTTACTTGTTTTCCTTAGACTAGGCATATGTGATCATCTTTCAATTGATGTTGCACCTCTATAAAATTTTCTCTCTTCATAAACACATTGGAAATTAGTACAAGGAAATGCGGCAATAAAGAAATCTTGAAAAAGATAATTGACATTGAAAATGCTAGTAGACTAAATATTACATTTAGTGTCATATGATATTCTATGTCACCGTGGTAACTTTTTTGATGACACTTCTTATGAACATGTCATTAAGTACAAGCATCCCAACTTACAACTATGTAATGAAGTACTCACAAAGTTTGGTATATTCTACAACGTAACATTTTTATGATGAAGTATTGTCATGGATGATTGAAATTTGCATGAAAAATCACTTAGTAAGTGATGATAACTGCAATATGTAAATCCATAATGTCCAAATTTTTTACAAGGAATGACAAAATAAATAAATAAATTTACATTTAGTGTTGGTGAAACGACACAAGGCGGTTTACAATCAGTGTTGAGCAAGACGACCAGAATTGGTGACACTAAATACAATATTTAATGTAGTGCTATGCCAAAATGCCGCATTTCGATCATCAAAGGCAATTTGACTATGCAAATGAAATCGGGCAGGGTTTGGAATTGAAGTTTTTATTGAAATTCCATGAGAAGGTTTGCCCCTCAGCTAGGAGAAGGTCGACATGTACAGGTGGGGTGTGATTCTTGAGACTGATTGTTATCCTGAGTACTCTTTACATAATACCAAAAGCTCACAATCTGCTGCTGCTGCTATCAATCTCTTCATCCATCATTGGGAGCATGGAGATCCTTGTGTCAGGAAAATTACATGCTCACATGGAAGCTTTTGTGTTGAGGCGTGCGGTCAGCTTTTGTCCAAGCGTCTTGTCGCACTGCACAACACCATCGCATCAAAAGGCCGACATTGACAATATGAAGTTGATTCAATCACATCAAACTACACCATTGAAATGATGCCTACAATACATAGATTTGAATTTCTAATCTTTTAGTTCTCTCTCGAATTTGTTGCTGCAAGATCTAAAAGGTTGAATTTTGAGTTGAATCAATGTCAAATGAGTCTTCAGGTAGCTAGATTTTTAGTTAGGGCTGAAGAAGATATTCAACCCCAAAGGGAATGCATCAACATTAACTCAATCACATCAGACTACACCATTGAATCATTGCCTATCATACATAGGGTTGAGTTTCTAATATTTTCATTGTCTCCATATTATATAGCTACAAGACCTAAAAGGTTGAGTTTGGAGTTGAATCAATGTCAAATGAATAATTAGCTAAAAGTTGAGTTAGTGCTAAAAATTATATTTAACCTCCAAGGCTATGTATCAACATTGACTCAACATTAGATGCTTGTCGTTGGCATTTTAAGATGGTGATGATCCAAGAGCAGGGCTAGCATTGGAAGCTTGGGTGGCAAAGAGATCAAAGAAATACCTGGGACATGTAGGACAACCAGATGCTGCGAATTTCGTGGGTGAGCCTTGGGTCGGATAAGGCCTTTACCATGCGCCCAATGAACCTCTCTTGTCTGTTGTCCAAACACCGAATATTATTTTGTTAGTAGAGAGTGAGAAGTTGAGGTTGGTCAATTAACCCTACATGCCTGATATACCACTTTTGGCTTATCTATGGTCAAACTTAGGTTTCTTCAATGAAGCGAAATTCTTTCAATCTCCTTGCTGATGCATTTTGAACCTTCCAAAAGCTCCTCAATTTCAACTTTGGAAACAACTCAAACGGAGCTAACACACAAAGTTCACAATACACTACGGAGCATCTTTTTGAATCCAATCTCTTCATGTTTAGAAGATTTGATGCCACTGATTTTACAAGCATGTTCTCTATTGTGATTTACTTACATGTTGTGCATATAACTTACATTATTCGGGAGATCATTTATATTTTCTAAAGAATGATTTGCAAGTACAAGTTCATTAACTCATATCAAATTCGGAATTCAAATAAACACTAGTATATAATCATTCAACTCATGAAATCGGACACCAAAGTTGTTGAGGAATGGATTTTGAACATACACTTTTAGGAGCCAATGTCTAGGGGTTAATTGCAAGCATCTTATTTCTCACTAACCTGTCGTGGTCCCAAGTCCGGTATCGCTCTCCAGGCTGGATAAAATTGTTCTCCTTTGGAATCACGGTCTGCAATGCAACTCAACACCAATTCACGTCTTAAGCATATTCCCTTGATTTGGAGGTCAGGATGGCAGGAAAATGAAAGATTAACTTTATGACAAAAAAATTGGCAACAATTGGATGACTTACGCATGTCTAAAACCGTAAAGTACTAAGAATTAGTGACAGATCACTAACTAGGAAAGAGATGCAACCTGGAAGAAGCCCAATGTTTCACCAAGTTAGTATTGTGACCCCCGACCTAAAACACTTACCTTCCTTACCTTTGCGAATGTTGTGATGAAGCTGGAGCTATGGTGCTGGAGTGCAGTTAACTTTTTGATGAACAAATGCAGGTCGTCAAGGACTGCGCCCCGGCCGCTTAAGGTATGCTGGTGTTATTTGGGTTGCTTTCTTGTTCTCTTTCTTCTATTGATCAGATTCTTAACGTCTTCAAATTTGTGTTGCATTAGAAAATATACGATGATACATCAACTAAAAAACATATTGAAAATTGGACTTCCCCTGATTTAGTTAGTCCAATCTCTTTAAAACATGTCTCTTTATGGTGTTTGTTCTTCGATCCTCACCTAGCCACACACCAATCAAATGTAGGTGTCCTATCAAGAAAAGTAACCCAATAAACATCCTCATACCTTATTATTATGTTCCATATGCTTTGATTCACTTAATAGAATTATTGCTGGCACTTTTGACCTGGAACTCCATTCCTCTCCATCTTATAATTTATAATTCCTACCCAGATGTCAACAGGAAGGATGATTGATTGATAAACCTTTGGCTATAAAATTTAGTGAATTTTTTCAAGCCAGTCCTACTCTCACAGTTACACATGACATCCTTTTTCTTACTACGTGGAGAATGTATGGAGAGTTCATTACTACAATTCTTTTGTGGCGTTCAAAATTGCGGTCATGAGAGAGTTGTGTCCATTTCGCAGATTGTTAAGCAGCCGGGTGCGCAGGCCCCGGTGACCTCCATTGGTCCGTCAAGAGAGTTTATGTATCATGAAAAATCTCACAGATGTCGGGAGCTTCCCAAAGAGTCTTGTTGTCAAAGCACCGGATAATTCTTTCGTGTATCCGCCATGAGATACTTCTTCGATGTGAATTCCACATACCACAATATGTGGATCAACAGGGGATCATAATACTTGATCTAGTTTAGTAATTCGTACCTTTTCTCGGATGCCACTGACATGAGCCTTTGAGATTGGGAACCTCTCTGCCACACGTGTCGAGTCGAAGCGTGACGGCCAGTAGTTCACCTGGATGTTACAAAATTATCATGTGATTAGGTTCATACCGTTTTAGAGGCCCAACCATATGGTCTGACCAAAAATAATTATTTCCTCTCAAATTCCACCACGTGTCATTCTTACATTGGTTATGACCACTTAAATCTGACATGGAAACTATAACCGGGCCGGCACAAGTAAAGATGACAAAGAGCGCTCTACAATATCTTAGCATGAGATTGGTGTAATTCTAATAAGAACACTTTTTTTTTGTACCCCTTACATCTGATTAATCGTGGCTCACACTCTTTGTCATCAACCCACGTAAATGATCTTGTAACTACTAGGTGACATGGGACACTTTCTGCTACATCACAAGTCATAAAGGCCATTCTAATAATTAACATGGCACACCAATCTCAATATCATGACATAGAGCGCCCTCTACAATATCTTAGCACGAGATTGGTATAGTTCTTTTGAGAACAATTTTTTGTACTCTATAAAATTGATTTAGTGTGGTCCAAACTCTTCATCATCAACCCATGTAAATGATCTTGTAATCACTGGGTGACATGGGACACTTTCTGCTAATTAACATGCCACACTAATTTTAATGGCACATTAAGTCATACATGTACAATGTAGTTAGTTCTCATAAACTCATCGTATTACCCAACAACACTGAATTCAATGTATAACGGTCTTCAGGAAAGCAGATAGATTACCTCTTCGTCACGGTGAGTGAAATTCATGAAGCCCTCGTGGTGGTTGTTGTGGTGAGCACATTTTGGGGCGTTGGCAGGAAGGAGGAGGTAGTTAGGGCCGAGGCGGTGGCGTTGTGTATCACCGTATGCGAAAATGCGGCATTGCAACATCTTGTCGTTGCTGTAATAGATACCAGGGGGCACGACTCCTGGGGAGAAGGCCAGTTGCTCGTTTTCGTTGAAAAAGTTGTCCACATTCTTGTTCAGGACCATGCGGCCCACAGGCTGCAGCATCCCACCCAAGGGTATCCATAACTTACATGAGCCCAGAATATCAAAATAAAGTGGAATGTGAATAAGACTCGGACCCTATGAACAGGGAGATCAGACCGCTAGTTACAGGTGGGCTGCTTGAGGTTGCAAAATTCCACCAGTTTAAGTTCAAGAGTTTAGGCAAATCGCCGATCATTCTAGAGGAATCTATATTATATACACTATCTTTAATAGGGAAAAATTGAAAGATATCAACATTTAATCGGCTGGACTTGGAAACTCTTGGATCTCGACTGATTTTACCCAAAATGTTCCCGGACACTGCTCGGACCTGTCCATCCATATCTGACCACCGTGCCGTTTCCTTGGGTTGCCGCCTTTTGGAACTTGCTAATTTCAATATCTATATCATTACTGTTCACCTTCTACTGCTCATTTTTAACAATAAAAAACCCAAATATGTGGGGACAACTCTTAAATTTTCATTAAATTCCATGAGATCCTTAAACATGACAACACCATTCACCCTTTTATAAATCCTTCTCATACAGTAGGTTTGCATTACGCCAGAAACTAAGGGCAAAGAGAGATGGGGTCTCCTTTGTGACACTCTAGTACCTTACATGAGATGCGTGCTATGAAAGGCCCATAGAAGGGACCCCATCCCTCTTTGCCCGCTGTTTGCTTTGGTTTCCAACTTCTGTAACCTTCTAATCTCATTACCACCCTACTACTCATTTTCTTAAATTAAAAAACACAAACAAGTCAGATCAATCCTTAACATTCTTAGAAATACATCTTCCTACATTCTTCTAATCTCAATTTGTTATTAGAAAAACACAAACAAGTCGGATCAACCTGTTAAGATTCTTAGAGTTACAGCTTCCTACAATCTTCTAAAGATGAATGCCTAAGACAGATGTAATCAAGGCTTGTGATGCACCGAGTATAGATAGATACCTGAAGGGGGAACAATTCCTCCGGCCAGATCTTGGTGGTGTCCATGGGGTCGAAGTCATACTTATCTTCGTCGTTGGGGTTCATTGTCTGGATGTAGAGCCTCCACTCCGGGAAGCTTCCTGAGGCGATGGAATCGTACAGGTCCTTGGTAGCATGGCTATGGCACTGCGCCACCACGGCCGCTGCTTCATCCTCCAGAAGGAACTTCAGGCCACAAGTGGGCCTCCAGTGCCACTTGATCAATGTCTCCTTCCCTTCCTTGTTGATTAGCTGCAGTGGAGGACAATATCACACACATATTATAAATTTAAGTTTCAATTGAGGACTCTATGTTTTGCACAAGACGTGGCATCGTGTGGTTGAATGTAGATTGTAATGTATTTGTCGAATATGTAGCTGTTAGATTGCAGTGATCATTTCAGAAAGTCTCAATTGTGTAGTGATCTTCAAACATGTAGTGTGATATTCTATAGGCATTAAAGTTATCCCTTGACTCAAACGGGAATTTTTTGTTGGGAGTCGGTTCCTATGATTTTTCAAGAGTTGTTTTGCATATACATTCAATAGTTTCTTTCTTCTTGTGGTGCATGCTTGGAAGTACTATTTGAATTAAAATGAAGAGCAACCTATTTTGGTTCATTGAAGGCCAAACTCATTTTCGCACCTCTTGGCATGCCAAAATGAGTTTCACCCTCAATGAACCAATATAGAATGTTCTTCATTCAAACCCTCACAACACCTCCAAGCATGCACCGAGAACTTACCAAACATGGAAGGTCTTGTATGCTAAACAACCAAGTCCTGACAGAAAGTCAAGTTGAGTTAGAGGATAATTCTATTTTATGCTTTGAAGTATATTGTTACTCAAGCCAACACACTGTCAATTTATAAACTAAAGCAATGTCCATCTAGAAGAGCTTAATATGCCGTCCACCTTAAAGATACCTATAGTTTCGTAGGATGAACCACACATTCAAGCAATCAACCTCACTATGAGAATGTCATAAGGTCTAACAGATCGTCTTTAATCTTTTTGATAAATAATGTGCACATTCTTTTATCCATCGAAACTATGTTAGACAATGGCCATTGTGTGCACCTGGCTCATGGCCACCTAATGGCCATTATCTAGTACACAATCTGGGAAAAGCGTTGAATAATTATTTCACAGATAGGTCTGCTAGCTAGGAACTTCAAATGCTTTGAAGTGAGTTATCGATCATTATACCTTGAAAGTGTGGACAGTGTATCCATCCATATGGCGGTAGTCAGATGGGACACCCCAGTCATCCAACCACCAGAAGAACATGTGGGTGCTCTCAGGGATGTAAGACAGGTAATCCATGATTCGCCACCACTCCTGTACGTTTGATTTGGGGTTGGGTTTCATGGCATGGATAACATCTGGAAACTGCATACACATATATACAGACAGCCAATCGCTATTCAAGTTACAATGAATCAACATCATATGAAAATTCTTCAATTCAAGACAAGGATATACATTAGCCATGGCATGCTTCATACTACGAGAAATTTGGATGAATGGCTAACGACAACTTTTGCGAAGACATTCAGGGTTGCAGGGTACTGGATTTTTATCATGGACTCTGCTTTGAAACAAATCTTGAAGTAGGAATGGTGAAACATGTCTCTAATCCCACTTTAAGATTCCAGACATGGAGAACCGAGCACATGAATGTACTTGCTACTAGTACTGTGTGGTTACCCTCAAAGTTCAAGCTACCAAAAAGCATCAAACCAGTCTTCAATTAAAGACAAACATACTTTGTGTATTACTATTTATTTTTAATCTGTTATTTTCTTCTAGAGACAAATGAAACCGGTTTTACTTCATTGCCAATTTGAAAGAACATACAAGGTGACATGCTATCCACATTAGGGAGTACTGGGCTGGCGATTAATTATAGCCTTGGAAAGTAGAACATATAAGGTTGCAACTGTGATCTGGATTTATAATGTCTGCTAAGTAATCGATCTTAAATTAAGATTAGAGCAATATGTCTCTAATTCTACTTTAAGCTGCGAAGGAGCACTGCCAAAATAGACATGGAGAACGGAGAAAGCACATGAAGGTAGTAGCTGTGAATGGTTAATAAAGTTTAATATCTGATATATACCACGGAAGACCAGGATTGGTATTTATGCGAATTAGTACCTGCATAGCGTCTCGGACGAAGAAGACAGGCATGTTGTTTCCAACCATGTCGAAGTTGCCTTCCCGTGTGTACATCTTGACTGCAAACCCTCGGGGGTCGGGTAGCGTCTCTGGGCTACCCTTCTCATGGATGACGGTGGAGAATCGGGCAATGAGAGGCGTCTGCACATGTAAAAAGGGCCGTTTTAGTACTGATTTCACATCACATTTTCGACACCTGAGAGCTTCAAGGTGAAATTGCTACTGACTATCACTGCCATTACATTTTCCTAAACCAAGAACCATGATGACAAGCCATTGATATCTAACTTCCAATTGCGGTGATGGACAAAGAGCAGATCAATGCCTACCATGTATGTATGTAGCTTTATTTTGTGAGCCTCAAATGTTGATGAGCCATTTTAGTACATGTCTGCTTAATATTACATTCTCAAGGTGAAATCGCTACCGACGCCATTACATTGAACCTGAGCCAACAGTCTTGATGATCTCAGCTCACAGCTCATTAATTTCTAACCGTGGTGGTGGATGAAGAGTAGATAGGTGAGTGTCATGTTTGTACGTATGTTGCTAATTATAACTTTTGTGCTGAAATGTTGATGAGTACCTGAACACCAACGCCTCGCAGGAAGTCTGCACACGTGAGGTGAGTGATGTCATGGGTGACCTCAAAGTAACCCTTGGCGCCTGCTCCACGAGCATGTACAATGCGCTCTGGAATGCGCTCCCTGTGGAAATTGGCGATCTTCTCCACCAGATGATAGTCCTCCAGCAGCACAGGCCCTGTTCACAAACCATCATGATCAAATGCCTCCTATACCTCACTTAATTTACACTGGTCATCTCCTTTGAGCTCCTTAACCTCCATCCCAATGGATCAAATGCCAACTGCAGTACTGCCCAGTTACCATTCTTAACCGGTCAACCTCTGTCCCAAGGAACATGATAACTAAATGCAGCAGACGTTAATCTTAGACTCTGTTATTTACGCATCTAAGCAAGGAAATGAAAGATTGTGTCTTCTGTAAGGTTAGGTTCTTGTATGGTTACATATGTGTTAGGGAGCTTAAGAGAGCAGCTATACTTACAGGATAACTCAACCGTGCCTCCAACTTCGACATTTTCTCTTTAGCAGGAGGAGAGGACTGTTCTATGTGATTCTGACGTTTTTCTAGTCTAAACCCAACCAGCTCCTTTACATTATATTTTTTTCAAGTAACCTACATCGTTCTCGCTGAAAATCAAAATCTCTTCAGTACTATTAAGCTTACCTCGGCTTCCAACTGTGAGTGACGAACTGTTGTTGTAGACTGGCCCGCCCTGGTTGTTGGTCATATACGGTGTATTGAAGGAGCTTGACGGGCGATACTGCATACAACCATTGGGGAACCATTGCCACAGTTGTTAACAATTAGCTACAGACACCGATCCTGCTAATGAATTTGCAGCAGAACATGAAAACCAGGTCAATAACATCAATGTCACCAACGTCCGATCAAGTAGCTCAAGAATCTCAACAGAAAAAACTAGCATCGGTATTTTCACTTGACGATCCAACGCTGTGATCAACTTAACCCGGCCGATCAACCAAGCATGTAATCGGTCGAGCCAAAAGTTGTTGTCGAACTAAAACTACTGTAATACTGCATTGAATCAGTACTAAAATTTAGAAAAGAAACAAAAAAGACACTAACTCTAAAACTTCATTGAGATGTTGCAAAGCTCGCATTCTTGGATTCCTCGGTGAACTGCAACGCCGAACATTCGCCATGCATGTGCAATGTCCAGAACGGGAGAGAGAGCGAGGGCGAGGGCGATGCGATGGGCGACCGCGGGTCGGTGAACTCACCCTGTAAGGATCCATGATGGGAGGCTTGGGCGCCCTATGCCCGGAAAGAACGTGTCTTCCCCGTCCTTTGGTCGGGAGCAGAAAAGCCTGGTAGTCCTGCTGTGCGGGACTACTACTGGTGGAAGTGGTGCCGTGTATGGGCGACGCCTGAGGGTTACTTATATTGGTGCCAACTACCCGGCGTTTCTCCGGGTGAAGGTTACTGACCCCTGCCAGGCTCCACATGTGTTGGACTGGAAGGTATCAGCTATTTTGTATGAGCACTGAAAGTACCTACAAAATATCCAGGCAAACTAATGTCATCTTCGTTTCTTGAAGTTTTCTTGAAGTTCTCTCTATGAATATGTTGACACAAAGCACATGACTTTTTTATAGAATGTCCAACCATACGGATACATGTGTTCTTCGGCTTTGTGTCAACAATTTTGCTTCATGAATGTTTCATAAAACAACCTTACAAATCCCATTTTATAGCTGATTTTGAAACTACATAAAAACCTAGGGATAAGAAGGGTTAAGGTATGTTTCTTATGTGGTCCTCAGGTGCACTTTACATGGGGGGTTGAGGCCTTCAAAGTATGAAGCCAATTCACACAAAAATATTGACTCGGACCAAGAAGGGAGGAAGCTTCAAGAAAGCAAATTGGGTTTTCATTCTGGTCCAACCCAATTCTTTTTGAAGTTGCCGTGGTTGATTTTGTCTTTAGTGATTTGAAATATGATTTCACCTCATTAGAATATGTATTTCAAAGAATGACCTTGACTCTATCATGTAAAGGCCTTTTGGTATATATAGTGGATTAGCCCAATGACCTGCTTAGATTTATCCATGTTAGAGCCCCCAAATAGGCCTCGACTCCTCATGTAAAGCGGCCACTAGGGGATCTCCAATACCATCGCCACATCTCCCTCCAATATGCAACCATGTATAGAATTTATACATGCCTTTACCAAGTCCTCTCTATATATTCATATTTTATATAGTTATGGGTTTGAATGCTTATTTTATGCATTGTCTAATGTCAAGGAAAAAATGAAAATACACTCATACATGACATTGGTGATCAAAGTACAAAAAGTACGTGTTTACATCCAAGGGCACCTTGGTTACATACTTGAACTTGGATCTTCAATGACATCAAGGTATTTAACCGATTTGAAAACTGCACATGAAGAACATGTTACATTTGGGTCACATTTGACATAATTGTCTTCAAATGGAAGTGTGCAAGGAGAGGCGCAATTTGGGCCTCTTGGACGTGTAAGGGTTAACCTCCCAAGACGTCTACAAGGCTCAGTTTGGGCCTCTTGATGCACAAAAACATGTATGTAAGCAATGTATATTTCCACTTTAAGTCAATTGTGTCAAAATGACCTTATTTGACATAAACTCATTCTTCTAACTATTGTGTTTTTCAAATCAATTGAAATGCCTTAATGTCATTGAAGATTTGGGTTACAATACACAACATAAGTGCCTTTGGATGCAAATACGTATCAAGTATATGATCATCAATGTCACATGTGAGTTTATTTTGATTTTCTCCTTGACATAAGAGAATGTATAAGTTAAGATCTGAAACCCCAAAATAGAAGAAAATTATGGCGATTATTATGCCTCTGCTCCCTCTATAGTATTGAAGGAAAATTTAGTGGGCGGAGTGGAGATGCTCTTAGAAGTAAGGCCAATCATCAATTGGAGAATTAAATGCGTGAGTGATAGTTGACATAACATTACTAATTAGCTACATGGTGGCCTCTTTCCAAAGAAAGAGGTTGTGATTAGATTTTTCCATTAATTTACAACTGCTTGTCATAAAGTTCACAACACACATCCTAAGTGCTCGTCACAAATGGTGAATCCCGGAATTAAAGGAATTTTATTCTCACATGATACATGGTCCCACAGGATGCAGCCAAGGAGTTGTGTAATGTTATGGATCGCAAGTACTATTCTTAATTTAATTTCAGAGCCAATTATATAGAGGTTTACGTAGGTAATGTAAGGTTGAATACTCCAAAACCAACAAATTAACCAATTCAACCTATTTTCTGGTGTGCAAAATTTACCCAAAAATCCAAACATCCACCATAGGTTTTGATGAGGACTATATAAAGTTGCAACATTGTCCTAGAGTTCCTCAATTTAATAGAAAATACTAAAGTGCAAAGTAAGCTCTGACTTAGAAACAATGTGTGATTCTCTAAGACCACACGCTCCGTGACCTTATATACGTGCATGAACATACCCAAAACCACCAACCACATGTTGAAAAAATGTAACTACAGTGGTTAGCAAAAGTCTTTGGAATTAGCACTGACAATTGTTGACTTTGATGTAGCTAGGAGCTGATTTTTTTCAACTAATTATGATATTAGAGACAAATTGAAGTCAAGAGAGTGTATGGGTGTTGAAATTGAGCCACCTGCAAGTGAAGCAATCGGAAATGTGTCATCCAGGGGTGTCCGGTTTAATATGCACAAAACTTGTGCATCCAAGAAATCTCAACGAAGACCCTCTAAATATTGAGACTTCCTGGATTTAGAAATTCAAAGAGCTTGAAAGATTACAGCTCATCAGCTATGGCTCCCATAAGGTCTCTTGATGAGCGAAAGTTGGTTCTTCAAATGCATGAGAGAGGGAATTCATACTCTGAAATTTCAATAGTGTTAAGGATTTCTCGAAGCACCTGCCATGATATAGTGCGAAGGTTCACTATGAGAGGTGATTTGAGAGATGCACATTCAGATGAATGACCTCGAATTCTTGATGAACGTGTTGATCATGAGGTTGTAAGGTTGTTACTTAATCCATCTAATGGTACAGCTGCAACAGTGGGTAGAGAAATGCGATCTCAAGGATTGGATTTGAGTGATGATACGGTTAGAAGGAGTCTTTGGAGGCAAGGATTGAAAGCATGTGTGAAGACTAAAAAGTCATTATTGACCAAAAGCATAAGGTGCATCGATATTCATGGGCAAAGAAGTGCAGGCATGCGACTTGGTTGGACGAAGTTATGTGGTTTTTCGGATGAGTCAAAATTCAATTTGCTTGGCTCATATGGGTGGAAATATTGTTGGAGGAGGAGTGGAGAGCATCTTTTGGACCGACATGTGCAACCTACTGTCAAATTCCGGGGGGGGGGGTTATTATGGTTTGGGGATGCATGAGCTGGGAGGGAGTTGGCAACCTTCGCCTTATAGAAGGGAAGATGGATAAATATGTTTATCATGAAGTTTTGGAGATGGAGCTTATGAACACTATACACATGCATGATTTAGGAGAGGAGAATGTCATTTTCCAACATGACAATGACCCCAAACATACGTCTAAGTATGTTACATATTGGTTGTTGACGTAGAAATTTCAACTCATCTTGCATCCGGCTCAATCGCCTGACCTAAATCCTATAGAATACCTTTGGGATGAAGTAGATGGTCGTATGAGAATGTCTAACAAAAAACTCACTAACAAAAAGGATTTATGGGAGAAACTACAGGAAATTTGGTATGGCATTGAGGTTGATATTGTGAGGAAGTTGATCATGTCTATACCTGAAAGAGCAGTCGACGTTTATAAAACCAAAGGCGGCTATACACGGTGGTAGTGATTATAAGGGCTTTGCGGCTATGCTTGCTAGCTATCAAATTGACTTTGAAGCTCAAGGTTCTATTTTCATAGTAAATAAAAGACAACTTCACTTTTTGCATAAAGAATTGTACACCCTTATCATGTGTTAAATTTTTGGTTAATTTTTTATTGACATTCTTGGTTGTGAATGTTGTGCTACATGTTTGTTGCAACTATGTAATCTTATGTTAAATTTCTTATAATTTTATGATAACTTCGGTAGGATTACTAGTTCATTTTGTAGAACAAGGCGTCATGTCCAAAGACTTTTGCTAACCACTATATATTGTTTAGAGTAATTCAATCCTTGGACAAATAACCAACTAATTCAACTATTAGTTAACTAGTTGTCTTTCGTAACTATAGTTGTTCGCGATTTGACTTGCTAAAAAATGCAGTCAACTATATATATATATATAACTAAATTTGAGCGCAACCTGTTCACATAATTGTGTTGTAGTGTTGTAGTGTCACTAGTGTGTTATTTGTGTTGGTGGTGTACATGGAGGTTTTTCCGGAGCCCAACACTATGAGTGATCGTATAAAGGCATTTCTTGACGATCCTCAATGGCCCGAGCATATTAAAGACCCTCAACTGAAGCAAATCAAGAGGCAAACTTCTTTGAATATATAATAATATTTGGAATATTTCTAGTTAACCATACTTGTTCTTGAATATCATCTTGAAATTTTCTAGTTAACTATAGTTGTTTTTCAAATCAGTTTGAAATTTTTCTAGCTAACTATAGTTGTTCCCTAAAATGTATTGAAAAAATCTAGTGAAATATAATTATTTTGGCAGTTGTCCAAGGTTTGGAGTAGTTATTTGCCTTCTCGATTTTCAGATTCAATCTATAAATTAACCAATATTGAAATATTGTTTAGATTGAGGTAGATGTATGGAAAGCGGTGAAAATAAGCTGATTCGGCTAGAACGAGTGGCTTGAAATTTTGTGCACTTCCGATTACCATAACTAAATTGGGGGAGGTCCGATTTTCAATGTGGTTTTTGCAAATGTTTTGTTGTAGGCTTGTTAATGCAACACAAGTTTTGTTGTGTAAATCTAATCGATAGAAGTTGGAGAACATGAAAAGTGAACCAAATAACAACTACATACTTTAGAAACTACCAGTGGTCATTGGGCCATCATTGAGACCTTAACCCTTAAAGGACGTGGGATCTCAATACGTGGCCATGTACATAACTTATACGGCTTCACCAAGTTCACAAATCATAATCTATATATTTATCTGTTTGAAACCTCATTTTGTGCATTGTCTTATGTCAAGGGGGAATATAAAAAATTACTCATACTAGACATTGATGATCAAGATACAATGTATGTATTTGCATCCAAGGGCACCCATGCTACATATTTGAACTTAGATCTTCAATAACACTAAAATGTTTTACTTATTCAAATAGTGCACTTGAATAATGACTTAGTTTGAGATAGGGTCGCTTTTGACATGACTAACTAAAAATGAAAGCATGTAGTTCAAATACACTATATATATATATATATATCTTTATTTTACTTGAAGAGGCCTAGTATGGGCCTCTTAGACTCCGAGGGTTAACCCTTGTAATAACTTCCACACACAAATGTCACGGCCCTGCCTTTGTATCCATGCAACTCTTCCAGTACAACCCACGAATCCCAACCTCTAGCTACTACACTAAATAGTCACATTTCTATGGGCCATGGTAAGTTTTGAGAGCCCATGCTAATTCTCACAATGTTCACATTAATTCTCAATACACACTAACTTGTTGGTTGAAAAATAGTGTGGATTAATTAAGTTTCTAGAAAATTAATGGGGTGATTATTTTATTTTGTGCTACTTTTGTCCTGGAACTAATATACAATGTTCATGAGTCATAAGTCTTCATGAAGATTTAGGGGAAGTACATGGGGTCTTGGACCCACGTTAATCCCACATTAATTATTTCCACATTAATGTTCCACCCACACTAATAGGACTATTCAGTTAGTGCACTTCATGTAGAGTGCTTCCAGCTTCAGCTTTTGATAGGTTACAATTATTTGGAATCTTGCCACATGGAAATCCTATATTGCTTGAAACCCATTCAAATCCCATGTGGACATTGGGATTCCGCAATAGAAATGAAGAACCAGGAGGAAGCCCCCTCCAAACGCACTGAGGAGGGTCTCTGACACACTCCCGGCCTCTTCTTTATCCTCACAGGCTTTTTGCATTGCAGGTCCTTGAGTGTGTCCTGAAGGAGTGTTGTTTTTCAATGCACACCCACTATGGCAGTTGAATTTTTCAATAACTTTCAGCCACTCTGCAAAAGGAAAGAAAAAAAAAGGCTTCCCATACGAGGCTTGCTTTTTATGTCGTTGTTTGCATGCTTTTTGGCATGAATAATGTATGGCATGGCAATCTATATTACTTGGGCATACATGCAAGTTTCGTGCTTTGAATCGCAATGTTGAGCATCTTGACATGGTTTTGCTCTCCTTTTGCCCCCCTCCACCTCCAACAAGTGTTTGAGTATGGGTGAATCAAGGGCCGGTTTAGACTAAGGTGATGAAGTGCACTAGTCAAGAGTTTTAGGGGAATGGAGCAATATGATCGGCTACAAAATGGGTTCTGCATTGGCCGAGGTTTACAATACGGCCAAGACTACTTCTCCGGTGGAGAACTTCAAGCATGGATGAAACAATGACATGGTTGCCAACATGGCAACGCATTTTTCCAGGGAGCTCTCTAGAGGTCAAGTTTCTTGGGCAACCTCAAACCCTTGGACAAGAAACTTGGCCTTTGGAAAACTCCAACTTAAGGCATTTAAAATTTTAAAAATAAAAAAAATCCATCTTGTCTGCCATACCAAGTGTTGCCTCAAATAACCTTGACTTGGGCCAAAATTTTGACCAACCGGTCCTAAGCAATATCTTATCCAAGGCTCTAAGTTGGTATGGAGGAAACACATATGGAGGTTCCCTTATCAGAGAAGAATGTAATATAGCTTGCAACCCATCCGGGATGCCCAAGACTAGACACCCACCTCTTTGAGTTGGACCCCCACCAACATTACCCAAGGTGAAAATGCAATTAATTATATTATAGCATGTGATATTTGATTATGAAATCAATATCAGAAGCCCTAGATTAGTGTAGAGAGACCCACTTAAAATAAGTTAATCACAAATCTATGAGAGTTAGGTTCTTACTAGATCCCCTTTACCTCATCAACATTGACCGATGGGACGCAACTCAAAGAGGTGGGTATCTAGCCTTGGCCATCTAGGATCAAATCAAATTGGTCAATTTCATTCGAGTTATTTATAAAGTAAAGGAGATAGAACTGTGGATTTAGTCCCAAACCATGAGTTTATGAGAATAAATGCAAAGTCATCCAAGTTTTTTTTTAAATGCTTAATTACCATACACAAAAAGAGTGTTGGATTATTAAAAACTAGATTTCTAGCTTGTCCTACTAGGATGACTGGGCCAAGCTAACCTTGCATAGGCCGATCCAGGATCTAGGATAGCGGGTCCCATTTGCATACCCTATTTTAGATCCTAACTCAAGGTTTGGGAGGTGGAAAGAGGAAGTCCCAAAAGTTTCACCCAACTTTCAAACTAGTCTTCGATACACAACGAGGTAACGAGCTCTTTATAGAAAGTTTTCTCAAAGAAGGATCAAACCCACGGTTTCATCCCTCTCTGAGATACTTTATGGATAACTCTATCGACTCAAAAAAATCTCAAGCTTGGGAACCCATGATATTCCACCAATTGTTAAAGTGACCACACAATGGTCAAAACGACCACAAAGATGTGTCGCGCAATCACATGACTTGTCGAAATTTGAACAATTCTAGTTGTAAGCTGCAATGTAAAGAAAGAGGAAGCAAAGTTGATACCTTGCTCCTCTTCATGTGTGCGCGATGAAAAAACAAATTTTAACAAGTCATGTGACAACATGACACGTCTCTGTAGTCATTTCAACCGACTACGTGGTCTATTTATCTATCTACCTATATATCTATATCTTGATTATTGCATGTTGCATTTGGTATGCACATACGTAAAACCCATGATATTCCACCAATTGTTAAATTGACCACACAATGGTCAAAACGACCACAGAGATGTATCACGCAATCACATGATTTGTCAAAATTTGAACAATTCTAGTTGTAAGCTGAAATGTAAAGAAAGAGGAAGTAAAACTGATACCTTGCTCCTCTTCATGTGTGCAATGAAAAATCAAATTTTAACATATCATGTGACAACGTGATGTGTGTCTGTAGTCGTTTTTACCGACTACGTGGTCTATCTATCTAGCTATATATCTATCTATCTATATCTTGATTATTGCATGTTGCATCTGGTATGCACATACGCAAAAGCTACTAGAATCATGGCACAGACTGCAACTTTAAAAAATGAACAGGGATAGACATGAACACTTCACAGCATTTTCTTCGTGGGGTACTTGGTCCCTGTCAGAGGACTTGTCACACAAGTTAGGCTATCTAATCCTCTTGGCATGCTATAAGAAATTCAAACCAACAATGTGTAGAGTACTAGATAGACACACCTATTTCTGTTAACTTCAGCAATCTCGCATGAGTGTAGTAGAGGTGTGAAACTGGGGTGGATTTTCACGGGTCTGGAAATTGAGATCACGACGTTTAATATAACAATCACAACCTATTAGAATGGAACGGTTGATACCAGCTGAACAATGTGATGTCTTCAACAAAACTTGGTATCTTGTAGTTTGAAGGCGCATTTTGAGTGTTTATTATTGAGTGTAGGTGAATTACCCATAAGAACTTACAGGTGCAATTCTATATTGCAAAATCACTCTCACACACACACACACACACACACACACACACACACACACACACACACACACACACATATATATATATAGTCTCTGGTGGTGTATGTTGTAAGTATGGAGTTGTACGTTGGAAAAGCAAAATTGTTGGGTGTCAAAGTCCAGTACCAATTGTCTGCCACAGCTATGTCAAAGGACTTTGAGGGTTATGGCTTCTTGTTTTTGGACGAACATGGCTCCACCCCAGTTGCTGATAGAACCTTCGGGTGGAACTTACAATCATCCGTAGATAGATATATAGTACACTAAATAGTCCTATTAGTGTGGGTGGAAAATTAGTGTGGAAATAAGTAACGTGGGTACACTAATTTTCTAGTCAAGGTGGACTGAATATGTGTCCAAGAATCCAAGTCTTCCCTTAAGTTTTCATCAAGGTTTCTAACCAACACATTGAATATTGGTTTTAGGACAAAAGTAGCACAAAATATTACATGCTATAGTATAATTGATTGTTGTAATACAATTCCCGGAAGCCTCTAGCCTTGACATCAATATTTCTTTTGTCTTCATTATAGTACCTCAAAGCCTGAAGCAAGCAGTGTCGGTTCTTCTCTGGTCTTTGATTATTGTATATCGAAGCAAGCAACACAAACATTAATGATGATGTATAAGCAATCACTGCAGACATGGTGCTAGGTTGGATAAGAGAGGTCAATCAAAATTTTGGTAGAGCTAGTCATGGGGAGCGATCGGGAGAATCTTATACTTGATGTGCCGTTCTTTGTGAAATAGAGTCATACAATTCATGAAATTGATTTTGTGATATTGTGAATATGGGCACCAAATCATGAAATTGTTTAGAACATGTAGTGAAATTGGTGGAAAGTTCAAGCTAAATTGGTTGTCTATATAGTGAACTTGGTTCATGATTCCAATGAAATTGGTAGAACCTATTGCTAAATTTGTTTGTAAAATCATGAAATTGACTTTGCATTGTTGTGAATTCATCTTACCAAAGGAGTTTTTTTTTTGGGGGGGGAGACTTATATTGATCAATTACTAACTTAGAGAATCATCACTTTGACAATGATAGGATATTCATACGAGCTCTAAAAATTGTGGGTAAAGTGGCTATGGGCACAATTTGGATTTGCTAAGCATCGTGCACTAATAGCATGTTTATATACTACAAAGAAGGTCCGAGATGACCCTAAACCACTGGATGATAGTGGAGAGGTACCCAAATCTGAATAGAGGGGTAGGCGGTTCGATTCCCGGTTGTAAAATCTTCTCTCTGCTTGACGGAAAAACCAAGAGCCCACCCACCGCAAGGTAGGCAGTAAACCCCACCTTGCACCAAGGGGATCCTTGAGCAAGGTAGGGCCAACGGGCTCAAATTCACGTCGGATTGCCTGACGTTGTAGTAATAATAATAATAATAATAATAATAATATTATTATTATTATTACTACTACTACAAAGAAGTGGGTGCAGAGAGAAAATGTCTGTTTATGACCCTCTTGCCTTAGTGTGATTATCAAGTACCTCTTTGCGGGAAGATAAATTGTTGCAATCTTGGGCCTAATTTTCCACACTAATTATCCTACTGGGATACACAAGCTTTATAATAAGAAATTTGTTTTCATTAAATAAACCATATTCTCTCAATAGATTTAGTCTTGTTGAGGAAAATTAAAAAGATGAATCCAATTACTCCTTGGTTGACATGATTGACCTTTATATTCAACATTGGAAATGGACTTACAAAGAAATAAGCAAGATATTTATTATGCAAGGGTTGTAGGATATAATAAGAGATCTTATGAACCTTATTCAATAAGAATCGTTTGTTTTATCTCATCATACCATATGATTACATTTGATACTCTTATTATGAGTTGTCAAAGACAAGTCAGAGTCTCAAAGCCTTTCCTACTAGACCACCTCTCTTGCCTCTCTCACCACAAAACTTGTTGGATCATGTTAGTGGATTATGTAGGCCTTAAAATATGTCTTTTGGGGACCTTGACCTTCATGGTCACTCTTTCGCTTTTTCCTTGGTGTAAACCGAAGTGGTCCTAGGATGAGTTCAACAGCCAATCAACACTCTTACAACGCCCTGGACGACTTCATGGTCCATGGTGTAAACTGGCCCTTAATTTGTCAATTCCCCTTCCTTTTTATGTAGGGTTCGTCCACCCCCCCACCCCCCGCGGAGGTTAACTAACAATACATAATGTACATAGTTAAATGGAAGGGTAAGTATTTTATGTCATGTAGAAAGTTTCCTATCCATGTAAGAATTGCTTCTAAAATGTGAAGTACACAAGTTAATCCTATTACCATGGGCCACATTAATTTTCAACTCATGCTAACTTTCTAATAGAAAATTAGCATGGACCACATTACTTTTTTTTTTGAAAAATCAATGTGGATGATTATTCTATTTTGTGCTACTTTTGTCCTAAAACTAATATTCAATGTGTTGGTCAAAAATCTTGATGAAGACTTAAGGGAAGACCTGGGGTCTTGGACCCATATTAAGTCCACCTTGACTAGAAAATTAGTATACCCACATTAATTATTTCCACACTAATTTTCCACCCACACTAATAGGACTATTTAGGGTACTGTGAAGACCTCACGGAGGTTAAAAAAAATGAGAGGTAACAAAAGGGACCCTCGAGGGTAAGCCCCAGTCTCAAGCTTCCTTGAAACAAAGGACTATTTAGGGTACTATCTAACTATCTCTCTACCTAGATGATTGTAAGTTCCACCCGATGGTTCTATCAACAACTGGGGTGGAGCCATACGTTTCCACATTCATGATTCAAGGCAAGAATATGCACGTAGATGTGACTAGGATGTGGTTCATGACAAACTTGCACAACTTCCGTATGATATCCGTCATTTTGATGTACAAATCAAATATGTTTTCTATACAATGGCTTGATCGACACCGATGGGCCTCAATTGGTGGACGTGTTTAATCAAGGGGTTGTTTACATCAAAGACCATGAAGTTGTCCCATGTCAAAGGGCATTTTCTCATTGTCACGTTTCATGGTCACACTTCCATGGTCCAATTTATGAAAAAAAGTATTTTTAATGCCTTTGGGCCCCTAACGATTTCATGGTCCATGATGTAAATAGCCCCCAAGTGTATTGGCACTATAATTTCTACTTAAGGTAGAGGTTGCTTAAACCAACACTTTAAGCTATTGCACATACATATGGCTATGTGGTTAATATATATTCATATTAGCCTTTGGGCTAAACATAAGTATGACGAAAAACAATTAAGCCTCAATTGAACACACGATGAACACTCAAAGTCAAAACCACTAGCTTCCTTAAACCGATCCCTAGGCCCCGGGTATGACAACCTTGCATATGATGAGGACCCCCACCTTCATTGCATGAAACCAACACAACATAGTTGGGTACTAGACCCAAGCTGGATCAAAGCCCAACTAGTAACAATGGACAAAGCCGCATGGCCACCTTCACCTGCTGGGTTGCAAAACCGTCACCTTGCATCCTAGGTACCGACCCCCTTTGTGCCCATAATTAACCCCATGTGTGCTTTGTGAGGCTGCTTCCTTGGCTTTGTGAGTAGAATGGCTAGAACCATCCCCCCGGCGGGACGAATAGAATGGCTAGAACAGGCACCGACAAGCCACCCTAAACCCACCTTGAACTAACCCAAGATAGAGTGGAGTAAAATGAAACACCAATATATATTTGTTGCGCCCTCTCTCTCTCACAACCTTTATTTTGTCCAGCCCATTACCTACCCTACATGAAGGTAGTGGAACCCGGTATGAAGCAACGCCACTAATGGTACCTAAAACCGTCACTATGTGGGCCCATGCACTCCCACACCATGAGGAATGGTTCAAGGTACACCCTAAACTCTATAATATCAACCTCCATAATGTCACTCACTCTCTAATATCCCGAAACCCTAGGGAACGGATGTTCATAGTTTAAATCTCACTCCTTATTGTCACATTTCTCTCCCTTATATCACAAATTTTGTCATTAATGCAAACCACCAAAGTAGTCAACCCACACCCTCCATTGCGCCATGTGTCAATATGTGGAGTGTCACCTTCTTCTTCTTCTTCTTCTTATGCCACTTGTTGAATGTTGGTGCATGCATATGCCACATTGCCTGGGAAGGCCTAGTGGAGTGGACCACACCACACCACACCATTAAAATGTTGCACTTTGTGTTATTCCATAGTGTCACATGCTACACTAATTCACTAGTATCACGCATCCATGTTAACACTACAGAACTCCGTAATATCACGTGCACTTTGGTTGCAACAGGTGTGATACTACGGAGTTTAGAGTGTAGTAAAATGATGACGATTGGGAGGCGTTTATAGGTGTCGGTTTTGGGTAGGAGACATAACACCTAATGTTGCATCACGGATAACCGTGATCAGCACTAAGCCAACAGGCTCACATTCATGCCGGTACTTAGATGCGGACATTATTTTTTCTTTTTCTTTTCTTTGTTGGTTTCAGGTGGGGTGTTGGTTTTCGCACCCTCTACCTTACCTCACACGATGAGCAAAAGATGTCATGGTGATGCTTCAAGCTTGAGATGATGGGAAGGAACACGATGTTACAGACCACTGGGGCAATCAGTATGATCGGATTCTCTGGCCTGCTGTGAAGCAAATAATAATAATAATAATAATAATTATTATTATTATTATTATTATTATTATTATTATGCATGAGGTACTATTGGCCGCCTACATGATCACAATTCTTGTGTAAAGAAATGAGTTACAATGCGGCACATGCAGGAAGTGAAATCCAAGCCCCACGTTTGGCAGGAGTCCATGAGGTGAGCATGACCGAGTGATGATGTTTGCATACAAGATTTAATGGCACTGACACACAGAGAGCATGGGCTCCTGCAGTGAGCAGATAAGCACTTTCCGTATCATCAATCGCTCACCACACTAATAAAGGGCCACTTCACACACAAGACTGAAGGCCCGTGACCATTGCAATCTAAGAGCTGTCATTGGTTGAAAGGGCAGAGACCGTCCAAGTTCACTTCACACACGAAGGTGAAGGCCTAAAGGCCCAAAAAAGACTTCATGGATGAAAAGTCTACATGGAGTCCTACATGGCGGACTATGGATAAGGTTTCATGGTCTCCCGTAATTTTCGTCAGGCCCACCTCCAAGAGGTGGGCCTGATGAAAATTCTGGGAGACCATATTTTTTTAATATTTTTTTCCAGCATGATAGATTGTAGGGCAAATTCCAGGACAGACAAACACAACTAAGTAATTCTCTTAAATTGATAGAGTTTAAGACATATTGTATTAAACCAAATCCTCCCTTCTTTTTCCGCCAACAAAATATGCAATGGTCCCACAACATGGTCCATTCTCACATCACACTATGCTTGAGGGCCCGTGACTACATAAAATGACTTTCCCAACACAGTTGGTATGGCCTTTGGATGAGAGTCAAGGGTCCTCACCATTACAAGATCACGGCTCTTGGCTCATATGTGAAGTGGCCCTAAGTACTTGCCATTTAGTGTCACCCACCCCACTTGTCTTGCTCAACACTAAGGGCCGGTTTACACCATGGACCATGAAACTGGACCGTGGAGGATGGCCTTTTTTCCATGGTCTGACTTCACGGTCCAACTTCCATGGTGCGATTCAAGGCTCGGGGAGAACTGGCGGTTTGTTACAAATGAACCGGTTAAGTTTGAGAAATAACTGGTTGAAGTTTGAAACTTCAGGAGAATTACTAATCATTTTAGAGGAATCTAAAGAATATACCTCAAATGAATGAAAGCAAAATCGGAAGATGTCAACATGTAACCAGCTGGATTTATAATCACTAGGATCTTGACCGACTATGCCCAAAAACTTCCCGGGCACTGGTCCAATTTCTTAAAAAAACAATTTACAAAGCCTTTGGGCCCCTCACTAGGTGTAAACCAAATGTGGACCAAGAGGAACGACCATGCACCCAAAAGTGAATGTGCTGATTTTTTTAATACGTGCCCCAGAAAGGGCAGTTTTGAGAAAATATATATCAAGTTTGACCATTCTCTTAACTTCATCTTCTCTTTCAAAAAAAGAACAATTAAAAATAATTATAACAACATTTCTCTGCCATGGGCCCTTGCTTTTTTTTCAACTAGAGCACCTATTTTGCCTCTCCCACCGCAAAATCTGTTGGACCATGTCAGCGGATAATGTAGGCCTTGAAATATGTCTTTTGTGGACCTCGAACTCCATGGTCACTCTGACATTTTTTCCTTGGTGTAAACCGAAGTGGTCCTGGAATGAGCTCAACAACCAATCATAGATTTTACAGGGCTTTGGGACTATTCATGGTCCATGGTGTAAACAACCCCTAAGTATTGCCATTTAGTGTCACCCATTCCACTTGTCTTACTCAACACTAATTGTAAACCACCCGTATAGTGTCACCAACACTAAATGTAAACCTCACATTATTTGTCATTCCTCACAGGAAAAAAAAGGTTAGGCATTGTAGATTTACAATGTTACAGTCACTACCACCGATTAAGTGGTTTTTCATCCAGATTTCAATCATCCATGACAATATTTCATTACGTAAATGTTAGGATGTAGAAATGCCAAAAGTGGATGAAGTTAAAAGTAAGTTGGGTTGACAGTATTTTTAAACACTTATTCATAATTAGTGACATAAAATACCACATGACACTGAATACAATATTTAGTGTACCATCTACATAGCTTATAAGTAAGTAGGAAGACCTCTCAAACTTATACGCCTCCAAGAATATTCCTTGGTGAAATTGCAAATTATGTATGACCTAATAAGTTTTGTAGTGTGAAACTTTTCAATTTATCCAAATTGTTGAAGGATGCATTCAAATGAACTTGGAATTTTCATACCACCTTGGATGTTGAGGGAAATGCACTCCCCTATCATCAACATATTTCATAATCAACCCCTTGTATGGATGGGGTGTGGAGTTTCGACAAAATTTGAGAAGATCCAACAGTCGCAAAGTTGAAGTTGTCAAGTTGGGGCAGCTTGTGAAATCTTTTTTTTTTCAAGATTTGGATGACAATTTGGATGAGGAAGTTTGATAGAAATAATAAAAATAATTTGTGCTTAGAATACACATATTCAAGAATTTGAATATCCAAATCTGAGTTCATATGCCTATTTTAGAGGTGGTCAACATTCATGGACACAATGATGAATGTCTCTCAAAATGAGTTCGAATTTGGTTTTGAAATATTTTTGGTTCAGGGTGTTGCCTCCACTACTGAAGATGGTTGCTCTTGCAATAGGCAACACCCATGGGCATGAATTTTTTTTCCTCCTACAAGTATTAATGACCTTCTACAAGAATAAAAAAAGAGTCCTTGGAGCATCACTTTGTTTCAAATTAAAACAAAATCAAACAAGACTTGCGCCTATATATATTCTTGAAACGTTAATGAGTGAGGGTTAGCATGAAGATGTCAAGTGGCTCCAAGATGGCTCCTGAGAGAGACTTCATAGGGACATGTTCGGCAACAAAGGGTTAAGGTATGTGGCTTCTTCTTCTTCCTTTCTCTCCTTTTGATGCACTCCATACATGTGCAACCATGGAAAAATCTCTTTCGACCACAACACGGACACCAACCCCAAGTGCACACTAGTATGCTAAGACATTGACAGAGTGTAATGCAATTTTTTGTTTTTGAACTAGAATTTGAAAGTAAGTGTAAAAAGGACTAGGGATGAACTGGAAATTTCTAGTTCAAAAAAGGATGAGTAGGCTATTGTCTTGTAATATCAAAAGTGGTGATATGAAAGGCTATAGTCTGATAGGAAAGAACATGATGACTAAGAGCTACGAGGAACCTCCTCCTAAGATATATAAGATGAGGAAGTAGGCAGGAGAGAGGGGGCTGTCATTCTATTTTTTAGACTTCGAGGATGTACACTTGGCCGGGGAGCCCATTAAAGAAAAGACATTCAGAACCTATTGCCTCGGAGTATTCTCTTCTGTCCTATGTAAATTGGAAGGCGATTGTTTGATATTTTGAAGTAATTACAGTTATCCAAGGTGATTGTACTGGATCCTGTACATTTTTGTTATGAGTGATTTTCAAAGTAAGGCTATTGCCTGATAATAATTCAAGAAGCAACATCCAGGGTGATTGTACTGGAGTGTGAATGTCTTATTATATGTCAGTATTTTCTTCCTTAGTATTGGGGGGTAATCCCTAATTCAAACTATAGACTTGCCCATGTAGAAACTCAGCAACATGCTAATGCCATAGACTATTGCCTAACGCAATTAGAGTAAGATCATAAAGAGAAGGAGATTTGTGAGACTCCAATAACCATTTACTATTGTCAAACTGAGGGAATCAAGGTGATAAGTGTTAATGAGGACAAGTTGTGTCCGGACAAAATCAATGGTTGCGCCATAAACTATTGATATGAGGAATTCACTATAAATGGCAAAGTGAGGATTGTAGTCTATGTCCAAAACCATGTAGGAAGATGAGTGTTTTAGATTGCAGAATAAGGAGGAGATCATCACCTTGAGAATATACAACTCGGTGAGTTATGATGATTTGATGTCGTTGTAGTATGAACCTGCATGTGTGTGTGCAACCTTTCATGAGAAGTAGACATTCTCGGGTGAAAGGAACTTGAAAGTTCAATAGTCTGAAGGAAGTGAAAGGTTACTTTGAAAAGACTATGGATTGTTGAAGAGGAGTGGACGTACTCGAGAGGATAAATGGGATCAGGCTATCGACTGGTACATCTTTTGAGATTTCTTAATGATGCAAAAAGACTATAGCCTGATTGTATTATCACCTTAAGGATACATGACCAAGCATGGTGTTTCTTGTGGAGAGCATTGCACGTATTGTTTAAATCACATTAAAAGGATTAACAAATGCAAGACTATTGCCTATACCAAAGTGCCCTCGGCTTTGATAAGAAAGACTTAAAGGAGATCTTACTGCGAGACAATAGCCGATGGCCGTGCCTATATTTGTGCACCGCACTTGGTCCAATTAAAATGAACTCACTGCCAGACAATTGCCTGGGAAATTAGAGTGAGGTAAATGATAGTCACGATTGCATGTACTGACATGGAGAGGTTTTTAGAGTTTTTATCCCTTACCCATAAACCAATTGTCAATCTAAACCCGGAATAAAGTGAAATAACCCTATGTTTTCCCTTATAAACCTTATTTGAGACATCTAGATGATATACAAGTCACCTTTTAAATCTTCCATGAGTGTTCCCCTGGGTTTGTGCCTCACCAAAAAGAAAACTACACAGAGACATATGACCACACCTTCTATCTCAATGTAACAACAAATTCCTCAAAGGCCTAAGAATCGCAAGAAACAATGCCACCACCCACCAACTCACCAACCTCCTCAAATCGTGCGTTCACACTAGACACATGACACTCATCAACCCAGTAGCCCCCCAAGACAACACCATCCCACAAGAATTCTAAAATGCACATGCAACATAACACGATGCACATACCTCACAAACCTTGAACCGAATATTGTCTACATACAAGGTGCCACATTCAAACAAGTCAGCCCACTAAAACCCACATGAGACCACACCATCCAAATTGTTGGATGCACTGTCATGAATTATTGAATTCAAGAATACTTGTTAATCTTTACAAATATGAGCCCATCTACCACAAGGTAGGTAGGTAGTCAACCCCGTCCTATCCAAGGGGACTCTTGAACAAGGTAAGGCCAACGAGCTCAAATTCGCATCGGACGTAAGTCCGACATCAATTCTTTTCCTTTTCCTTTTGCATGGAGCCACTACTAGATAGATAGGTAGATAGATAGAAACACCAGCTCCTTAGGGAGCAAGCATGAATGAAGAGCCTCTTTGCCCGCGGGGTATTGTCTCCCTTTGGGGGTGGGCTCTATTCAAGGTAACCAAGTCAATTGTGGGCCATGAGATGCACGGTTAGGTGAAGGTGTCGGGTAAGTTAGTGAAAATGTCAATATCTCACCCTCCACGGAAAAACTAAACTGGTTAAAAATAGAAGCTGGGTTGCCTTTGCTAAAAATCGAGTTTTATTGTTTGCTACATTCTTGACACCCTTTTGGACGTGTGTCTATGTTTAGATAGTTTACTATTTCCTTTGCTAGAAATCGAGTTTTATTGTTTTACTGCATTCTTGACACCCTTTTGGACGCATGGCTATTTTTAACCAGTTTAGTTTTCCGTGGAGGGTGAGATATAGATGTGTCTGGGCACCTTAAGGTTGAGTAAGATGGTTAGTCACTACTACATTAAATCATCCCAATAATGTAAGTGTCAGTAATTTTCAAGAACCCACATCAATTTCCAATCCATGCCAATTCTCTAGTTTCAAATTAGCTCAGGAGACATTAGATGTTTTTTTTGCAGGAAATTGATGTGAGTCAGTTTATTTCATGCTACTTTAAATCCTTGAACTCTACTGCCACAAAATTCTCTATCCTTTTGGTCAGAAGCCCATGAAAACTCAGGAGAAGACCCGCGGTATAGGACACACATTATTTCCACCCTGAATAGACAACAAGAGTGGTCCACATTAAATGTTCCATTGACACTCGTGGGATAATTTAGTGTGGTCACCACCCACATCACTATCCTCCTCCTTCTCAAGGTTGAAGCGTAGCATTTCCTGCTCTCTTGCAACAATACACATCGATGTGCATGTTGTACCAAGGCTGGCACCATGCGGTTTTTTACAGTTGGGTTTTTCAAAGTTTTTGTAAAAAATCCAATCATTTGAGGTCCAGCAAAATCCGATTTTATTGCAGATGAGTTGAGATTATAGGGCAGAGGCCCCAATGTCCGTCAATGATGATGCCGACTGCCAAGTGCCGAATGCTGGAATAAAACCATGATTTTATTCGCAGAAATTAGATTTTTTGCATTAAAACCAAAAACCCAATGCATCAGCTGGGAAAAGTTGGATTTTTTCCACCCTTGTGTTGTACATTAAGTTTTGCATGAGCCTGCTCCCTGAGTGTTTGCAGAGTCTCTCTTGAAGTGGAAGCCTCACATTGGGTGAAGCCTATCACATTGGCACGTTAAATTCCACATAGACTCGATCGGAAAACCACATGTTGCCCAGTGGAGTTAACCATAACGTTCCTCAACGAGGGACGAAATTGTGGGTTTCATCTTCCTTTTAGAAAACTTTCTATTAAGAGCTCGTTACGTTGTTGTGGATCAAACCTTATTTTGGGAGTTGGGTGAAATTTTTGGGACCTCCTCTTTTCAACTCTCAGACTTTGAGAGAATTTTAGGATATGAAATAGGGTTTGTGCATGGGACCCGTTGTCTAGATCAGCCTATGCAAGGCTAGCTTTGGCTCGCTCGTCCTATGCAAGGCAAGCTAGAAAGCGGATCTCTAATAGCCCAACACCACTCCTTGTGTATGGTAATTTAGCATTAAGGAAACTTGGGTGGCCTTGTGTTAATTCTCATAAACCCAGGGTTTGGGACTAAACCCATGGTTTCAGCCGCTTTATTTTACAAATAACTCTAGTGTATGGGATATGTTCATGATGTGCATGAATATATCTTCTTTCATAGAAGATTGTTTTGCCGCAAACACCTTTTCTTGGCTGAGGTAAGTGGGCATGTCATGTTTTAAAAAATAAAATTCATAGATCTATATTTGAGTGGTTTGTGGTTAGGTGTGGATGTAAGAACACACACCAAAGTGTTGCATGTTCAAAAGAGATTAGACTACGTGCTTGAAATATGGCAACCATTCTATGCTTAATGGTCAACATAAAAGGGGCGGGGGGAGGGCTATATGACCATTTAATCACACCAAGAATCTTCACTTAGATAATAAATAAGATATTATTGTGAACTTCAAAAATTATGAGGTAAATGGCTACGGACATGATTTTTGAAATTGGCAATCATCTCACACTGATTGTTATGTGTTCTACAACGTATGAGAAGTGGGTGTAGAGTTTAAAGTGATCATTTAACACTTGTTTATGGACGTATGTGGGTGGTATTCGGTAACTTTTTTAAAAACCGAGCACCTATGTTCAATTGGTGTGTGGTGAGGATCAAAGAACAAACAAGATAAAGGCACATGTTTAAAGAGATTGGACTTTGTCTTCAAAATCTTTTTTTAACTATTTCACAAGGCTCAATAGTCAACACAACTGGAAGAACATGTGTATTTAATTAAGCAATAAACAAACATGCATTTCTAATACGCATAATTAAATCAAGGAGAGTCCGAGTTTCCAATCCGATTGTCACCGATGCTTCATTGTAGATTTGCTAATGCAACACGAGCTTCATTGTGTAAACCTGATCGGTAGAAGTTGGAGAACACGAAAAAATGAACCGAATAACACCCCACATACCTTAACTTGTCTTAGATGAATTTTGTGGGAAAATCTTCACGGACTGTAAGGTAGAAATACCCAAACCGGTTAACCACCCTCTACCTGTGCAGTAGACCGCCGTCAAAATAGTGAAGTGCCATTTCTGAAACCGATCATGACGAATGCATGTATGACGAATGCATTGAAATGCATGTACACTTAGTTTAGCCAAATTTAGTCATGTTTAATGTACTCATGAGTTAACCGGTTTAGGTAATGTTCTGTATGGAAATGCGGATTACCGTGTTTGGTGTAGGGAGAATCTAGTGAACGAGTCATGAGTAGGGGGTTTGACAAACTTTCCACTTTGAAAAATTGTAGAATTTTTTGTACAGGGCATAAAAATATGAAACAACTTGCATTCTTCATGAATCCTTCTCGTCTATCTTGGAAAATTATCTCATGATTGTAAGACCATATCTTCAATGCGAATCACCTTATTTTCACGGGTTATGGTATTTCTACCTTAATACAGTACTAAAATATTTGGAAACTGGAAACTGGAAGCTGGAAGCCTCATGATAATTTCTGGAAACCCTAAAATATTGATGGTGGCAGACAAAGTTGAAACTGGCAGGTGTTGTACGAATGCATAAACTTTAAGTCCACTCGTAATTGTACTGCAAATTCATTATGCGTTTGTATTCAATCCCTCCGTGCTGCATTTCTTGGCTGCATTGTGTCGCCTTGCAGCTCCGAATTATGTCGCATTTTTTGCTGCAAGGTAAATGAAACGGTGAACTCCAATGAACGAGGAGAACCAACCATCTACACTAAATAGTCTTATTATTGTGGGCCACAATAATTTTTAAGAGCCCATGCTAATTTTCATAATGAGAATCAATGTAGGTCACTTTAATTTTCAACCCAGACTAATTTTGTTAGTAGAAAATTAGTGTGGGTCACATTGATTGTTTTTGTAGAAAATTAATGTGGGCGATAATTTAATTTTATGCTATTTTTGTCCTCTGATTAATAATCAATGTGTTGGTCGGAAGTTCTCTTGAAGACTTTAGGGAAAGACTCGAGGTATTGAACCCACGTTAATTCCACCTTGACTACAAAATTAGTGTGGTCCACGCTAATTATTTCCACGCTAATTTTTTTACCCTCGCTAATAGGATTTGTTTAGTAGTTATAGACGGACTGGTTGAGTTTGAGAAATAACCAGTTGAAGTCATGGGGGTGCACCTTTCTTAAAAAACCAAGAACCATGTGTGTTTGCAACACACTCTAAAAACCCCCTACATACATGTTTTCTTTTGTAAAATCAAGCAATATATGTACAACTTTAATGATAAAAATACAAGTGACAATATGTGAACATTAAAAAAAAATTACATGTGACCGATTAAGTTTGAAAAAAATCTTGTTGAAGTCCCGGGGGGTGCACCTTTCATTAAAAGCCAAGAACCATGTGCGTTTGCAACACACTCTAAAAACCCCCTATATACAAGTTTTCTTTTGTAAAATCAAGCAATACACGTATAATTTTAATGATAATAATACAAGTGACAATATGTATACATTACAAAAATTACATTAATATATAGTCATTCACATAAGTACACAAATATACTTTTGAATAACAATTAACCCCTATCATATGTATATTGTAAAACCCTAGCATTCATCAATAAAGTTGTTGAAGAC
This sequence comes from Polytrichum formosum, assembly GCA_964035585.1. Taxonomy (NCBI): domain Eukaryota; kingdom Viridiplantae; phylum Streptophyta; class Polytrichopsida; order Polytrichales; family Polytrichaceae; genus Polytrichum; species Polytrichum formosum. Next base: position 21,739,686 of record OZ037936.1, read on the forward strand.
TTTTTCATTCCTTGGATGTAAACTCATAAGCATCTTAGAGCATTGCCACCAGTAGTGAACTAAATTGCAAAATGGATGTAGAGTAGTTCAGTTCAGTTTGGAATTGCCCCACCCATCTGAAAATTGGATGAACTGAACACCGAGGGCAGCCTCAGTGCAGTGATTGTCCTGCAAAACGGAGCAAGTTTTCAATGCACCAAGCTGACTTGAACTCCAATGAATCAAGAATAAGACAAGAGTATTATACTCCTCCAAGGAGGGTAAAGTGGTTTTGCTCCCCCTTTTGTTAATCTTGCCAAGCAATAGGGACCCCTAATTGATTTGAAGTTGGACTCAAAAGCGAGTTTGTGGGTGGGGCATATGCCTCCTACCCAAACTGAACCTGGATGAATCTTTGTTTTGTGTTTAAACTTTTGCAGTTCAGCTTCATTCATGGGTGGTGATGCTCTTAGTGTACAACACCTACAATATATGTCATAGAAGCATTGCAATTATAGTTTCTAAGTTTTTCATCAAATGATTAGTATGATTATAAGTCCACTTGTTGTTGGTCACTTTTCGATACCAACATGTGAGCCCAATAAGGTGCCCACATGTGGTTTTAACCTCAAAAGCTCATTAAAACTTGACCTTGACATTTCTTCAATTACTCAAAATTATGAAAAGAGTGAAGCTTTTGTGTTTGATTTAAGATTAGGCTCGAAGTGTTGAGCGGGTGTTGTGTGGGGATTGGGGTAGGAGATATTAGTGGGTTGTTAGTTAATGATTAGGTTAAGGTTGAGTTAGCTAGATTAGAATTTGAGTGGGGATTTAGTTAGGATTGTGGTTGTTAGCCTAGGTTAATTGTTTGGTTTAGGATGCCTAGGGGGCGGTTCTAGGGTGGTCACAGCTTCCTCATATGGATAGAATTCGGGGATCTTGGATCCAGGCTTGCTAGTTGCACAGGCTTGGTGGTGGAAGAAGGATTCAGGCTCTCGGGGGAAGGAGACCCTGGGAGAGGGTGGCGGTTTGAAAGGATTCGCCGAAGCTCAGGGGGCTGAATGATTCACCGAAATGGTTCAGGAGCGATTCCGGCTCTTAATGCTAAAGCCAGGGGGCTGAGGGTTTAGCCTAAGGCTTAGGAGCGATTCAAGCTCTTATCACCGAAGCTTAGGAGCTGGCTGATTCGCCGAAGCTCAGGGGGCTGAATGGATTAGCCTAAGCCAGGGAGCTGGCTGATTCGCCGAAGCTCAGGGGGCTGAATGATTCACCGAAATGGTTCAGGAGCGAGTCAGACTCTTAATGCTGAAGCCAAGGGGCTGAGGGTTTAGCCTAAGGCTCAAGAGCGATTCAGGCTCTTATCACCGAAGCTCAGGAGCTAGTTGATTCGCCGAAGCTCAGGGGGCTGAATGATTCACCGAAATGGTTCAGGAGCGATTCCGGCTCTTAATGCTGAAGCCAGGGGGCTGAGGGTTTAGCCTAAGGCTCAGGGGTGATTCAGGCTCTCAACGCCGAAGCTCAGGAGCTGGATGGATTCGCGAAGCCAGGGGACTTGATGGATGAGCTTGAGGGCCAGGAGTTGAATGGAGTAGTGAAGGGCTTAGGAGCCAGTCAGACTTGAAGGCCGAGGGCCGGGGCTTCGGTTACAGGGGATGAGGCAAGGCTGGCTAGTCACAAGTTCTAACCGTAGGAGTAGAGACGCCCAACAATGTGACAAGGTAGGAGGATGGATGCATTATGCAGCATAGCCCATTAGATTTTGATATTTATATAATGTGATAGGAAGTGACCTCACGGGGCTAGGAATTAGATTAGGTGGTAGGACGTCATGCACATTATGTGGAAGATTAGAATAGGGAGAAAGTGTTAGTGTGGTTGTGTGTAAAGAACATCAAAGGTGCATGAGTATTTTTCAATACTAATGCCCTATGGGGTTTAATAAAAAAGAGTGGGTTTTGTGTTCAACTTCATTGGAACATGAGTATGGAGTTCTGAGGTTAAGAGTCAACAAAGACATGTGAGCCATAAACTCCCACTCGGACCACAGACGCAAAAGGGTGGGGGTTTATGGCTGACACAACATAAGCAACCTCCATGTTTGATGGACGGTTCATCAAGTCAATTGGATCCCTATACTTCACCCAATGAATACCAAATCTTGTATGAACCCTCCCAAGAAACCAAACCTTTATTGGAGCTAATTTTTTGGTCTATCATTTTATTTTGAGAATTCTAGCTTTAGGTGTGTTCTTGTCTTGACTTTCCTTGCATGCATCCTATAATTATGACAACGATTCAAACTCAAAGTATCTTGAACAGAAGAAAGCTACTTGACCCATTTTATTCCACTTGTTAATTAGTGTCTACCATGCATGCTTTAATGATAGCCATAGCTTAATTTGGAAACAAGACAATATTCTAGGCATTATGACATAACATTATTTAGTTGCATGGTTGTGTTTCATTCTATATTTAACATCTGACATGGGCCTCCACTATTTTACCTTCATGGGAAGAAACTTAGAAAATAAGAAGAAACTTATGCCGGTATGATTAATGAATAATGTAGTTATGAATCATAAGAATGTTTTGAATAGTGTTGGCATTTTCAACGATAGTGCTGCTATGAATAATGTTTTCAAGGAACAATGTTCCTTGTGGATATTCCTTGGATGAACAATGATTTGTGCGCATAGAGTTGGGAGTATAACTCCATCCAAATTTCCAAGTTCATCATGAATGTATGCATAATAAACGATTTTTATTTATTTATTTATTTATTTTTCAGGGGCCCACAAAATATAATTGACATATTCCAAGGTCATGAACACGTGACCCACATGGCTAAATAATGTTATGGGGCAGCCGGGAGAGCAATCTATGGCATAAATGTAAAACAACTTGGTCACCTACCCTTTCTGACAAATTCAACTGAAGAGCCTCTTTACATGGTGTTAAGTGTTTCAAGTTTTGAGCATACGCGTTTGCTAAGACATGTCTGAGGTAGATGGTGCTAAGACCGTCACTTTGAAGTTTGAGTATACTATTATTATAATATTGATAAAGTGTTTGAGCGTTAAGAAAGTATGCAATGTTTTATGTTACCAATAGAAAGGGGATTTTAGCACAACAAAGTATGTCTTATTTGGATCACATATGCAAAAGTTATGAGGGTTCAAAATATTATTGGTTAGATGACCTAAAACCAACATGGAATTTGGAAGCATGAGATTAATGTGATGCTAAATGTACTCACAATGCAAGGTTTGAAGGTGTTGGTTTTAGCATGCTTTACCTTACCTTGAGCTTAGTCCACACATTTTTGCCTTTGGAACAATATGATTAGACTAACTAAGATATATATGCACAAGACCAACACTTGACCTAAAATGATCCCTAGAAATCTTGTACAATAGATGTTAATTGCTTAGGAGGATGTACACCTAAACATATGATATAGGTGTTGGTTTTAGGTTGGCTACAATTGAAACTTTTTACCCTTGTATGTTTTGCATATGGTGCCAAATGATGTGTTTCATATAGTGCATAGGAATGCTCTTGATCTTGCATAATAATAATAATAATAATAGTTGAAAATATGCTCAGTGCTTATTTTGTCGGTTAAGGGTGTAAGGTAAGTGTGCCAATGACCGCATGGTCAATCTTCAAATCCTTGTAAATAATAATTTACAAGCTTAAATCGTTTCAAATTTTGAAGGATTGTTAATTGTGAAGTGGGGATTCTCCTACAAAAAATAAAATAAAAGATATTATGATTTGTGAAAGCTATCACAAATTGAATCCAGACATACATTGGTGGATCTCAAAAGCTTACTGAGCCCTTCACCGCATATTGTGCGGTACCTATAATAAAACACCTAATAGTGATGGTGCTGAAGTTCCCTCGGGAGTTCTCATGAATGAAATTTGTGCGGTGGGTGTGCGGTCCTTGGGTTGCGTTCGGTCATTGGCACACTTACCTTACTTACCTTAGCACTTAACACCATAAATTTAGTGAAAGCATTAACAATACTTCCATCTCCTTGCATGTACCTAACTTAAAAAGGATAGCCTCTAAGTTAAATATGTGCACATTGAACTACACTAAACATGATATTTAGTGTCATATGGCATTTAATGTCACTATGGTAACTTTTTGGATGACACTTCTTAAGAACAAGTGAGCACATATTGTCATGGATGATGGATGAGTTCATCCATTGGCCAAAACCCTACCTACTCTTGTCAGCAACTTGTGATGAAATATTGTCATGGATGATTGAAATTTGGATGAAAAATCACTTGGTAAGTGACAGTAATTGCAACACTCTACATCTATAATCCCCCAAAAAATTTACAAGGGAGTGACAAATAATGTTGGGTTAACATTTAGTGTTGGTGACACTGTACCGTGGTTTACAATTAGCATTAAGCAAGACAAATTAGAATTGGTGACACTAAATATCGTATTTAGTGTAGTAAATGTGGCAGTGGGTTCTATGGTGTTAGGGACATTACAAGTAACTTTGGCCTTGAAATTTATTTATTTATGAGCAATAACACTAATCAACGATCCTAAATACCTCTCAAACTTGCCGCAATTAAGCAAGCAGTTTCTAGTGTGGTGGCGGGTTGCTCTTTACACACTAGGAGGTCTTCATATCAACCCCTAGTAAGTGTCTAAGAGGCCCATATTGGGCTTGTCCAAGCAAAATATAGCATATTTGAGCTACATAGTTTAATTTTCAGCTAATCATGTCAAAAATGACCCTATCTAAAATCAACTTATTCTTCAAGTGCATCGTTTGAATAAGTTAAACACTTTGATGTTATTGAAGGTTTGAGTTCAAATACACAGCATGGGTGCCCTTGGATGCAAATACATATGTTTGTATTCTGATCATCAATGTCTAGTATGAGTATATTTTACTTTCTCCTTAACATATGACAATGTATACAACAAGATTTTAAAGACATAAACATGTATGGTATCCTAGCCTATGACCGAGAGCTACACATTGGTGAATTTTCTTGATGGCCTCTTCTATGATAATGAACGATTTAAATTTTTTCATGCAAGGTAAAAATGAAATATTGTCTATTTCAAAAATTTGGAAATTTTTAAATTTAATTTTGAATTAAATATGATTTTTTAAAGATGTTCCTTAGGGTATCTTATAATAGACCTAAAGAAGACTATGTCAAGAGACATCCTAAATGAACAACTAATCTCATCCAACACGTTGTGGCAAGGTCTCATGTGCCTTGAACCGAGACCTATGGGCCTCAATGACCACCTTCCTCTCTCCCACCACACCTCTCATGTGCCTTGAACCGAGACCTCCTTCCCCCTTCCCCCTCTTCCTCCCCCTCCTCCTCGGGAATGAGTCAACCTAGGAAACATTATTGTCTAATTTGTTCCCTAGAGCTCGGTTCACGGTCAGGTATCGGTAATAGGCTAGGATACCATAATTCTTGACCATCATTCGTGATATCTAACTTTTGCAAGAATGCCATTTTAGATTCCCTAAAGATATTCGTAGGGAATTTGGGTTCACTCATGGAGTTGAGAATACTAATATTCACAGGGAATAACGATTTCCTAAATTGTAACATGGGGAAGGGAACAATGAATGTTCAAGGGGAACAATGGATGTTGGATGTGATGATGGAGATTCACAACGAATTTGAATAGAATTTAGATATAATTCGACATGGGAATAACGAATGCTCATGGGGAATATTGATACGGAATGGTACATAACATTATTCAGATCCATAATAGTGTTATGTGGGACTGAAAATATTCCACAAAATATTCCTAGATTTTCCCCACATTCAAACTGAATATGGGGAATATTTGGGAATATTTCGTGGAATATTGTTAGTCCCACATAACATTATTATGAATATGAATAATGTTATGTAGCAATATGATGAGGATTCAAGATATGATTCATGAAGAGCTACCCCAAAAGAGTAACGGAGATATGAAGATGTTATATTTTGTGCATTGAAAATCATGTTGCATTTAGTTCGTTGCACATATTTGGTGCTTGCCATATATTTGGCACCTTCCTCAGCTAGTTAAGTTGGAATCCTTTCAAATGCACATTGTTTTCAATGTCACTGTATGCGGCAAGGAAGCGACATTGTGGAAGTGATTGACATACCGTGACATTGTGGAGGTGTGTTGTGTATGTGTGTCTTTGCTATGTTTTAGTTTAGTTATTAGTGGTAGTTGGTACTCGAGCTGTAGTGACACACAATCGCTACTTACATGACATCAATCCAATTCAAATATTGTACCCTACAACTTGGATCTGAAATGTCGAATAATGTGAGTTGATAAATAGTGCAAATTCACATTATTTTCTGCAATTTTTTGAGATTGAATGTAAGCTGTAAAATATTGTCCTTACTTATTACCACAATAAGTGTAACCTAGAGCATGTTAAAAGCAACACCCCATCTAGGCCTACCACTATTGAATTACACTAGATAAGTACATTCTGATTATGAGAATGTTCGCCACTTTAACACTAGGTTTATATGTTGTGCATCTTCTACCAATAAAACTCTGATCCTCACAACTTTTGCATACAAAATCCAAATAAGGCATGCTTTGGTGGAATCCCTTTTAAATTGCTAACGAGAAAAATATGATTTTTTTGTCATCCTAATGATAATAACTACACTTAGCACTTAAAGTGACAGTTTGAACAACCTCTACCTTAGCTTACATAATTGGGTCCCACTCTAGTTACAAATGGAACTCTCAACTCAATTTGAGAATGTCCACCACCTTAAGGTCAAACTTTCGTGTTGCTTGTGGGCCCAGGGGTGGACTCTTCATTGGATACCAAAATGACGTGCGTGTGTGACAATGAAATAAAATCCCCTATATACGAGATTTTTTTTGAGAAAGTCAAATGTATATGGTAGAAAATGGACTCATGTATTTAAACTAAGCTTTTCAATTTAATGTGATTAATGCCTCCAGTACATACACAAACTATAAATCATGAAGTAAATATGCCTTTATTACATGTACAAGTCATTGGGGAATATTACCATATGACCACAATGGATGAAAGTGTAAATTGGATGAAACTAGCACATCTATTGTCATTTCTTTCTCTAAATCTTAGGGCCCCTCTTTGTAAGTCTACCTTTACTTCAAACTTCTTAATAGCCATTTTAGATGTACACACTAGAGAAAAACAATGCCTCTCCCCCTTATGTACACTATACATGCTAATGCGTCAATTTAAACCCATTTCTACACTCACGTTAGTTCGTACATGATATGAAGAGTCCACCCCCTGGCTTGTGGGTCATCTACCAATAAAACTTTGAACCCTCGTAACTTCTTCATACAAAACTCAAATAAGACACAATTTAGTGCATTGGAACCCTCTTTCGATCGCTAACAAAAAACATCTTAAAATATATCATCCTAGTTACATTATCTACATTTGGGGCTTAAAAGTGATGGTTTGAGCACCGTCTACCATAGCTTACAAAATTGAGGTTCCAACCCACTTGCAAACGGAGCTCTCAGCCTTCATTTGCCAATGTCCGCCACCTTAACATCAGGTCCATGTGTTGCTTGTGGGTAATCTACCAATAAAACTTTGAACCCTCATAACTTGTGCATACAAAACCCAAATAAGGCATAAATTGGTGCATTGGAATCCTCTCTCAATCGCTAACGAAAAACATCTAAAATCTATCACCCTAGTTACATTATCTACACTTATCGCTTAAAAGTGACGGTTTGAGCACCGTCCCAACCCACTTGCAAATGGAGCTCTAAACCTTCATTTGCCAATGTCCACCACCTTAACGTCAGGTCCATGTGTTGCTTGTGGGTAATCTACCCATAAAACTTTGAACCCTCATAACTTCTGCATATAAAATCCAAACAATGCACAAATTGGTTTGTTGGAATGCTCTTTCAATTGCTAATTGAAAACATCTAAAATCTATCACCCTAGTTACATTACCTACACTTAGTACTTAAAGTGATGGTTTGAGCACCATCGTACAGAAATGAGGTCCTAGCCCGCTTGCAAACAGAGCTCTCAACCTTCATTTGCCAATGTCCACCACCTTAACATCAAATCCATCTGTTGCTTGTGGGTAATCTACCAATAAAACTTTGAACCCTCGTAACTTCTGCATACGAAACCCAAATAACGCATAAATTGGTGTGCTGGAATCCTCTTTCAATCGCTAACCAGGAAACATCTAATCTTTTTAATTTCCATAACCCTGATTATATCATCTCCACTTAGCGCTCAAAGCGACGGTTTTGAGCACCGTCGTCTGCTCGCAGTCTGCATAACTTGATGTGTCAGTCCCACATGCAAATGGAGCTCTCGGTTCCGTAACTTGGTCAGACGGACGTTATCATGGACGGGGCTGGTGCCTGCTAATCAATGCACGGCCCCTGGGGCTTGTCAATCTGATGTGGAGTGTCAGGGATAAGATCAGTATCGGGCTCCATGATTGCCAGGCTTCACTAGTATTCATGTCAAGCCAGTCACCAGTAGAGAGTCCGACTGACTGACTGTGGGTACATTTAGGGCCCACTTCACACACGAGACTGAGAGCCCGTGACCATTACACTTTCAAGCACTCTCGCTGGTGGAAAAGGCGGAGCCGGTCCAAGTTCGCTTCACACTACGCTTGACGGACCAACGGAGTATGTGAATGCAAGATGGATGTGAAGTCTACGTGGATTCCTACATGGCATCAAATGGATCATGTATCCTGGTCACTTGGACTATTTTCAAAAACTACCTCTTGGAGGTAGGCCTAACACAAAACCGGGAGACCATGGCACTCCGAACGTTCACAACTGTTGGTTTATTCTATTTTATCATGTGTGAGGACCTGCATGAATAGAAATTCAGTGAAATAACATTTTGTTGAGGGCCCGGTCACATATGACTTCACACTACACTTGAGGATCCCGTGACCACACTACATGATATTGGAGGTGTCTTGGGACAGCCCTTGGACACTTTCTTTTGGGCTCTCACAATTTCGTGGTCACGAGCCAAGAGCCGTAAAGATGTGAGAGCCCGAAAGAAAGTGTCCAAAGGTTGTCCTGAACCACCTCCAAAAACATGTAGCGTGGTCAGGGGCCCTCGAGTGTAGTATGAAGTCACATGTGACTGGGCCCTCAACTATATGCTATTTCAATGAATTTCTATTCATGCGGGGTCCCCAGACATGATGAAATAGAATAAATCAACGGCTGTGAGCGTTTGGAGTGCCATGGTCTCCCGGTTTTGGGTAGGCCTACTTCCAAGAGGTGGCTTTTGAAGATAGTCCAAGTGCCCATGAAACATGATCCACTTGATGTCATGTAAGAATCCATGTAGACTTTACATCCATCTAGCATTCACTTGCTCCGTTGGTCCCTCAAGCATAGTGTGAAGTGAACTTGGACTGGGTCCGCCTTTTCCACCAACGAGAGTGCTTGAAGTGCAATGGTCATGGGCTCTCAGTCTTGTGTGTGAGGTGGCCCTTACTTGTGGGGGAGGAATTCAACATTGGGAATTAGTGCGAGTCATTCTCCCATTTGAAATATAAGGTAGATGTGCCTTAAGGTAGTTGGGTCTTGAATGGTTATTTTTTTCCCGACTAGCACACTTCTCCATATGGTATATGGAGTGTCGCCAAATGGAATCATGGAAAGCATTACTTGCAATGTGTATCTAATAAATTGTTTTATTTTCTGCTCTAAGTTTTCATTCACTTCCTATTTGACATTACTTACCTAAGGTAGACGTGCCTAATCCCAAAACACAACAATAATCCGAGCATCTAAATATGAGTGGTGTAAAGTTAAGTGTGGATCTAAGAGTGGACACCAAAAATACGACATGTTTTTACAAGAAATCGGATCATGTGCCGAAATAAGCTAACCATTCTAGGCTCAATGGTCAAGATGATTGGGAGGGACCTATATGACCACTTGAAGAACCAGGGTTGTCTATCCCGCCGTTGTGACGGTGTCGTGCCGTCACGACGTGTCGTGCCGTCACGACGTGTCGTGCCGTCACGACGTGTCGTGTCGTGACGGACCCCTCCGTCACGACACAATAGGGTCCACGTAGGGTCAACATAGGGGGAGCCGACTAGGGTGGGTAAAATACTTACCTTCTTGCCAAGGTGGCGTCCTATGTGGCAGAAAACGTCGACGTGGATGTGCATATTTCCCCTGCCACGTAGACCATTTTGCCATTGTGTTTATCATTGTGTTAAAATCAAAGTAATAAAATATTACTAAGGAGGGTGTGGGGCGGACGGGGGCGGACGGGTGGGGCGGACGGGGAAGGGGGGTGGTGCGGACGGGGAAGGGGGGTGGAGCGGACGGACGGGGGGGTGGTGCGGACGGTGGATGGGGGTGGAGCGGACGGACGGGGGTGTGGAGCGGACGGGGGAGGGGGGGTGGGGCGGACGGACGGGGGTGGAGCGGACGGGAGAGGGGGGGGGGTGGGGCGGACGGAGGAGGGGAGGGGCGGACGGAGGAGGGGGATGGAGCGGACGGGGGAGGGGGGTGGAGCGGACGGGAGAGGGGGGGGGGGGTGGGGCGGACGGACGGGGGTGGAGCGGACGGACGGGGGGGTGGAGCGGACGGGGGAGGGGGGGTGGGGCGGACGGACGGGGGTGGAGCGGACGGGAGAGGGGGGGGGGGTGGGGCGTCCCACCCGTCCCACCCGTCCGCCCCGCGTTCCCTCCCGTCCGCTACCCTCCGTCCGCCACACGTTCCCCACCGTCCGCTCCTCGTTCCCTCCCGTCCGCCCCACGTTCCTCTCCCGTCCGCCCCACGTTCCTCTCCCGTCCGCACGCGTTCCCTCACGTCCGCTCCACGTTCCCTCCGTCCGCCACACGTTCCCCGTCGTCCGTACCCCGTTCCCATCCTGTCCGCACCCGTTCCCTCCCGTCCGCCCCGCGTTCCCCCCGTCCGCCCCGCGTTCCCCCCGTCCGCCCCGCGTTCCCCCCGTCCGCCCCGCGTTCCCCCCGTCCGCCCCGCGTTCCCCCCGTCCGCTCGGAGTTCCCCTACGTCCGCTCCACGTTCCCTCCCGTCCGCTTTCCGATCCCTTCCGTCCGCCCGCGTTCCCTATCGAGTTCCCTTCACGTCCGCTCCACGTTCCCTCCGTCCGCCACGTTCCCTCCGTCCGCCCGTTCCCCTCCCGTCCGCGCCTCGTTCCCTCCCGTCCGCCCGAGTTCCCTATCGCGTTCCCCACCCGTCTGCTCCTCGTTCCCTCCGTCCGCCCCCACGTTCCCTCCGTCCGCCCCCTAGTTCCCGCCCGTCCGCCCCTAGTTCCCACGTTCCCCATACGTCGTTTTCGTACCCTAAACCCTAATTCCGACCGGGATCCCATAATGATTGGGCTCCTCGTTGCCTATATAAAGCCGTGAGGCTTTAGTTCCTACCACTTTCCTCTCCTCCCACCACATAGGGACCCGAGACCTTGTTGTGTCCCAAAGGACAGCATCACCGCGCGGGTCTCAAGGGGTTTGGGAGGGCAGGGCAAATTGTGGGGGAACCCTCGCAATTTTTTTTTCAGATTCACTCGCTCCCGTGATTTTTATCACGAGAGATTTTCACACTCACTTATTCACGTTATTTTTATCACGACTCATTTTCAGATTCACTCACTCACGTGATTTTTATCACGATGGAGGGGGAGGGCATTGCTCCTTACGAGAACGAGGATTTGAGGGTGCACCGTGCTTGGCTCGTAGGCAATGCATCGGCGAATACTGCCGAGGGTACGGGAAGCGATCCTGGAAGTGGAAGTACTGCAGCACGTCCACCACGTCCAGATCCCTTTAAGTTTGACGAAGAGTTCTTGGCTGTTGGTCATTCGGGAGGCAACCAAACACGGGGAAGCCGTGGAACACGTGGGAGTCGGGGAAACAGTGGACATAGAGGGAGAACTGGAAGGGGACCAAGCTCATGCAGTTCCACAGAAATACATGCACCGGCTCGTTCGGAGAACGTGCCACCACAATCTCCGACACGGCGGACATCAAGACCGGAGAGCCCTGCACGTGATGTACCTCAGGGTTCGGAGCAGACTGAAAGACGGGGATTAAAACGCCCAGCAGTTTCGGAAGGGACGGAGGACGGGTCCGCGGCATCGGGTTCGCAATCAAAGAAAAGGAAACATAGAGGCAAACGCGACCCGCGGACCGATGAGGCTCGAAATCATTGCAGGATCGTGTTGTTGGATTGGTTTAGAAGTAACAGCATGGTTTATTTGGAGAAAAAATACCTCAATGATGGTACAAAGGGTTTAGAGTTGGCGAGGAACGAGTTGATGCTTATTCTCACGGAAGCCACGTCTGGACCGGAGTTTGAGGAAGCTAGGGGCATGAGCGATTGGAACACATGGATTGAAAAACAAGCTGTGGAAGCAATCTACAATCCAACGATGTCATATGAGGCTATGCATCCTGGAGAGGGAAGTAGTGGTGGGAGGAGGTCCGAGCTGTACATTAAGCTAGAGAATTGGAAAAGAGGCGTAATAGCAGCAAAAGACACATCCGCCCGCAACCTTCCCGTTTTTATTGACAGGCAGCTGGCAGACAACATTGCCACTCAGGGCCGGCAGGGTGTCATATGGTTGCCTAGGAATGTGGAGATCAAACCCTTGGATAGGGAAATCTTCCAAGGGACCTTCGGAGTGGTGCGGAGAGTCACAATTCATGGAGCATCATTCATCCCTAACTGGATAGAGTGGGCTGGGAAGACCATGAAGGCCACGAATAGTCTGGAGAACCGAAAGGAGCGTTCGGTTGAAGCATTGGCATGCCCAGTAGATCATCCTGGGATAATCAAGCTACAATACCTCCACCCGAAAACATACGAATCCTATTCGATGTGGTGGAATGGAGGCTCCTTGAAGAACATGAGGGTCTATGACCACCAAGTTCCGGAAACCCACGAGCGCACAATCCTTCAAATGCCTGGGGCAGACTTTGAAGCACGGAAACGGTTGGTTGTATATCGAAGGCATCGAGCTTATTTGGCATGGGCTCTAATGTGCATTGTGGATGTAGTGCACAAGCATGACGTGTTGCACAATGACCTTAATCCCAACAATGTCATGCTGCATTTCCCACAAGACCGTGAGAACACGGTTTTCATTGGTGTGTGTGATTGGGGGATGACATCATGGGGAGATGAAGACGCACCCTCCAACTATGGAAAAGAATCAGTGGATGAGATGAACAAGCACCGCATAAAATACAACTGTGCTGGTCCAGAATTATTCCATGTACGAGGGCAGCGTGGAACATCTACCTCTCCGGTGAGGATGGCTCGGAAACATAGGCACACGTTTCTCTCGGAGTCCTTCTCAGTGGGTGCTTTGGCAAAGAAGATTTATGTCAGGGATTCGACTTCCTCGTTGTTTCAGCTAAACAGTGATCCAAATGGCTTGAAGATGCGGTTTGAGATAGCATTGGATGCATTGACGAAGCCCAATCCAGCGGAAAGGTCAACCATCACACACGTAGTGAACATGTTGAAGTCGCCTCCATACAACATGGTTAACCCGACAATGTGCTTCCGTGACACTGCAAAATAGTTTTTTTTTGTTTTCTTTGCAGCAATTTTGGATCATACCAATTTTGTAACCGTTGGAGATGTAAATAAAGCCATCATTTTTTCATACACAACTTGTATATTGTATGAGATTTATGGATCTTAGTGCAATGTTCATACTCCATGAGGATTTTTGCTTCATAATCGAGATGAAGTCTATGGGAGACTAACCAAGGTTCTCGCCTCTCGTGAGGCCACATCATTCTTTCACATCGTTGTTATCACATCCATGTGCTAAGTTCAAGTTAACTATAGTTGTTCGTGATATGTCTTGCCAAAATGCAATTACCTATATTTATTCTAATTTTGGTATGCCACAAAATGTAGTCAACTATAGTTATATCTAGTTAACTAAAGTTGAGCACAATGTTGCAATAGTTATATCGGTTGTACACGTGATCCTAAACATCTCTAAATGTTCTTTCTTGTACTCCACACATATTGCACACATACTTCACAATTGCTTATATTTATATTTATATAATTCACAATCACTTTTTTTTGGAAGTTTGGACATAGTCTCGGTTTTTTGGCTCTCAAAAATTCATATGAAGTCCAAAAAATGAGTTCTTGGTATCCATGGATAGGTAATGAAGTCCTCTACAAGAATATGCAATAAAAGTCCTCTACATAATAGTCCCCCCATCCACATAATAAAGTACACTAAAATAGCAATAATCAACTAAGGGTGAACGTAAAGTGGTTAAAAAAATTTCTCTTGGAACTGAGAAGTGGATGCATAGTTTCATATTGCTTTGTGCTTGTTTATCTCAACAGAAACTGTTCGGTTGGTGAATTAAAAATAAATAAATAAATCATAGAAGTGGTACAACATATTATACAAGTCATAACTTTATTATTGCGACAACGTTATAAATGCCCTTTATTAATCATATACATGAACAAACGATGCAAACTATAATATTCCACTTCATTCCGTCATCCCAACCTCGTAGATGCTCCTGGCTTCCGGCGAGGCTCCATTTTTGGAAGAGGATTCGGCTGAAGTAAATCAAAATAGCTAATCGTTCGGTCTTTCATCCGTTCCTTCAATGGTAGCCGATGAGGCGACAATCCTCTCCTCTTCTTACGAATAGACATAGTCTTTGAAGATTCCCCCGCTACCTTGACTATTTCAATGTCGATTGAAGTCTCCTCCACATCCACATCCACATCCACATCCCCGGGCTTCTCCAAAATATCCGCACACAAATCAATTAGATCATTTAGATCTCCACCCACGCATTGTGTGTGGTCCTTCTCCACCGCATCGATCTCAAAGTTGTCTGCATATCGTCGTTGTTCCTCCGCCGCCCTCATCCTCCAAGCTTGTGTAGATTGTGAGAAGGGAGTCATGACATACTCATCACGAAATCGATCCCTAACACTTCTCTCATCTCTCTCACGCTCGGGTGTTGCATTGAATGGAATATGGGGATCGTCTAAATTGTGTATCTCCTCATCGCATTCTACACCCTCAAACATGACTCTCCCCTTTCCCATCCTATCCATGATACTCTACCTTCGTTATATGTATGAGTCTCAATGATCTACTTATATATTGACCTCTAAGGACTTGATGACCATGACCAATAATTGATGTAATCCAATATGTAGAGGATCCAATTCTCGTTAGTAAGATAAAGTCAACGCAATCGGAATAAAAAAAAAGTTGGTTAGGTTAAAAATGTACACTTTTGAAAAAATCTTCCGACATCCGCATCGGAAACCTCTTTGATACCTCTTTGAACTTTCCATATTTGATTAGTTATCCACTCATTCAACAAATCATTAATTTGTGCTTCAACCTTAGTGGTTCATATAGTTTCATAACCGATGTCACCCATCCGAATGCACTTTCCTTCAACAAATCATTAATTTGTGCTTCAACCTTAGTGGTTCATATGGTTTCATAACCGATGTCACCCATCCGAATGCACTTTCCTTCAACAAATCATTAATTTGTGCTTCAACCTTAGTGGTTCATATGGTTTCATAACCGATGTCACCCATCCGAATGCACTTTCCTTCAACAAATCATTAATTTGTGCTTCAACCTTAGTGGTTCATATGGTTTCATAACCGATGTCACCCATCCGAATGCACTTTCCTTCAACAAATCATTAATTTGTGCTTCAACCTTAGTGGTTCATATGGTTTCATAACCGATGTCACCCATCCGAATGCACTTTCCTTCAACAAATCATTAATTTGTGCTTCAACCTTAGTGGTTCATATGGTTTCATAACCGATGTCACCCATCCGAATGCACTTTCCTTCAACAAATCATTAATTTGTGCTTCAACCTTAGTGGTTCATATGGTTTCATAACCGATGTCACCCATCCGAATGCACCTTCCTTCAACAAATCATTAATTTGTGCTTCAACCTTAGTGGTTCATATGGTTTCATAACCGATGTCACCCATCCGAATGCACCTTCCTTCAACAAATCATTAATTTGTGCTTCAACCTTAGTGGTTCATATGGTTTCATAACCGATGTCACCCATCCGAATGCACTTTCCTTCAACAAATCATTAATTTGTGCTTCAACCTTAGTGGTTCATATGGTTTCATAACCGATGTCACCCATCCGAATGCACCTTCCTTCAACAAATCATTAATTTGTGCTTCAACCTTAGTGGTTCATATGGTTTCATAACCGATGTCACCCATCCGAATGCACCTTCCTTCAACAAATCATTAATTTGTGCTTCAACCTTAGTGGTTCATATGGTTTCATAACCGATGTCACCCATCCGAATGCACTTTCCTTCAATAAATCATTAATTTGTGCTTCAACCTTAGTGGTTCATATGGTTTCATAACCGATGTCACCCATCCGAATGCACTTTCCTTCAATAAATCATTAATTTGTGCTTCAACCTTAGTGGTTCATATGGTTTCATAACCGATGTCACCCATCCGAATGCACTTTCCTTCAATAAATCATTAATTTGTGCTTCAACCTTAGTGGTTCATATGGTTTCATAACCGATGTCACCCATCCGAATGCACTTTCCTTCAATAAATCATTAATTTGTGCTTCAACCTTAGTGGTTCATAAACCCTAAACCCTAAACCCCTAAACCCTAAACCCTACGTCATTCCAAATTACTACCACATATGTGCCATTGATTTGTTCTCACACTCATGTAGAAGTGTTTCCATACATGGTTTGAGGGTTTAGGTTCCTAGCTTTCCAACGAACCCACCTGCTTTTTTTTTCGATGCCTACATTTTTTTCATTATAATAATCAATCATTGACAAGATCTTGGCCGTTAGATTGGAGGGGTTATTTTGAGCAAGTAATAAAGTGGCATGCTCCTTTGAGTTTGGACTTTTGGGCTTGGCCTTTGGAGGCTTCACACTATGCCCAACTAAGGCTACCTTTACTATATTTTATTGGCTATTTAGGGTTCATTTCTTTGGACTCTCAACAAAGTTGGGCCGCTCAATCGCACTTTGATCCACTCCCAAGGGTTAACATTTATAGATGGTGACTATAGTGTCCGTTTTTTGGCTCTAAAAAATTCATATGAAGTCCAATTCATATGTGGTCGCAATTCTACGTTGTTCCCCTGCCGCCCCGTTCCCTCCCGTCCGCTCCGCGCTCCCCACCCGTCCGCTAATCGTTCCATCTTTCATCCGTTCCCCCCCGTCCGGTCCACGTTCCCCACCCGTCCGCCCCGTTCCCCTCCCGTCCGCGCCACGTTCCCTCCGTCCGCGCCTCGTTCCCCACCGTCCGCTCCTTGTTCCCATCCGTCCGCTCAGCGTTCCCCACCCGTCCGCCCCGAGTTCCCTCCGTCCGCTCCTCGTTCCCCACCGTCCGCTCTTCGTTCCCACCCGTCCGCTCAGCGTTCCCCACCCGTCCGCCCCGAGTTCCCTCCGTCCGCTCCTCGTTCCCCACCGTCCGCTCCTCGTTCCCACCCGTCCGCTCAGCGTTCCCCACCCGTCCGCCCCGAGTTCCCTCCGTCCGCTCCTCGTTCCCCACCGTCCGCTCCTCGTTCCCACCCGTCCGCTCAGCGTTCCCCACCCGTCCGCCCCGAGTTCCCTCCGTCCGCTCCTCGTTCCCCACCGTCCGCTCCTCGTTCCCACCCGTCCGCTCAGCGTTCCCCACCCGTCCGCCCCGAGTTCCCTCCGTCCGCTCCTCGTTCCCCACCGTCCGCTCCTCGTTCCCACCCGTCCGCTCAGCGTTCCCCACCCGTCCGCCCCGCGTTCCCTCCCGTCCGCGAACATGGAGCGGACGGGAGGGGAACAGGGGGCGGACGGGGGGAACTGACGGCAGGGGAACGCGGAGCGGACGGCAGGGGAACGGTGGCGCGGACGGGAGGGAACGCGGGGCGGACGGGTGGGGAACAAGGAGCGGATGGGTGGGAACGAGGAGCGGACGGGATGGGAACGAGGAGCGGACGTGTGGGAACGAGGAGCGGACGTGTGGGAACGAGGAGCGGACGTGTGGGAACGAGGAGCGGACGTGTGGGAACGAGGAGCGGACGGGATGGGAACGAGGAGCGGACGGGATGGGAACGCTGGAGCGTATGGAGAGGAGCGTACGGAGGGGAGCGTGGGAGCGGACGGGGGGGAACGCTGGGGGCGGACGGGAGGGAACGGGTGCGGACGGGGGGGAATGCTGGGGGCGGACGGGAGGGAACGGGTGCGGACGGGGGGGGACTCTGGGGCGGACGGGCGGGAACGGGTGCGGACGGATGCGAACGGGTGCGAACGGGTGCGAACGGGTGGGGACGCGGGAGCGGATGGAGGGGCGGACGGGGGTATATAAGTGGAGGGGACCCCTTACATACCTTACTCCACTCCTTCTGGGCGCCCAGACAACCCTCCTCTAACACAGAGTGCGGGGTAGCGGGGCTCTCGGAGGAGTTAAGGATCCCTTTTTTGGGATCCTTTTACACTATTTTTGGCAGGTTGTGGCAGGTTTTGGTAGATCCACGTGGCCGTTATTTGGCATATTCCTTGTGACGCGCCCAGTCAACTGGCCTCTGCGTGAGCGCCGGTAGCGGGGTGCTCGAAGGGTGTGCCGAATAGTTGAACTTTAATTTTTAGGGACATTTTTGAACTAATTCCACAGCAACACTATTTTGAAGTGTATGCTTGGATATTTTGTAGCACTATTATGAAGTGCAATTAGTATTTTAAAAAGTAGAATTCTAGATTAGAATTAGAAACTCCAATTTGGGTGGAATTAGAATTAGAAACTCCAATTTTCAGACATGGCAAGTGGAGGAACTGGAGACATGGCAAGTGCAAGTGGAGGATCTAGTTCTGGGTGTTCCAGAGGACATGGACGCAAGGCCGCTGATTTGGAGTGGAATGTTTACGATGATCCCTCCCAAAAAGCCAGGGTAGGTTGGGAGAATGTACCACAACCGTGGTCAGCGAAGACTGCAATGCAGTACGTGGGCTTCCCTCACTTTGATCGGTTGTGGCCAAGACATTGTCACGAGCGACATTGCAAGGCCGTCAATGCGAGCTATACGCAGCTTGAAGACGTGGAGGCAAAATGGAGATTCCTAACGATACTTAGAAGTATCTCCAATTTGGATAGATGGCCCAAGAGTGCAATTCCAAAGTCGGTGGCGTGTATGATGTATGCGGAGCACGTGTTGCGAGTTAGGGTGGATTGGTCAAGTTTGGGTGCTCTGCATGATCAAAAATTTGGGGGTATTGGAATTGCATTCACTAAATGCACAGTTCCGGATATTCCATACACTCCCGTTCCGGAGTGGTTCAGGAAGAATCCTAAACTAGTGGATGAGCCTGGGGCACCAATTCCAGAAGGTCGGGAACCAAAAAAACCACGTACTCGCAAACGACCAGCCAATGACGTGGAGATGGCCATCGAGGAGGCGTTTGAGCATATGGATGAGGAGGGCATGGAGGTAAATGTCGATGTGGTTAACGAGCTGGTTAACCAGGTGGTTAACGAGGCCCTAAACGAGGTAAACCCTCGTCAACTTGGTGCGGACATGATGGAGAGCAGAATGGAGGCATTGCGCCAGCAACATGCCGAGGAAATTCGTGAGTATAAAGCAAGGATTCTCGAGCTGGAAAATCGACTTGCAACACTTACGATGGGGGAGGCTGGCAGTTCAAGTAGTACACCAATTAACATCCAGTCTTTGGAAGCAGAGAGGGATACAGCTTTACAGGAGGCCATGATTGCAAAGTCACAAGCAGCGGACGTATGTACGAGGAATGAAGTAATGCAAGGAAAGATGGAGGCTTTGCAAAAGGAGGTGGTGGACATGCAACAACAACTTCAAGTGGTCAATGAAGTGGTTGTCGATCACGAATCCAAGATTGGCACACTGGAGGAGCAGAATGCAAGGTTGAGGAAATTTCTATCGGATGCGATCGTGGAGCGAACCAATATGAGGACAGGGACATTGCTTTCTATGGCCAAGGCTCGTCAATATGAAGCTGAATTTGAGAGCATCCAGCGAGAATGGAACCGCAATCATAGATTGCGGAACTTGATGCTCACGTCATGGCCAGATCAAGAACATATGTACCCTAGTAGGTGGGATGATGAGGATGACTTGAAATTGCCTAACGGGAGCTTGGATTGGCGGCAACTGATCGACTCCGATCACCATTGGGATGTGACCCAAGTGCATAAATATCCATACAGCATGAGGGGTGAGTTGTTATGGCCGGGTCCACATCCAATGGTCTTCGACGGATCCGTGTGTGGGATTTGCGGCAGTCCATTTGGCCCAGAGGGATGCTTTCAAGTTGGATCGTGTGGGGGCCAATTCCATCCACAATGTCTGATAGTGACAATGATCAGGAGACGGCAATGTCCCCATTGCAGATCACCCTTCCACCCTCGTTTGTACCTCCAATTTGGCCTTCGGGATTACATGCCTAAGGACTGGGTGGTAAGGCCAACGGACTATCCCTTCAACCTTTGCGAGTTTGATGGGACTTCTGTTGAGTGGAATTGGTTATTCAATCGTGCAACGGTTGAACTTTGGAACGATAACAAAGATGGCGAATGGACACAAAATCCACGTCAAATTTTGTATGTTGCAGACGAGTTGTTTCCCAACAAGCCCCCAAACCATGGCATGAAAAGATTTTTGTACCAAACTTTTGGTTGGCATTGGGATGCGACAACCATGCAATTACGGAGAGGCATTCAAACTCCTTTTTACAATGCAAGTGGTGAACTATCAATATCGGAGCATGAGTTGGAAGAAGATGCACATGAGATGCCCATGGAACGGGATTCTCATTTTGAAGCGCACTTAGAGCAGTCGTACCACAAACACAGAACGCAGTTGGAGGCAGTTGAAGCACTCTTGAATAGAGTTACGGATGATGCGGTATTGAGATGGCTAAATGGGGGGCCTAGACCACGTAATGCCACTCCACTGTCTCCTGGAAGTCGTCCATATCTCACCCGTGAAACCACGCGAATGATGGAAGCCGGGGAATCATCACGAGCACGACGAGGATCTACTTCAGCTGCAATAGACCTCGATTCAGATTCGGATTAGGCATTTTTGTAGCATGTTTAGAAAGTTGTATAGGAACGGAGGAAGACTTTGTACACATTGAACATATTTCATGTTCAAAGAATATGTAATATAAAGAGGAGTTACCGACAAGTTGTCATTTCTAAGATCGTGTAAAAGATAGCATATGGATGTCACATGTTTTAATGTTATTCGAAACTTTTAAAAACTCACTTGAATATTTGTAATTCATATGATAGTCTAACCAAAAGTACTATTGACTACATAGTCAATATTGAATACCACATAAAGATATAATTATATAAATATGCAATAAATAATTTTAAAAAACATGCAATAAATAATTTTATTACTATAATAAAATGATACAACTTCGAACGTAACGTTCGCTTTGTGGTCTAAATGTCTTACCGAAGGCCCTAAGGTTGTAACTTGTATCAATTTTGACGGAAGTAATAAATTATGGAAGTACGTGGGAGCACCGAAAGAACACATTTGTGCAAAACCATTACGTTCGAATCCGTACTGTAGGATCATTTGCTTCGACACATCTTGGGTCCTCTTCAGACTCGTCTGTGCTGAAATCATCATCCGTTTGGGGAGTCGCGCTTCGAAGATGCAACTCTCGGTCACGTTGTGAGAAAATTATCCTCTTGGTCGGCCGGGAGCCATCTGCATCCTGTATGCCATTTTCATCTAGATGTGGTCTACCCTCATCTTCATTGTAGTCTTCAGCAGTAAACGGAAGCGATCGTCCCTGATACCTCTTCCTAGTACGTTTGACACCTCTCGTAGTTCTCTGGCGCCCTCCACCCGTACCACGACTTGAGTGCACTTCATCTCTACTTCCATCTATAAAAGCATCCCCCGTTGTACTTCCGCCTCCAACTCCAAGACCACCTCTTCCATTGGATTGACTGTGTGGAAGTGAAACAGACGCGGGTGGAATTGCAATTGGTATGTTCTCAACAACATGTCGTCGTACAGAAGGACGACGTGGCGCCTCTATAGTAACATTTCTTGAAACATTGTGCATAGCAACCAAAGTAGCACCCACCGCAGTTGCACGTGAAACACCCAATCTAGAAGTATTGGCAATACTTCGAGTGAGAGGACGATGTTGACCTTGTGCATGCAATTGCACCGTAGAGGTGGATGCAATCCTTTGAAGAGCACGGAATCGAGTTGTAGGCATTTCAGGAACATTGGGCGTTGGATCTTCTATACGATGGTTGGATATGAGGGAGACATCCATGGATTCAGAATGTACTCGGGTTGGAAGTGGATCATGTTGAACGTGCGTTGGCTCATTTACGGGTAGTACATTGTCGCCTTCACCAAATGAAAGAGAATCGCTCCGATGTTGTAAGGAATCTACTTCAATTCCCACATTCTCACTTGCCCCCATAGCAACATTATGGTCAGATGGAAACCCTTCTCCAGTGTGGAGAGTTTCAACATGCGGTCTTCCAATAGACCCCTCATGATCGTCATGCATTCCGTCGTTATGTTGGGGGACATCCGGTTCATCAAACTCAAACACCCCAAGGTTTCCATCACTACCATTGCCATCCTCATCTTCTGAACCATGATTCTCGGAATCGAGGTCATCCAAATCAAAGTCGATGTCATCAACATTGTTGTCTTCATCATTTCCAGCCCTATCAGTTGGATCCACGTCATCTTCGTTGTCATCTTCTTCGTCAAGGTCATCGTCAGAATAGACCTCATTCAATTCGTACCATTGAGCAGGTCTTGGGCCCCTCCGATGTCGAATGAGCCTACTATTGGTATATATGTAGACGAGGTCCTCAGCACGACTATGCTTCAAGCGATTGCGACTCTTGTTGTGAACGTATGAGTACATGCTCCAATTGCGTTCACATGCGGATGCGGAACATACTTGTGCAAGGATACGTCTTGCTATTGTTTGGAGGGCTTTAGCTCCACCTCCCATTGCATCCCACCATTCATGGAGAGGTGCGGCATGCACGCTCGGGTCAGTAGAATCAGCAAAAGGCCCTCGATTTTCAAGAAAATCTTGGTACTGGTGGAGGATTTGGACATAAGTGTCCTCATCTTGAGCAAGCCTGCGAAGAACTCGATTTAGGATTGTCCTCGAATTGTCATCCTCATGGAGTGGGGCCCAACCACGTAGAAGCGGATTTAACATCGCTCCAGCCCAGTGTAGATCATTCAACATCAACCTCCATCTATTTTGAAACGTTACCATAGCATTTGCAGCAAGCTCAGGGCTTAAGCGAAATGGAGGTTTACTGAATCCACGAATATGGGTTTGTAAATCATGCATGACCCTCCAAGCCATTCCCATTGCAGGCGCCTTGCCGTCAAATACACGAAGAGCTTTAACAACCGGGATCACCATATACAAGAAATTTTCGCACGTGTTCCAGAATCCATCAGAACGTATAAAGCTTCGCACAACAGAGCCCTTCATGTAAGAGGTGCCAGATCTCCTCCTCATATCACGCATTAGAGTGATCCAATCCTCATCAACCACCATTCTTTCCAAAGCATTGCGTACTTGGAGAAGACGTTCAATCATGATGAAGTTCGTAGCAAAACGGGTCTCTACAGGTAGGCGGAGTGAGAGATTTGGTGACAACCTCCGGAATATAGCTTGAGAAGCATGATGGTTTTTAACAAATACACAAATATGGCGGGATTTTTTTACCAATTTTTTCACCCATTCCTCCTTCCCCCAATCTTCTAAGAGGAGATCTAGGCAATGTGCAGCACATCCTTGAAAATATAGATCGGGATTTGCTCGAATCAAGTCGCGAGCAGCGGAGGCCATAACTGGGGCATTGTCGGTGCAAACTTGGACCACATTATGTCGACCAACCTTTTCCACAAATGGTTGAATTTGAGCAGCAACGTAGACATGATCCTTGTGATTTCCCGTGGTGTCAATGGTACCCAAGAAAACGTCTCCCTTTGTGCCACATTAAAGAACGTTTAGGAGAGGTCGGTTTTGCACGTTGTCCCATCCATCACAACATATTGTAACACCGTATTTTTCAACGGAATTCCCCAGCTTCTCCTTCACTTGCCTATCTAGGTCAACCTTTATATCAGTTAACAACTTCGTACGGATGGCATTGTACGATGGTGGTGTGTAGGCTGGCATTCGATGACGGGCAGTTTCACGCACAGCATGAACAAATGCAGGATGTCTCACAATGTTGAAAGGAATGTTAGCTTCATAAAAAGCCGTTGCCCATGCTCTATCGAGGAGTTGTTTTGTTGACACATTGAACCCCTCCGTTATGTTGAGTTGACGTAGTTCACGAGGAGGAGTGCCATATATCACAACATCAGAATGTTGAGTGGTTTGGGACATAAGCAAAGGCTCTGTTTCACTAATTACGGAGCCCGCTATAATAGGCTCCAAAGGTACAATATCTGCCACCAGAGAGTCCTCATTTACAATGCCTACATGTAAGGGCACAATGCCTCCGCAATGTTCAAACAAGGCCCTAATATGCGGGGGTACCATCCTACATGTGGAAACATCAGAAGCACCCCCTACATGAGGTCTATAACCAAGGTGGGCCAACATTCTATCTCCTCGGTAAGATATGACGAACGGGCAAAACCTACATTTAACCTGCCTTTGTGATTTACCGGGAACCCTCCCCTTATCCTCGTACCAATGATCCCATGCATCGTTTCGGCGTGGCATGACTTCAACAAAACCTGCAAATACAAACAAGTTAGAGCAAGTCACTTTGATCGCATACTAGGTCCTGTTCAAGAGTGCCACGAGGGCAACCCTAATTCACAGACACTAGATTGGACAAAGTATACTCTGCATTCGGGTCTCACGCATTCAATCCTCACTCCTCAAAGGAGAATCAAAAGACTTGAGACACACTATGTCAGTGGAGGCAAAAATGGCACCTTGCACCCTCAATTTATAGTGTTCGAATCGGACGGGGGAGCGGACGGAAGGGGTGGGAGCGGACGGGGGAGCGGACGGAGGGGGGGGGGGGGAGCGGACGGGGGAGCGGACGGAGGGGGGGGGGAGCGGACGGGGGGGCGGACGGGGGGGGGGGGGCGGACGGGGGAGCGGACGGAGGGGGGGGAGCGGACGGGGGAGCGGACGGGGGGGGGGGGGGCGGACGGGGGAGCGGACGGGGGGGGGGGGCGGACGGGGGGGGGGGGGGCGGACGGGGGAGCGGACGGGGGGGGGGGGCGGACGGGGGAGCGGACGGGGGGGGGGGGGGGGGCGGACGGTGGAGCGGACGGGTGAGCGGACGGAGGTGGGGGGAGCGGACGGGGGGGCGGACGGGGGGGCGGACGGGGGGGCGGACGGGGGAGCGGACGGAGGGGGGGGGAGCGGACGGGGGGGGGGGCGGACGGGGGAGCGGACGGGTTGGGAGCGGGGCGGGGGACGTGGGCAGACGGAGGTTGGGAACGGGAGCGGACGGGGTGGAACGGGGATTGGGAACGAGGGCGGACGGGTGGGAACGGGGATTGGGAACGGGGGCGGACGGGCGCTAGTAGAATTTTCCCCACTTTCCCTTTACTTTGCTGACATGTCGTCACACGTGGACAATGTAAATCCTACGTGTCCGAAATTGGGTAATGTAATTACACAAAAAAATCGGTAAAATTCAAGTCCGGCAGGATAAAGACAGCATCCAGCATAATCCGGCATAATGTCGTGACGGATACGTGTCGTGACGGCACGACATTATGCCGGGATAAGCCTCCGTCACGACACAATAGACAACCCTGTGAAGAACACAAGAATCTCCACTTTGATAATGAATTAAACATTCATACAAGTTCCGAAAGTTCTCAGGCAAAAGGCTAAGGACACGATTTGAATCTGCTAATCATCGTGCACTAATTGCGTGTTTCATATGCGACGAGGAGTGGGTGCATAGAGAAAAGTAACCAAGTCATACACGACTCCCTTGGATATGTGTTTAGTAAGTAAGCTACTCTTGCAACTCTTACATTTAAAGATTCCAACCCCTTTACCGTCCCATTTCCTACCCAAAGCTTCATAACATTATTTAGATCCATAACAGTGTTATGTGGGACTGACAATATTCTACAAAATATTCCATCATTTAGATTGAATGTGAGGAAGATTCCATAGAATACTGTCAGTCCCACAAAACACTGTTATGGATCTGAATAATGTTACGAGAACAGACCAAAGGCATGACTCTGCACAGTAGCCACAGATTTCTCAAGGATTTCTAATGAAGACTCTCCATTCCCAACTCCAAGAGCCAAATGTGATGTTAAGGTATGTGCACATCATTCGGTTCGTTTTTCATAGTTCTCCAAGTTCCACCGATTAGATTTACACGACACAACTTGTGTTGCGTTAGCAACTTTACGCTGAAGCATCAGCAGAAATTGGATTGAAATTCGGACCTCCCTTGATTTAGTTATGGTTACCGGAAGTGCATGTTTGTTGGTTTCTTAACTGAATACATAGGTATCACTATATTCGGTAATTGGAGACTTTTTCATGATTTTGAGGCTACTTAAGGACATGGTTCTCAAATAAAGAACAAGGAAAACACAAATATATGTTCAATGTGACTTAATAAAGTGATTGACGTGGGCGGCGCTAGCCAATTTGGCATAAATACATGTCATCACAATAAGAAATTGGACCAGATATTAAACCATTTGCATTTATTTTGAGACTTTCCAAAGTCTCCGATTAACGAATATAATGATAGGTCCTCCAAAATCGTATTCACTATTGAGTGTAGAGCAGTTTACAATACTTGAAGACATAGTCCAATCTCTTTTAAACATGTCTCGTAATGGTGTTTGCTCTTTGATCCTCACCGAACCACATTGCAATAGAACATAGGAGTCCAATGAAGAAAAGTAACCAAATAACACCCGCATTACCTTGACTCTCAACGGAATTGTTGCATGCAAGCGTAAGTCTCATCTATCCGTGTTGAATACCTATCCCCTCTACTTAATGTGGTCGAGTCATTTCAATTTTGTCATGCTAGACTAACTCGGAGTCTCTAAAGCTGAATTTGGTGCTCAACTTTAACAAGTAAACCTCCGACTAACATATTATTCCAGGGTGTTTTTTGAGAGACATAACATTATTAAGATCCATAATAGTGTTTTGTGGGACTGACAATATTTTACAGAATATTCCCCACATTCAGTCTAAATGTGGGGAATATTTTGCAGAATACTGTTAGTCCCACGTAACACTGTTATGGATTTGAAAAATGTTATGGATGACTGAGAGGTATGTTTGTATGCGATAATTTCATGATGCCCCTATCTTGCATACGAGAAGTTGATTAGTCTTTGTGTTTCCATTACACATGTATAATATCATGTTCTAGTTTACTCTGACTCCAATCTGTGCCACTGATTCTATATGTATCGCTTTAAATTATAATATCTTTATAATTTACACCAATTTCGTAAAGTACTACGTAAAGTATAATTGTCACTTTGACCCTACTAATCAATGGACGATCAACTGCACTCATTATCCCATTTAGTGCATGTGGTACTATTTCCTAAAACATGCACTATTTGCTGAATCTCATAATTAGTGAGGGCTGAAATTTCTACTGAGTGATACTAAATTCATGAAGTCATCCTCATTTACCATACATTTCAAAGAAAACCAATGTGTGCTCTAAGGCGTTTGTAGAATGCATAATGTTTTTTTGGTGAGCTCAAAGAGACTTCTTCTTCTTCTTCTTCTTCTTCAATCAGCACCACTCACTCCTTAAGGCGTCTCCCAACACTAAGAAATCGAAGAGAGCTCAGATCGAGAGTTTCCGGCACTTTGACACTTTGGACTCTTGACACCCTAGATCTTCTGGTGACACTAATTTCATGGCGCAAAGCAATTTAGCATCGCCTTCACTGATTTCCCAAACGCACTAATTAGCCCATCCTCACTAAATGGGATAACCAATGTTACAATAGATGTACACACACATTCCGTCGAGGGTTTGTAAAGGTATCCATCGTGACACATGTCTTCATCTTGGTGCCCATTCTTTACTAGCAACCTTGCCACATACCAATCAAATGTAGGTGTCCAATCAAGGAGAGTGAGTAAGTTACATAAGGCCCACATAGAGGTTCCCTAGAGACGTGCAACGCTATGGATAATAAAGTGCTAAAGGAGCTTGTGGCCCAACGCCTAAAGTGACGTGGACATAAAATATGAAGTATGAGCAATTTATTCATTCTTGGGAACTTATCATGCATATAATGTTTGATGGTACTCTCACTTACATCACTGTTGCTGGTACAGTACCATACTGCAAGTTGAGATAGAATTGCATTATTCATTATTCTGCACTGCATGCGCACAGGCGGAGAGAGAGAGAAAGAGAGAGAGAGCCTTCATTCATCCAATATAAAAGTTATAAAATACTATGCAATTCGGAGCTATCTGGGAATACTACCATGTAATACTGTTAGTCCCACAGAACACTGTTTTGAATCTGAATAATGTTATGTTACTTTTTTCAGTTGATTTGACACCGGATTTAGCTTCAAAGATCTTGGATTGAGTCTAACTTATCTAAGGTAGAAATACCATAAAGCGTTAACCACCCAATAGCGGTGCACTAGACCGCCTCATAATGGAAAGTGCCATGTCTTAAATGGCGCGGCAACTTCAATGCAGTGTAGCCAATGGGAGGCAAGATCTAACGTACTCATGATTAACGGGTTTAGGTGATAATCTGTATCGGAATGCGGAGAGCCTAGTAAACGGGAAGTGGATTGGACAAACTTTCCACTTTGAAAAATTGTGGAACTTTTTGTACAAGGCAAAAAAATATGAAACAACTTGCATTCTTCATGAATCCTTCTCGTCTATCTTGGAAAATTATTTCATGATTGTCAGACCAGATCTTCAATGCGAATCGCCTTATTTTAACGGTTTATGGTATTTCTACCTTAGAGGTCATTTGATATGAATCAACAATCAACTTACCAGTGTGTCAAGGTTTTTATGCTGGACGGATGAGAGGTGCGTTCGTATGCGATAATTCCCTCTCTCCTAAACTACCTAGGGACATGTGAAAGTGTTGGCCGTTAAGGTAGATGTGCCTAATTTGATGTCTGATCTTAAACGGATATGTGTATTTGACCCATATTCGAATGGTGTATGGTTGGGTGTGAATATGAGAATGGACATGTATCAAAAAAACATATCTTGAAAAGAAATTGGACTATTTGTTCAAATTTTTTTTATGCATTCTAGATGTAATAGTCAGCACAATGGGGTGGGGGGGGGGAGGGGGCCTGTATGACCATTTAATGACTCAAAGAATCTTCACTTTGTCATTGAGTAGGATATTCATGTGAGCTTCAAAAATTACGAGAAAACTGAGTATGGACACTTTGACTTGGTTTTGCTAATCGTCTCGCACTAATTGATATATCCTACGAGAAGTGGGTGTAGAGCTAAAAGTGTTTGGGCCACTTACCTTATCTGAACACAGTGCAAATTAATTTTGACTACAACATCAGGTACACTAAATATGGCGATTAGTGTGGATCCTTACAATTACACATGTACATGGTTCTAAATTTTAAATTAAAAAATAAAATTAGAATGCTTTTTCTTACTAAGAGGGAACAAATAGGTAGTGTAAAGTTCAAACATTTCAGAATAGAATGGAACTTGTCACTGAATAAACATTGCTGTTCTCAACAAAAATTTATAACTCCATATACCTTCTAGCACAAACCCACACTAATTACCACATTTAGCATAGTTGCAATTGTTTCTCATTGGTCCGAGACGACCCTAAACTATTGGGTGATGGTGGAGAGATACCGAAATCTTAAGGAAGAGGTTGGCGGTTCGATTCTTGGCTAAGAAATCTCCTCTGTACTTGACAGAAACTTGCTAGGTGGTTAATTGCCTCCTGTGCTTTGGCGCTGGCCTGTCGGCCTTTTGTCTTTAAAAAAAAATTGTTTTTCTCATGTCAATAGACTGTCAAAATGCCTTCACTATTTACCTTCAATGTATCAGAGTCACATATGTCAAAGTACCATCCCCGGTGATTGCACTTTAGCTCAAGTTACGGAAAAGGGTCTATAATAGCCTATCCATTATTATGAACTTTGCACAATGGACCAATAATGATATGGAAATTAATTGTATAAATACATACAAATGTAATACAATAAGATGGTTTTTGTGATAGGTATTGGAGGAGATGCAAGCATGAGCTTCACTTGCGACTAGGTTTTGAAGATTGACATGTGAAAAGGTGCAAAATTGCAAACGGAAGGCACCAAGAAGATGAAGGTGCCACACCACATGCATGGGAAAGCTCACTTGGAATGAATATCTACACTAAACATAACATGTTTATGAATAATGTTATGAATATGGTATTTAGTGACATATAGTAGTTTATGTCACTATGGTAGCTTTTCGGATGACACTTCTTGTGAATAAGTGAGCAAATATTGTCATGGATGAGTTCATCGATTGGCCAAAACCCTACCTTCTCTTGTCAGCGACTTGTGATGAAATATTGTCATGGATGATTGAAATTTGGATGGGAAATCACTTGGTAAGTGACAGTAATTGCAACACTGTAAATCTATAATCCCCCAAAACTTTTACAAGGAATGACAAATAATGTTGGGTAAACATTTAGTGATGGTGACACTATACTGTGGTTTACAATTGGTATTGAGCAAGACAATTACAATTGGTGATATTTAGTGTAGTTATTTTCACTTAAAATATGGCTTTGCAACTTACATCCTTTCAGACATCGCTGCCGATTGCTTGAAAACATCTCGTGCACTCCACTCTCAAGGCTATATTAAGAACCTTTATCCTAGACAACTCCTTCACAACCTTCACAACTCCAAAATATTGAACACTCACTTCCTATTGGTTCAAAGCACTTCTCCTTCAAACCTGCTCTAAAGCCTATGACAAACCCCCTCTCCACCTTCATGTTATATACTCCCTCTGTCCCATAATATCTGGCACGTAGGTTCTCTCAAATCTACCTCTTGAGGTAGATTTGAGAGAACCTACGTGCCAGATATTATGGGACAGAGGGAGTATTTGATACAACAACCTTGTATATATATAAACAAGGTGCAGAAAAATATTGATTTGATATTGATATTCAAGATATGAAACCGAGACAAACATTTGTCTAACAAACATGAATCATTGAGTCAACTCCTCCACAATTCCACAATCTACACCTACTTGCAGATATAGAAGCTTGATAACCAACCAACCATGCTGGTGACCCACATTGACATAGTAGACCATATGTCCCAAAATGATAGTTGAAAATTTGATCGCAATGGGAATCTTTGATCGCGTGGCATCTTGGAAGAAGTGTTGAGGTACGTGGGCCTCGATCACTCTTGTAGGAGCACCTATATTTGAGTGACATATGGCAAGGGTTGTAGTTAAGAACAAACACTTTAAAAAAAAAGCCATGTGTTACAGTGAGATTGGACTGTGTGTTAAAAAAAAACACAAAATATAGACAGCCTTCAAGGTTCAATTGTAAAACACAATTGATTGGGTCTGTGAATCAGTGCATAACTTACGTGTGTGATTTCATAGGGTACTCAACTGGCCGAAAATGGACAATCCTTTCTAACTTCATCGATTGTAAGCTTGAATTTGAAGCTGGGACCCAGATGATGACCTATGTTGCGGTAATTGATTTCTAGGCACAACTCTATTTTTTTACAACAAGTTTCCTTACTAACTCTCCTCGTCAACGTTATCAGAGACCAGTCAAGCTGCGACAGGTTTTGAGCTGCTCGCTCCATAGGTTTTGAAAAGGTATGCAATGATATCCTTCGACTCCGCCATGCTTACGCCAGTATTTGGGTCCACCAAATATGGCACCTGCAAAATCAAGGAACCAGATCAAAATATTACAAAAGCGACAAACAAAGGTGTTAACCCTTCAACGACTTTATACAGCATACGTGACGATTTTACGAACCCCCAACAAGTACTGAAATAATATGCTATGTGGTGCATGATGTTGAATTCATATTTAGCACAACCTATAAAAAAGAGGAAGTGAAAATAAAGTCATACATATGACAATGGTGATTAGATGGACATCGTATGTTTTTAGGTCAAGGTCATTCATACGAGCTCAAACATCCCTATGATGCAGTTTACATATGTGTATCCTATCAGATTGGAACAATACATATGGTAAATGGGATAGTTTTAGATAGGGTCACATTTGAAACTTTTAGACAAAAACATCAAGTATGCTTGGAACACCTTTGAGGCTTGAAGCATATAAATTCTGGCCATGACAAATACAGGTGGGAAGGGAGAACCTGAGTAGAGCCTGCAATTTCGAGGAGCTTTGGACGCAATGAAGAGCCTTTTCCTGCGTTTCGTAGAATGTATGGTAACTCCAGCTCACAAAGAGCCTCCCGAACTAACCTTGCAAACTGTGCTTACCACCAAAACCAACTGTAAATGAATACTCCACGGTTCTTGTCGCCAGTTTCAGGTGCCGAGGTTCAGACAATGTTTTACAGATAAAGGTAACCAGTGAACCACAAACTAAGAATCAAGGGAGATAATTAATCCAGACCTTTCAGAGTTACATGCGCAATTCACAGTAATGAAATCGAAGCAATTAGAAAGAGAAACTAGAAAGAAATAGAAAGCAGAATCGCATATGTGGCAAAAGCCAAATGGTGTGCCCACAAAAGTATGCAACTAAGAAGTAAGAGCACTTGAATTGGGTCCATTTTTCATGTTCAGATATATTATTATTATAATTATCATATTCTTCTGCACTCGGAAGGTACTGCTTTTCATGAACTCAAGACACAAAGGGGTGATTATTTTCAACCTGATTATTCTCATATGAGTACAATACAAGCAAGGTGTCTGGTGGTTGGGTTGTCGCTTGTGGAAATAGCATCATGCCCCGCCCAGCACGTACTAACGTTGGTACCCAACCTGTAACAAGTGTGCTGGAGATCACAAAACAAAAATAAGAGATTAAATATCCAGCTCATATGAATTATAAAAAAATGAATCCATAGAGATGATTTTGATCATGTCCATCGTCATGAGGGATATGCTTTGATTGGCTAACCTTTCTAGTAATCCAGGTGAGGGTTGTCGGCCTGCTCCATACTCTTTAAAGAGATACTTCACTATGTCAGCTGCAGCATAATACAAAAAGAAAAAGAAAAAAACAAGACTCAATAGAGACGCAATAGAGACACAATAATGTTTCTGGATATTCCACATATACTGATATTTCCAGGGAGGTCACCACCACGTAACCCAACTGGTTGCAAGGCATGATGAAGTATTGAAAATTGAGGTGTCTTCAATTTGAAAATGGCAAGATCATATGAACTTACAGCTTTCATATAGTGAAACACCTGTGTTTGGATCCAAGAAGAACGGAAACCTGAAGAAAAGAAATTGTACTCAGTACCCAACCACACCTCATTCTAATATAATATAGCAGTATTAATGTGATGTGTGTCATTAGAGATATCCTTTAACTCAATCGGACTTTTCATTGGGTGTCAGTCCACTGCAATTTTCATTAGATTTTCTGCACACAAAATCCAATAGTTTCTTTCCACTTGCGGTGCATCATGCTCAGAGGCAGTGTTTGAATTTGAATGAATAGCAACCTATTAAGGTTCATTGGGGGCCAACCTCATTTTAGCACCTCTTGGCATGGCCAAATGAGAGAAAGAGGGTAATTGACGTACTGGTCTTTGCCACCTGTGGTGCGTACAAACTCTCGATGCCGAAGTGAGCCTTTTGGACAAGGATAAATCTGCATCAATTTTTACCCATGGTGTCATAATTTTGACAACCCCTGCATTACAAACTTTTTCTTCCATTTACAAGAGATGCAACAACTGATTCAGGACTCAAAATACATCAAAGGTGGATATTTTCGTAGTCAAACTGAGGAACAGATACATGGTTACATGGAGAGTATGTATACCTGCAAGCAGAAAATAAATAAATTAGAAATATTGAGATTTATAATCAAAGCACCATGATAAAACTAATTAGGTAGAGACATAACAGCAAATTTAACAACAGGTTGAAGTGGAGCTTCTAAAGTTACCTCAGCTGATAAGTCAAGCTCTGTAAGAGCTTCTCTCACCCGTCGGCAGAATGGGCATGCCTCTGTGAAAACACAACACACGATTTCTCTTTCTTAAATTTAAGGCAAGTACACTGTTAACAATTAAGGCAGGTTCAACTTGAAATTTTCATGTTATGATGTTTTTATCTACATCTTCATTATTTGGCAGAAATCTCCAACTGCTTTTTATGGCCTTCATCAGCTTCAAGCTCTCATGTTCACCAAGATAGATAATATCCAAGAATTTTTGCAACCCAAAAACCTAGAACCCAAATTGATTCTCAATTTGAGGACAAAACAGCATCTTGTTATGACAAATATAAATGACTAAACATTGACAACCCGTTGATCAACATCATTTATGATACAGAAGTGCTGTTTTTTGTGGTAAAGAAAATTACCAAATTCGTAAATACGGAAAAGTTTAGGCGGTTGCCCAGTTGCGGCACGCACAGCTGCAGTTTCCGGAAGCACCTGGGAGCCCCATGGTAACCTTGCCAAGCTTGCAAACCCTGTTGTTGCTGTCTAGTGCAACACATCTAGCAGTCAGAAATGAAAAGAATGTGAATGGATGCAGGAAACCCTAATTTCGAGAGCGCATTACAAGTTTGGTTAAGTAGGTAGGTATGCAAACATAGACTGAATTTTCCAATGATGTACATACCTAACAAGTTGTAACCAAGAACATCATCAGATCAGAGAATTGTTGGAATATTTAGTGGTACCTCAAGAAAGGTGTTTCGTGGTGCCGAGGGGTCTCCACCCTAGCACAAACAAAAACAGGTTTGAACTCGAATATTCAGTTTAAAATGCTTTCAAAGAAAATCTGAACCTGTGGCTCATTCAATCCACATAGGCTTAGATACGATAATAAGTTATTCACCGAAGAGTTACACTTCCCAATGCAAGATTGTAGAGCATGGGACACCCTAGATTTTGCTGTATGAGATCTTCTTTCTCTACAATCTTTGTATACTGGTTTATTGAATTGCAATAATCTGTCCTATATGCTTTGTCAATCAACATTCGAAACTTATCATTTCAATTATCGATGCTTGAGATCAATTTTCGATCAATCTGTAAGGTATTAATAATAATAATAATAATAATGTCATCTTTATATTCTGTTATCTTTTGCACTTGAATTTTTTTTAAATGCAGAAACTTACCCCCAGGAGCTTGAGCAAAGGGCAGAGGAATGATAGAATTTGACTTGCACTGCTCGAGTTAGCGTTTGATGAGTCCGCCGTCGAGCTCCCAGTTTCAACCTTCTCTTCCACTCTCCTAAGCACTCCATTTGTGCTCTCCTTCTCTGCATTTCCGCCTGCAAAGACTTGCAAACTTGGCCTACCTTTCCTGCATCACAGGTTTTGAATTGGATGATTTTTGCCATATTTCGTAGGAATAAGCCCTAATAAGCTCAAGGAAGAATTAATTAGGGTTAATGTGGCCATGGCACCAAACCCACAAAGCCCATAGGTCTTTCACATCAAAATCTAGCACCATGGCAGCTCGCTACTTGATTGTGTCCTTCCTTCAAGACAAAGCTAAACTAAGGGAGAGTGGACACCACCCCCTCATATGCACGGAGGAGGGTATCCCCTCTCTACTTTAATCATCATCTTTTCTGTAGCAATTTGAACATCTTTACACACGACCTAGCATTAGATTGTGTGTTCTTAGTGACATCATAACTGCTGACAAAACTTGGAGGAGTTTCAAAAGAAACACAATCTATCCAGGCTCAATCTACACAAAAACTTCAGACTTCACAGAATTTCTTGATTCAGACCGAACTTTGACAGAGTGGGATTGAGTTTTCCTCAGCTGCAGCAATGAGAGCTCACACACCCCACAATCTCTTCAGAAGCACCAAATCCTCCTCCCATGTCAAAAATGAAGATTTTTTTTGAAAGTTCACCGAAATTTTGAGAGTTTGGCAAGGCAATAAACTTACCTGTTCTGAAGCTGCTGCTCAAAGCCTGGAGGCCAATCTTTCTCCTTCCCACCAACTGCCCTTGCTCCTATCCTGATGCCATTGAAAAATTTGAGCTGGCATGCACATTTTGGGCCATAATCTGCACAGAGGCGGACGCTCCGAGGCAAGGCGGCTCTTGATTTTGTTGTCGCAGGCTGAATTGGGAGGGAGGATTGGAGAACATGCGGCTGGCTGATGCTTGAGCTAGCCATTATAATTTTGCGTGAGGAAAGTTCCTAAGTAAAGGTTGAAGTTCCCACCTCCCAAGTGGCACTCCCAATTGATTCCTGCAGCCAAGCGTGAGCTTAGCGCCAGAGTCACCACTCTGCTCTTCTTCTTAGTTTTTGGGTCCAAAACTGCCACCTTTGAGTGTGGATGTGTGCTTTGTACAGGAGGGACCAACCACCACATAAGGTAGATGGGTCTTAAATGGTTACCTTTTCTGACTATCCCACTTCTCCTAGGATATGGAGCATGCGATTAGCATGAGATGGTTAGCAAATCCAAATGGAGGCCATAGCCACTTTTCCCATAGTTTTTGGAGCTCGTATGAATATCTAATTTAATATTAAAGTGAAGATTCTCATGCTCATTAAATGGTCATAGCCTCCTTCCCCCCTTCAAGTTATGTTGATTATTGAGTTTAGAATGGCTATCATATTTGAGCACGTAGTCCAATCTGTTTTGAACACATGTCTTTTTGATATTCATTGTGGAGCCACACCTAATCACATACCATTCAAAGTAGGTGTTCAATTAAGATAAGTAACCGAATTATGCACATCTACCTTAAGTAATGTTTGTGCCCAAGCATGCTTTACCATGGTGATTGTTAACCTCTACACTTTGTTTTTTTGGGCCTCTCAATGAAATGAAGTCGATTTTAGAGTCCAAGAAGCCGAAAAGTTTATGGGATCAAAGATACATCATGGTGGTGTCAAACCAACTAATTCCCTAGAGTGGCAAAGTGTGGTGGCCTCCGTGAGGTAGAGGCTAATATCAACTTGTTGGTCTAATTGAAAGAAAAACTTGAGACTTGCTAATATTGCCTTCTCAAATAGTGATTGAAACTTATCCCTAATGGAGTCATATAGGGGACACTACATTACAAAAGCAAAAGTGATTATCTCTGGAGATAGGGATAGTTTACCACAGTCCAGTTTCGATCGTAAGTCTATGATTCAAGGTGCGGTAAGCGGCAACGATTGGGTGTAGATGTACAAAAGGGCACTTGAGGTTTTGAGAAAAAAATTGACAATAGATGTGTTGGTTTCATCCTATACACATTTTCATTGATTGTTGTCACTTGATAGTAGTCCTTAATGACTACCCTGTCCATGCTTGTTAGGGTTTGCATTTGGGTTTTAGGCTTTTACTCATGAGGTTTTTGAAGCACTCATGGACTTCCTTGAGTTTTGCTCTACAGGTTAAGGCTAAGTTATTGTGCTCTTGTCCTTGTTTGTTTGATGAAATCGTTAAGTTACACGCTATGGATGAAAAAATTGTTCAATGACTTTCTCATCGGAAAGTGAAAGTAGATTTTATATGTAATTGAAACTATTTAATTCATGAATTATATTTTTTATAGTTAGTGGAGGCATTTATCAAAAAGTTTAGTATAAATACATGAGTCCATTTTCTAGCACTATTAGTACGTACACATTTATTTTTCTCTATGAACCTCTCATATATAGGTAGTTTCATTTCATAGTGACCCACACATGTCATTTAGGTTTCCAATGAAGAGTCCACCCCCCCCCCCATAGGGGACGTTAGTAGTAAGGGCGCAACTCAATGAGGCAAGTGTCTAACCCTAGGCCCACGCAGGTGGCATCATGTTAATTAACCCCGGAATGGAGGAGACTATAAGGTACATGCCTCCACCCACCACCAACAATTTGGGCCCAATGGTGGGCCCCAGTGCTTGGATGGACAAATGGTGATTTAGAAAGCTAACCAAGCCAAAGTAATGTCAATTTAGATCTAGCAAACTCGGCGATATCCCCAAACATATTTGAATTTTCTAATGAAATATATTGGGCCCACAAAACTTCAATGTGCAATTGAGTAATGTTATGGCCATCCAAAGGAGACCATATGTTACCAAAGTATTCAAAGTAGAAGTTCTTTGAAATTAGAATAAAAGTTAAAAATTAAAAACGTTTGAGCTAAAGAAAGGCAGTGTAGAAGTACAAGTGCCTACACACAAGTTGGCAAGATAGTGTTGTTGAAGAAGTGTCAATAAATGATTTTGAGTGTTTATGCATAGTCTTTAGGGAGTAGTTATTTAGGTGAGTAGTACTTTAGGGTCTTCCAACTTTTGTGATTCTTTGCATCCTTCAGCCATACTTGCTTACAACATTCTCACTACATGGAATTGATCCAAAATCCAATGCCATAAATAATATGAACTCAGGTCCTCATGACTCTAAACTTTAACAATGCCATGATCAATCTGGACAACTCAGGTATTATAAGAATTATTCTATTTTATTCTATTACAGTTAATATTGTTTTTCCTATACCAAGTATTTTTAGTTACAGTCAATAGCAAAAGTTCACCTCTTGATGAAGGCGATAGAAGCGTCATGCAGACAAACATACTCTATAAATTATGCTAGTATTGATAGGCAAATCGTATCTCTAAGGTAGAGATACCATAAACCGTGAAAAATAAGGTGATTTGCATTGAAGATATGGTCTTACAATCATGAGAAAATTTTCCAAGATAGAAGAGAAGGATTCATGAAGAATGCAAGTTGTTTCATATTTTTTTCCCTATAAAAAAAATTCTACAAATTTTCAAAGTGGAAAGTTTGTCAAACCCCCTACTCGTTCACTAGATTCTCCTTACACCGAACACGGTAATCCTCATTTCCACACAGAACATCACCTAAACCGGTTAACTCATGAGTACATTAAACATGACTAAATTTGGCTAAACTAACTGTACACACATTCAAGTTGCCAGCCTCGCAATGATCGGTTTCAAAAATGGCACTTCACTATTCTGACGGAAGTCTACTGCATGGGTAGAGAGTAGTTAACCGGTTTGGGCATTTCTACCTTAGATGCGTGTGCTTAACGTTGTCAATGCTTGATTTTGTTGATGTCCTTGCTTATTATACAGACCCCACCAAGGCAGGACATGCATGGGATCGTGAAAAGCCGATGCAACATCTTTCTCCGGAGTGGAAAGGTATTGTCAAAGCAATTGCTTACACAATCCTTGACTCGCATCCACACGGATTGATTCAACACCCCCACCATGAAATTGAGAGATTCTATATAATCTAGGAGTTTCTAATGTTGACACGAAGACTTCAATGAAAAGTACAAATGATGGAGCCAATCCACAACATCAAGGAGTTTCAATTGCACCAAAGATATTGTCAAACTATTCCAACCAGTGCCATGAGCCGGCCTCAACCAACAATATTGCTCGTCAATTGCAGGGAATGTTGAATAAGAAATTGGCGCTCTTGCAAGTTGGTAGCTGAGGAAACCGAGAAACATTTGCAAGAGGTCATGGAAATTGTGAAGATGATCAAGGCTGGACGCAGCCCCGATCCACCAACAGTGTGAGATACATATGCTCCCATAACGGTGTGGAACTAAGATGAAATTAAGGGTGCAGATACAGTGAAGTACATGAAGGAATCCAACATACAAATATCCAATGTCTAGTAATTTATAGTATCTAGTATCTATGGAACATTTGGTGTTTTGATACACCATTTCTGAACACAATTGTGTCTTTTGTGTCTCTCAAACTTTCTTGCAGTACATTATTTGGGAGGTTGAACCTTCAGACATTAATTATTTGTTAGGTAAGAGCTTGCTATGAATCGTTTGTGAATGTTTGCTCACGAAAAATCTTTTACATGGATTTTGCCAAAATATTGAATTTAGGTTCCCACCGAATGGATGTAATCTTGAAGTGGTTTGTGACAACTTTTATTTTCTTGTAAACAACATTTGAGCAATGAGTAACCTAAACGGAGCCGGTCCTGACAAGTATATCAGAAGAAAATTCTAGTCTATACAAGTTAAATGATTATTTCCGTACTCAAAATCATG
This sequence comes from Polytrichum formosum, assembly GCA_964035585.1. Lineage (NCBI taxonomy): Eukaryota > Viridiplantae > Streptophyta > Polytrichopsida > Polytrichales > Polytrichaceae > Polytrichum > Polytrichum formosum. Next base: position 21,780,026 of record OZ037936.1, read on the forward strand.
GGTCCAGTTGGCACTTTGACTAAGCAAGGCTATTTCAAGTTAGAACAAATGTAGCATGATTATGAACAAAAATGCCAAAAACTTGAATTAGTGATTTATAATCTTTGACGGAAGTGACATAGAACTTCAACAATTACAAGTGAAAGAAAAACAAACTCCTGAGAAACTAATTTTGCCTTGAAAAAAGGAGCTCCAAAAAACTCTTGCAACCACTTTTGGTTGAGTTTATTCCTACATTTGTCTGCTTTCGTAGATCATTCAGACTCGTCATCCTCATTTACCCCCCCTTCATCCGATGGGGGTTTGGTGTCTCCATCTTTGCCGCCGCAAAACTTGAGCACAAAAGTTCGGAATAGTTGCACTGCCTCGGAGACGTCAGCTCCTTCCCGATTCTCAATCATGCCCTCCAATTTCTCCCGCAACTCGGTGGCCTCTTTCTTTTGACCAGATCCTTTCATTTCTTCTTCGTTGATGTCATCTTGAACCTAATGACAGAAATACCAATTAAATAAGCTTGAGCAATCACATCCAATTCCAGAGATTTTCCATCAATTATCATTCATGCCATCAATCAAATATCCACAGAAATCTAATGGCTGGACAAATGGAGAACTCTATTAAAATGTTGTATATATCTCAGAGTATATTAAAAGGCTTCTCTATCAGCAAGGAATCTTATTGGCGCGGATATTCCTAGTGCTCTCGTAAAACTTATATGATGTGAGTTTTTTAAGCTGTGTTTGTTGGTTCATGTTGTTTGTCACAGAAATCTCCCAAATGGTAAGGTTCTTCTTAGCACCGTTGAAAGCCTTAAATGAGCAAGGATGCAACTTGAGCTTCACTGGGGCTTCATTCTATGTGCTTTTATAGGAGTATTTGAATTTGTGTAATTTCCCTCCCTGGAATTCAAATGAGACAGAAGGTGTTTGTTGTGTTTTGTAAAAGTTCAGCTTTGGCTGTATTTTTTCCATTGAATGTGCATAATGTACATGAAACACTAGAACTTTGGGTAATGCTAAATGCTACATGTCAAACAAGTCTTTGGAGTCCACCCTGAAAGGAGCCGGCACTAATATCTATCTATCAAACAAGTCATTTTGAATATTTAATCATGTTCTTATTTTCAAATTTTTTCTTCAAAAGATCTAGTTTCTTTCAGTTCGAGTAGGACTTTGATTAATCCGATGATCTTATTGACTCGCACTCGCAATCATGTCAAAGAGAAAAAGGTCTGCTTTTAAAAGTTGTATTACTAAATTTTACTTTTAATTGGAGAACTAAATGGACTACTACCAGGGGTACTCGACAAAATACTTTGATACTGGGTAGGATCAAAAAGATTGCAGAAGACTTACCTGATCCCAAGTTTTCTTCAATAAGTTAAACACAATCTCATCGGGAGCTTTTATGCCATGCGCATGTGCAACAGCTGCAAAGGCTTGAGGACTGATGCTGTCTCCCCCATCAGGCATGAGGAGAATGGTTTCACGGAACATTCGGAGCGCATTTTGGTTAGAAACTGATGCATCAGCTGAGCTTATAATCTCTCGGAACTCAGTGAATGTCAATACTCCATCCTGATTTGCGTCTCCCGCAATGAACAAATCCTCTAGCTCCGTTTCCTGTAAACCACAAATGAGCTCCTCATGTGAGCAAGTTTGTAGTTGTACACGACTTTGCAGAATCAGACTACAAAGAACATCATTTCAATCTGAACGAGGAATCAAGATTCATACCCTGGTGCACACACCTAAAATAGCACACATCTAAAAAAGAACGGGACCGGGTGGAGATATGGGCGGGGCTAGCTTGCTAGTCTTGTGAAGTCCTGGCTGGATTTTCTCTTTGGTTTTTGAGGAACCTTGTGGGGCAGGAGAGATGCCCTCTGTAACTTCCCTTCTGCTATAAAAGTTCTAATTTCAAGCAATTGCACTACGAAGTCAACAGATATTTCACAAGGTCTAAAGGTCAAAAGCTACACTGATTATGGCAGATATTGTGGGCCACACTATTGAGCTTATTTCCACACCAAAAACATTGAGGATAATATTGTAGGTGCACACTTGTACCAACCCACAATAAATAACAGCAAAGATCCACATTGTAGTTTACAATATTTCTATTGGATTGTAAATAGTGTGCACTTCAGAGACTTCCAACCCAAGGGAAGTAGGTGGGTATACCACGGGGTCATGACAAGTGTAACTCGTATTGCACACTAATTTCATGCATGATAGTGTATACTGTGGGCCACACCATAGGGCTACCTGGAGTAAGTCACAGTATAAATTTTCCCACTCTATTAAGCAAAATTAGTGTAGTGCTTTTAGATGTATGCATGATAAAGAAGATTTCTTGAGTGAGTTTCTTGAACAGGAGCAAAATTTGTGTAGTAAGTTGCACATTTAAAAGTAGGGCTAACCTCTTCTTTTGTGAGGGGGGCAATTTTTTGGTTATTCTTCAATCTGGCTACTCCCTTGACCTCCTGTAGTTTATCAGCACACATCCAAGACCATCAGAAAAGACCCCAAAACATTGCCAAGACTTTCTAAATTTTTGAAGCATTGAAGAAATTTTATCACACCTAATATTTTACATTTCAACTATGAATAATGTTTTAGCCTTGTAAAGATACAACAGCTTCAAGAGCTTCAAAATTGCATAATGAAGGATTGTTGCATTACTTGCACACCATAAAAATACAGACTTATAATAAGGTCAAGAAATGTAAGCTGGGATAATTTGTGGAACCAGTGCGTACTCTGTGAGGGTTGTTTTCGATAATTGCCTCCATCATAAGATCAAAGTCCACTTTCTTCACATGAGTAAGTTTCACAATTTTTTGCAACTACACATGTGCACAACCATGGGTGATATTTTCAATCAAAAGGAGAAGGGATATACTCCTTTCAACCACATATGAAGGATACATATCATTCAAGATACAATGTTCTTATGCAAGTGTCTAAAAACCGATGTCACTATGTGTCAATAATAACCATAAAGTCACCAAAAGTGGGGACTAAAATCCCCACTTTTGAAGGAATTTCCCACCTTTGCCATTTCTCACCCAAGTGACCTTTAAAAAACCCATGCATGAGACTTCATTTGCTTCTATTATGAGACTACGAAACTTTGAGAAACTTTTGAGTTCATTTCTCAAGTCTGTATCTATTTGGGGAGTACACAAGTGGTGAGAGGAGCAATGAGTGCATAGATAAGACATGTGCATATAGGTGGCAAAGAAATTGAGAAGATTTTTAGGTATATAAAGATGAAGCATGTCAGTGCCTAAAACTCAAAGAAGCCCTCCAAGAACATCTGGTTACACTCAAAATGGAAGAAGCCACCTTAAAATCTCCCAATTTTCCCAGTATCTTTATGATTAACTCAAATGTGAAGGTGTCTATGATGAGGAATTTTTTGACTTGTGCATTAAATGTACCTCTGGCGACGTCTTCTCAGTTGTAGCATGAGCTGCTACAAACTTGTTGATAAAATCTGATGCCACATCTTTAGAGCCACCAAAGTGGGCAACAAGGGTCGGTTCGTCGGTGATGTAATCAATAAGTGTGCAATTGAGAAAGTTGACACCATCATCTTGTTCCGTGTACAGTACGCCTACTTTACTCTGTGCTCGTTGCAAGACTTTGAGATACATGTAAAGATCAGGTTCCCCATAAGCCTTAGCAGGGTCAAATCCGCAAAAACGTTGAAATAACCTAACCTGCAAATTGCACCCTTCATCAAATTAAATAAATCAGAAGAAAAAAAATTCAGAGTATATACATATAATAGTGCAAATCAAACAGTCGTGGATGGAACTCAGTCCCTATTTGATAATGGTTTGTCTTTGTTCACTGAAAATGTTTTTAGGTGTTGTGCCATGTATCCATGTTTGTAGAACCTTCAACAATGTTTTGTGCTATAATCGTCAGATATGTGTTCTTTTACACCACTGCTCGTACTTAAATTCTTGGCAGAATCATATTGAGATTTCGAATTCTCATGACCACATATGTGAAAAATTTCAACCAAACAACTGTCATGGAGGAAGTAGACCAACCTTATGGCATTTGTCAATACCCTTGCCTATAATCATCTGCTTGATTTTTTTGAAAACACCATGGACAGCTGACTCGGCAAGGCCCTTGAGGCCATAGGTATTGAGCATGTAATCATACACAAACTCACAAGCAGTCTGCCGATCATTATCAGCTGCGTCATCAACAGCATCAGCCAATATCTTTGAAGCATAGAGGCCTTCCAAGAGTTTTGTAAGCTGTAAATGGAAATAAGAAGTGTTATTAACTTTTGATAAATGATATGCAGTATGTGAGAAGAGTTGGGTCAAACACTTTGATATGCATTAGACATTGTCAAGAACGTAACTAGCATCTTCAAAGTGTGCAACCTCCTTGAAGAATTGCTCCAAGGTCAATTCAACAAAACCTTGGTCACAGCCGAAACTAAGGACTCAGCAGTCAGCGTCGCTTAAACCCAAGGCCTTAACCCAGATCCCATGGGAACTTTGAGATTGAGCCGCCTAGGGTCGAAATATTACTCAGATAGGTGACCTTCCTAGCACTTGATTTCTGGTGCACCCTACCACCTATGGTCCACCCTATCATAGTAGGGGTATCTGGGTGAACCGCGTATTTTCAACAAACCACATGGGAACGTAGGGGCTTGCCCTTAGGGAGAATAGGTGCAGGTCGGCTTGTCCACACCGTTCAAGGTGTTCACCTTTGAAAGGAGGCAGTAGTCTTGAGGGGCCTTCTAATTCTCATGATGCATGTTTTGGGATTCTTAGACTTAGACCAACTCAAAGATGAACCAACACCATAATGCACGCCGGCGGCAACATCGGAGTCATCTGTCTATCTTCATTCTTTTTCAACGGGACATCAAACCAATAGCTTGAGTGGGGTGGGACTCATATCCACCTTACAAGTGGTGTGGGTTCCATTCTCCACCGAGCCATGCTAGTGTTACCCGCTACAGTTCACCAGATCAGTATGGGCATTTACCGGGTCAACCGGTCATCGTACATGTTGTGGGTAATGGAGGAACTCGGCAAAGCTAGTAATGCCCCCTTCCCACCTGGCTTTAGCTAAGACTAAAAGTTGGTTCTAACAACCCGGCCTTCACACCATCGACATTACCTAGTGCCGAGCCTAGTTGGCAAATGATGTGGCATGGCTTAAAAGTGGAGGTTTTAAGCCTCAAGCACCGACCCTCCCATCGGTACCTAAACATGAGGCAAGAATATAGGACCTTAAAAAGTGTCACCTCCTGCCCTTGTGATTGGTTGCTTTTTAGTCTTAGCTATGAGGGCACGAGGAGCTTCATTAACAAAAACCGATGGTAAGATAGGTGAGTAGTAAGGCATTTGGGGATGGGACAAGAACTACCCAACATTTATTGTTTGGTAGATAAAACAATGAACATGTGTGAAAGCTACTTAACTAAAACCTACTTGAAAATCTCCGGAGCAAGTTCTTGTAGGTGCGTTGGGATAGCCGGATGCCTCTGCTGTAACCAAGGGAGCTTTACCCGGTTTTTAGGAAATACTTTGGGTCTTAGCTAAAGTCAGGTGGGAAGGGGGCATAAGGAAGGAATAATGAGCAATCAAGTTGACACACTAGTCTACCTCTTAATTGAGAGGCCGTAGCATGCCAGCGAAGACACTCTATAATCTATGCTAGTGTTAGCAAAAACATAGCATTATACTTTTTTTGGCAGGTAGGTTCCAGAAAGGTGAAATCCCACCAGGTCTCAGACAATCATCCAAATGGATATTTGGGTTCTTGACAATTGGATATGACTGATGCACTAAATACTGACCTGGCGCTCATTGAAGGATTTGATATTTTTTGGAGGTGGGTTGATCTTCATCAGCTTAGCAAAGCCAAGAGGCACGAAGGGAAGGTCTTTCGGCTTCAACCTGAAACCAAAGTACGGATGTCTTCCTTGTTCATATAGCAACAAAGCATGGCAATCACAAAATTAAGTATGAACAGATAATCAGATAGGTAGACAATCATCTCCAATGGCCAACATTCCAATAATGTTAATGATATTATTATTAAGAATGTCTCATCTGGGATGTTCCTAGGTACACATCTTATATATCATTACATTTGCAATCTACTATCACGCCTTTTCTTCAAGGTGAAGAGTAATCAAAATCATTGCATTGAGATTTAGAAGGTGTTTGGAGCACATGTTTTGTCCATTATCTTGAATGCATCAGGTTTGACGTGGAAAACATTAATAAAAAAAAGGTGAACAAAAGGACTTACGGTTTGAGTTCAGAAGATCCTCGTTTATTTCTAGCCATGAGCTCCTCAGCTACTAACGCAAACTGACTTGATCCTCGTCTACTATCAGGTCCACCCTTTCGCACTTTGTTCCATGCACTACAGCCAAGAAAAAACAGCATTATGCCTAAGAATTTGAAATCCTAGATCCATTCTTGCCCATATAAATGAAAACCAACAAGAACTACGTTTAAGAGTCCTATTACTGTGGGCCACAGTAATTCTCTGGAGCCCATGCCAAATCTCTAGTTTTAAATTAGTGTGGGCCACATTAATTGATTTTCTAGGAAATTGATGTGGGAGAAATTTTATATTGTGCTACTTTTGATGTAAGGTGACTATGATATCTTATGTAAGGTGTTGGTCATAAGCTTCAAGGAAGACTAAGGGAAAGACCCCAGGTCTGAGATCCACATTAATTCCACCTCAACTAGACAAATAGAGTGGCCCGTGCTAATTTCCATGTTGATTTTCCATGTTGATTTTCCACCCATTTAGGACTATTTAGTGTACTTCCATGTGTATTTTATCACACGCAAAACAAAACCTTCCATTCAAATTACTCTATGAAAACCTAATTTTGCATATAGTTGCTACCAGCCGGTGGCAACCACATTTCCTAGTACATGTTGCCAAAAATTATGTATTGGTGGGTTCGAGGCTCCTGTAATGACAAAAAATAATGTTAAAAATGCACTGCATGAAGTTATGGGATGCTTATACATCCCACCAAGACCTTTCACACAAAAAGTTATGTGCTATGAGTGTCCCCATATGAGTGTCATGATCACAGGCTAAAAACCTTTGAAGATGTGTTTAGGCTCTTGCATTGACTGTGATATAGTTATTCTCTAACTCAGCATCACTTTGGACCGTAGTTGGTTGTTTTGCAAACAACACCTCCCATGTCCAATAAGTTTTTGGTGCAGGCTTGGAGGTAATGTGGAGATTTGTACAAACAAAACATACTATATCGGGTCACTAAGAGTCATTGTCCTTTTGGCATGCCAAGAGGTGCCAAAATGAGTTTGGCCCTCAATGAACCGAAATAGATTGCTCTTCATTCAAATTCAAACATTACCTCTTCCAAGCATACACCACAAGTGGAAAGAATGTATTGACATTGTATACAAAACAACCAATGGAAAATCATAGGAGACGTACTCTTCATGAAAAATTCCCATTGAGTTAGAGGACAACACTAATACTTTGCACTTGATTCTTGTGATTTTGTTTTGTGTGAGTTCAGTGTACACGTTACAGAAGGTTAATGGTGAGAAGATAGTATATAACTTGTAAGGTTCCATGTGGAAGGGACTACATTAAGAACTCCAGTATTTTGAACTTGAACTCCACTCCTAAGATAAGGCATATGTAACATGCAAGGTACGATTTTGTGAACAAAACTAACTTAAGATACAGAGACACGAGGGGAAAGGAGGGGAGCAAGGAGTATCTCTATCTTGACATAAGTATTGCTTGCCTCTCTCTACGCCGTTTATGGTATTTAGTGTCACATACACTATTTGCAAAGGGCCTAAACTAGATCCCTAGAGGTCTCGAAGAGTCACGCGCGCTAATTGCCAATATGATTCCATTTGTCAACATAAGTAACTTCTTTAAGTGAGAAAATATCTGCATTATAACATTTAGAATAGCACATTGGGATACGTTAGATGATAGTCTTGCGTTCTAGTATGCAAAGGGAAGAGATTTTGAGCATACTAATGTCAAGTGTCATGTGTTTACATTTTAGAATACAAGAGGAAGATATTCTTGAGCATACTAATGCCAAGTGTCATTTGTGTACACTTTAGTCAACTTGGACCACTGTGTAACATAGGCATGCACCTCATAACACTATTGAACATAATCTTGCCAAGATATTAGTAAGCGCATTAGTTGAACGCCAAGTGTCATGGGTGACACTTATGGTGAAATTGTTAGTCATCAATGTAACCTAGCATATGCCTCAAAATAGGCAAGTGACACTAAATACCATAAATGGTGTAGTGGTTTATGATTGGGTGGTTGATTGTGCACTACGTAAACTATAATAAATTAACCTATTTGACTGTGTGGAAAATTAATGTGGAAATAATTAATACAGGCCGCTCAAACTGCCTAGTCAGGGTGGAAATAATGCAGACCCAAGACCCCTGGTCTTCCCTAAGTCTTTCTGGAGACTTTTCATCAAAAGTTAGAGTTCCATGGCAGCAGAGTTCAAGGACAATAGTCACCCACACTAAATTCCTACCAAAAAAAACACACACACTTAATGTGGCCCACACTAATTTTAAGCTCAATATTGGACGTGGGTTGAGAAGTACACTATACATTGTATTTAGTGTCACTTACTATTTGGAGTTACACAATGCTATATCTTTTTACTGTTGATGTTTTTTTTTTACCAAGTAAAGATGTTAAGGTTCTATAATGTCCAACCAATTTGACCTTTGTTGTCAAAAAAAGAGATATACAGTAAACAGTTATAGCATTGTGTAATTTCAAATAGTAAGTGACACTAAATACAATATTCAGTGCTGTGTGGGGTCTAGAGAATTACTGTGGCCAACACTAATAGGGAAATTTAGTCTACCACTTAATAGAAATGCTAAGAAAGAGTGCTTACCCCTTTTTGCCCTTCTTTGCGGCCTGATCACCATCAAGGCCCATTTCAAGGTCACCCTCTAAAAGTGCAGCCGTTTCATCAAGTTCTCCACCTTGTCCAATTTTCCCTTGCTTCAGATTACGAAGTCTCGACAGGAGCCCGCGCAACCGGCTCGCCATCGCCGGTTGCAAGGTGGATTTCGCAAGCACATCCAGCATTTCAGCTGCCAATTTTTTAAGCCCTTCTTCGCTTTCTTCGTCCTCCCCAGCTCCACCTGCCCCCAACTCTCCATTGGCTCTGGCCTTCTTGAGGGCCTCCTTTGCGAGCCGCTTCTCTCGCTTCGCCTTTAAAAACTCTGCACTTTGTTCAGCTGTCAAGGGCTCAAACACTTCCATTCCGGTTGTGTTCAACCGAGGAGGGGCGGTTTGTGGTCTTTGTAGAACTTCCCAAAAGGGGTGTTTCTTGGACTCGTCATCCGTTTGTGCTGGCACGTCCGCATGTAGCCCGTCATCATGGACGAAACCCTGTGAGATTTTCGTTGTAGCTGTCAACTTGACCCCGGGGATGATTTCCCCTGGAGATATTGGTACTAATGGATCACCTTGAGAATCAGCAAAAGATCCATCGCCATACACTCCTTCTCCTCCTTCAGCCAAGTTGCCTGCAAATTCTGCCCCTGAGCCTGCTCCAGGTTCTTCGTCAATACTGCCTAGTACGGAAGAACCTCCTTCTGCTCCAGCTCCTCCTCCTTCACCTCCTACATTTCCCAGAAGGAGATTTGCTTCATGTTCCCAAATATCAGTGTATGAATTACATCTCCACCTCACATATCACAGTGACCCTCATGGTGGATCATAATCTCTATGTTGTCAGCTCATTAAACTAGAGAAATCAAATGACGGTGGAACATTCTAGCCATGGCTGCATTCTAACCTGGGCATGTAGAATATTAAAACTGTTGAAACTTTCGTTCATAGTATATAAGAAATGTGCTGCTTAGATAGAATTTATTACACACTCTTCATGATTTATTCGTTCCATGTCGTGTGGAATACGCAACATCAAGACAGGAAGGTTAGGTATCTTGAGGTTCACCTGGACCAGAAACATTCTTAGCAGCAATGCTGTCTTGGATCAACTCCTCGTGTGACTTCTCCTCCTCAATCTGTATCCTGCTCCCTGCACCGGCAAAATGTTTCATTGTCGCCCGCCGGACGAATTTCTCCCGCTCACGGGGCGTGAGATTCTCAGCAAGGCACAGACGACACCTTTGGAGGCGTGCAAACTGGAGATTCTTCTGCTTCAGCTGGTCTGCCGAAACCTTGAACCTCTTTGACTGTATGTCCAGGTCATACGTCAACGTAGCGAGTTGTTCTCTATCTGAAGCAAGTATATTACCCAGATGCACCAGCTCATCCGCCACTGCAGCCAATTTCGGTTCCACACGGGCCATCACCTGAAAGCAAGCAAAATTTCCTGCCCAGTCACATTTCTAGCAGTTGGTTCATGCGAGACTTGGATACTAGAGTTAGTCAAATTACAAATTAACATACCTACTCTCTTAAATCCGCAAAAAAAAATTTCAAGGCGTCCATGTAGATTGACTATAGACTCAAGTTATTTCCAATTCAATAAGCATCAGTCTTCATGAGATTGTATATGAATTTCTGCTTTGATGCGGTTGCCCTTCAAGCTCTATAAGGTGTGTAGGCCTTATGTCGCCGCTCTTCTTAATTGAACACCTATATTTGAGTGGTATATGGCAAGGTTTGTGGTCAAGAACAGACACCAAAAAGACACATGTTACAATGACATTAGACCATGTGCTCAAATATCAACACCATTCTAGGTTGAATATCTAACACAATTGGGAGGGCCGGGAAAGCCTATGTGATCACTAAAAGAGAGAATCTTCACTTGGACCTCTTATAACTTTCGCATCTCAACTTTGAATCTGAAACTTGAAAGGAAAATCTTTGTTATCACAATTGCTAACGAGATGAGACAATTCCTGATCCAATCCAACAGCCAAATTTGTTTATGGAGTTGGACGTGCCCACAATAGGGCCACATGCCTTATACACTCTTTCAAACAGCTCATTGTTCATCAACTTACAAGAGGTCAGTGGGATATACTTTTGGTCACTGACCAAAATTGACCCAATTCTTTCAAAGCAGTTGAAATCATCAAACGTGCACCTGTGGAACCAATATTTACGAAAGGCAGCATCCACCACGCACTTACACGAGCAATAAACTCGGTGATGCTGACCTCTCTTAAGTGAGGATGTGGGCACCTATACAAGTGGATTGACATCATACTTGTTCGTTCAACAACTACCTCCATATTTGAAAGCCCTTCCCCCACTTAATGCCTGCCACACGGAGGAAATAGGAAATTGCAGTTCAACCTAGAACATAAGGATATGCATATACTTACAAGACGATGTATTACAACCTGTGGCAAGGAATGAGGATTGAAGAGGAATCTATGCTGGAGAGAGGTCAATCTTCACCCTAATGTTGGTTGACGTTGATGAAAATACGTAATAGCAAATGGCATAGGGGCAATATATAGGCCAAGGTAAAGCAACATACACAGTTTTTATTTACATCGAAGAAGCGTCACCACCTGGTTGAATATACGAAGAAGGTGCCGCCACAAATGCAGTAGCATGTCACTTCTTTCTTCACATTCCAGGCTCACCTGATCAATCACTCCGTAAACACAAGGGTACACTTACACAAAAAACCACATGTAGTTCATCTCTCTTTACCTCAAAAGGTATATTTAGTTTAACACTCTCAAGTTCTTTCTACAGTGCTTTATCAGGAGCTTAGAGTCCATCACAAATGCAGATAAACTTTATAAGCAAAATGAAATTCCTCTACATAATGACTCGATATGATGGCTCAACAAACACCACACAGTCTTTAATTGCATTATGTTGTATAGATTGCAAAGTACAAGTATGATGCACAAAAAATGTCTATATACTGTCTATAAGGCAGTGCTCTCTTCAAACATATTTTGCATTTTAAAAGCTTAAAAGCAGGACATTATGTTTCAGCTCAGAGACTATGTCCAGATAATGCTACAAATTCAGCTCCTGTAATGTGCACGTATTGTGAAGGTTCCGGAGAGGTGTTCGGTACGTAAATGAATGTAAATTGATGAGGTGTGATATACCTGCCGGACTACTTCCAGGAAGGCAATCGAATGTAGTACAAAGGAGCAGTCAATATCCGCAATGTGTCCATCAGGATCCTCACACTTTTTGTCATGAGTTGCATGCTGAAGCCACTGCCCCAGTAATTGCACATCTTCCCTCTTTCCTGGCTGCATGTTATCTCCAGTTTATAAGGATATTGCAAATTGCAAATGTCAGGATCAAAATATGTCACTCAATTAGAAACAATCATAAGAATGATTTAGATAGGTAGGTTTATAAATTTTTGATACAACAGATACTGCATACTTGATTTTCATCAAAGATCTATGGGAATGTATTTATGGCTGCCTTTACAAGACTGACTTTGGCAGTGCAAATGTGTTGAAATCATGAACCGGTTAGAGTACCTCCATGAGGTTTGTCAAAATTCCCACTAATGAGTCAAATTGACGAATCTCATGATTCCTGACAGGCAAAAGGAAGAGAAAGTACCTGGAGGGCAGGGAAGAGCACAGTGTACCATCGTTTCTCTTGTGGACTGTAGGTCGACTTGTATTCCATCTCATGGCCTAATGGCTAACAGCTCTTCCGCCCACCACCATGCCCATGCACATGTCAGCACCTCAGTACAATCCTAAACTACATGAGCACTGCAACTCTCAATCTCATGCTACTCAATGGTACAACATTTAAGTTTTTTTTTGACAGAGTAAAGTAAACATGTCATGTGATGTATCCAACTACAAACACCCAGTCTTTGAAATCAAACTAAAAAGACTCTCATCAAAACTCAAAACAGTAAACAACATTGGAAATTCTAAACCACAACTGTTTCTAGACAAGACATGAGCATGCCTAGATACTATTATAAGGACAACATGAAAAGCATCTGCTCATACGACTCTAACAAAGCTTTCCTCCAAGCATTCCCCCCAATGAGTTGGTACCTGAACAATAGATTGGTGGATAACATAATCTTCAACTGGGATAAATGAGGGTAGCGCATGTGGAGAAGCAGGGGAGTCAGGTGACTGAGTACTGTCCACTGTATCTCGCACATTTGCTTTGGGTTTCATTTGGCCACACAAAGAGCAGAGGGTAGTCCCCTTGCTGAACATTGGCAGCAAGTTTCCCTCCTGGTTACGCTTGAAACCCTGCACATGCATTCCCAACACCAACAACATATAACAGGTTGAAACTCCAAACCGAAATCAAGACTTTCTTCGTAGACCTTGTTGTAATGCATTTCCCACATTCATACCCTTATTGCGAACCCTAATGTGTCTTCAAGGGTATGATTGGAATGATACAACAGCTTGTGATACTCAAATACATGGCCTAAAACTCTTCGACATAATTCAAGTCATTCTGAATTACAAGCACCTTACCTCAAAGGAAGGAGGAGTATCAAGAAAACCTTTGGAGGGCACTTCGCTCTCTATTTCACTGGATGCTGTCCCTGAGCTTTTAGTAATCTCCTCTTGTTCCTTCAGCCTCTTCGTTTCCTCAATCTCAATAAACCGAGTGAGGAGGTTTTTGATTTTGTCCAGGAGGGCTTGATCCTTCACAAGCATTTCCACCTCCGGCGGCGACTTCATCTCCCGCTTGTCAAGATGCTCCCATTCGTCACGAACACTTGTGATATCGTATGCATTGAGCTGTGCCACATCTTCCATCTGCAACCTCCACTCATTAGGCACAAGGACCCACAATTTTAGCTGCAACCAAATGCACTCACCGTAGGCTGCATTTTGTTGGCATCAAAGAACTCACCTGAAGATGGACCTACTCTTGCAATCATGAACTCACCTAGTCTGGTGGAACTTAGGGTTTCTGTGCATCTTGAGAAAACATTGTACATACCTCTTTGGTAGGAGCAGACGGCAATCACAATTACAGAACAGGGATTGACAAATCATGTCATTCCATTTCATTAGAAATTCTAGCATTATTCCTTTGATGCTCTCAATGGCAGAAAACCTCACAAACTAGGCCTTCCGTACATGCATGACTGCCAAGCATAGTCAAGTGGCATCAAGCTCTCATTGGTCGACACCTCATTGTAAGCATATCTTCGGACATAAAGCCTTCTTCCATCCACCAAGATTCAATTGAAGACGTGCGTCCCCAATGGAAGCATTTTTAGGTTATCCAGTAACCTAAAAATTATTCCACTTGCACCGGGACCTAAACAGGCTACTTAAGAATGTCATGTCATAAGGTGGAAATTTAGGTCTCCTGCGCATATTTAGAAAAAACTGTACATGCTTCTTGATGCGAGTCAACGGCAATTGCAATTGCAGAACAGTTTTGAGAGGGAGGCAAAAGATTGAGACGTTGTGTTAGCGGGGAAGAAGAGCCACCTATTCAAAAAGCTCCTGAAGCTTGGAGGTCGTTAGTGTGGAGGTTTGAATAAAGAACATTTTAGCACCTCTTTCGTGCCATCAAGAGGTGCTAAAATGAGTTAGGCCCTCAATGAACCTCACAAAATGGGTTGCTCTTCATTCAAATTCAAACACTATCTCCGAGCATGCACCATCACAAGTGGAAAAAGAAATTACTGATATTATACGCAAAACAACCCATCGAAAATCACAGAGGATCACATCCAGGACGAAAAGTCCCATTGAGTAAAAGGATAGTCCTATTATTTAGATATTGCTTAGAAGAAGAGCCCACCTGATCGAACAGCTCCTGAAGCTCAGATTCCTGCAACCGCAAGGACTGCAGCAACCAATGCTTCGGATCGGCAGGCAACACCACCACGCTCCCTCGAGCTAATTTTCTATCCAGAAATGGCAGTACTACTTTGCGCCCTTCCTCGTCACCTTCGTCATCTTCCCTCAACACCAAGGAGCTCCGTCGGTGGCCGAGGAACGGAACCCCAAGTTGGGGGTTCTCGTCTCGGTAGACGGCGTCGCGTGAAGCACCCCGTAAATTCTCCAAGTATTCCGGCACGCGCATTTGTAGCCCAATCCAGTCGAGCTTCTGTGTGATTGATGCATTGTTGAAGAACTCTTTGTTTCCGGGGATGAGACCATTGTACGACGATTTTTTCCTTGCTCCTGTAATAACCCCATAAAGCCCTAATTGTAACTGCAGTTGGAAAACATTATTATCGTCCTCGCAGCGGCATATGCAAATTTCCTAACCCCGTGGCATTCTTAAGCATGTGTAAGGACTTTCTCTTTCTATTCTAGAGTCAAGAATAAGGTCTTTGATTACATGCATGAATGCCAAGCATGGTCAAGTGGCAAGATCCTATCTTCGGACAAAGCCTTCTCCCATCCACCAAGATCAACGATGCATATCTTACGAGAACACCCACTACGACACCACTTAAGAATGCTATATCCATCATTTTTTGTCTCAATGAGAAGGAAAAAATTACATACTCCCGGTCGCAACGAGATTCAAGGAAATTTCTCACTTGCGGCAAAATGTCCATAACCCACACAACACTCTGGATGATGGTCAAACCATCCATGTAGGTTGAGGACATCACAAAGCTATAAATCCGCATATGATCGACACTGATTTCACATTGATTCAATCCAATCGACTTACAACATCAAATCAATGCCTACCAAACATAGGGGCTGAAATTTTGATCTTTCGATGTTACTATATTTTTATAGTTGCAAGACCAAAACGGTTGCGTTATGACTTGAATCTATGTTGATATGAATGAAGCATGAGCTAAATGTTGATGAGCTAACAATGGACAGACATTAAACCTTACTAAATAGTAAGTTGACTCAACAGTACCACTTGCATTTTGAGATGGAAGTTCCCTATCATCTTTAAGCATCAAGGTAGGTTGAGGACATCACAAACCTCTAAACTCATGTGATAAATCAGGACTGATTTCACAGTGACTCAATCACATCGAACTACAAAATCAACTGCATTTTGAGATGGGAAAGCCAACACACATACTCGATTGAGTTGAATTTTCGACCATTAATTTCTTGGGGGAAGAATTAACGAGCTCGTACGCCCGTGTGGCGCCAACTCCAACGGATCTCCGGTCGCTTCTTCTTTGGCGCTTCGGAAACTGTGAGGAGCTGTCTTTCTCGATTTGTGAGTCCCGATGGATGGAGGGTCGCAACAGCCGCGACGGCAATTGGCTGCCTCTGCTCAGCGACGACGGGGACGCTTGTCGTTTCGGAACTTGGGTCGGCTTGTTAACGCTGTTGGGCATTATGGCATGCTCGGCCACTATTCGATCCCTCTGTTTTAAAAGCTCCAGCCAATTATTCTGGTCCTCTACTGTTGTCAGCACCGAATTGCGGTACTCCGTCACAGGAGGCTTCGGTGAGAGTAGCGGAGACGCCGCCCTTGACCTTCCGGCTTCGGGTGTAGGAAGTTTGGCGCCCTTACCCATCGCTAACTTAACTTAATATCACTTGCTCAGTTTGTTGAAAATTCAGGTGAAAATCCTTTGTGACCACTTTGTAAAATATCTTTGGCTCTGGGCCGACACAACCAGAAATCGCATGTTCCGATCTTTAAGTTCAATCGCAAAATCAATCATATTTTATTACTGGTGCATGTCGAAATGCTCGTTGTCTTGGGTCATCGCCATAGCCACCTTATTGCACACAACTCCTTCAGGCATTGATGGCGCGTTAAACTATTTGGACGCATTTGTCTCCGGAATTCTTGAACTACTCCTTATGGGAGTCGACATATTATTCCTATTGCCCTGCATGAACATTCCTTGGGATGCAATTATTTACTCTGCATGACATAAACCGAAATTCTGAATTCCAAGAGGGGAATTACTATCTGAAGTCATGGAACCTAGCATTGTATATTTGGCTCCGGCTGACGCAAATCAGAAACTGTTGCATGAGAATTTCGCATGTTCCGATCAAACGTCTTAAAGTGCACTAACAATCATAGCTTACAAAATGCATGTCCAAATGCATGTCCAAATGCACGTCTTCTGGGGTCAACGCCCTGTCCACCTTGTTGCACACACTTCCCTCCAGATATTGATGGCGCCCAAACAATTTTGAGAGCGGATTAGGGTGCATTTCACTCCAGAATTATCAAACTGCTTCTTATTGGAGTCGAGACATGCATTACTCCTCTCGCCGTACATGAAAATTCTTTGGGATGCAGTTAGCTACCCTGTGCCACTGCATATTGCGAAGTCCTGGTTTCCAAGAGAGGTAACTTAAGTCATGGTACCTGGCATTGTACTCCACCCCAACAATCCAGATGTAGGCAGTTCATTCCACCGAATCTGAGCAAAAACCTATCGAACAATATAGCGGATGCGGCCCACAGGGGGAACAAGTGGTAGACGGTTACAACTCGCCACGTGCCAGATCCATCTGGATCAAGATAGCTGTGTGTTTTCTTGACCAGGGGTTAAGTTAACTTGCCTATTAGAGAATTATCTGCAACGACTATCTCGGACACTGGACTGCACAAATTGAATTATCACCGACCCATATACACAGGCTGAAAGTTGCGACATCCATACGATGGCTTCAAACAGAGTCAGATTGTCCAGCAAAATCAGCTCAATTTCAATATATACACGTCTCCAATATCAGTTTGCAGCATCCAAATGGGACAGAGAGTTATCCACATATATGGGTGGAGATGGGCCTAAAATACTGTGCTCCCTTGTCATGTAAGCCTAGAGTTTCTGTAAAAGTGAGATTTTAACAAAAATTTCATGCCCGCTCCTCAAGGGGCTGCTGACCCCTACTTGTAGTTGCCGAGGGTGGTCTACATACAACCGGATCAAAACCTGTTCGCGCCTTGACTTGAATAATCACATCAATCCTGTTGCTGGGGTTCGTTAGTCATTCTGGTAGCTAATTTATGCAGTCATGTTCATGTCCTGAGCTCCTGCATCCCCAAAGACACGATGATTCTTCACCTGGTTCTGGGAAGAATCGTCGCCAAATAACTCTGATCTCAACCTGCTCTAGCTCCCTCGCAGGGAGGTCATCCTAATATAATTTAACAGGTGCTGATGCTTCGAAGTGTAGATATAGACCACAAGTCATTGACAACCTCATCTATCATAACCTTCATCAGCATGCTTTCAATGTCGAAGCCGACAGCTGCCGCTTCGTGAGTGAAATCAACCCACTTGCCTTCGGGCACACTCATGTCATAGTCTATCAAATCGTCCAGAACGTTCCCAGCGATACCCCTCCAGTGGCAGATCATGCCGTGGACCTCGGCCACCAGCTTCTCTCCTGACACTTGTCTCCGGAATTTTGACTTAGAGTGCATCTCAGGAAACATCGGCATTCCACAGTAGAACGACGACGTCTTCATCCACGGCTCCAGGACCATCACCTCGTTTATGCAATCAAACAGCAGTCTACGCTCGGACCTTATGTGTGACCCTTTCCGTTGCGGTTCTGGTAAGTCAACCCACCGCTTCGACTCCATCAACGTGCGCTCATCGAGTTTGATGCTTCCAAACTCAAGCCTGTCAAACAGGGAGGGATTCATCGGCACGTTACACGCATTCCTTCCAAATCCATTGAAGTCAGCTACTAATAGGCTTCCTGCATCTAACACCTCACGAATGTAATTGAGCTCTTCATGTGGCGACACAGGAGTGATAATAGTCGGCTCCCCCAGCCCAATTGCCGACACGTCAATATTCCGAAACCGAGAGATCTCTAATATCGCTTGCTTGATTTTTTCAGTCTCTATCATCTCCGGAAGTGCAGCCGCCTCTACACTTTCTTGTGTGCCAGCAAGCATATTGGATGTCTTGGTTTCTTTCGGTTTCCCTTCACACAGCTCTGCATGTGGAACCTGAGGCTTCGCATTGGAAGTGAAGCTCTCTCCAGGAGAATCCGCCACCTGGTGCTCCGACTCTGGAATCCATTCGACAAAGTATCAGAGCATGTGTGACAGAATGGAAAAACAATTTAACGCGAAAACTCGATACTACTCACGGACAGAAACTATGTCGAAGAGTGTAGTACTACTAACCTGTGATGCTTGCATCAGGGGTACTTAGAATCTCATCCAGAAATGGAGACTCTAAAACCGACACGGGGCTCGGTTGACCACATTCTTCATGAACGCCTGAAACATGTCCCTGATCCGGCTCCTTCAACGAGGCTGGAATTTTCTCTACAAACTTCTTCACAGAAATTGGAGTCACCACATCCTCGCTCCACCCTGCATCCATTGGCATTGTCTGTATCTGCAAGAGCACAGCCGTTTCTGTATCATCAGCGCACTGAAAAGACTGTTCTCCCTTGCATATATGTCACAGAAGAACTCACATATTGCATTTTGCATTTGCATTGACTTGCAGTACATTTATGATGAAAATTGAAGAAATCGAAGCACAAACTGACATAATCTTCTACCTCAAGGCGTTCGGGGGTGCTGCCTGTGTCGCAGACTGCACTGTTGCTGCAAGTGTCAACATCAGCGCCAGCTTCTTCATCATCCGAAGGCGTCAGGGCTTGTTCCCGAGGCTCCGACAAACAAAAGCTTCGCCTCCGACCGGTAAGGTCTTGCACTGACCGGTCCCCCGACACAGATTCGAACAAATCCTGCAGATTAGGGTGCCCCCGTGAGGAGAAGAACATTTTCTCATAATTCACCAAAGGGCTGTTGGGAAACGCCGTCCCAGTGCGCATTCCACATTCGAGATTGAAAATTTCGGGGCTGACAGGGCTGGTTCCCGGTGCAGGATTTTCCAAGGCGAAGAGGTCAGGGCTTGAGGGCGAGAAAGATGATCCAAATGTCCTGGCCACACCTTTGCCGAACATTCGCTCGATTGATCGGCAATCAAAAAGGGCGGTCTCACCTTGTAACCCAAAACCAAGGAACTGATCCTCCACCGCCTTGATGGTCTTCCCAAGGTCTGGTGATGCTGCGCCAACATCACTGGCTTCCAATGGTAGCTCAGGAAATACATCGTCCACCGATCTGTACCTCGTCTGCTGCAGAGGGCTGCCATCTTTACCACCTTCACACCGCTTCGCAGTTGGTGATGTCAATGCATCTTTTCGGACACACGTGGCTGCAGAAGGTTCTTTAACATCGTTTAATACTTGAGGCCCTAATTGCAGGCGTGCTACTGCTCCAGCCTCTGCATGAGCAGCTTCCGTTGCAGCCTTCTTCTCAGCTTTTAGGTTTCTCTTTCCTTTGATTTCAACGCCAGGTTTTGGGTTCTGTGGCGAAGTTGTGGCTGTGCTGCTCGGCCGTCTGAGTAGGGATCTCATCAACGCACTCTCCGTCCGTTTCAACACAAGAGCCTCGCCCTTGCTGTTCCCTTCCTTTCTGTCACCCTGCTTCCGATTGCTGAACAGCATACTGTAGCTTAGCAAACCAGGCCCTGCCACTTTCGCCTCCTTCGGGGGACGTGTAACCACATCCTGTTGGCCATCCTGAGGTCCAACGTGCTTATCCGAGGGGAACACTCGATTGCCCTGCGCCCCAAGGTCTTTCTCCTGCTTACCCGTCTTGCTTCGGAAACGAATTGACCGAAAGCCACCCGCAGAAGCTGACTTTGCACTCACAGGAGACGTATCTTTCACGGGACTCGCCGATTCCTGGTCTATATTGCCTACTGCAACATAATTCGCATGAAGTTCATCATCCTCCTCCTGTCTAGGACCTGGAATGTCCTCCTTCGCACTTCCTCCAATGCGAGTGGATACGAGCTCCTCCTCGCAATTAGGTGCGGAAGAAGAACGTGGAGTTGAAGGAATATTTTCTTCCTCGACAACCTCCGGCTCCGCAGGACTAGAGGGAGCGGCAGTCAGCTTTCTATTGACCTCTCGGGGTGCTGCTGATGATAGAGTGCCTTCGGCCTTCTTCGCTGCTGCGTGATAGGCTTGGCTTCCCAAGTTGATTTTGAAGCCCCGGATGGAGGCCTCATCCGTACCGAGCACATGATTTCGGGGAGGCTTTTCGGTCCTTTTGGAATTGGTGGGTCTGGATCGGTGGGATGATCGTGGAGGAGAAACTGATCTTGCTGAGGCTGCCAAAGCTGATTCGAATCGCCTCCGGCTGGCAACATCTTGCCTGGATGATTCGTGGTGAGAGGTTCGGCTCCCGAGTTGTCCATTTTCCACCACAAGGTGCCCGCTCTGCTCGCCCCTGTCATCTTTCCCGTTCCAAGTCCTGGACAGGGATTGTCCCTTTAGCGATTTGCTGGAAGTGTTGGAGCTTGCCACGCTTCCTCCAGCTCGGGCGCCATAGCCAGAGCTCATCATTGATGTCCTCCTCTCAGACCGTGTGCTTGCACCGCTGTCACTTCCCGAGTCTCGGTGCGTCAATTCCCTTTGTAATCCATACCGGCTCCTCGGGCCAGGTTGCGTATTCGGCTCCAGAATCTTGACTGCTGCCTCGAGTAACCTTGCTGTGTTTTTCGCCCCAAGCTTGGGAGGCGACCTCGCAGGAGAGCACGGGCTAATGTGATTCTGTGATGCTTTTGTATGTGCAGGGGCGGGGACGACTTCCAGCGCCGGTCCTTGCAAGCGAGCAAGAAAGGGTTGCTTTGATGAAGAATACTTGACTTCATCCTGCGAAGAAAATTTCTTTCCAGGTTGTCGAGCTGATTTGGAAGCTGGAGGAGGAAGTCTCCTTGGCACGCCAGGCCCCCTCGGTGGCTTTGAATCCAACGGCTTTTTTGTGAAGCCGGGGAGCTTCTCCTTGAGTGTTTTTCTGGAGTACTGAAACTCTTGCCGGAGAAGCTCCTGTAACAACATGGGAGGTGAATCCGATTGTTCTCGTGCCACCTCAAACAGGCAGTCTTTGTCGAGACATTCCAGCTTCGATGTGACACATGATTCCGTGTCTGGCAAAGATTCGAGCCCCATCAGCCGGGCCACCACACCTGGCATACGCTTGTTTGCATCGTCTGACCTAATCGACTCGGGGCTAGGTGCGGTGGTGGTCAATGTTGGCTTGCCTCCTGGCACTGAAAACACCCCCGCATCCGAAAATGCGGTACTCTCCTCATTGATCTGCAAATGCACATCAGAAACAGCGAAACCCAACAAATCCATTATTAACATTCCTCCACATCGCAAGGGAGAAGCAGCAAGGCTTACAATGGCACGACATACCTATCTTCATGTGTAACATCAACATGCTGCACGAAGTTAACAGTTCAACAAAAATACTTACCAGCAAAACTTTGGCGCCGGAAGGGTTCATGCGATCCTTGAAGCCCCTGTCCTTCCTGGCATGTGCAGTCCCTTGGTTCGGTCTGTCTGCCACCAGCAACGAGAGATTGATCTCAATAGACTTACATCACTCACAAGCTTCGACAACTTCTCTCGAAAATCGTTTCCCATTACCGATTGCATACATCCGCAAACACATTTCAGATGGACTCGAAGCGTCGCTCGGTATGTACACCATTCTTTTATTAATTGCGCGTATCATTGCGAGTGACTGAACAACAACTAGGCTATCTATCATGCGAAGAATTGACATAGCCATCCTGAATAGGAAGTGCACGTGCACTGCCCTCCAGCAGTTTAGAGAGCATCGCGAGCTCTCAGTTGCACTGGCGAGCCTCGAATGGGAGAGAAGAAGAGTATGATTTGCCTGGCTCTCGTCATCACTGAGTCCGACAATGAGGGACTTCGGCAGCCCTGACTGTGTTCCTCCATCTTCTAGTCCAACTGATTGAGAAAAGAACACCTTCGTGCACTATATTTCCTGTATAGTATGTGTCGTCGAAACTATAAAGTTTCGACGAGTGAGGACAATGAACCGCAAACGAGATAAGATTCAAATGACGCCCCCGATTCTTCCCCGCCTTCGCATTCGTGTCCCACACAAGAAGTATTCCTACTAGGGAGCGTTCAGAGTGGACCGCGTCAGCCAGCTCTCTTAGCTCCCCACTTCCGAAAACGGTGCAAAGAGATTGAACCTTCAATATTGAAGATGCGGAACACTTCTAAGTATAATCACCCGGCACAGCTTGCACTGAGCGGCGATGTCGCTGATTATAGTATAACCATTTTGCATGACGACGGCTATTTGGAGCTTGGCAAGACAGGTAGGAGATTTCACTATTCATAGTAACTCGAGTTACTATCCTTACATTTTCAAAATGTTGCGGGATGCGCTCGCGGTGGAGGCCTCATATAGGTCGAACGGGCGGCTGCACCTGAGCACCTTCTTTAAAACATTCGGTGAGAGGATGCTATTCTAAGTGAGCTTACCAATTGTCTCTAGGCTTCTTCACTTTTTTTGACTTCGCACTAGCAACCCGAAAGTTTGTCCACTTTACACGATGTTCCCCTTTTGTATGTCACTACAGTTGGAATGAGCAGGAATGCTTCTAGATCGGGTGACGATCGGACTACGTAGGGAAGGAGCTGAAAATAGGTTATCAACTGTCCTACTCCTTCGCGGCTGCAACCTCGTGGTATACTTAATACCAAGGTTCTCTTTAGCGCTAATACCAGACTACTTACTTACCTATTGACAAGAGGTTCGGCGCTGCAGCTCACCTGTGTCCGATGCAATTTGGAGTCACAGAGACAACTAAGGACTTAGCGCAAGGAGTTCGTATAAACAACGGAAATAGATTCACGTACCTGCGGTGAGGCGTTTGGTAGAGAAGAGTCGCTTGCTCGGGTTCCAGTCCAGTAGGTGGAAGAAGGCTCCCACGCAGCCTCCAACTCGCGGAGACTGAGCGCTCACATGATGCAAGGACGGTGTCCGGCGGGGCTCCGCAAACTCGTCCATAGCCACCATGTAGCGCAGCCCTACCAACCCCTGCCAGTTGAATGCCAGGTCAAGGTACTGCCGCGATGGGAGGCCGAACCACCCCGTCCCCAGGGCTCCGAACTTTCAAGCCCGCAGCAGTACTTGATGCAGGAAGGAAGACGCTGCGGTACTGTTGTTGTCAATTAGCATATAACCAATGCCGCCATATATGTCGATTAAGGCAGGCAAGAGTCCCTTGGAAGGGATCAAGTGGAGGCTGGAGGCCAAAGAATATGGATCGGATGTATGTAAGCAAGCAAGCGCATCAGAAGGAACTCAATGCTATTAATTAAGCCCTTCGCAGCTTCATTGCCCCGGCGCGAAGCTGCTAAACAAAAGATACTGAAGAGTCGATATAATGACCAGCATCCATCTCGTTGTCGGTTTTGAAAATGAAGCAGGACGAGCGCTGAACGCAGAGCAGGACCTAGGAGCTTTCTGGCGTGGAGGGAGATCACCCGCGAGGCGGTAGAGAAGACAATTTGAATCCATTGAAGACAAAATGTACAGGTTCCACTCCGGCGGAGATGAGCTAGAAATTAGTGATGCCTTCTCCTTCCACTCCTCGCATTTTTCTTCTGAAGTATTTTAGTAGTCTGGCCTTTTGAGCATTTGAGATAAGGGAAGAGAAGAGCTCTTACAAGGAATTTTGAACGTACTTCAAAGAGAGCACTCGCTAAAGCTTCAGTTCGGAGCAGCCAACACCAGAACATACAGCGGCACTTAGGTTAAAAAGCACACCAGAGTGACAACCAGCACAGCTCATCGTCCACACAGACGAGGAAGCAGCTCGCAAAGCTTGGCAGCATAAGGTTTCTCGTGAAGAGAGCTAGGATCAGCATCCAACCAGTTTTTTCGAAATTCTGAATGTGGGTTGCTAACCTATCATATATTCTTACGCAACGGCCGTAACTGGATTTCAACAACGTGCAGGAGGCACTTTAGGATGTGAAGGAAGGTAGTGACTAGTGACATCGTTCTCCAGAAGGTACTGTCGAATGCGATGTGTCTACTAAGTAGTTTGTAACCTGCCAAGCGGCCTCATAATCGAAGTCATACATGTATTTCCTCTCCACAAAAATCCTCCACTGGTTTAATCCTACGTAGCGAAGCTTTCCAGCTGCACCTTCGGCGACGCTACACGCCTGGGAAGCAAGCAACCAATCTCCACAAGTTTGGAAGGGCGTCTAAACACAGGGGCATTTGAAGCTGGTAATGGCGGGAGCTGCTCATAAGCGGTACTAAAAAGCGCGCACAAGCAGCGCACATACACACACACACACACACACAGTACTGCTGCGTGGAGTAGCTAGCTTATAGGTTTTTCTTTTAAACTCTGCGGTTGAGCACCGTTACACTACCGACATTCGCCTTTCAATTTGTTCGGTGAACCTCACCTAGAATGTCTCGAGCTGCTTGTCCTGGCCGCAATGAACTGGCAGGTTCAAAACTGGGAAGGAAATGTTCCGGAAATGTGTGCTTCAACCACTACTCTCTCACACTGCAGCTGTAACTTCTTTGAGAGGCAGGCAGAGTGGTCGGAACTCTCAACTAGCCCCGCGAGAGAGGACTTCCAAGGGGCCAAATCTCTGGATATTCTTGTCGGTTTCCGCCTTTTCCCCCGACACTGCTTTCATTTACAAAGTCCCGCAGCTTGAAGCAGTTTGAACACCCCCTATAATCGAACCACGAGCTAATAATCCAGCTCCCAAAACAGCCACAAAACACACACAGAAGTCGCCGAAACTACCGTGCTCTTCACTCCACTTCGAAGCTTCTCGGGGTGAGCTGATGAACCCAGGGAAGCTGGACTGGGCGTGATGTGACCCCAGGCTAGACAAGCCCAAGCATGCGGACATTAAGGCATTTGCTATGTGCAATCCCCACACTATCCAAGAAGAAAGGCCGGCCAGCTTGAGAAGAGAGAAGAGAGAAGGAGAGAGAGAGAGACAGAGACAGAGAGAGAGAGCATCACCGGTCACTCGTTCGTTTGAACAAGACAAGAGAAATCACGGGCAGCCTGACGGCGCGGCCTGGGGTATTGTCGGTCAAACCCGGCCCGGCCCGGCCCCGGGGCGCCAGGTGGGCCCGATGTCTAGGTGGGCTGTCGGAATGGGGGGCCCATGCGGCTCGATTCTACCAGTTGGATGGAGAGTAGATGAGGGTGGATGAATGAGAGTGGATGGATGTGTGCGTGTGGATAAGCATGGATAGGTAAATGTTTTCTTCTTGGATGAGTTCAAGTTCTCGATGTAATTCCATTGTGTTATTGGAAACTCGATATATGTATGAGTATAAGGAGTGTTTGGGGGCCGATGAGGTGGACATAGTTATTTGTCCAACAATGTGATTGGATCGGAGGGGGGGTTATCTTTTTGGAGCTAACAAGTTGGTTGATAAGCTAACCTAAGATAAGCTTAGATGAGATGAGATATCCAAGATAAGAGGTTTTAAGAGGAGTTAGATGTACACTAAATATGGTATTTAGTGTCACTTACCATTTGGAATTACACAATGCTATATCTATTTATTGTATATCTCATATTTTACCAACAAATGTGACATTGGTAGTTTGGACATTATAGATCATTAACAACTTAACTTGGTAAAAAAATTATATCAATTGTAAAAAGATATAGCATTGTGTGAATCCAAATAGTAAGTGATACTAAATATCATATTTAGTGTAGTTAGCAAGATTACCACTAGGGTTTACAAGTAATTAACTAGATTTCCACTAATCCATTCTTATCCACTCGGCTTCATAATAGCCTAATTGAGTTCACTCTTGAAGCTTCATAATAGTCTAGTTGTGTCTATAGTTCATAATAGTCTAAGTACGTGCCCAACATGGGACTTAGATCTAGGAGCATCAAAGAGGCTTTTTGAAGCCCATGTGTACTTTGATTTTTGTAATAAAGTAGTCATCTCCTTTGGAGATATGACGTGATTTTTGATGTGCAATCCTTTTTGGTGTGCTATATTGTGACAACCCCCCCCCCAATGAAACTCCCAAATATACAGCCCAGTAAGTAAACATTGTATATAAAAACACTTTCATCTTAATCGGATACTTGTATTTGTGTGGGGTACTTGTGGTCAATTGTGGATCTAAGAACGGATACTATAAAGATAAATTTCATATGAGCATGGAAAATTACGAGGAAAAAGGTTACGAGGAAGATTTACATGTGTTCATCATTTTGCACCAATTTTGTGTTTCTTATCCTACGAGAAGTAGGTGCAAAGCTTAAATTGTCCATTCTCAGTGTGTAGGTCTATAAAGGATAAATCCAACTCCACATGCATTTTTGGTTGTTGGATGGGATCATGAGTAGTCACATATCACTATATTCGTTAATTTGGGACTTTTTCGGCATTTTGAGACAGTTACAAATATAAGAACATGGATAAAATCATACAGATATTGGAGAATGTTGTAAGATGCAAATACTTTGAAGCGGGTGTTCATATCAAGAACCCAATTAAGAACTCATATCAAGATGGTTTAGGTAGGACGACCCAAACATTAGACCGTGTTGTTGTGGTCCATATATTAATTTGAGACAAGAGAAAGTCCCAAATTAACGAATATAGTGATACATTCAATTATTAATTATGGGTAAAGAAGACTATAAGGAAGACTAATGTTTTAAGTGTCAAAAACAAGCTTGAGATGCAAAGGTTTTAAGAGGTCAAAGTGAAGATTCTTCTTTCTCTTTGAGCGATCACATAGGATTTCTCAATTGTGTTAGCAAGCGAACTTCGAATGGTGTCCTTATTTAAAGCATATAGTCTAATCTCATTGAAACACTTATATGTCTCTATTCTTAATTATCATAAACAATATCTGCATATTCTATCATAGGATCATACCATAAAATTCTATCGGAGAATCCTACAATAGAATCCAACATGGTATAATTTTGAACTTGAACGAAGTTCGGGTTTACTTAAAGATCAATGATATATTGTTACAATTTGAAGTTATTTTTTATTTTTAATTGTAAAACATTGAAAAAAAGTACATATGATGTTTTATTGGTATCTCTACATCAAGGAGTTTAGATTGCATTGAGACATCGAAACTTCTTTTAAAAGAATTATGCATTTGTATCATATACATAGAGAGGGGGTCAAAAGTAAGCACTCTCATGTATGACCAAATTCGTTAAATTGAGACTTTTCATAGTATCAATTTAATGCTTAATTTTATGTTTTTCATTAATTTCTTGATTGAATCTATATTTGTAAGTGATTTTTTGACTATATATGGGAAGATTATCCTTGAGTCGAGGATAGTCTATAATTAGAAAGTCCAAAAATATGAAAATTGTCTCTAAACAATTGTTGAAATTGTAGGCAAAAAGTCTCAAAATTATGATATTGTCTCAAAATAACGAATTTGGTCATATGTTTCCGGACTTTAACATTGGCTACACCCCTCGGGTTCCCTCAAAACTCATTATTTAACTCCTCCCATTTGCCACTTTACATATAGCTCTATCGGTTTATGACAAGAATATTCTATTTTATTTTGAGACAAAAGGCCAACAAGCCAACACCAAAGCACATGAGGCAGTTGACCACTTGACAAGTTTTCCGTCAAGTAAAGAGGAGATTTCACAGCCGGGAATCGAACCGCCAACCTCTTCCTCGAGATTTGGGTTTCTCTCCACCATCATCCAATAGTTTACATGACATGAATATTTGTGTTGCTCTCTAAGTTATTGGCAATTGGGAATTACGTCCCTTTCATAAGATAGGCACTATCCCTTACGATTTCAACCGGGGATCTCCAAAAGGTTGCATAAAGACAATAAGGATGAATATGTCACCTTCAACATCAATACCATACGTCGATAGACTATTGACCGAAGCTTCTAATAGGTATGCCATAAAGGCGTGTGGCCGTATTGTCGGCGCTTTCAAGTTTCAACTCACGGATGATTCTAACCATTGGATCAACTCATGTGTTATCTCCCCAATTATTTATCGCAAATCACGAAGATGGTTGGTGATTTTGATTTTGAAGCCGGAGCTCACATGCAAAGGCTATAGAAGTTCAACAGAAAGGTTTTCTTTATTCTCTAAGGGACCACGTACCTAGGCCATCTTAAATTTTGTTTAACAATTTGACCTATAATAGAATTGTTTGTAAAGTAAAAGACATTAAACCATGGGTTTAGTCCCATACCTTGAGGTTATGAGAATGAACACAAAGTCACTTAAGTTTTCACAATGCTTAAATTATCATATACAAAAGAGTGGTGTTAGGCTATTAAAAATAGGCATTCTGGTTTGTCTTACTAGGATGTGTGGGCCAAGGCAGCCTTGCACAGGGCGATATGGGATTGAGGATGGTGGGTTCCATGCACATATCCTACTTTAAATCCCAAAATTCTCTTGAAGTTTGAGAAGTGGAGAGAGGAGATCCCTAAAGTTTCACCCAACTTTCAAAATAGGCTCTAATGTAAGCTAATGAGCTCTTAATGGAAAGTTGTCTCAATTAAGGATCAAACCCATACTTTTGCCCCTCTTTGAGAACCTTTATTGATAACTCTAATGGTGTCCATATTTGTAACATAGAGTTCAATTTCATTACAATTATCCTCAAAGTCTCCCAAAGTCGGACGAAAGCGTGGGTTTGATCCTTCTTTGATGAAACTTTTTATTAAGAGCTCATTAGCTCGTTGTGTATCAAAGCCTGTTTTGAAAGTTGGGTGAAACTTTTGGAATCTCCTCTTTCTGCATCTCAAACTTTGAGAGAAATTTGGATCTAAAATAAGGTACGCGCATGAAACTCATTGCCCTATATCTTGGATTGGCCTATGCAAGGCTAGCTTGGCCCACCCATCCTAGTAAGACCAGCTACACTAAATATGATATTTAGTGTCACCAATTCTTAATTGTCTTGCTCAATACTAATTTTAAACTACGGTATAGTGTTACCAACACTAAATGTCAACCCAACATTAATTGTCATTCCTTGTAATTTTGTTTTTTTGGGGGGGGGGTGGATTACAGATTTACAGTGTTGCAATTACTGTCACTTACCAAGTGATTTTCCATCCAATTTTCAATCATCCATGACAATATTTCATCGCAAGTTGCTGACAAGAGAAGGTAGGGTTTTCGCCAATGGATGAACTTATCCATCATCCATGACAATATTTGCTCACTTGTTAATAAGTGCCATCCAAGGAGTTACCATAGTGACATAAAGTACCATATGACACTAAATATGATATTTGGTGTGGAAAGCCGGTTCTTAATAGGCCGACACAACTCTTTGTGTATGGTAATTTCAGCATTAAGAAAACTTGGGTGACTTCATGTTAATTCTCATAAACCCATGGTTTCACCTGCTTTACTCTACAAATAACTCTATTGTCCCACACGTCTTCTTATTGTTTGTTCTTAACAACAAGTTGTGCCATATGTCACTCAAATATAGCTTTCTAGTTTTTTTTTTTAAAAGATGACCTAGGAAGGCCCATGATGTACCTTAGTTAGAGGACAACAATGCCTTGATGTATAATTTTGGCACTTATGGACTTAATATAGTTGCACTTCAACATAAAGGTATGTGTGCTAGATGGGACTCGAGCACTTCAACATTTTGGGGAATTGATTGACCCTTACGCATAATTTAAGTTGGCCAAAGTATGATTATGTGCATGTGAACAAGCCATTTTAGGCACACAAGCAAAGCTTCCCCACCTTTCTTCATGAAGCTTCAATGAGATCGTTGAAGAAATATGGACACTTATTTTGTGAACATGGTGGAAGAAACACATTGCACATTGCTCTTATTATGTGACCAAGTTGGAATCGTTTTTCAAACTCGAAGATTCAAACATAACATCCGTTTGTATTAAATGCGACAAGGTTATTTCTCAAACACACGCAGGCACACTTATAATACCATTCACCATTTCTACAAGCCTCATCAAGTCTTAAAATCATTTACAAACAAATCAGAGGTTGGAAACTTTGTTTGATACATTTTCTTGTGTTAACAATAAAAATTTAAAAAATAAACATTAGATTCATACATGACATTATTTGTAAGGGCACTTAGGTTGTGTGTATGAACCTAAATTGTCAATGCGACTAAGGTATATAGATGATTCAAAGTGCACTTGAAGAATTAAGACGATCTTAGGTATGGTCACGTTTTACACAATAGTTTAAAATAGAAGTATGTAGCTCAAACACATGTTCTTGTGCATGAAGAGGTCCAGTGTGGGCCTCTTGAAGTCTTGAGGGTCAAGCACAAGTGAACCTCAACATGACATTGTACACAACCTCTTTATGAACCATGGATATTATAGTTGGCATGGAGACCCCCAAGACTGTACGAGCTTCCAATTTCAAAAAGTTCTCACCGACGTTTTCCCGCATTCGGAAAATACTAGCAGGATGACTTCTTCAACTCGTTGGCCCAACAACCAAATACGTTCGTGGAGTTGGAAGTGCCCACAATAAGTAGGCACAAACATCTCATACACCTAGTTTTAATGTACTATTATCTTCCTTTTCTATACGCTCATTTTGGAAGCTACAATTAAGGGGAAACCCCCATTATACAACACATGAATCTAGGGAAATTAACACGTGCTACTAGGAAATTATCCTACATCACTAGAAAACTCACAAACCTATCACAATGATATACTTACAAATCTCTTCTAGTGATGCATGATGATGCCGAAGACTCATATGTTGGTACGTAGGTGCCTATGTTCTCTCATACAAGGGCCACACCGGGGGGTCCAGCCAGCCCAGCTGGTGCCAGCCCCCTTGAGCTAGTGTCGCCCATCCGTGGCAGATGGGACAAACTCCCATCCAACATTGGCTAACTGGATGTTGGGTTCCCGCTCTCCATCCAACCAACCGGTGTTGGATGGGAGCTTGTCCCATCTGCCATGGATGGGTGGCACCAGCTCCGGCTGGGAGCCGGCTAGACCCCTCGGTGTGGCAACTATATCACTCAAGAAGCTTTGCAACCTTTCAAGTTATGTTGTCCAGAGGACGGCCACATCACCACGATGATGGACAACATAAGATAGGGTTTAATGTTCGTACTTGGGCATTGCCCCTCCGTCCATAACGGCCCCCCTCCCCTCCGTTACGTACTAGTACCCCCTCATACTCCGCTCCAAGGAAAAAATTCCAGGTGAGTTGATTGCAAACGGTTCGTTAAAAACACCATGGAATAAAAGCAAAAGCTACATTCGAACGAACCGAAGGGTCGGCCGGGCAGTCTCATAAAACCACCCCCTCTGTATCTTAGTACCCCTCACCCCCCCCCCCCTGCCCCCCCCCCTGCCCCCCCCCCTGCCCCTGCCCCCTCCAGCGGATCCTTGAAGGAAGGGAGTGCGTCCTGTGCGGCCCGAGAGCTAGAAAACAAAAGAATGGGAACGGCTCTTGCCTACTCATATCTTATCATATACATAAATATGTCCGGCCATCGCTTCTTCAAAGCCTGATATCAAATCCCCCTCCTGCAGGATCAACTAGTAGGGATGGCTACATACATGCGCATTTTTTCCAAATGTGTGGTGTTGCTTTCCTTCATCTCAAGGGCCGGTTTACACCATGGAAGATGGTCTTTTTTTCATGGTCCGATTTGATGGTCCAACATTCATGGTCCGATTTCTTAAAAAATTAATTTACAAAGCTTTTGGGCCCCTCACTAGGTGTAAACCGAATGTGGACCAGGAGGAATGACCGTGCACCAGAACATGAATGTGCTGATTTTTTTTAACATATGCTCAAAAAGGGTAGTTTAGAAAAAATAATCAAGTTTGACCATTCTCTTGTCTTCTATTGTCTTTCATCTTCTCTTCCCACAAAAAACAATTCTTTTAAATTTTATTATAACAATATTTCTTTGCCATGGGCCCTTGCCTTTTTCTACAAGAGCAACTACTTTGCCTCTCCCACCATAAAATCCATTGGACCATGTTGGTGGATGATGTAGGCCTTAAAATATGTCTTTTGAGGACCTTGAACTTCATGGTCACTATGATAATTTTTCCTTGGTGTAAACAATCCCTAAGGTAAGGCAAATGTGCCTAATTCGGTTCCTTGTCTTAATTGGATACCTATATTTGCATGGTATATGGTTGGGTGTGGCTCCAGGAACGGATACCAAAAAGACACGTGTTTAAAAGCGATTGGACTATGTGCTCAAAATATGATAATTGTTCTAAGTTCAATAGTCGACATGATTGGAGGGACCTATATAACCACTTCATGAGCACGAGAATCTTTGCTTTGATATTGAATAAGATATTCATATTGGTTTTGAAAACTATGAGAATAGTGGCTCCAACCATAAATTGGATTTCCTACCCATCTCGTACTAATTGCACGTTTCATATCCTACAAAAAAAAGGCTAGACACATAAAATAACAATGTAAGGCGCATCTATGTTACATGTGGATCATAACATTAGTCACCGTGTATCTTTAGTTGGATGGGCCACAGAATCCTAGGAGTATAATCACAACCTCTTGCAAATTTTTAGAATCCACACTACAATGTTAGGTTGATGATGTAGGAAGACCCTTACTATGTTGAGTAATGCAATGATGTTACATAACATTACTAAGGGCCGGTTTACACTATGGACCATGGAAGAGGGCCTTCCTCAATGGTCCGAGTTCATGGTCCAACTTTGATGGTCTGACTTCTTAAAAAATTAGTTTTGAAAGCCTTGGGCCCCTCACTAGGTGTAAACCGAATGTGGACCGAGAAGAATGACCATGCCTCATGACCGGGCTAGCCTTGCGGTGTGGTGTTGCTTTTCTTCATATCAAGGGCCGGTTTACACCATGGAAGATGGTCTTTTTTCATGGTCCGACTTGATGGTCCGACTTTCATGGTCTGATTTCTTAAAAAAATCAATTTACAAAGTTTTTGGGCCCCTTACTAGGTGTACACCGAATGCGGATCAAGAGGAATGACCATGCACCAAAATGTGAATGTGCTGATTTTTTTTTAATATATGCCCAAAAGGGGCAGTTTTGGAAAAAATAATCAAGTTTGACCAATCTCTTGTCTTTTATTGTCTTTCATCTTCGCTTCCCCCAAAAAACAATTCTTTTAAATTTTATTATAACAATATTTCTTTGCCATGGGCCCTTGCCTTTTTCTACTGGAGCAGCTATTTTGCCTCTCCCACTGCAAAACATGTTGGACAATGTTAGTGTAAACAACCCTAAGGTAAGGTAAATGTGCCTAATTCGGTTCCTTGTCTTAATTGGATACCTATATTTGAGTGGTATATGGTTGGGTGTGGCTCCAAGAACGGATACCAAAAAGACACGTGTTTAAAAGAGATTGGACTATGTGCTCAGAATATGATAACCATTCTAAGTTCAATAGTTGACATGATTGGAGGGACCTATATAACCACTTAATGAGCACGAGAATCTTCGCTTTGATGATGAATAAGATGTTCATGTGAGTTTCAAAAACTATGAGGATAGTGGCTCCAACCTTAAATTGGATTTCCTAACCATCTTGTACTAATTGCAAGTTTCATATCCTAGAAAGAAGTGGGCTAGACAGAGAAATTAACCATTTAAGGCGCATCTACGTTACATGCGGGTCATAACATTAGTCAACACATACCTTCAGTTGGATGAGCCATTGAATCCTAGGAGTACAATTACAACATCTTGCAAATTTTTACAATCCACACCACAATGTTAGACTGATGATGTAGGAAGACCCTCACTGTGTCAAGTAATGTAACGATGCTACATAACATTATTAAGTAGTTACATGATGGTGTCTTTCCAAAGAAAGACATTACAATTTAAAAACTACGATAATATAATACATGGTCCTATGGATCGCAACCAAGGAGTTGTATAATGTTATGCATACACTTTGTTTGTCATGTTCTCCTGCTTGTTCATGTTAGATTTACACAACAAGTTTTGCATGTTTTTAGCAACATTAAGATGAAGCATTAACCAAAAACCGAATTGAAAATTGGACCTCCCCAATTTTAGTTATGATTGTCAAAAGTGCATGTTTGTTTATTCTTTAACTAATACACATGTGCCTCCAATCATGTTGATTGTTGAGTGTGGAGTGATTAATAAGATTTGAAAGTGTAGTTTAATCAAATTTAGGTATTTATCTTTATGATGTGTGTTATTTGATCCTCACCGAACTTAAAAATTGATACCCGGCAGGTCATGGTACTAAAAATACTCGTTACATGTCAAAGGACATAAGGTATGTGAATATTATTTGGTTTTAGGTCCAAGACTACCCTAAACTACTGGATGATGGTGGAGAGATACCCAAATCTCAAGGAAGAGGTTGGCGGTTCAATTCCCGGCTATGAAATTTTCTCTTTATTTGACAGATGCTTGCCAGGTGGATCAACTGCCTCACGTGCTTTGGCGTTGGCCTATCGGCCTTGTAGCTCAAATATATATATATAATTTGGTTTTTTATTTCATGTTTCTCTTCTACCAATCCCATTTACACACATAAACATGTGTAGCATTGGCAAATCTATGACAAAGCATCAACAAGAATCGAATTGGGCTTCAAATTTCACTATATTTAGTTCTGATTTTCAAACGTGCATGGTGTTGGTTCTTTACACATATACCTCCCCTTCCCCCCCTCAATTGTGTTGACTATTGAGTCTAGAATGGTTGATAAAATTTGAGCACGTAGTCCAATCTCTTTCAAACACATGTCTTGTTGGGTGATGTTCTTGGATATAACCTAACCACACACCACTCAATATATAGGTGTCCAATTAAGAAAATCAACCGAACAAGGGCCATGTGCCTTGAAGGTGATACCATGGAATTATGCAATGGTATCAGCATGTGCAATATAATATTCAAGTGTGTACAAATATTGGCATTGATAGAAGTGATGTTAGTTGGTCATACATTTTAACATACATGTGTGGGTATCTAGGTTCAACCCATGTATATGTATCAACATATTTCATGCCTCATAAACTAGCTTAGCTCCCATGATTCAAGATCCTACATATACAACCCACTTTAACCTCAAAACTTGGATATAGAAATTCCACAACCAACATTGTGTGAAATGTACTCAAAACAACCCTTTCTTTAGGCTTGGAAAGTTAGGGGTAAACTTGACACCTTTATTTGAGTGGTACATGGCAAAGTTTGATGATAAAATTGAACACGTGTTATGTTGAGATTGGACTATTGGCTAAAATTGTATTGAGCAGTTTGAGTTTCACCGTAAACATAATTGGAAGGGTCTATGGTCACTTGCGATGAAAGAGCATCAACACTTTTTCTTTTCTTTTTGAGACAGAAGGCCGACAGGCCAACGCCAAAGCACAGGAGGCAGTTGACCACCTGGCAAGTTTTCCGTCAGGAGCATCAACACTTTGACCTCTTATAACTTTTGTATCTCATATTTGGATATGAAACTTGAAGTGACAATCAATGTGGATTGGAATTGCTAACCGTATAAGACAATTTCCGATCCTATGCAATGGCAAATATTGGTCATAGAGTTGGAGGTGGCCATTGTAGGACACATACCTTATGATTGAAATGAACTGTTATGAACAATGTCACTCAAATTAGTGTCACGTTTTATATGATGTGGGTGAACAATATTACAACTTCCGTTAGTAACGCAATGAGAAGTGAAAGTACAAAAGTATGAATCAAAGTTGTGCATATCATTTCATAATTCAAGGTCTTTTCTCAAGCATGGGTTAGGGTTTAAGGCCCATGGGGTGCACACACAATCGAGATTTTTTTTAAAGTGCGAACTTCTAAAATAGTAGCCATTAGACAAAGTTTAGGTCATCAAAAATGATATACATAAATACTTATATGTAAGAGATAGTATGAGGTATTTACACAAGTTGGAAAAAGGTAAACAATGAAATGTCTAACATACATAGGTCCCAAAAACATGATGCATATAATCCTTAATGTAGGTTAACAACTCGCATTGCATCATAAATGAGTTTATCTACAAAATGAAGAAGATGAATATCTTATAACTATATGTATTTTGTATCCCCTACTCTGAAGTGATATCCCTTTTGTGCACCCACGTGAGTAGGTACTATCAATATTGTGTGCAGCCCAGGGGTTAGGCAAACATTAGATTATGTCACTAGAAGAAAACTTGTCCATTTTGACCATCCATTATGTTACAACTCGTGATTAAAAAAAATGCATACAAGAATCATCATGGTTGTCTCCCAAAAAAATTTGGTTGTCAATTCTCCAAACACCACAACCAAAGTGATTCATTGTAATTCTAGGTGTGTTTTCTAACACCAAAATCATAACATTTATTGTTGGGGTTTATAGATTCAAGTTTTAGGGTGTGGACTTGCTATTTTAACCTAATATTTGGAATTTTTGAGGTTATGGCATTGCAAGCATTAAACAAAAAATCTATTGAAAGTGGAATGAGATGAAGCTTGTCACGTGAGATAGGTTTCATCATTGTCTTGAATTGCAAAAACATGAAACTAAAAATCTAGACTCCTCTACATAATACCTCACTCAACTTATTGGTCCTTTTTATCCCCAAAACTGCATAAAATATTCTCTCCTTATCATATATTCCCATCCTTTGCCATGTGGACGAGTTCAATAAAATTTTGAATGCCCAACCCTACAATGACTTAACATCCGTATGGTCGGATCATTAGTTGAAGTTTCCAATCTCCTTTGAAAATTGATTGACTCCAACACACGAAAACCACCGACCTTGACTCCCACCCCCAATATCACATTGTGGGTGAAGAGAGCGACCATGTAAGGTATGTGGCCTTATTGTGAGCACTTCCAACTCCACAAACTAATTTGACAAATGGATTATATTGGGAATAGTCTCGTCTGATAAGCAACTGCAAATCATACAAATTAATCTTTTAAATTCCATGATTTGAGCCAAGATGCATATATTATAAGAGGCTGAAGTGAAGGTTCTTTTTCTCTTTAAATGTTCACACATGCCCTCTCAGTTGTGGTAAAACCTTTGATGACTAATATATTAATAACCATGATGGGGGGGATGTCATTCTACATTGGCTCGATAACAATGCATTTGAGTAATCTTACCAACTCCGATCCAATGTTACAATGACATGTAGTATCACCAATGAATGGGGAGAACCGACTACTAGTTACAATTCAACCAGTTCATTTTCCCAAATTTATCGGTTCAAAATCAAAATTCTAGGAAATAAACCAAACCCTATTTTGAAATTTTCAGTATTTTGAGTAAAAATACAAAAATAACTGAAGCAATTCAATGAGTAATCGGTTGACAATAAAGACGTAAGGATAGCGACCGAGTTGGCTTGAATTTCTTCAACACCAGAGTGATTATTACATTGTTGATGATTACCACAACCTTGAATCAAGCTTTGTGACATCTAAGTAAACTCATCCATTGGAGATAAAAGGGTTCTAATAAATTTATTTTAAAAAAACAAAAAACCTTCATAGGCAAATTGAGGGCATATTCATACCAATTCAAGCACATTAGAGTGATTTAGAGATGTTTGTTGCTATTTTGAGAATCAAGTAAACTCTAATTTATATCAATTTGATTATATAAGTGGATCGATGCACTTTCACCTTTCCATTAGATGAGTTTAGCTATGTAGACACACAAAGCTCTAGCCACCAACCCGTAAGGGGAGATAGGGAATTATCATATACAAACGTACCTCTTATTGATCTAACATCAAAGCCTTAAAATAGCATGCAACCATGAATGTAAGTATCTTTAGTTTGTTTGACACCGCAAATTAGCTACTAAGACTACGAATTAGTCCAATCCAAGTTATTTGAAGATGGACTGTCCACGAACCTATAGGTAGTCATGCTTTTATGTTGGATGATGAATGATATGCTCATAATTCACTCCAACTTGTGATTTGTGGCATCTACGCAGAAAAGAAAAGAAAAAAGAAAAAATAACGCATGTATCTAAGTACCAGCGTGAATGTGAGCCCGTTAACCTGATGTTGATCACGGTTATCCGTGATGCAGCTTCAGGTATTTTGCCTCTTTGCATCTACGCAGACTCATCCACCATGGCTGAAAAGGCTCCAGTATAAACAATCTCTACGAGATTGATGGTTGATTCATTTCGATTCGACCCCACTAGACTAACTTGGGATCTATGATTCTATTTTCCAAAGTCAAATCGTCTACAAATAAGCATTTGCAGAATATAGTATAATTCATTGCGTTTTCGCCTTCGCAATGGATGAGTTTACGTAGACACCCAAACCCTAGCTATTCTCTCTCTCCCTCTCTCCCCCGTAAGGCATATATGTATAAATGATTAAAAAAAACAACTTTATGGAGGACAAACAAAGGACAAGATTTTCATCCGTTGGAACACGACGTGGATGAGTGGTGGTCGTGAGATGGTTGGCCATATCATCACCCTTCCACCATGATGGAAATTTGACAATGAAAGGCGAATGGTTGAGTACATTCAAACACAAATTGGGTGGCATTTGTACTTACTAGACAGCTTTTGAAAAAAACATATAGATATCCAATTTGCACTTGCATAACATTATTAAACAATGTGTGTTTGTTTGTGTGGGCCCCGAGAATATAACTATAGGATGTTGTAACTAGTGCACATTTAAACTGAATTTTACACTATACTAAAAAGGATATTCAGTGTTTGATTATATTTAATGTTGTACCACCCTACCATGCTCAACACTAATTTTCAATTCCCTGATAATTTGTGTTAGACATAAATGTCTTGCTACCTTCCCTACTGCCACCTCCCTTCATGTGAAGCATGGATTACTAACACTAAACTCAAACATGTAACTTCCACATATCACCATAGTTGATATTTAGTGTTTGAGTTTACATATAATGGTACTTACTTTCATAGGGTTATTGACATTTAGTGCATGCGTTTGTATTTAGTGTATCAAACACTAAATATCCTTTTTAGTGTAGTTGCAGCACCCATGGTTATATTCTCGGGGCCCACACGAACAAACACACACTGCTTAATAATGTTATGTGAGAAGAAAACAAACGGGAGAAGTGACTAAATAGTATTGGAGTTAAAAACGGTCACCTACCTCACCCTCCCCTCCCCTACTTTAACCCCTCTTTCCGTTCCACTTTTTAAGGTTGTTGTGTGTCAATTATTACGGCCATTCGAGCCCGTAGCCAAAAAAACGACTTCAAAAATGGGGTGGTATCGAAACGTAGACCCCGAATTATGAGCCTCATGATGAGCTTGGCTCTGAATGACGCTCGCCAATGGAGACTCCCAATTCCAATTCTCTTGAATCAATCCCAAAAGGTAGTGTGCAGAGTGATCATGGAAGCTTGAGTGGCTTGGCCTTTTGAGACAAACGGTGGGCATGGTAAAAACGGAACTTACTTTGCGTTGCAAAAATTGTTAACCCTTAAAATGCATGAGGCTCTAAGCAATTTCAAAGTGTACTATAGACAATAATGTTCTTCTCTAAAAAGGAGAGAGATAGCTCTTCTTACGGCGAAGTTGTTCATAAAGGATCGGTGCACAAATATGTACGGCTAGTGCTCGGAGTGAAGCTTGCAATGTTTATTTGGGCATTATGAAAAGGTTATCATCTTTAAAGTAAAAAAATCGATTGACTGTAATTTAGACATTTTTAGTAATGTTTTTGGTCGCAAATTTTTTATACATAAGAATGATGTGTCGTGAAAAGTTACAAGAAACTAACTATCTTGTGTATCAAAAATCATCATTTGTGTTAATGTTTAGTCATTGTTATTGGCTACAGTCCTGCTACGTTGTGATGTGCCTAGCTTTGACAAGCCTTGAAAAAATAA
Source organism: Polytrichum formosum (assembly GCA_964035585.1). NCBI lineage: Eukaryota > Viridiplantae > Streptophyta > Polytrichopsida > Polytrichales > Polytrichaceae > Polytrichum > Polytrichum formosum. Next base: position 21,820,750 of record OZ037936.1, read on the forward strand.
ACAATTGGCTTCAATGTGGTGGGGAGTGGGCTCAACTAAGCCTCGAGCTTTCACCCTATCCTACCAAAAAAGAAGAAGAAAAAAAAAGCAGAACAAAGAACCACTGCATTGTAGCTACCCATTGAATCCCCCAACTAGCCAACAATTGGATTGTCTAATGGCCGTTTTACACACATGCCCATGGGTCGTGACATGAAATGGTTTAGATTTTCTTGTGGTCATGGTTGGCAGTGTGAAGACTTTGAGCAAGAGAAACCCACATCACATTTAAAAAGCCTTGGTCACGGGACATAGTGCAAAGTGGACTTAGACCATGACACGATGTCTTCCAAAGGAGATAAAAAAAATTAGGTAGCTAAACACTTCAAACACAAAATGTGAATTTTTTTTCCTAACATGATCACCTTCATTTCTTTTTGCCAAGACAACTTATTTGAGTTGTCTTGTTGCAAAATCCAAGTGACCACCAAACTTATTCATTTATAGACATGTAGGATTCCATGTCACTTTCTCATCCATTGTTTAATACAATCGATCTTATTGTTGGTGATCGCCTCTCATTCCTCAAGCAATGAGAGAATTCAGAGAGTAATGGGCATGGTCAATGGCTACCAGTGTAGAGAAGCCCTAAGTGCATGTGTACAATAAGTAGTGACCAAGGGCCGTGACCATTGCGGCTTTCTAATGCTAATTATTGGGTCATTTATGCTAAACCAATTTGTTTTTGAGATAAAATGAGTTTTTGTCAAGAAGAATCCAAGGTGGAACCAAATATGTTCCATGCCATCACTGGGGTGCACTCATGTAGAGGGTCGGAACCACGCGAGTGCAAACTATCAAACCCCCCCCCCCAAAATCCCACTATGTACATTTACAAATAATATGCAAAAAAATACATCCACTTGCCAAGCTTTATGAAAATGGTGCATGCGGTGAAAACATGTATCCACCATACATTATAATGGTTTCCTTTTATTCTCCACAATAAAAAAAAACAAAACATTTCAGCTCAAACTTTCACCCAAATTTCAAAAACAAATTTGATTGAATTTGATTGAATTTTTTTCAATTCAATGAAATGCAAGTAACGAGACAATATCCAGAAGAAGAAGAAAATTGGACCCCCAAAAAACCGTCTACATTGTGTGCACCCCGAGCTTACCGTCAACTCACATGAGTGCCACAATCCTCAGCCATGATAAAACAAACCAATGACTTCCACAATGAAAACGGCTAAGTTATTCATATATACTATAATATGTCATTCGAAGTCCCAAATCAACCCAAAAGTTTCATCCAAAGTGACCAAAGTTTTGGGCTTTGGAACAAGGTAGGTGGCCACATTACTTGCGTGCCATCATAAATTGCTAGTAATTTGGTTTGTGTACTAGTGGCCGCGGCCGTCGGTTATTCAATACTACTATTTACTCATATAATAACCAAAGGTGCCCGATACGTAGTAACCCTAACCCATAGCCCTAGCCAAGCTAAGTAGGATACTCATACAAGCAAACTCCTTGCATAAATGATGAATGACATGCAAATGGCCGCTAATTAAGTTAGGTATCCATTTACAACTGACGGTAGCCTATGGATATCCTTCACTTTTGTCACTTGTTTTTATAAAACTTTTAATGGGGTGTATTGTCAGTACTCTACGATGGGGTCTGTTCACATGCTTCCATTCAAGTCGAGCTCTTCATAAGCTACACAAGTTGAAGTTAAGTGTATCTTATGTTACAACATGGCCCGTGTGCAGAGCTAGTAGTGTAGTGTATTTCCAACATCCCCCGCAAACTAGGGTTTAAATTAATAGTAACTTGTGGCGAACTCTTGTGTGGAGGATCTCCACACATGTGAACTTAATATTAGTTTCTCACCTAACACATGTCGGAGACACGATGAGGTAGAAATAAATTTTGGTATATGGTTTTTGTGTAGTCCCATTCCGTTATTCACGAATGTTGTTGCTTGGAATAAGTGAGTGTGTTTCTTGTGTAAGTTAGAACGGTAGGGGGTGATGAAACCAACACCCACTCAAAACTAGTACGTATTTATGCCTCTTCATTGCCAACACTCTATTTCCTTGAACCGTTCCATGTGGTGTAGGAGTGCCCGGGCTCACGGAGTGACAATTTCAGGTGCCATTAGTGGCGCCACCTCATGCCGGCCTCCGCTACCTCCACGTAGGGTAGGTAACATGCTCCACTCTATCTCGGGTGGGTTTAGTGTGGCTTATCGGTGCCTATTCTAGCCATTCTATTCACAAAGTGGAAGGAGGTAGGTCCACAAAGCCCAAAGGGGGTCGGTACCCGGGATCGTGGAGGTGGCCATGTGGCTTTGCGCACTGTTACTAGTTGGGCTTTGATCTAGCTTGGGTGTAGTACCCAACTATGTTGTGTTGGTTCTAGGCAATGAAGGTGGGGGTCCTCGTCATATGCAAGTCCTCATCGTATGCAAGGTTGTCATACACGGGGCTTAGGGATTAGTTTAAGGAACCTATACTAAGTATACCAATTACTGAGTGTGGGAAATTAGTGAGGGCAGGAAATTAGTGAAGGTGACACTAAATTCCTTCATGCTATGAATTAGTGCCACCAAAAGATCTAGGAAGCATTGTTCATCTCTGCACTTGGCACTATTCACTTGAAGTATTGGCACTTGACATGAAAGCACTAGCTTTTGGCACTATTTATTGAAGCACCAACACTTGGCAATTAATCACTGAAAGTATCCGCACTTGACATTATTTATTGACGAGCATGTGGCACACACTAATTTTCTTGAAATCTATAGTAAATGAGCACATAATATACTGTAGTTATGAATTTAGTGTCACTCAGTAGCAACTTCAACCCTCGATAACTTTGAGATTTGGCTAGATTGTGCATGTGACTTTAATTAGTACCACCATCACCAATTGGTATATTTAGTGTAGTGAAAATTCATCAAATATTCAATTGAGGCTAATATTTTTCTAAATACCTATGATTTTTTTTTATATCAACCACATAGATAAATGTATGTGCAATAGCTTAAAGTGTTGGTTTGAGCGGCCTCTACTTTAAGTAGCACCAGCATCATCGACCTTCCACATGATTATTGGGGACTAAAATGGTCATGCAACACAAATAAATGACTCCTTGAAGATAATAATGTAGGTCCAATTTACATTTATGTTGTCTAGTACTGTAGCTCTCTAGCAACTTGGGCAGAAAATAATTAATTTTGAAGGTGCCTAAATTTTTGGGAAATTAATTTCGTTGAGTGTCCAAAAGAAAGAAATAACATTCAAAGAGTGCCTAAAATCATAATAATGCAAGTGACATAGTCTCTCACAAAGACCACTCCGTATAACTCTCACACAAAGCAAAACCCTAACATACAAGCAAAAAACAAGCTCCAAGGTAAAGAATGTTGGTTAAGGGAAGTGTTTAGGTTAATCGTAGCCGCCATAGATGAAATTAGGAAAACCATCCATGAATTATAGGAATGACTTGGATGAATGTCTAACTTATTTTAAATTACTTTTTTAATATGCCAATTTTAGAATATTATTTTATGGGTTGCCTAACTTGCTTTTGCACTTTAATTAATTATTAGGCATAAAGGTGCCCATGCTGCTAGAGAGCTACGGTATAAATGACCAAGAATAAGGAGTTGAGCAATTAAATCATCTTGAAGTGATAAAACCGTCAAAATAGCTCTTGTGATACACTTCATGAGGTACATTGTAAAATTGTGCGCATAATTTCATGATCGAAGTTTTGAAGATGATAAACATTAATTTCTTATAGCTACATTAATCCTGGGGGTTGGACTCTTCATATCACGTACAAACTAACGTTTGTGCAAGAAGGGGTTTCTTTTGAGACATTAGTGCACATAGTATACATAAGGGAGAGGTACTATTTTTCTCTAGCGTGTACATCAAAAAAGGTTGTTAAGAAACATGAAGTAAGGGTTGGTGTACACAAGAAGGCCCTAAGCTTTACCAAAAAAACTTGACAATAGATGTGTTAGTTTCATCCAATCCACGTTTTCATTCATTGTCATATGGTAATAGTCCTCGATGACAACCATGTCCATTATTGTTAGGGTTTGCATTTTGAGTTTTAGGTGTTTACAAACTGAAGGTACTTGGAGTGCCCATGGGCTCTTTAGTTATGCTCTCCATAGTATTCCTAAGTTGTTGTGCTCATGTCTTTGTTGCTCGGGGGGGGGTCACTGGCGAAAATCGTAAAAACAACGTGCAATAAAAAATAGGGTCTAATATATTCATTGTAGATAAATTTTGCAAAAACGTACATATAATATAGGGGGTTTTAAAACAGTGAAACATGTTAACATGTAAAATACCATCACATATAATGGCCTCTTTTATCTAGTAAGTACATGTAGAATAGTGTGGGAACAATTACTAGGGGTAGTGGGTCTAGGGTAGGGTCTGTGCTAGTGGATGAAAAGAGGTAATTTTTTGTTGAAAAAGCTTGCATGGATGACTTCGCAGGCTGGCTAGCTTGAACATTACTGAACCAACTTATCCAATGTGGAGTTAATGTTCTCTACCTACATGCCGGGAGGGAAAATTTCAGCACGTTGTTTGAATTGCAATCTTCTTTCCAATTTTCTTTGGCAGTATAAGTAAAATAGGGTATTTTTAAACGATTCCCCCAAAAAATTATAATTAATGATAGGGTGTATTGAAATACAAACATTTACCTTTATTTTGAAAATACCATACCTTATAATCTTTTTTGCAAGGTAAATAGCCCCCCGATAAATAGGTCCTGAGCGCACGTGTATGCATTAATATAAGAGGGAGTGACCCCCCCGAGCTTTGTTGGTTTGATGGAATTGTTGAGATACATGCTATGGATGAAAAAATGTCCAATGATTTTCTCATTGGAAAGTGAAAGTGGGTTTCATATCTAAGAAATGCATATTTAATTCATTATTTACATAATGTATATGTAGTGGATGCATTTGTCACATGAAAAACCTTAGTACAAATACATGAGTCCATTTTTAAGCTTGCAATTAGTACGTATACATTTTGATTTCCTCTATAAACTTCTCGAATACATGGGTTTTAATTACATAGTAACCCACACACATCATTTAGGTTTGCAATGTCCACCCTCCATAATGTTAACAAAGACCGATTGCTAAGAAATACACATTTCTTTAGCAAGATTCAATCATTTGAAATCAAGAGTCCCATTTTGGGACTTTGCCATTAAAGGTCCACACATACCATCACCAATCTGATTTCATGGAAGGGAATTATCATTTAAGTGCTAACAATATAAAAAACTCACAAGAACTTCACGGGGTTTTATGTACATGTCCTTGAGCTATATCATACCTTACATTGTCTGAGAAAAATACTAACTAATCCGGAGTGAAGTCACTTATTGCATGGCTAGATGTTGTTGTTGTTAAGTCGGGGCCCCACAATGGGGCGGCTAGTTAGTATTATTTTGTGGTATACAAGTGCATCAAGAGGGTATTTATTTGTGGGGTATTATGTATGTGGCCTTGATTTAAATCCATCCTTACGTTATAAAATACTATCACGTTTTATCAAATTTTAGGGGCCTTTTTGAATCCCACGTGACATATATAGTTTGAAATCCAAAATGTTGAACCAGGAACTTGTATCTAAGTAAATCTAGGCATGGTCTCAAAATTTGGACTTTTTGATTACCTCAATTCTTTGGGCGGATCCGCCAATACATTTCCAATATGCCTCAACTCTATGAGAGACGCATGATTCCCCGATGACTACGTGATTGTTATGATAATATACTATGATGACAAGAATCAAATTCACATTTTTTTATGTTGATTCTATATTAAACGATGTACACATAATCAAAACAACGTCTATAATGTTATCATAATCAATTATGCACATTTTAATCGGTGGATCCTCTAATCTAATTTAACATGTTCTAATTTTGGACCATGACGTAGTCTAGTGTCACTCAAATGTCACTTGAAATGAGCACCTTAAGACAACACTTAAGGGAATGGGGACCCGTATCATCCACGAATCTAGGTACCCTTGTCCTAGCATGAAATTGATTGGATCGGTCACTTTGGCCATGGACTCAAGAGGGGAAAGTAAACCACATTACGACAATGATGAAATTTCGATTTCGAAAAGCATATAAATTGGGCAGCCACGAAACACATGAACTCCATTAATTGGAGTTTCATCATGCTCGAGCTTTTGAACCAATCCCGAGATTCCGTCTTCATCCCTAACCACACGAAAGTGGTCCCGGAGGTTGGCAAGTTAACATAAATTGGCCATCATCGCCATCATAGCGCTAGTGCAAAGAATTTCACTCATTGATGAACACCAAGAGGAATTCGAAAATGGCATCCCCCCCCCCCCTTCCCCTTGCTTAGCCTTTTTCACACATGGCACATTTTCTTGTACCACTCGGGATGAGGGAATCTATGGCTCGAATCAAATGCTATTTTGGCTCTTCCATCGAACACCGAGTATTAGCCAATGTGGGATTGATTGGCAATTGCTTCTCATAATGCACGGCGGATGCAAGCATATTCACATCCATTCCATCATGAAAGTCCTTTGAATGTGTCAAGGTGGGTCTTCGGGAGGTCATGCTTTTACACTAGATTTAGTTGCTTGAGTGCATCATTTAGCAACCTAGAAGTAAGTAGCTTGTCAAGGTATGTTGGCCTTATAGGGTCCATCTTCTTAGTTGAATGCTTATATGTTTTTAGGTGGTAGTGTATAGCAAAGCTTTTAGTCAAGAACAGGAACCAAAAAAATGAACACATGTTATTGTGCGATTGGAGTATGTGCTCAAAGTATATATGTCTCGGTGGGAGGGCCTATTAGAGTGTCTAAAGAAACATGAAAATTTTCCACTTTGATCTCTTGTAACTTTTGTATTTTAAATACGACTTTGAAACCTGGAATGACAATACGAGTGATTCAGCAATTGCTAATCAATATGATCCGATGACCAATATTGTATGTTGAGTTGTAAGTGCCAACGACAGGGCAAACACCTTAGATGTAGAAAGAAAAGCAACACTCACTGGCCAACAATTTTTGATAATGAACTAAAAAGCTTAATTAGTGTGGACCATATTATTGTCCAAGGTTCACTCTACTTATGAACTTAGCGGGGGCCATGAAGAATGATGCACACATGTGGTTAGAAGTTTTTTTGTTTTGTTCGTTTGTTTTTGTATGCAAGTGTATGTGTTTTTACCCACATGATCAACACCCATCATCCCCGCTAGATAGTTCGACATTTAAGTGTATTTGGGACTATTTTCACATCTAAATGTGAGTGTATTTACAATTCTCTTTTTATCATGTAGGTCCAATATCGTAACTTATGATGGGTTCATAGGTGAATATGATGCCACCCGGCACCGAGTGAGCCAAGAAAGACAATCGAGTTGTGGTTCATTATGACAACTTCCTAATGATAAGTATATTGGCATCTTCTTCAAGTAGCACAAATATGTCACTATGTATATGTTTCACATGTTTGGAGTATCAAATAGGGAAAGAACAATCTATTTTGTCGGTGTAGAATGCGTGTGACCAATGAGCATCTCCGGGTGAATGTTCACAACACCTATGTAGTGGGAGGGGGAACCAAGGAAGGAGGAGGGTGAAAACGTTAAGTTTGATGTATAAACCACTGGTTGTTGTTTTGAGACAAAATAAATTCTAAATTGGGGTCAAAGACCTCAAATTACTCTACATTCATTATCCCAATTAGTGCATGTTACTATTCAAAGTTACGCGTGCTATAACTATTTAACGAGAATCTAATATTTCACCAAGCAAATCATTTATGTTCTATAATGTCTGAACAACCTATTGAATTTTTGTTAGTAAAACATGAACTCCTGAGTTAGACATCATTGCATGGTGTAACTTCAAATAATAACATGCGCTAATTGGGATAATCAATATAATGAACTTAAATTAGGATGAATCAACAACCAATCTATAAGAGGTAAGTTTTTTTATTGTTAAGGTAGAAATACCCAAACCAATTAACCACCCTCTACCCATGCAACATACCTCCATTAGAATAGTGAAGTGCCATTTTTGGAACCGATCATGACGAGGTTGGCCACTTCAATGCGTGTACACTTAGTTTAGCCAAATTTAGTCATGTTTAATATACTCATGAGTTAACCGATTTAGGTGATGTTCTGTATGGAAATGCGGATTATTGTGTTCGGTGTGAGTAGAATCTAGTGAACGAGTAGGGATTTGACAAACTCTCCACTTTGATTGAATGTTGGGAATATTTTGTGGAATATTGTCAGTCCCATAGAACATTGTTATGGATCTAAATAATGTTGTGAAGGGACTTGTGAATCAAAATGGCATATTTATCACCACTACAAGACTAATTGCTCCCCTATCATTGAAATATACATATACACAACATTTTTGAAGAAGATAATTCGTGTGCGATTATCGCCAAATGTTCGTACATATATAAAAGGCTACAACAATAGCAATGTTGAGCATTGAGAGAGGGTTTGAGTACGATAGGCTAGAGGAACCATTCTTTCCATGCAACAAAAATGAGGGTGGGTTGTCTTGGCTCATTGGACTAAAGTGTAGGTAATAGACATTATAATTGGGGTGACTCAACATGGTTTAACCAAGCCTAGTTAGTGTACACTTACTACAATTGGCTTTTCAAAAACAATGTTTAGGTTAACACGGGGTTAAAACGTGCTCCCTCCCTCCCAAAATGATTGTCCTACTTCCCAGATTCTTTTGTTCCAAAAGTATTGTCTGGTTTATCTGCCCGGCTAGAAATTTGAGACTCAAAGTCAAATATTTTCATGTCAAACTTTCTATATCAAAAGTCTTTCAGCACCACAACTTCCGGGGGCGTTTTGGAGTAGTTACTAATTTCTATTTTAAGAGTCACAACTACTTGGTCAATGGTCAGTGGGCCTTAATCTCACCATAGTTAGAAACACAGACAATCATTTTGGAAAAGAGGGAGCACTATGTAAGAGGTTTTAGATGTTGCCATAGACAATTGCAACTACATATCTTGTCATTTGTAGCGGGAAACAAAGAACTTTTGCTCCAAATTATAGCAATCAACTTCATGAAGGAACACATGTTGTGTTGTTACTTATAAAAAGCGAACGACCATGGAAAAAATGGCTACAATGTGAAGATTTAGCTCTAATTTTGTGATGATGGGATAGAAATGATGTGTATTCAACTATCAACAAAAAAAATCTATTAACATAAGATCATATTAATCTCTCTTCAAAAAAGGTGACAAGTTTACCACATTGTTACGACTAGACATCATTTGAGTTTCTAGTCTTAATGCACCTTTTGCGAGCATAACAAGACTTGAGTTGTAGGGCATTGGGATGATGCAAAACCGATAATATTGAAATCTATGTGACATGTACATTGGATTATACACAATCTACATCATATATGCACATTATAGTAAGTACAAATACGTAGGACTATGATACGTTGAAGTTTGGATTAGTTTTGATTATACTTGTCGTAAATATGTTCACAAACACTAGAAGTAGCCAACGCTCGCTAGCAAATGGTGCACGGATTCAAAGAGTTTTGAGCATAGCATGTACTTGATGATCGTAAATATGTGTTACATATACATGCACAAGTACAACTTACATGTGCATGTGAAACAACGTGAAGTCTTGGGGACAAGGACACATGCAATTTGCCTTTGTATTGCATGTCCCTTGTTCCCATGTTGGATTCTTCTAAGACGGGCCTTTTATTTTGCCCCAATGAAAAATGTAGTGCTAACCTAATCCCTATGCCCTCTCTCAAGTGGGATAAATGAGACATTTGGAGTGGAGTGACGGTGATGGTCCAAGAACCTCACCACATAAGGGACACCAAGTTTGGTTGCTAAGAGCATCTTCACCGTTGTCATCACATCTCCCTCCATACTACTTTAGGAGGGAGTAGAAGCATACTATTCACCACTGTATTCCGTCATATCTCCCTCTTAACTAGTCAACGTATATTTGGGAGAGATATCATCATGAAGAGGGCATGCTATTTTCTATTTATTGATTAAAATATGGAGGGTCCTCTACCCTAATCAAACCTCTTTCAATGTTAGAAAACCAGAAGCTATCTATATATCTATCTATCTTACAATATTATTACACGTTTTGAGATTATAGTTTAATGTGTGAACTGATAATCACGGTTATAATAGTGCTACCTCCACTATTATAGTTGAAGAAACCCTTCCATTTGAGGTAGATGTGCCTAATTTGGGGCTTGATCCTTAAGGGACACCTCTATTTGACTGGTGTATGGTTGGGTGTGAATCTAAGATCGGACACCAAAAAAGACACGTGTTGAAAGAGATTGGAGTATGTGGTTCAAACTTGTTAATTTTCTACATGCACTAGTAAGCATTATGGGAGGGGGGGAGGGTGAGTTATGTGATCATTCGATAACTTCAAGAATCTTCACTTTGACAATGAACATGACATTCATACGAGCTTTGAAAAGTATGAGGGCAGTGGCTACGGGCATGATGTGGATTTGCTAATCATCTTGCACTAGTTGCGTATTTCATATACTACATGAAGTGAGTACAAAAGAAGAAGAAGAAAGATTCCATTTAAGACCCACTCAACTTAGTATTCTATAAACTCCTTCGCTGCCATTTTAGAATAGGAATTGGAAGGAGATGTGTATTGCCACAATTGGGTATTGGTTGATGTGCATCCAACTTTGACAAACTTGGATCTCTTCATTATGGTAGCAGTTTTTAGCTCTCCTTGATCCACCTTCTTCGTCATCTGACATATTGACGTTGCAACCTCTCTTATACCTTTAAAATTACCTTCAATGTCATCAAGGTGGCTTATTCAATACACGATGTGGCTCATTAGATGCACAACACACAAAAACACACACACACACACACACACACACACACACACACACACACACACAATTAATAAACACAAAATTCTCCATTTTCAATGAGATTTAAAAAAATTAGAAATACATATTGAATATTGGCCTTTGGAAGAAAAAAATGTTTGATACAAGAATCAAGTAGTTGAAGAAAAAATGATCATGAAACATAAATTATGATTTGTTGTTATGGTTCATGTCTAGGGAGACAATCAAAGCAAATACTCATGGACTTTAGTTAAAAGATAACTAAAGTAAGAGCATTTGAAACTTAAGTTGATAAAGTAAGAATACCAAAATGACAATCCAACTTGACAAACAACTAAAGAGGCAAGTAGACAAACAAATAGACATATACACACTTTGTCATGTCATAGATTGCACAAAGCACAATATGGAAAATAATTATAGGAGCAACAGGAGGGAACAACATGAAGTGATCAGAATAGTGTAGAATATCTAAGTGAGTTAATTACTATATTTTCCAGCAAAAATTGCTCCATTTAATGAATGCAAGTTACAGATGAACGGATTGAGTTTGAGAAGAAGTAACCAGGTGAAAATCAGGACTTCAGAAATTTTTTTACCAATCATTGTAGAAAAATTACCGATCACCACATTTCCCCTCTCACTCATCAACCATGCAGCTGCCCTTGAAAAAGTGATGTTAGTGGGTGGGCCACTTGAATGTTACCCTTGCTGAACTCCGATAAACTTGATGTTCAGTGGTTTTATCTTTCAGTTCAGTTCCAGTTTGGGTTTGACCGCTGGTGATGCTACTTCTAAATGATAGATGTACTTATACTACCCCACCTGATGCACCCTTTTGCAATTGAAGTCTTTGCGTCTTCTTCCGAGCTCGAGAACTAAAGATGCCATTGATGAGCCCGGTCAATCCAGATTTTCACCCAACGTGAAACTGATCCGTAAGCTTTAACACCCTGTAAGTAAAGACTCCAGTTTCACCTCACGTGAAAAACTGGCTCCATGTGGTGGCTTCCAGTGTTGACCTCTACGATCTTACAGTAACTTATCATAGGTTGTTGTTTTCTTCTAGACCCTCCAGTTGTTACTTGTGTACTACACCGATTATGGTATTTAGTGTCACGTACACTATTTGCGAAGGGGCCTAAACTAGATGCCTAGAGGTTTCAAAGTGTCACGCCTGCTGATTGCCAATATGATTCCATTTGTTAACATAAGTAATTTTTTCAAATGAAAAAATACCTATATTATGACATTTAGAGTAGCACATGGCCCCGGGCTAGATCAGATCTTCATTCGGTTGGGTCATGTCCCTCCCACGCCTCCTTCACTGCCCGGCCTTCCTGCCCGCACCTGCGTGGGAACTCTTCTTCGTTGGGAACCAATGTGACAATACCCGGTCACTTAAGCCATAAAGCTCCTTTGACATGTGAAGGAACTCCATCAATTAGCTTGGGAATAATGAAAGCGATGTCAACTTGAATATTTGTGATTTTGACCGGGTATTGTCACATTGGTTCCCAACAAGGAGGAGTTCCCACGCAGGTGCGGGTAGGAAGACCAGGCAGTGAAGGAGGTGTGGGAGGGGTGGGGCCCAATCGAATGAAGATTTGATCTAGCCCGGCCAACACGTTGGGGATACTTTAGATGATAGTCTTGAACTTTACTATGCAAGGGGATGATGTTTTTGAGCGTATTGATGGCAAGTGTCATGTGTTTACATTTTAATATATAAGAGGAGGGTGTTCTTGAGCGTACTAATGACAAGTGTCATTTGTGTCCACTTTAGTCAACTTGTAGATCACTATGTAACATAAGTATGCACCTCATAACATTGTTGAACATACTCATGACAAGATATTTGTGAGCGTATTTGAATGCCAAGTGTCATGAGGTGACACTTATGGTAAAGTAGTTAATCATCAATGTACTTTAGCATGTGCCTCAAAATAGAGTAAGTGACACTATTACTCATGTGACACTAAATACTGTAAACAATGTACACATGATGACTTGACATACTTACTATTTACCAACTGTATTTACTAAGCCGTGGGGGTAACAAGTAAGATAAGGAATGAGAATATGAGGGCATGAGATAAAGAATGCAGTAAAGAATTCATTGTGCCAAATCATTGGCTTGTGGACGAGTTTAAAGATACTCAGATCATTTAACCCCTAAAGACCAAAGCAAAATCTTCCCAAAATTGCCTAAAAGAGTTTGATCCGATTCAATTCATAGGCTAGGGCTAGATGCCCACCTCTTTGAGTTGGGCCTCCATCGATGTTATCAAGGTAGAGAGGGCTTGGTAAAAGCTCCATATGTTTGTGATTAAGTGGGTCATACTTAAGTGGGTCTTTGCTACTAAATCCGGGGTCAAATAATTTAAGAGATACATTCACAAGTTTGTCTATTTTTAAGGTAGCATACATTGTGGATTCAAAATTCATCTTGATTGAATGTAGGACCAATCGAGTTGAAGGTTAAAGTGAAGCTAATTTGTGGCCATCCTCTAAGTTGCGGTATGTTCCACTAGTGACCATTGAACACATGACCATCGTTTTCTAAACTCCCTCATTGGTTGAGAAACGAGTGGCGGTCTCACTTCGCTACACACAAGGTAACCACAAATAAGATTGACCATGTCAGAATATGATTGAGAAATATACATGGAATCCTACATGTTCATAAATGGGTAATATTTAGTGCTCACACGAGTTCTGCGGCAAGCCAACTTGAATACTCTATCTCAACGAACATAGGGTGACCGTCATGAGCACGGGGCGATCACACCCCCTTACGTTTCATAACCACGTGCGATAATGGTTTGCTACCCTCTATTATATGCCATAGATAATTTTTAAAATTATGAAATTTTTTCTACATATACACAACCATTGATGGTATCTTTTGTATTTTTTTTGAAATTTTTAGTCATTTTCATATTTTGTAGTAATTTTTTTTAGTTCAATTCTGCGTCATTCTAGTTAGAAACGGTATGTTTTATTAAAAAAACAGATCATCAAATTTTGTTACCATTTTTTACTATGTAGTAGATACCAATTTTATCTACTCATGAAAAAAAATTGATAAAATTTTGACCCATTTTGATGATGATTTATGTAAAAAGTAGATTTTTTTTATCGCACGTGGTGTTCAACTTGACAATGGAGTGCACCCCCCGGGGTCATGAGGAAAACTATTTATTGTTAAAATCCAATTTTTTTAGTAAAACTATCCTCCATCAATTATAGGAGGTTTTCACTAGAAACACTAGTTCATGGTCTTTGGTTGCGGGAAGTCCGCTTTACATTTTGTCGTGTGACCAAGGCTTCTATAAAGTAATGTTGATTCCTCTTGGTCGTGGCTTTGGACTATTGACCATGACCCTGGGATATGCCGCCTGCTTTTGCACGGCCCTTGGTCACATGTGTGAAATGACCCGTAGCATTTATCGATTGTCTTTCACACCACTACCCAAAAAAAATGGAGTATCACCGCAATGTTAACTTAGGAAAGAGGAATACAAGCAAACCTCTCATTCATCCGACATAAACAAATCCCAAAACAATATGCAATATGGAGGTATTCTAATTTAGTTGATTTGACACCATAATTAGCTTCAAAAAATCACAAATTACTCTAGATGGAGTCATTTGAGATGAAGCGATCACAAACACATGAGGGGTCAAGTTTTTATGTTGGATGGATGAGAGGAACTCTTGTACACAACAATTCATTCTCGTCGTACACTTAGTACCAAACTGCATTGAAAGAAGATTTGTTTGGTTTGTGGACTAGCATGTGGTTCTAAATGGATAAGCCGAGTTCACATTATGGATAATAATTATTGGATTTGTTTGTGTAAGGAAGGTGACTTAACCTATAATATTTTCATGTGCATGACTAAGGTAGTAGGGTCCAATAACGTCAATGACCCCATTTCCAACACCTACTTTCCGCCAAAAGTAGGCAACTATGCACTTCAACATGAACATTGCTATGAGCATGACACCCAGGCAACTCATCTCATGCCGAGTTTCTTGCAAATGTAATGCATTGATGGATTTTTTTAGTACTTTCTATGATGCATGATGATTTTCACCAATGCAAGGCAAGATGCCATGGACTTGTATGCTTATAGTGCACTAATCGTGATATTCTAAGGACTAAAGGTGGTACTTGTTGTGGAAACACTTAAACATTGTTTCATAAAATGCAAGACACTCCACAAAATTTGGAAACTCTTTAGTAGCGGTAGAAGTAGCTTAGGTAGGGACCGCTTGTAAAGAGTTCATCACCGGTATCACTCGTGACACTAGGCACAATAATTGCTACAAACACGATACCAAGAAAGAGATGTTAGTTGGGACTATGGTTAGGCCTATATTTTGCATATTTGGTGGACTAGATGTAGGAAGTTTTTTAATTTTTTTTTTCCAATGAGGATATGACAATGGAAACAACTTGTAATAGAGCTTGGATTGAAAGCATCCACACGAAAATGGTGCATAGAAACCAAATTATGAAGTATGTTGAGTATAGAAGTGCAAAGCATCAAGTGGCCCTTGAGGCCAAATATGTGAGCTTTTGGTGTGCCACTGAAGTGCTTTGTAAAGGTGACTCCTCTCCCCTTCAATTAAACTTATCCCCTCCTTTCTCAACCAACCAAGAAATTCCCTTTACCATAAATTAGTAAAGGGTTGGTTGGGCCCCTTTTTTTGGTTTCATGAAA